>JAJTUV010000599.1:3242500-3842500 GCA_021653895.1 Mastomys natalensis
ATTTTGATGTGGATTGCAATGACTTATAGGCTGCTTTTTCAAAACAATAAATTGATTTATTTTTACATGTATGGCTGTTTTTCCTGGATGTATGTCTGAGTACCATTTATATACCATGTCCCCAAAGGCCAGAAAAGGACACTGGGTCCTCTGGGATGAGTTTTTAATCTGCCACCTTACCCACAGGTCTTACCTCCTGATCACAGTATTTGGAAGCTTTATATCTCTGGCATCTTATAACTATAAGTATTTGTTGGCGTTTTCTGCTTCTTCCGCCAAAGGTCTTGCTATATCTGAGATGATATTACATAGTGTCCTATTCTTTGGCAAAGGGTAATAGGAGGATATTAAAATTTATACAGACGCTGTTGTAAACTGCCCAACAGTGGATGTTACAGTCTGTGTCTTTCCTTGTATAGCTCCCCATTCTGAGTAATAAATACCGGGGAAATTATGTTAGGAAAATTACCCTCATTGTGCTTGTTAAAGCACAGTAAGACGGGCTTTACTCACGACCATCATGGCCAGCGTAGGAAACAGCACAGAGTGATTTTTTTCACTGGATGAGAGAGATAGAACATGGCCAAGGAGGGATGGAGAAACACGGAGCTGCATGAGATCAGGGCATGGAAAAGGAACAGGAAGTAATGTCAGGGGTAGGAAGGACTCTGTATTGAGAAAAAGAAAGCTCTTGCCTGCATGGAAGACTTACTGCATTTAGTCCTAAGAAACTTTTCTATGGCTCCTTTTCAAATGTAGATAATAAGATAACCATAGAGACCTTAAAAGGTGGGACTTCCTATTACACATTGGAAAGGGCTCCATTGAGACTTGGGAGCAATAGCACAGTGTCTCCTTGATGTCTCCCGTGTATTTGTTTAGTGTTGAAAGTCACAGGGCACTTTTTAAATTAACATAATGCATTCTGGGACTTTTGAAGGACATGTCTGTATCTGTACACTGCATCCTACCTTTTCACTTCCCATGCTTAAAGCCTGTCAGTCTATACTGGGAGGAGCATAGATAGTGAGAAGGAAGAAAGAAACAAGGCATCTAAGCCATTTTGTAAATAACTGTATTAAATGGTAAGTCAATATAAATCTATTAAATAAAATGAGAAGCTCAAAAAAAAAAAAAAAGACCCTCTATAAATATGCCAGGTAGTTCTGTGCCTGTCAGAATCAATACATCATCATATACAGCAGATCCAAGGGAGATACAGTTTCTGCCTTACTAAAGGATAGTGCAGAAAAACCTTTCCACAGTCTGAGGTTAGAATGGTATAGTCTCTTAGAAAGACAAAACACCCAGCAGTGAACTGTCTCTGCTCTTTGCTGGCTGAAGAGCCTGGGACTCTTACATGGCCTTCTGAGTCTAAGTTTCCTTATATAAACCAGCAATAATGGTTAATGCCCTATTAGTCCCTAGGGTTGCTCTGATGATTAATTGGTAATATATAAAGCCATTGAAATCTCTGGTGGTGTTGTTTTTTACAATTTGTGAATCTTTTATTGACTCTGATGTCTGGTTCTGTAATACTTTTCTGGACTCACTGTTTAATGCCATATGTGCCTCTATAAAATAGAAAGCCATTGCCTGTGACCAATAATAAATTTTCTTAATAGAAAGCAAAAGATTTGGTTGAGTCATTAAGCCCCCTAATTATATTCTATTCAACCCCCAGAACATCAAGTGATAAGAGTATAGCTATTTTTAGGTTTGCCAGTAATGGCCAAGCATATGAAAACCCATAACCAGCGTGCCAAAAGTGTTCTTTTATAGCCTTACAGCTTGTTTTCTGTTTTCATGCTAACATGAAGTTTATTGCTTGAATAATACATATGAGTAACAAAACTAAGAAGTATTACGAGTAAACTATTAAAAGGAAAATATTAAATGCAAGTAGCATCTGATGGACAAAAAGTATCATGAAGATAGAACCTGGATGATGAAAGCTTGAGGAATACACATCAATAAATCACTGTACTAAAATAACAACAAAGGCGCCCTCCAAAAAAACTCTGGCACTACCACTTCACTGTTGTTAAAAGAAAGAAAGGTTCTGTGACAGATGGAGAATGGCTGGCATCGAGGTAGCATGGACTTTGCAGGATTTACTCCTCTGGTTCTTGCACCATCTGCTTGAGTAGCTAGCTCTCGCCTACAGAAGTAGCAAGTTTCCTAATGCCACAGGGCCTCTTATTTACAAGACAGGGACAGCAGGTCATAAGAAACTTCCTGGGGTTTTATTGCCATGTATGTGATGCCAACTGTCAGAATTCTTTATAAGTATGTGTTTTAGAAGGTTTTTAAAATAGGGATTTTTTTTTGTGACCAAATGATGATGAATAAATAAATCAACAGATAACTATCTAGTTTATGAGAAATTCCTTCCCCACAAGCCTCATAGCCTCAGCTCCTGGTCCACTTAGTCTCTTAACAGGTGGACTGTCACAGGCCTTTCTACCTGATCCTTTCTCCTCCCATAAAAGCATCTCCATTCACTGTCTTTAGAATTCCAAAGAAAGACACCATCACATTCTAGATGTTCTTGAATGTTTGTTCTGGAAATTAAATTACTTTCCAATGTACTAATAAGTCAAAGTAGGAGTCTTCTTTATTTCTAAGAACACACATCAAAGAATTATTTATTGAAATGGGCTGTTAAACTATGTGTTGAAAAAGAAAACTATGTATTTGAAGTGTTGTTTGGGTTTACTTTCTTTTTTCTTTTGTATTGTTGATTGAGGCAAGGTCTTGGTAGCCAGGTGTCCTCAAACTTCTGATCAGGCAAGAGCATGTATATTTGTGTGTGTGTGTGTGTGTGTGTGTGTGGGGTGTGTGTGTGTGTGTAGAGAGAGAGAGAGAGAGAGAGAGAGAGAGAGAGAGAGAGAGAGAGATGAGGAGCATGTGTGTGTATGTATGTATTTGATTGAAGAACAGCTTAGTTCAAGTCCTTGTCTTTTAAGATTTGTATACCTGATACCCAGGTATGTAACCTAGCGGCTCCAGTGTGCTACGGTTTTTCCACAGCTAAGTTTCCCATGACAGTGTCTGATAGTGTCAGATCCCACTTTCCCAAAGAAGACTTCTGTGAAAAGCTTTTTAAAGATGTGGTAAAATGTTTGAAAATGCAAAATGAAACCTATTACTCCAGATTCTAACCTAAAGAATTGATTGATAAAAACTGTTAATAAAATACTGGGCATCTGGTGGGACTGACTGGACTGGCCCTGCCCCCATACTCACCCTCACTTCTGCCAAAAGTCCTTTAAGGAGCCTCTAGTCTAGCATCCTTATGGTGCCTGTTGCCTGGGCCCCTTCTGCTAGATAGATGCTTCCTCCCCTCCCCCTTTCTTAGGCTATGATCTGTGACTTTATAATTAACTTTTCTCTAAAACTCAAAACAGTGGAAAAATACCTTGTACGCATTTGGTTTGGTGGCATTAAGCACATCACCTCACCGGACAGCCACCATCCCTATCCTGCTCCAGAAATGTGTACCCATTGAAAACTAACTCCTCATTTATGACAGCTTTTTATCATGGCCAAACTAAGTGGGTGACACAGCAAACTCAAAAGTCATGAATCTGGAAAGGGACAGTCAGGGAGTCAGGGGTGGAGGGAGGTTATCAGTGGGTAGAAGAGTGTAAGAGAGGGTTGGGAGAGACTAACCAGACTACATTGCGCATAGATAAAATTATCAAGGAACTAACCTAATAATAAGACAGAGAGTATTGTTAAAGGAACCCTTTTTAACAGTTGTTTTTTTCCCAAAGCTTTGATGATTCCCCTTGTTTTCAGGAGTGCTCCTCCAACCTAGTGAAAACAGCTTGCTGCTCCTTCCACAGGGCTTCATCCTGTGGGCTGTCAAAGCCCCTTCCCAATCCTGTGAAAGAGAAGCCAAGAGGCTAGCAGAGCAGCTGTCTCCCAGTTAATGATTGTGAATACAAGTGTGAGTTTCTGCTTCTCAGGACATCACAGCTGCCTGGCAAACAGCAGGGCCCCAAGTACCAGGAGAGTCTCATGAGACTCCCGAATGCTAGATGTCAGACAGTAGCCTACAGAAAGAAAAGACTTTATTCCCCACCCTCACCTTGCTAACAATCCTTTCCACAGTCTGCAATCCTTCATATGCAGGGAGGCAAAGCTAGCCTCAAGCATCAGTTCCGTGATGTTATGTTTCCACCCAAGCCTTTGGTGCTGAGACAGAGCTTGAAGCTATAACGTGGAACCACTGTCAACACACTCAGCGTTTCTCAGCTTTCCAGACACGGGTGAGGCACATGGCCTCTGTGAAGTGTTCTGGCGGTTTCAGGAAAGGGGAGTATCATGTGCAAGTCAAGAAGAAAAGAAGGTGCTGGAGTGGTGGCCATGCCTTTAATCCCAACACTTGGGAGGCAGAGGCAGGCAGATCTCGAGTTTGAGGCAAACCTGGTCTACAGAGTGAGTTCCGTATCAGGGCTACACGGAGAAACCCTGTCTTGAAAAAAAAAGCAAACAAACAATAAAACAACAAGAAAAAGAGGGTAGAAGTATTTGTAGCCAAAAGGAATAACTAGTTCATAATGGCTCATCATATCTGATAAGCAGACAAAACTGTTAAAATCATTTTTTTTTTTTTAGGAATAGAAGTTGGTCTTTATTGCTTCAAATCAGTATTTCCATATACATGTTCCCTTAATACAAATCATACCCTGAAGTATGTGCAAAATCTAAAACTACTGGCATGGTAGACTGAAGTTAGCATCCTAGAAAAGCACCCCCCTTCCAGACGTGACCCCCTCTTCCAAATGAAGCACAGTTACCTGGGTCAAGCAGGGTGGATTTCCTTCCATATTCCACAGCACTAAGCTGAAAGCTCTCTGGAACTATTAGTGTTAGCTGATAGCTTTCATGTGACACCCAAGACTCAGAAATACAGGAACAGACAACAAACAGACTGCAGAAGCTGTGTCTATTGGAGTATGTAGTCCAAAGCAAAGGGGTGAGGCTGTAGGAGGCAGCACAGGCAGCCCTGATTTAGTTAGAGTCTACTGGCCTGCCAGGAGGAGCCTGGAACAGCATAAGACTATCCTTTTCAACACTGAAGAAACTAGTATCTTGTACTCGTGAAGGAAAGAATGTAAACCAATACTCGGGGAGTGAATGATAGTTTGTTTATCTTCTAAGACCTCAGAATGATTATGACCAAGAATTATCATCACTAAATGATCCCAGGCCATCTGTCACTCATGATGAATCCATTGCTTCCTACTTTATCTCTCAACCTCTCATAGTCTGTACTTGCACAGTCAGGGTATATTTAAAAGTAATTAAAAATACCTCAGATGATTTGAAACTTGTCTGAGAGCATTTTCTTTAATAAGACTTTGATTTCATCACATCTTGGATTTGTAGTAGCTGTGCCTTGGAGCATCCAACTCAAAGCTTATCTCATTGCCAAGAATCTTATACTTTCAGTGCAAGCTTGGTGGAGCCATGTACTCTAGAAATGATCAGACTTGTTTGTGACTTAGTGGTATAAAAGAAAAGATGTTCAACCCCTTCACTCACAAATATTTTTGAGCATCTACCATGCCTAAAACCTTGCTCTAAGAACTGGGAATACTACCGTACTGAACTAAAGAAGGAAATCTCTGTGCAATACAGAAGAGGGAAACAAAGATTAAAGAGGAGAAAATTAGGTGACCCATTAAAAGGCAATTAAATGTTACAAAAGCATAATAAATTAAGATATAAGGGATGAGGAGTGCTAAGGGAGCAGGTGAGAAGGGGAGGGAGGTGGTGACTTGAAGTAGCGAAGTCAGAAGAGGTCCAATAGAAAGGCAACATCTAAGCAGGCACTTAAAGAGGGACAGAGTGAGACTGGAGAATATCTCCAGAAAAGCCAGTCAGGTTGTTCAGGGTGCTGACACAATCCTGAGGCCACCAGCCTTGACTCTGGGCTCAACTAATAGAAGCCTTAAACAAAGACATGGTACAATTTAGCTTTTCAGGTTTAAGAAGATGCCAGTAGGCAAAAGCACTTGTGAAATCATGAAGACCTGAGTTTGAATCCACAGAGCCTAGGGATACACTAGCACCAGCATCTGTAATCCCAACATTCCTATGGGGAGATGAAAGGCAGAGACTAAAGGATCCCCAGAAATTCACAGAACTGATAAACCATCACACACTGAAAAAAAAATTAAAAAACAGCAAATACCCTGTCTCAAACCAGATGGAAGACAGGGACTGACATCCAAGGTTCTGCTCTGACCTTCACACACACACACAGTGACAGACATGTGCCATTGATACACAGGTGTGTGTAAACACACACATAACACACAGCCTACACATACATATTGAGCATTTAGGACGATTGCTATAGAAACTGTTGAGGTTAGATTATAGGAGATAGAAGAAAAACACACAAGCCAGGAATCTGTCACATTAGTTCAAGTGAAATGACTGGACCAGGACACTAGCAGTCAAAAGAGGAGGATGAGGCTCTGAATTTATCTTGGAGACAGATAAATTCCTTATCCCCCAGGAGTTCTGACAGCCTGGATGAGGACAGAGGGCAGAGGGGGTAATGCATTATGACTCATATGTTTGGGGCCTGAGCAAACATGTAAATGAAGCTATGCTTGGGCTGCTGTGACAAATTAAAGCTGGACAGCTTATAAACTATATATGCTCGCTTCCATAGTTGTGGGAACTGGGAAGGCCAAGATCAAAGTTCCAGCGGATCTGATGTCTAGGGATGGCCTTCTCCTTCAGATGTGGCCTTCTGTTCAAACTTATCGTGCAAGAGATGAGTTTCGTTTCAGAAGTCCTTGATAAAGATGCTGATCTCATTTGGGGACAGTCACTGCCCTTATGATGTAATGGCCTCCCAACCCCTCCTCTTCCTATAGACACCCTAGGCATTAAGATTTCAATGTATGAAGCTGGAGGGAGTACAAAAGCATTTGGAATATTATCTGTAAAGTAGTAAGATAAATTCTGATGTGATAATAATACCATGTGGTATAATACTGCTGTATTAATCCCTTTCTATCTATTTAACTGAATCATAAACCATTAAATGAAAAAATCATTTTTGCGGTCTAATCCTTACAGCATGTCTATTTTTCCCGGATCACACATACTCTTCAGGATTATAAAAACCTTTTTCTCAGTACTACAGCCAAAGCGGCTATGTTTCCAGGAATTCTACAAATGAAGAAAATATGCTGGGGTCTTTTTTAACCATGCCTGTTTTACATTCCTCTCAAGGTTACTACATGTATATCGAGGCCTCCCACATGGTGTATGGACAAAAAGCACAGCTTTTGTCCCAGCCTCTGAGAGGCGTCCCTGGGAAGCACTGCTTGACTTTTTTCTACCACATGTACGGAGCAGGAACTGGCCTGCTGAGTGTTTACTTGAAAAGGGAAGGAGACAGCGAGGAGCTCCTGTTGTGGAGAAGAAGAGAGGAGCAGAGCATCTCCTGGCTGCGGGCACTGGTTGAATACAGTTGCAGAGGCCACACCAGGTAAGCCTCGAGGAGTGAGAACCCATCAGGGAAGGATGTACCGAGGCACCTGGTGCTCTCCTGGCTTGTTTTGGGTTTTTTTTTTTTCTTTTGTTTGTTTTTGCTAAAAAAGAGAATAATTTGTCCTTTTTTGGAGTCAGAGATAAAGGCAGGATTAGTTGAAAAGTAAACCTAATTAGCCTGTTATTGATTAACTCTAAGCAGTGAATGAATAATTAGACAGGGAACTAAAGCTTTGGACATTCATGCATAAAGTGATTGGTTTGTTGGTTTTTTTTGTTTTGTTTTGTTTTTTTAACAATTCAGGATGAAGGATACCTATTTTGTCTTAGTGTGTTGTGAAGTCAAGTACATTTCTTCCAAAGGGAAGTCTCCTTTCTTCTAAATACACTACTGCTGCTCCTAGCACCCATGATCCTCTTGCATGTAAGGGCCTTTGTTCTAAGCCTCCACTTGTATAGCCTATGGTAAGTTTTATAAGCCTCTGCATGCATGACCATATTGTTGTATAGAATGGGTCCTGATCCCAAGTCCATGGTCATTCCCACAGAACACTTCCCATGTGCTATAGAAACCCCCTCTCCTAGAAGTATGCAGTCATTCCAATAGGTGGAGCTAAGAAACTACTCTAGCCTAGAAAAGCCCAGGATAGCCACAGACTTCACACAGCCAACAACGCGAAAGTTCTGGGGAGGCAACCTTCAGACTCCCAACTGTTCTTAAAACCACTCTGTAAAATTCTAGGTGTGAGCATACCCTCCAACTAACGCTCCTACTTCTGCAGCTTTGCTTCTGGGTGGTAAACCCCTGGGCCCAGGCAGTTTTAATCACTGGCTGGATGCCTAGTCTAAGCTCAGATCTTCCTGGGAAGACGTATCCAAATACAAACTTTTTTTCCTCACCATTCTACAACAGAAACTGATTTTCTAAGATCTAAACTGGAGATATCACAATTTAAGTGGCTGGATACATTGCCACTCAAGCTGCTCCATTGATGGGCAATAAATGATAGGAGGAAGATGTCTGCTGTCTAGGAAGAATCTGCCAGCTAAGCACAAACGAAATGTTTGGAGATGCATTCGAGAATGGCAGATTACTCCATGAAGAATTTTTATGACTTGTTATAGAAGGTACATGGTCCAGATGAAAACGTACTAACATAGTTGATCATCATCCAGAGATGGCAGCTCAATCTTGTTAGGCTCCAGGGAAGTCAGACTCTTCATCAAGTGGATCTCAAGGCATGGTCCGGTGCCAGCAGCATCAAAAATACCTGAAATATAAGTTCACCCAAAATGTTGATTCTCAGGATCCACCTCAGAATATTAAATCAGAAACTCTGAAGGGCTTTGAAGTCCCAGAAATTTATTTTTAATAAGCCCTACAAATGATTCTGATGCAAGCTAAAAATAGAAAATCTCCAGACTTAAATGAATCTAATTTTTTGGAGATGGCATCCAAGCATTGACACACACATGCGTGCATGGGCGCGCACACAGACCCACACACCCACACACCCAATTACAATGTAGACAATTGTGTCCATTGCTTCATGCATGCCAGACAAGTGTCCCATCACTGAGCTATACTCTTATGTCCAGTGTGTATTCTCAAACAGACTGATACACAAATTCTCTAAAGTTTGGGTTCTAGGAATCAATATACAAAAAATATGCTATGTTTGCTGGATAGGTCATCTTAGAAACTGGTTTTGATTTTGTTTTAAGAAGTCCAGTTATGTAACCCAAACTCATCTCCAGCTCAAATTCCCTTCTTAAATTCCCATTGTTGGGATTCTACCACCACACGCAGCTTGAAGAACTTTCAAACATAGCCCATAGCAAAGCCTCTGGGCCCCATTTGCAATGCTGTAGTTTAAAGAGTGTGAAATGGTTATAGAGATTTTCAGTTCACAATCTAGAGGAACACTCTGGAGTAGACTGCCCCTTTGGTTGATAATGGAACAGATGATCAGTCTCTTCATCAGTACCTAAGGCTCACCTCAGGAATCCCACATGACTGTAGGGGGACTAGGCTACATTCTGCTGTCTAGTAAAATACAGACACGTTCATGTGCATAGCCTGTCCATCTGTTATGCAGTGGGTACTTAGACTGCTACGAGCTGTATATAAGTTGTTCCAGTTAATGCCATAGCCCCACTTTATAGACAGAGAAAATAGACCAGCTGATGGCTGGTAGAGAACTCACACCCCAGTCTCCCCAGTACCAAAGCCCATTTCCATAACCACAGTTCTACACCCCTGCTGCCCCGCAGAACTTCCAGACTCTCCTCATTCCCTCAGGGTCCCAAGCATCAAGTGACTTTGGACAAACCTTATCTGCTCTGGGATTGTCTCTACATCTTCAAAATGGGTAAATAATTCCCATCATGCTGTCACCAGCGGAGTAAGAGTGGCCGTTAAATGAGATTGTGTGTGTGAAAGGGTTTTTATAAGCTTCCATGTACCAAACTAGTTCAAAATGTTTCACTGATTTTAAAAACTACATCTCCTTCCCGGATTTCCCTGGAATCCATTCTCACTACCATGGCAAAACCCATATTCTCAATAGCTGTATCAGGCATCCAGATTGAGTTCTTGCGGTTTAATATGAAATATCTCATTTTAATAAATATTTATTGACACAGGCATGTAATACATGCTAAATTTCTGCAATAAATATAATGTGGAATTCTTCTATTTGGAGTTTATATTCTTGTAGGAGAATGATTTTTAAAAAACACAGAACTATAAGCTGGGGACTGGAGAGATGGCTCAGGGTTAAGAGCACTTTATGTCTTCCAGAGAACATGAGTTTGCTTCCAGCACCCTTGTTGGGTGGTTCTACAACCGCCTGCAACTCCACTTCCAGGATCTGACACCCTCCCCTAGCTTCCATATGCACACACACATGGTATAGACATACACACACACACACACAGAGGCATACACACATACACATAAATGAAAAAATTTATTCATTTATTTATTTAAGCTAAAATTAGATAATATCATACCAATAGAAATAAATCAGTTTGAACTGAAAGAAACAGAGTTGAATAAAGAATAGTTAACTTGGATGTGGCAAAGAAAGTGATGGAATGATAAGTTGTTGGTCAAAGCCCATGATGTTTGAGCTAGACAAAAGATCTATTGCACAGCAGAATGTGACTCCAGTCAGTAACAATGTACTATATATTTCAAAATGACTAGGCAAGTAAAGTTTAAATATCTCATCACCAGAAAATGGTAAACTAAGAATGAGCTGCCTGATTTAATTTTTGTTTATTGTTAACATATATTGAAATGTAATGTTGAACCTTTAAAGATATAGAAGTATGGTTTGCCTAATAAAAATAGTATTAATTAGAGAGAGAGGAGAGATGACGATGATTGGGTGATAAAGCCAAGGGAGTACTGGGATAGTTTTACAAAGCTTCATAGGACATAGCAAAAATTTTGAAATTATTCTAAAAGCAATAGAAACCTGGCAGGTGGATTTAACGTAATGATCTACTTTTTTTTTTTTTTTAAAGTCCACACACCTATGGACATCTAATTTTTTTTTTATTGGAAATTTTATTTACATTTCAGATGTTTTCCCCTTACCCCCTTTTCCCCCATCCCTCCTAGGAACTCCCTATCCCTTCTCCCCTCCTCTTGCCTCTATGATGGTGTACCCCCACCCACCCTCTCCAGTACCTCACCTCCCCACCCTCGAATACCACCCCCCACGATGTCCAGCCTTCATGGGACCAAGGATCTCTTCTCCCACTTATAAATAGCTCCCTTGCATATATAGATGGAGCCATGGGTCCCTCCTTAAGTGCTCCCAGGCTGGTGGTTTAGACCCTGGGGGCTCTGGTCGGTTGGTATTGTTGCTTTCCTCATGGTGTCACGAATCCTCTCAACTCCTTCAGCCTTCACTCTATCTTCTCCATTGGGAACCCCATGATCAGTTTAATGGTTAGCTGTGAGCATCTGCCTCTGAATATGTCAGACTCTTGGAGATCTCTAAGGAGACAGCTATATCAGGCTCCTGTCAGCATGTACTTCCTGACATCCACATTAATGTCTACCTTTGGTGACTGCACATGGGAAGACCCAGAAATGAACCCACACACCTATAGTCATTTGATCTTTGACAAAGGAGCTAAAACCATCCAGTGGAACAAGGACAGCATTTTCAACAAATGGTGCTGGTTCAACTGGAGGACAACATGCAGAAGAATGCAAATCGATCCATTCTTATCTCCTTGTACAAAGCTCAAGTCCAAGTGGATAAAGGACCTTCACATAAAACCAGACACACTGAAACTAATAGAAGAGAAGGTGGGGAAGACCCTCGAATACCTAGGCACAGGGGAAAAGTTCCTGAAAAGAACACCAATGATCTACTTTTAAGCAGTAGCTCTAACAGCTACTTGAAAAAGCACAGCACAGCGGGAGGCAGGCTACTTGGGCCGTATAGAACTGGTCTTGGCGAGAACACCAGGTTGGTTAGGAAGCAGCAGTAAGAAGTCATCAGAAACCTACAGAATCTTGCTTTGTATCACTTCTGAGATGCAGCCCAGGCTGACCCTGAGCTCATGATCCTTTCTTAGCCTTTTAGACACTGTGATATAGGGGCATTAAACTACCATGCCCACCTCTACTTTGTTGTCTTATAGGTGCCTTAGTCTTGGTAATTTTGACTTGGTTTTTCCTGACCTAAAGAAGTACCTATCAGTTCCATTTCCTAAGTCTTGAAGAGAAAATAACTTTAAAAAGTTAGTAGATATTACACATAAAAGCATATACATATACATCATATACATATATACATATACACATACACCTACACATATACATAAATATATACATAACTATACATAAATTACATATACATATACATATACATATACATATACATATATATTGGGTAATGTGCAAACCAGCCAAGGCTTCAGATCTTGTGAAAGTTAGACCAATCTACATATACTACCTTCATTAAAGTTCTGCACAGAGTTTTACATGATACTCGCTTGTAATTATAGCTGCTACCAAAACTTCAACTGTATAATGTGAAGGAATTGACTTCAAATATTTTTATCGAAATATTTTATTTTCAAACTATCCTCCAGCACCTTATTTTTTTTCTCCAGCACCCTTATAAATACACTTGGATTCCTTAGCCTGCAGTTTGGGAACCAATAACATATCTAATTTAATCCTATATTTGTTGTGGTTTTTCTATAAATAAATATTTGTTTATTGGTTGCTACAGGACAACCAGAATAATCTTGTAGATGAGGAAAAAAATTGCTACCATATATCTACAGTCACAACAGAGAAGTCATAGGTGTATCACATGTTTGTCACTCAAATATTAAGGAAACTCATGATAGGTTTATAAAGTCCAGAGTTTAGCCAAAACACAGATTATTCAGACTATCATTCCATCAGAATCCATTATTGTAATTTGAATCTAAAAACCAGATTGGTGTTGGTGTCCTGGAAACATATAACTGTTTATTAATCACATGATATATTCCCTATGCAGATGCATTAGAACATTCTCCCCCTTTTCTCGCCACTTATTTTGATTCTTGTTTCGGGTTGTCTATAAATTAGAGTTATCTAGAGAAATAAAACTCTGGAAGGATGGACAGGCAGATGGACGGATAGATCAAAGGGAAGAGAAGGATTTACTATAGAAATGGGCTAAGAGCTTTCATGACATGTAACATGCAATCTGGGGAACCAGAAAAGCTGCAGCACAGCTTTGTCTATATCTGAAAGCAGGAAAAAATGGTCTAACATTCAGGAAAACCTGAAGCCGCAGCTGATATGAGTCTTGAAGACCAGAAACCCCAGAGCCTAGCATTTAATGCCCAGCAACTGGAGGTGATCGGTGCCCGGTTCCAAAAGCGAGAGAACCCACTCTTCCTCTGCCCCTACCCACACTGAATAAAGGCTGTAAAGCCTAACCTGGGCTACTGCTTCAACAGCCAATCTCCTACAGAAAGTCCTCCACAGACATGCCCAGAAACAATGCCTTGTAACCACCTTGATGGCCCTGAGCCCAGAAAAGTTTGTGCTTAAAATTAACCAATACATGTTAGGTCCTTAGAAAGTTTTCTTGAAAAAAATAAAAAATAAAAAAAATAAAAATAAAAATAAAAAAAGAAAGTTTTCTTGACTTTATTTTGTTATGTGTCTATTATTAAAGCTTCATTAATTTCAAGATAATTATATAAACTTATTAATTATTCCATTTATATTCTTAATTTGGTGTAGCTTTTGTAAAATTAGCTTGGGGTATCTTAATCTAAAGCTTAAACTAATCTAATGACACAGATGGAGCAAGTATGTCTTCTGGACAATTGTCATTACCCACAAGCCTCTCCGGAGGATTCAGTCACTTATTAACATTATTGCGACATCCTTAGAGCTGGTGATCTGTTTTTCTAGATCAAGAATATTTGATTCATTGTTTCTTCTAAGACTCATGAAACAGAGCACCTCCCATCCCATATCATTGGGCTATGCCTTTGATGTTATGGTATTAAACATAAATGAATCTCTATCGTTTGGTCAATTTAATTATTAAACTTTTCCACCTAATGCCAGCATCAAAGGTAAATTCAGTGGGAGTCTAAAGAAACAGAAGAGTCCAGCCTAAAGACACTGGGAGATGCAAGACATAGAGTGTTCTAGGTAGCTCGGGTTTGTCAGGTCACTAAGGAGCACTAAAGAGTCCAGAAGAGTCACCTAGGCATTACATTTTACTATGGAGTATTTAAATTCCAAATAATCTAATTTGAATCTGTAATTTTATTTTGGTTATTGTTGTCTGATTTTATTTTATTTTTATTTTATTTTATTTTGTTTTGTTTTGTTTTGTTTTGTTTTGTTTTGTTTTGTTTTGTTTTTTTTTATTTTATTTTATTTTAGAGATTGGGTCTTACTGTTTCCCTGTCTGGCCTCAAATGTACAGTGTAGACCAGGCTGCCCTAGAAATCACTAAGTAGTCAACACTGCCTGGAATTTACAGAAATCCTCTCACCTTAGCCTCTAGATTGCTGGGACTATAAGGATCACGCTTGAATTTGTAATTTTGTGTCCTTTTCCTTTAAGTTAGGCTCAGCAGTTATCAAAGCTTCCAAACCTGGCCAACAAACACAGTTATATCATCTTGGATTCTGTTTCTAAATTCAAACTTCATTCTTTTTCAGATAATTTTTGAAGCCATTCGGGGAATATCAATAAGAAGTGATATCGCCATTGATGATGTTAAATTTCAGGCAGGACCATGTACAGGTAATATTTTCCCCAATTACATAAACTTGGTTGGAATTGGGGTTTTATAATACAGTCTCAAGTTATAACAATTCAAAATTATCTTTTCTGTAATTATTGTTTGTCTTTTCTGACAGAAATGGAAGACACAACTCAACAATCATCAGGATATTCTGAAGACTTAAATGAAATTGAGTATTAAGAAATGATCTAACTTGACAGTAACAAGACAAAAGTTGTACCTCTCTCAGTCAAAGCAAAAACAGAAGAAATGGATACTGAATGTTCTTAACTATTGCATAAATTGAGATGACTTCAGAAGACCCGCTTTAATTACTTTTGAAAACTATATCTCTATATATTGACTCAGGGCTTTCCTCTGTTTTCCCCTGCACATCTGACAACTGTTACTAGAAGTACAGGCTACTGGTTTTACAGAAACCATTTCATCTTAATTTTGGTGCCAGTTGAAATACGAATGTACTATGTTACAGTCACTTCAAAGTACACACATAAAGGGCACAGTCAGAATGAATGTGCTTCTAAGTCTGCATTCAGTGTATGTACTGGGAGACTAGATCTTGGTGGTTTTCCTTTTTAGTTTCAAGAATGGAAAGGTTTTTTAAACAATAATGCAAGGTCAGTAATATCTGCAAAATGAATGCAGTGTTTTATGGGAACAAGCTATTCTGGAAATAAGGTCACACTTGTGTACTTGACTCACAGGAAAGGAGCAACAAATCATTACTATTTCACCATAGGTATGAGCAAGGCATTTTCATGGAGTCCCAGGGTAAGTCTATACTAATTCATGCTGCCTTACAAGGCAGCACCGTCTTCTTTCTTCTCCCTTTGAACTGCCTTGGACAGTCACCAGGAGCACCAGGACAGCAATGCACCTTTTCAACAAGGCAAGCTTGAATTTTTTATGCACACACCCCAACAATTTTAATAAATGTGTTAAACAATTTGACTGATTTTTATCATGAATATTGTTAGTGAAATTTTTAGTAGTATGAGTTCAACCACATTTGCTAAACTATGGTTCTCTATTGACTTATTTACAGAATTGTATGTATGTGTGCAATTGTGTGGCTAGTCAGCTGTCTAAAACTTCAAAATTACCTAATAAAAGATCATTTGAAAATCCTTTCATTAGCAATTAACTCATTACTACATTACTTGTCTTTATCAGAATATATCCATTTATATCAATTGCAAATTCTAAATTTGAATCTCTACTCTGACATAGTTAAAAGTTTTAAGTCACCTTATCAATGACATTACTATGTACTTTCATATAATAATTAATATTTAAAGATTTTTTTATTTCCCATAATAATCTCAATTTCCCTAAAATTGATCTTTAGAATTAAACTCTAAAGACACAATTTTTCTTTTAGCTTTTAAAATTAAACATATTTGTAGGGGAGTGGTTCTGGCTTTCATATAAGAGTCAGTTCTCCGAGTGGATTCATCCAACAGTTGGTGGAAATAGATGCAAAGACCCACAGCCAAACAACAGGCCGAGCTTGAGAAGTCTTGTGGAAGAGTTGAGGGGAGAAGGAATGAGGGAGCCAGAGCAGTCAAGAAAACCACAAGAAGACCTACAGAGTCAACTAACCTGGGCCCATGGGGGCTCACAGAGACTAAACTACCAAATAAAGAATATGCATGGGCTGGGCCTAGGCCCCTTATACATATGTAGCAGATGTGCAGTTTGGTTCTTCATGTTGATCCCCTAACAGAGCACGGGCTGTCTCTGACTCTGTTGTGAGTCTTAGATCCCTTTCTCGTTGCTGGGCTGCTTTGTCTGTCCTCAGTGGGAGAGGATGCACTTAGTCCTGCTGTGACAAGATGTACCAGGGTGAGTGAGTATCCATGGGGTGCCTTTGCTTCTCTGAGGAGAAGGGAAGGGGAATAAGAGAAGAGGATGGTAGGATGGGACTGGGAGGAGAAGAGGGAGGGGGCTTCGATCAGGCTATAAAATGAATGAATAAACAAATTAATGGGGTAGAGAGAGAGAATCAGTTCTCTCCTTCTACCTACCACAGACTATACTTGATTTGGCAGGTTTATCTGCAAGTACCTATATATATTGAGCCATATCACCAACCCAGGACACAGAATATGTTGATACTTTTATGTTCTTGGTGCCCAGAAGGAAAATCAAATGAGCAAATGAGTTTAATCTCTCCCTCATCCCTGAAATGGAAACGTTAGGAGCATTTTTTTCACAGACATGAAAGCTAAGTATCAACACTGGGGATGTAACTCACTGATAGAGTACTCGCTGAAGAGAGCAGGGCCTGGGCTTTGATCCTAAGCACCATAAAGACAGAACAAAGTGAAACAGCTGAATATCAGAAGCGAGAAAGTTACCTAGGACTACATAGCTCTGAAGCGGAGGCAGGTAAAAACCAACGTCTTAGCTTTGCAAGGCTGTTAACCCAGTGACCCCATCTGTGAAGAACACCATGCCTCTCTGCATGCCACATACTTAGAAAATAAAAATACCCAGCTATACAAAAATCAACATCCCTAAGTTTATAGAGAAAAACTAAATTCATTATGTAATAAGACAGGATTTTATTAGTGAAATTTTTCCTATGATGATTAATTAGACACAGAGGTGCGATTGGAGTTTGATATTCACTAGGCGTCATAAATCCCTCATAGCATCCCTCCAACCTATGACTATATTACATTTGCTGAATGAAGGAATGAACACTCTTCACCCACACAGATCTGAGTACATAGTGAGGTATTTGTGCTGTGTGACAGATGAATAAAGTATTTCTCTGGCATCCTGGGCAGTGATATAAAGTCTTATGTAATCATTCCAGTTAACATTTATTGAAGTCCTACTGTTTCCAGAGACAGGGCAAAGATGTTTTTACAGGCATTAACTTATTTAATCCTGACAACAACCCGTGTGGTAGATCCTACCAGCAGTTTCATTTTCTACATAAGGACATTAAATTTGTTCAAGAACAACAGTCAGTGCAAGACCCAGGTTTGAAACCCAGTCTATTGTGTTGCCCATCTTGTGTTCTAACCTTTTCTAAAATGGCTTCCTCAGCCTGCCAGCTCCTCCCTCAACTTCATCAGCAATATGGCTTATAGACTAGCCGAAGGTCCTTAGTTTCCCTCTTCTAGGGTTTATTGGCTATACAAATAGCTCCAAGATGGGGCTAAGGAGATGGCTCAGTCAGCAAAATGATGCCATGCCACCATTAGGACCTCAGTTAGGATTCCCTGGCACCTTGTCAAAAGCTCATGTGGTGGCAACTCCATGAGCTCTAGGTTCAGTGAGAGACGTTGTCTGGAGAGAGAGAAAAGAAAAGAGGTTAATGGGTTGGAGAGACGGCTCGATGGCTTAGAGTATTATTTTTGGGCAGCAAGGAAAGAGGTAATTATTACTGGCAGTTGCTAAGAAACGACCTGCCATTTTTTTTAGTGTCCTTTGTAGAGTCAAGGAGGTGGAACGTGAGCTGAGTTACTCACCTTGCCTCATTTCTGTCCTTTGCAGCTTTCCACTGTATCGTGCTTCACTTTCCTTTCTGGGCTGCCCTTAGCATTTGACTCTATTCAATGTGGATGAAAATAGAAGCAGATGGTAAGCACCAGCGTAGTTTCCCCAGCTTTAGCAATGCCCAAGGGAAAGGCATACTAGTTACTAGGTGCTATTTAACGATTTAATCCCAGTCTCTGCATTTATTCCAATTCTCAGCAGCACCTAAACACCCAAGCTCTTGAAATAGAGACAGCTTTCTCTGCAGATTGCCTTCCCTCTTATGATTCACCATCTGCAGTGGAGGTTATTTATGTAGAGAAGGGAGGAATAGTGCAGAGATGGAAAACACAGTACCTCTGATGTGAGGTCTGGTTTAATATGGAAGAACAGAGTTCAGAGATAATTTCTTAAAATACCTGTGTTCTGGCCATCTCAACAAGCATGGAGGTTACAAAGACATGCAAAGATTAGTGAAGAAAATAGGATACAAGACAGCCCGCATCATTACAAGTAATATGATGTGGTCATGGGCTCAGAATTCATGGAAACACCTAGCAGCTGCAACTGACAGTAGAGAGCCAAGGTGCAGCATTGCAGAGGTCTGGATGCTTTTGTGCCTTACTCTTGGACAGATAAGACTGGAGTTCCTTGACATCTCATCCTCTTGCTCCCCATAGAACCAGAACTGGGCAAAAATACATTTTCATAACTAATAAGTTTTCTAATACAACTGGACTTCTGGCATGTGGAACTCTGTAAAGATGTAGCACATCCCAGAAAATTAGGCACCCTACTCATGGATTCTGGCTGCCTCCATTTAAATTCTGATTTGGCTGCTTACAAACTAGAATTGACAGTAAGTCTCCCCCTTCCCCGACCCCCGTTCCTTTTCCTAGTTTGCAAAATGAGATAAAGTAGTTACTATGAAGAATAACAAAAAAGCAATAGATGATAAGACATAGAAACATTCCTGTTGTCCCAGCACTTGTGGAGCTGGAGGGAAGAGAATCAGAAATCCAAAGTCATCCTTGGTTCTGTAAGGAATCCAAGGCCGGCCAATGCTATATAAAACTTGGTCTCAAAACAAAGTAAGACCCAATAACAATGTAATATATACAAGATCATAGACACACTTAGTTTCAGACACAAAAGTCTTCCCGGTTTATATGATAAGGAATTAGTAAAATTCCTTATTATTCTGTCTCTTTCTGTATAAGGGAAGCATGAGCTTAGAGTGCCATCTTAAGGATAAAGCAGCCACAGAATCCTGCCAGGTCACCATCCTTGTCTTTAACCAGTGGCTAGGCAAGGTCTTCTCTTCCTTCCCACAGAAGTCACCGACTGTGGCTCTCCTGCATTGTACAAGGCTTATGCTAAGTTAAACTTCTTTACAGATCCATCTTTTAAAAAAAAATTATCACCTAGTTTAGTTTTCATGAGCTGTTTCTGGATTATCTAAATGTTCAAGTAAAGCACTTAGTTTACACAAATGTGCTCACGGGTCCCAAATACCAGAAGGGGTTTAAAAGGTCGTCTTGGAGGTCTATAATAATTTCATTGGTCCTTTTGATTGGATATTACTTTTTATCTGGATATTACTGTCTCCAATGTAGGCCCTCTTTCTTTTTCTTTTTCTTTTTTCTTTTTTTTTTTTTTGGAAGATAATTTTGTAATTATATTTATGTACAGAAAACTTAGTGTACATTTAACCCAGTTTAGTGGCAAATTCTTTAGTCTTTGCCTTTTCCAGCTTGGCAATGCTGGAAAGCCACAGACTTAGGACTCAGGACGTTGCTCTCCCAGTGGAGTCGGATCTCTCATATCTGTCATTATAATTGGTCCTAATAGCTTCCACCAGCTTAGCCAGAGCACCCTTGTCTTCTGAGTTAACCTGTGTGAAGGCAACAGTAGTGCATGTCTTCCTGTGGACCAGTCCCCTCAGCCTGGCCTTTCCCTTAATGATGCAGTAGGGCACCCCCATCTTTTGACACAGGGCAGGCAGGAAAACCACCAGCTCGGTGAGGTCTACATCATGGGCAATCACCTCCACTGAGCCTCCTTGTTCTCCAACAAGGTGGTGACTGTATTGACTCCTGCTTGGAGGTAGTCTCTTAGTTGGGACTTTGCCAGCAGCTTTCTTAGCATGGGCCAGTAGCCTTTGCTTCTTCTTTTGCTTTGTCACTGGCCTGTACTTGTGGGCAAACTTAAGCAGCTGAGTACTGTTTGCCTGTCCAGGGCCTGGGTGAACTGGTTAATGGCAGGAGGTACTTGAGCCGCTTAAGAGGATGGCTCTTTGCAGCTGCAGCCTGATGTAGTGGGGCCATTTGACGAAGGTGTTAGATCTCTTTTGGGCTGGATGTCCTGCCCAATGCCAAAGTTCTTGGGCCTTTTCTCAAACAAAGGATAGACCACCTTCTTTCCCTCCTGTTTCTTGACAGCGGAGTCCGGTTGGCCTTCTTTCCGTTGGGAAACTTGCTCAGCTGGAGGAGAGAGAGCTTAGCCCCTCTTCTAACACTTCATAAATTATTAGGCTGCACAGTGAATGGTTGCATATTGTAGAATATGCAATGGATTCAAACCCAACCAAAAGTCTCCTAAAAACAGTCTTTAAATAAGGCAAAAGGGCCATTAGATGGCTAATCAGATAAAGATGCTCACTATTGAGCCTGAAAGACAGAGCTTGATTCCCAAAACCCACATGGTAGAAGGAGAGAACAACTCCTGTGATTTGTCCTCTGACCTCCACATGAGTATGCCCACGTGACATAGAAATTGCTGGTTTCTTTGAGACACAGTTTGTCATGTGATGTTTCTCTGGAAACTGTCTTATGAGAGGATGTTTTTGCTGAAGCAGACACATGGGATGATGGTTTGCTAAGAACAGACACTGGCATTTTTTTTGGAGGCAACCTAGGAAAAGGGCATATGATGTTTTGCTAGAGCAGATGCTTGAGAGAACACGTGATGTTTGGAAAGGATATAAATATAGCCCAATGGACAGTGAAGAATTCTGGATGGTGTTGGTATGCCTTGCTGTTCTTTACTGGTTATCATTGGGCTTTGCTGATGCTGGTCTTCGCTGAAGACACTGGATGGTATTGGTACACCTTGCCATTCTTTGTTGGTCATTGTTTGTCATGACTCTATAGAAAGAAACACACCAAAAACCTTCTCATGATGTTCTGGCAGCTACTTGCCTTCTGCTGATTGCATAGCCTTGCGTTTTCTTCTGGATCCACCTGTCATTACTGATTCGTGAATAATATTTTCTAGTGGATTGAGCTGCCACTACTGATTTGTGTGACCTGAACTGCTGATATCCCAAACAATGCAGATTGTATTTGCTCCAAAGAACTAATTCTAAACAGATCCACATTCTCCTTTGCTCTATTAACCTTTCCTTTCCACTGCCTCTCATGAGTAGTGGGCTAGAAGGGACATTAAAGCATTTAAGAACCCTTATAAAGAAAGTTTTGAAAAAAATCCAAGCCTACCCCATGTGTGCATACATAGAGGCACATAACAATTAATTAATTAATCTAATTAAAACATTTTTAGAAAGATATGCCAAGAACAAATGAGGGGTAGAAATGAGGTGGAATGGGGAAAGGAATATCAGAACATATTTTACAATGTGTACCTATTAACATATAAATATGTTGCTTATTTAAAATATTAAAAAAAATGGTAAGAAATAAATGCCGGGGAGCACTGAGATGATTCAGTAGTTAAGACCATTTGCTATTTTTCCAGAGAACTTAAATTCTGTTCCATTCTTAAATTCTAATTTCTAATTCATGGTGCTTACAACCTCCTTGAAGCACCATCTCCAGTGATCAATACTCTCTTTCTGCCTCCACATAACACACTAGTACATATACTGGCATACATATACACAGACAAACACCTGAAAGTCTCTTTCCTGTGGTCTAGTATTCAGGTACTAGAAAATACCATGCAAGCTGCCAAGGGAGGGAGGCAATTAAGCATTCCTGCCCAATTGAAATATCTTTGACCTATGACAATTACCAGTCTAGTGAGATATGCATAAAGGATCTTGAATTCAAAATGGTGGTGGCTGCCAGCCTCTGCAGGACAGAGCAGTCCCCTCTGTGGAGCTAAGCGACCTACAGAGGCTTTGAGGGGAGACAAGTGTGCAGAGCTCCAGAACAACTAAAAAGGGGCAGGTCATATGAGAAAATGCGTTTAGAAGTGGCCTCACAAAATCGGGGATGGGGAAGATAGCAGAGTGGAGCAGCCCACACAGCCCAGAAGGGGAACTAGAGACATGGCCACCGTTACTGCAGCTGGCAGTGCTCACCCTGCATGGGGGACAACAGCTCAGGGCTGAAGTGATGCCTGCATACCCAGTGATGGGGAAGAGGCGGTTGGCACCGAAGGAAAGAAGATATGCAGTTGCCTGGAGCTCATGCGCATCCTGCCTCCCAACCCTCTGCCCAGCCACAAGATGACCCTGACCCTGTACAACAGCAAGGCATTCCAGATGAGTCTCGGCAATAACCCAGTATTTATGGTGCTTTAGAAACCAGGAACCTCATTGAACCAGACCAGTGACTCATTGCAGTAAGTATGTGCATGGAGAGCTGTTTGGGCAAAAAAATATATACTGTGTGACATAGCAATTTGTAATGCCTCTTTGATGGATGAATGTTTGATGGAGAGGTAGGAAAGATGGCTGAATGAATGGCATGTATACCAGAGAGAGGTAGAAGACTTGGTGGCATCAGAAACAGGTATGGGGGTACAAGTGAGGTGGACAAATGAACTGCATTGTCTGAAAGGACAACATAAACCCAATTCATCTCCATTTAAGGACCCCATTTGTCTCCATTTAAGGACCAAGGCTGATTTCAGGGGATGGGCGGGGGAGGCTGTAAGTCACCAGCTCCATAAACAGACCATATGTCCCAGAAACTAGGCCATAAGGCACTACCTCTCAGAACAGACCATAAAATCCAGTAATAAGGTCATAACCTCCCCATCCCACCCCCAAACAATAGGCTGGAGATAACCACAAAAATTATATCAGAATGGGCCAGCTGTTCATGACATAGGAATGCAGACCACTGACTACCTGTGGTCCCCTAGCTCCCACCAATAAAATTTTAGATTACCTAATCTTCTAGAGAGTTCCCCCAGTTCCCCATAAGAAGTCCTACACTGCCTTTGTCTGGGGTCGACGTTTTGGAGAATGGTTGGCCCCCGAATGCTGGATGTTCCTGCAGAATAAATGCTCTTTGTCTTTGCATACGATCTGAGTCTGGGGTCTTCAAGACCTTCAATGATTTTCAGACGCTTCCATGCCTAGTAGAGCCCCAAGGGAAGTGTGTAGTACCTGGAACTCACATGGGCTCTGCCCCCCAGTCCAACAACAGGCTGCTCAATCACATGATCATCCTGGCTCTGAGTAAAAACAAGATATGCGCACGAGTTGAAGAAAGGTTCATTTTCTGGATTAAGCCTCCTTGAAAGACCTCCATAGTTTCTGTTGCCTCCAGAGGACATGTTGGTGTCTGTAGTCTGTGCTGCTGCCAGAAGCCATTTTGATGTCTGTGATCCTTGCTGCTGCTGGTTGTTATAGGGGGGATACTTCGTCCACAGTGATCAGGGTTAAATGACTGCAGACTCAAAATTGAGAATGAGAATGGTTGAAGGCTTCTGTGGCAATCTCTCCCCCACCGAAAAGGAGGAGGGCAGTCCAGACAGGAACCCATTGAAAAGAGTCCTTAATATTTGTGATAAACATGCTGAAGTGTAGCTCTTCACAATTGATGGCTTCTGGCAAGGTGGGGTGGGAGGGGTGGGGATCGGACTCAGTTAAGGGCTGGCCACTGGGAGCTTGACCATGCTCCAGTGAGTATACGAGCAACACAAATTAGACTTAGTGTATTGGGGGGTGGGGTCACAAGAGTAGGCGTGGATCTGGGAGAATGGGGAGCAAGTATGATCAGGGGCATTATATGAAATTCCCAAATAATCAATAAAAATATTGTTAGAAAAAATATGGACCGCTTCACGAATTTGCATATTATTCTTGTGTAGGGGCCATGCTAGTGTTCTCTGTATCGTTTCAATTTTTGTACATGTGCTGCCAAAGGAAGCATAAGTTAGAGCCAGCCCTTCTAGGATGCATAACCCTCTGGGCTTAATTCCCAGCATGGGAATAAAAATGTTTTTATTTAATTAAAAAAGATAAGGTACAATCAGTGGCACCCAAATGTTGATGGCAACCAATAGCTGTGTAATTAACCTTAACACCTAAAAACAGGGGAGAAATTATGCCTGGAAATGGAAACCTAGCCACTTTCCTGCTGCTAAATGAGACCACAGACCTTAGGAAAATGTATGTACTACCACAACTTGGCTAGACTAGTACATTTCCTTACTGTGTTCTAAATCTTACCCTTATATCCACAGATTGAGTAGCTACCACTCCTCTTTACAGCAAGTGGAGACCACAGTAGGAAACCACAACTTGATACAGTGCAGAAGTCAAGGGATCATGGAGAAGCTAGCCCCAGCAGATACATCTGCATCATAGCTCCTGCAGTTGTGGCTCAGGGAAGGTTCTGGAAGAGAGGGTAAAAAGATTTTAAGAGCCAGAATATTAGCACAATTTTGTGAGAAAATCTCCCTTAGCAATGGCTGAATAAATAAGACAGGAATAATGGCAATATCAACAGACACACATCTGTGGAATGGAACAAAACTAACACAGATTCCACACCTAGACAAAGATTATAGGCAGCCAATGACCTCTGAGAATGGGAGAAATAACCTCTCCAATGATGAACCCTCTTATTTATTGGTCAGCCCTGAATATACATACAAACAACAAAAAAAAATCCAGTAGGTTGTATTTATATTGTATTATGTTGTTATATTGTATATACATACATATGTAAGCAAAAATAAAAGAAAAGGAGGTTGCCAACTTGAAAATTGGGGAATCATGATGATCTGGAGGGACAAAAAGGAAGGGAGAAATAATAATAACTAATAAAATTAAAAATTCAGGGCTGACAATATAGCTCAGGAGGTTAAGGAAGGTGCTTGTAGCCTATTCTGATGACCTAAATTCAACTCTGAGAACCCACATAGTGGAAGGAGGAAATCAACTTTTGCATAATAAATAACAAGTGGTGGCAAGGAAATGGGGAAAGGGGGAGTCTAATGAACCATTAGTGGGAATTTAAACCAATGAAGCCTCTATGGAAATGGCTCTAGAGGTTTCTCAAAACATAACACAGACCTACCATAGGATCTAGCCATCCCATTCTTAGGCAGCTCAAGGAAGCAAAGGAAGAACCACCTTACTATACAGACACTCACAGGTCACGCCAATTGCTGCACTGTTCACAAGAGCCAAGGTATGGGGTGAGCATTTGTTCTCATTTATTTTCTTCATAACAGGCATTCAGACTAGAGTGAGATAGTATCTCCAGGAAATTTTCATTTTAATTTTCCTAACAGGTAAGGGTGTTGAACACTTTCTTATCTAGTGGCCATTTGTATTTCTTCTATGAGAATCCAGTGTTCAATTTATGCCCTTCTTTTGTTTGGATGATTTAGGGTTTTAATTTAAAGTGTTCTTGTTTTCTTTGGGGTGCTTAGCCTTTTGAGTTCTTTATAGATGCTAGATATTAACTCCAGTCAACAGTATAGTTGAGCAAATCTTTCTCCTGCTCTGTAGGCTCTCTCTTGACTAGGCTGTTTTGTTTCTTTTGCAGGACAGAAACTTCTTAGCTTAGTGCAATTCCATTTAGCAATTCTTGGAATTATTTCCTTAGCTTTAGAGCCCTTTTCAAAAACCCTTGCTGATGTTTTTATCTTAAAATGTCTTCCTTAACAGTTTCAGGATTTTAGCGTTCCCTAAGATTTCTAGTGGATTTTGAATTGATTTCTGTACAGAGGATGTAGTTCATTCTTGTACATGTAGATAACTAGTTTCCCTTGCACCATTTGTTGAAAAAACACCTCTTCTCCAACATTGCGGTTTTTATATATCTTGTCTAAGTTTCACTGCTGAAGCTGTGGGTTTGGGTCTTGCATATATTCCATTGGTCACATGTCTGTTTTAGGGTCAGTGCTCTGTTGTGTGTTGATTTGGCACTGAACTACAATTTGAAATAAGATCTGTTCCTCCTCCAGAACTACCTTTTTGGATTAGCATTGTTTTGACTATTTTGGTCTTTTATGTTCTGAAATTTTTTGTTTGTTTTTTACTAGTTCTGTGTGCCCTTCCCCCAGCCTTGAGCAGGCCTGAGACCTTGCTTACCACAACAGACCAGGTGATAAGGATCTAGGTGGAGTTACCCACCTTGGCTGCACAGAACTAAAAAGAACTACCCCAGGGCTTGCTTTGAGACATCTCTGGTCGTGACCTGTGACCAAGACGGATTATCCCACCCATCTCTCCGGCTGAAACTAGAAAGGGTTTTTTTGGCGGGCTTTTCCCTTTAAATTAAGAGCTAAACATTAAAGTATGGGGCCTTGATCAGAGAACTTTGTTTTGGCCTCATCTCTTCTCGCCCTCCGTCCCCCTTTCGTTCCCAGCCCCTTTTCAGGTGAACCCAGTTGATTTGTGGCCGCAGGCGGCTTCAGTTCTGTAAAAACTATTATTTTGATATGGGTTGTGTTTAATTTGTAGTTCATTTTTTTGGTAATAAAGCATTCTACAATATTCTGTTAATATTTGAGGGTTTGGAGACCTTTCAACTTTTAGCATCTTCTTCAAGATTTCTTCAATATCTTCAAATTTTCATTGTTTATTGGGTATTTTTTATCATTTTGAAGCCAATTTTTTTTTTCCTTTTCCTTGTTTTGTGTGTGTGTATGTGTGTGTTCTAAACCATCATTTGTGTGGTTTTTATATCCTGTTATTTTTTTTTAAACATGTTTAGCAGTCCTAAGGACTTTCTGAAGAATTCCTTCAGGGTAAGTGTACCTCACATCATCTGTAAATACAGATTATTTGAATTCTCTTTTCCTAGTTATATCCCCTTTCTTTCTTTCTCTCTTCTTCTTGCTCTAGGTGAGACTTAAAGCACTATAATACTTCAAGTACTATAAGACTTGAATGAGTGGAAATTTTGTCTCATTCCAGATTTATCAGAAATGCTATAAGTTCTTCCCCACTTAAAGGATAAAGGTCTATTATGTATGATCTTTTATTTTATGTTCAGATATGTTTCTTATTTTTTTTCAAGACTTTTATCATGAGAGTAGGTTTCACTTGGTAAGTTTTTTTTTTGTATGCATTTAGACAATTGATGCTTTCTGTCCTTAAGTCTAATTATATAGTAGACTAACTTACATTTAGTTATTTGTAATTTTTTTTGGAACCAATCTTGTATCAGTAGAATTAAACCAATTTGGTCATGGTGTATGACTGATGAATTTGTTCTAGAATTTGATAAATCTTTTGATTTTTTAGTGTTTGTTTCCTACAACACATACCCCTTCTCTTCCTTACTATAGACAAAATCTCTTGTATACTGTGTGGAAGTGTCACCTGTCAATAAAAATCTAATGGCCAATGATCTGAGGCAGGATTAGAAGGTGGGACATCTGGCAGAAAGACAGGGACTCTAGGAGAAAGCCAGGCATGGGAAGAGATTCACCACCTGGACTCTGAGGAAGTGGGACACATGAAACTGAGGAGAGATAACTAGCCTTGCATTAGAAATAGAAGCATTTTAATGGGATAAAGAAGTTATTAGCTACTCAGGAAACAAGCTAAGCAGATGGCCTAGGCATTTATTCCTACATAAATAAGCCTCCAAGTTGTTATTTGGGAACTGGGTGCATATGGAAAAGCCCATGGTTAAGAGTTTACTGTTATTCTAGTGTAGTTTATTCTTTCCTGGGACCTGCCTTGTAGCTAGATTTGCTTTTCTCTTCATTCTGAAAGATTTCTTCAACTATTTTCCATAAGCAAGCACAGTGATCATTAATTGATTATCATGGAAACTTTCTTTCCTCCAATCATAATAGCTTTGCTGATCTTCATCAGCAGGTGTCTTTCACAACTTGAGCCCCTTCTGTCCAGGTCCTCCTGTCTTTTAAAGTGACTTCATGTTTCTCTCTTGCCACTTTTAATATATTTCCTTTGCATCATATATTTCATGCATAATTATAGCATAATGAAGGGAGATTCTTTTCTGAACTTGGCATCCTAAATCCCTGTGTCTTTATTAGCAACTTTCCCCATAAATCTTGGTAACTGGTTGCTATGCTATTTTTGTTCTTCTTTAATTGTTCACGTTCCTCCACCTTCAAGCTCAGATATTTTGTCCTCTCCTCATCCATTCTATTGGTGAGATTTTCCACCAAGCTTTTATGTTTTACATTTCTAGCATCTGTGATTGGGGTTTCTTTGGTATTTCTCTTTGTTGAATTTTTCTTTCACATCTCGTATTACTTTCCTTATTTCGTTCAGTTGTTTGTAACTTTGAACATATTTATACTCTTCTCAATTATCTGAGATTTCATCGATGTAGTTCAAAAAATAGTTAATAATAATAACACTAGGAGTTCAAGTGCCTGGTATAAGTGTACGATATTAACTGAGAGAGCAAGCACAGGTGTTTGGTATTACCATTAAGCAATTGTCACACTCTACAACTAATGGTGGCTCTGGGGCTGAAAAGATGGCTCAGCAGTTAAGAGACTTGCTGTTCTTCCAGAGCACCTGAGTTAGCTTCCTAGCAGATATATCAGACAGATCACTATTGTCTGATATCCCATCTCCCATCACTACTGTGTAATCCCATCTCTAGCTTCTGCCAGCACCTGGATTCACATATACATACCTATAAAAATACATGACTAAAAATAATAAAATAAATATTTTTGGTTAACAAGTTTAATAAAAATTTAAAATAACAGTGGCCCTTTAGACTTCAAAAACTGTTAATAAACAACCAAAAATAATATGGAACATATCCATATTTCAGTTAATAAAATAATGCATGAGAGGGAAAATATAATAGGTAAAAATAAGTATTAAATTGACTATTAAAGGGTACAGTGTGCATAGTTAAGAATTAAGTACTAGATTGATATTGAAAAGATAGGGTTGGTGAGGATAAGGACTAAGTGTAAGATCAATTTTAAAGAAAGAAAATTGTGAAGGGTAAAGTAGCCAGGAAGGAAAAGCTAGAATAGTGTTGGGGCTGTGAATTTTAGAAATTATTAAGCTATAGAAGGTTATATAAGAAGTAAAAAGAGGAGGAGTTGTTGAAGTTAGGACCCAGTTCTTCCCAGCCAAATGCTCCTAGAAATAAGACTTAGACTCAAAATATTTTTTCCCAGAAACAAGACTCAGACTCGAAATATTTTTTACAAATGCCTTGACCATATAGCTCGCTCTTCTCTAATTAGAAACATAACTTAAGACAACCTATTTATTTTCACCTACATTCTGCCACATGGCTGCTTACCTGTGCTCAGGTACCATGTATCTGCCTCCTCATATCTTTCCAGTGAATCTCCTGTCTGGCTCTATCCCAGAACTCTTTCTCCTCCGGGATGGTCCACTTTCCATTTTCTGCCTAAGCTGTAGGCCATAGGCTTTTTAACTGACAGGTGATGCATCCATACAATACACAAGATATTCTCTGTACATGGGATAAAGAAGAGAGGAAGAACAGAGGCCAACAAGGACTGAGAAGTACGTGAGATGTGAATGAAGAGTAAAGAATGCCATCTAGTAAACTGGGTGGAGAAACACAGACAACAATCATGAAGCTGAGCAGTGGTAAAACCAAAGGCAAAATCATCATGAGACATATGTAAATGTAGAGGGTAAATAGGAAAATAAGAGACAAGAAGAACTTGGTATGGATTGCTGTCACAGCTGTTCTAGGTTGACAGGAGAAACTCAGGTAACACTGGTTACAGTAGATTCCATGTAATGGTGTATGACTGAGGGAAGAATGGCAGCCATTGCTCTCTAAAACTGGTCTATACTTTTCCCCCTATGCCCTTATGTAGATTTGCTACCAATATAATATTGGTTTTGTACAGAGTTTCAAAGTGTTCCTTCCATTTCTCCTTTATAGGAATGATGATTTCTTCTTCAAAGGTTCGTGCCAACTGTACAAGTGTGGTAGTGTCTAATCATGAGCTTTTGTTCATTACAGGAATCTTATTACTACTTCAACACCACCAATTGCTTTTTATAAATATGTTCAAGTTGCTTGTATTTCTTGCTTTGATTTTGGTAGGTCTTATGTGTCTAAGAACTTATCCGTTTTTTTCCTAGATCATTCAAGTATTTTTAAAATATCACTTTACAAAGTATTGCTTGATGACTGTTGTATTTCATTAGAATCTGTTCCAATGCCCACTTAGTTTCGGCCTTCTCCCTCTGTGTTAACTACTTTTCTACTGCTGTGAAAAAAACACCATGACCAAGGAGACTTATAGAACAAAGAGTTTATTTGGGCTTTTGTTTCCAAAAGGTTAAGAGTCCATAATGGCAGAGCCGAAGGAGCAGGCAGCAGGCAGCAGGCAGCAGGCAGCAGGCAGCAGGCAGCAGCATGGTGGCTGGAGCAGATGCTGAGGGCTCACATATTCAACAGCAAACACAAACACAGAAAGCAAACTAAAAACAGTTAATTTTTAAACTCTCAAAGACTGCCCCCAATGACATATTTGATCAGCAACACGACACATCCTGAGCCTACTCAAACAGATCCACCAACTGGGGATACATTCAAATGCCTTAGAGTATTCAGGACATTTATTATTCAAATCATCACACCCCTTTCTTCTATTAGGGGGTCTGCTAACATTCTTAATCTTTTCAGAGAACCAGCTCTGTGTTGATTGAAATGTTTGTTTTTTTATCCTCAATTCTTTTATTCATTTCTGTTCTCTTGTGAATTATTTATCACTGCCTATTACTTTGGAGTTTGTTTTGGCTTGTGTTTCTAAGACATCAAAGTTAATTTTTTTTTAATTTTTTTTTTTTATTTTTTTAAAACGTAACCCTTCATAGTGTGAGACCACTCTGACAAATTCACCATAACAACCAAGGGAACAGAAAGGACATTTAGAGACACAACCACCCTGCTGGTCAGGTTGTTCCTGATAGCAGGGAGTGAGTTAAAACAACAATTCAGAGAAAAACTGCAGAATGTACTGATTAGTAACCAGCTGTGTCCTTCACAGCCCTGGATAAATATAGCCCACCAGAAATAATTGCCTGGGTGAGTGTGGCCAATAAGTTTATTATATGTATGGTCTTTTGCCTCCAGGGACAGCAGGGATTATCATGGGAAGAGATGGATTAACTTCCCAAAGATTCATTGTGTATCTATGTATTATAGATGGGGATTGCAAGGAGGAAATTAAAATTATGGTGTATATAAAAAAAAAAAACAGATGCAATTTAATACAGGTAATAGAAATGCTTGGGGGGAGGAAAGGGTCACTGCTGAAATACCAACAGCCCTACTCCTAAAATGATTTACTGACAAACCTTGTGGATAGATCAATGACCCTTAAGTAAGGGGAAAAAATGCAGGCACGTGAACAGCTGGTAGAAGAGCAGCTGGAGACTTCACATACAGAAGAGTCTACCAGCCCATATTATAAAAAAGACATCAGGAGAATGGAGGATGTTAACAGATTTAAGACCAGTGAATTGAGTAATTCAACCAATAGGTTCTTTACAGCCTAGAATTCCTTTACTTTCTTTATTACCTAAGTCATGGCCTATGATAGTAATTGATTTAAAGACTGCTTTTTCACAACCCCTTTTCATGAGGGACAATAAAATAATATGGAAAGTTTTGCTTTCTTAGTACCTACTTATAATAATAGTGGTCCAGTAAAGAGATATCATTGGAAAGTTCTTCCACAGGGAATGTCAAATAGTTCAACTTAATATCAATATTTTGTACAACCACTAGAAATAATTTGTAGGCAATTTCCTCAATCTATTATTTATCATTACATGGGTGACATTTTGTTGGCTGATTCTGATGCAGATACTTTAGAGAAAAATGTTTAAGGAGACACAAAGAATTCTGCAATGCTAGGGGGTTACAAATTGTTCCTAAAAACTACAGAAAGGAGATTCTATTAACTATTTGGACTACAAAATTGTCAACAAAGAATTTAACCACAAAAGGTACAGATGTGTAGAGAGCAGTTGCAAACTCTAAATGATTTTCAAAAAGTAATACAAGATTTTAATTGGCTGCAACCGATAATTGGATTAACTACTCATGAATACATAAATTTGTTTTAAACATTACAAGGAGATTCAGACTTAAACAGTCTAAAATGGTTAACAGCTGAAGCAGAAAGAGTTAACTGTGATAGAAAAGAGACTGAGAGATGTATATGTGGATCCAATTAATCCTAAACTTGATTTTATTTTGGTTATCTTGTCTCTAACTCATTCTACTGGGATCATTATGCACAGAGAAAATATTATTATAGAATGGATTTGCTTAGCACATAAACAAAGTAAAAATTAAAGAATTACACAGAAAAGGTTTCTGAATTAATCACATAAGATATAATAAGATAAGGCCGGGCGGTGGTGGTGCACACCTTTAATCCCAGCACTTAGGAGGCAGAGGCGGCAGATTTCTGAGTTCGAGGCCAGCCTGGTCTACAGAGTGAGTTCCAGGACAGCCAGGGCAATACAGAGAAACCTGTCTCGAAAAAAACCAAAAAGAAAAAAAAAGATATAATAAGACTACAGCAATTTTCAGGAACAGAGCAAGAAAAAAAATGTAATGCCTCTTATAAATGTTGACATTATGTAATTATGGGTAATCAGTGAAGATTAGTAACAAGCTTCTAGTAACTATTTGAGAGAAACTAATAACAAATATCCAAAAAGCAACTGTCTGCAGCTTATAAAAAGAAATAATTGGATTCTTCCACACATTGTAAAGGGAATGCCAACTCTTGAAGCACCTACATACTGATGGAAATAAATTAGGAATGGCAGGCTGTAAGTCAGATGAAATAAGCAAAGGATTCAAAACCCATATACTTCTGCTCAAAAATCATAGTTATATGCAATGCTTATGGCATTATTAGATTTTTCAGAATCTCTGAATATAATTACTGACTCTCAATATACAGAAAGAGTTGTTTTGCATATAGAAACTGCTGAATTTATTCCTCATAATTCAGAATTAACTTTGTTATTTATGCAACTACATAATATCTATTTCAGAAATAGAAACTATTCATTATGTGTTACTCATATTTGTAACTTTAATTTTTTCAAGTCCTATTTTTAATGGTGGTTTAACCTCCCTTCTAGCCCACCACCCACCAGAGGTAGTGAAAAAGAAAGGATATGAGGAAGTGGACCTGTTTAAAAATGGTTCTTCAGAGCAAATCCCATTTGCGTTGTCAGGAAATCAGCAGTCCAGTTCACAGGTCAGTGAAGGCAGCTCTATCCATTTGTAAATACTTCATGGATACACCGCCAGTGGCATGATCCAGCAGCAACTCAGTAGGGTAGGAATAGCAGCTGCAGTGGTGTGATCTAACAGAACAGCCAGGCCTCAGCCAAATCAGCACGAGTCAGCAGGAGGGACCGGAACACCAGGAAGACCAGGAGAAGTTCTCGGCTGTGCCTCTCTCAAAAAAGTGAAGATCAGCAAAGATGCTAGACCAAGAAGCATTTACCTATGCAAGCAAACCAAGCCCACTCGCAGTCCACTGAGTCCTATTTATACTTCAAACATCATGTGTCTTCCATGGGTGTTGACAGTACATGAGTCTGTCTCAGCTGATATCACTCTGCCAATTGGCCTGAGTCCACAGAAGTGGAAAAAAGCTGCAGCAAACCACCAGAAATTTTCTGATGCATTTCTCTCTATAAAGTCCTGTCAATTGGAGCTCAACTACACAATGTAAGGTGGACCAATACATGTATGTCGTTAGCAAACTCTTTTCACCTGTGTCTGCTTAAATGAAATGTTCCTTCACATGTTTGCCCCAGCAAAGCACCATCCAGCATAACTAACTTTCCTAAGAACCCGTAAGTTTCCATTTCATGTATTTGGTCTCAGTCAGGGTTGCCAGGTCCATTAGCACAAGGAAATGAGGAACCTGACCAATTATTAATAGAAAATGTGTTAGAAGCCCCAAAATTTTATGAAAAATGCCATGTTATCAGTAAAGGTTTAAAGAAAAAATGTCTATCACTTGGCCACAAACCAAAGAAATTATAAGACAATGTCCTACCTGTTCTCTGTATAACCAAACTCCATTACATGCAGGAAGTAATCTGAGGAGGTACCAAAAGAAATAAAATCTGGCTGATTAATGTGTTTCATTTTGCAGAATTTGGAAAACTTAAGTTTGTACACCATACCATTGATACATATTTAGGTTTCAATGGCAACTTCTTTGAATTCCAAAAAAAAGTAATTCTATAATTACACACTTATTGGAAATAATGGGGATACATGCACAAATTAAGACTGATAATGCCTTTGTATATGTATCCAGTAAGATGAAGTAATTCTTTGAATATTATAATATAAAGTACATTACTGGTATACCCCCACAATTCTATAGGACAAGCATTTGTAGAAAGAGTCAATCATACTTTAAAAGAAATGTTATAAAACAAAGAAAAAGAGTAAAAAACCCCAGGGACAGATTAAATGGTGCATTGTTCACTTTTAATTTTCTTAATGTTAATGAAAGAGAAACAACGGCAGCTAAGAGACACAAGGTTGTAGGGGAAAAAACTGTGGGATTAAATTAGCCAATGTGATATAAAAATGTATTAAAATCAGAATGGAAGCTTGCAATAGTTCTGTGTTGGGGACATGGTTTTGTTTATGTTTCTAGATGAAATGAATAGATATGGTACTATCCAAACTTATAAAGATTAGATTTGACCAGGGAAGACATCCTGCTACCTGAAATATGAAAATCTCCTCATAGACAATGAATCCTTTTGGCTATCTGGTCCTTGTGACTTATTATTTCATGCCACCTTTCATATAATATGGATGAAGATTTATATTACAGTTTGGTTACACAGTCCAAATGGACTTATAAAGTTGATAGATGCCTAGAGCAGAAAATCATTAGCTAACTTATGCACACTGCTCATTCTCTGTGTGTTAATGCAGAAGTGTACCTATCGTGTTACCTTTTAAGGTTTGTATGTTTACAGAGCAAAAGGACAGACAACAATGAAAACAAAGCAAGTAGCCCAGGTGATCCAGCTTCTCAGACTGCCTCAGTTACTGTTTCCTCAAAAATTTGCATTTAGGTCAACTTCAAAATGGCCAGCTCAGATGGTCCAACCTCATGAACTGTTTCAAGCAGGACTTCAGTTAAACCCTGCATTTTCTCATCCCAAAGAGTCTCAACAACAAATAATACAGCTAGCTCTCCTAGGACTTGGCCAATATCCCAGTTTTCATAGCGTCCCCAAAAGATGCCTTTGCCCTGAGATCACAGGAAACAATTTTAAGAACATCTCCATTTCCAAGAAGTGGGGTGGGGTTTTGGTTGTTTGGTGGGTTATGGATGTTTGTTGTTTAGGAGGCTTGGTTAGAAGATGTTAATGGTTATGGTCAGGGAGGAAACAAAGTAAAAGAGGTTAGAATCAGGGATCTCTTTCTCTCTTCCTCTCTCTCTCCTATCTAGTGTTATGGGGGAGGACAGAAAAGGGGATTAAAGGATACGGAGGGAATATAGGGAAATGAGGAAAAGAAAGGTGAATTATTGTATCTCCTTTTAGACTAAGGAAAAAAAAAACAAGTCTTAAATATTTTAATTGGTATGGGTTATTGTATATTGACACAAACTTCAGATCATTTCATTCAACTCTTTTTAATGTATTGTACATATGTAACTCATTTAAGAATGTAAAGTTCTAGTCATATGAAAGTTATTATTGCAAACTGTTTAGGATAATCAAGAAATGCAAGTTAGAAGTTAGTCACCTAAAAATAACCCTACTTGTAGACTTGTTGGGTACTAGTTTAGTTAACTGTAAAAATAAGCTCTATTTAGCCTCCTGTGTGTTGGGATAATCTTTTTGTACATTGTATAAAGGTTGCCTTTGTATTTTTCAATTGTTGGTTGTTATACTGGCAGAGAGCTGAGTATTGGCTGGATTTTGGTACTGTTATTCTTATGGCTTATCACCTGCCTCAATATTTTGTAAACATACACCTTTCTCTCTCTCTCTCTGATTGGCTTAATAGCGAGTTGACCACTGATATATTGACAGGAAAAGGAAGGTTGGATTTCCAGGCTGAGAGAGGGTCACTGGGAGAAGAAGCAGACACAGGAAGATTCATTAGCAGGACATAGAGGAGGTTAGATATACCTAGACAGAGAGACAGGTAAAGAACTAGCCCAGTGGTGTATCATGGACTACAATAGTTGGGTTAAGTTAGACAAGCTAGCCAGGAGGTAGTCTAAGCTAAGGTCTAAACACTAATAAAAAAAACAAGTCTCCGTGTTATTATTTACACTGCTGGCATGTCCAGAAAGTCGATGATTTTGACGTCCAATGGGAGGCACATAAATCCAAACTAGATTCAAGCATTAGGCCAAAAGACATAGGTGAAAGGTAGGGAAAACATTTCCCTAGCAGCCACAAGCTGTTTTGCGGCTGCAGCATGCTACTCAGGTGGGAGGCGAGGCCCCCTTAAGATTGAACAGGGTGGCAGATGCAGGAGCTTCAGTGCATGGGGTTCCTGAGGCTTTTCATTCTCAGAGCAATGGAACCATCCTTCCCTGTGAGCGGAGCAACTGAGATCCAGTCAAGTTAGCAAGTAGTTTGTGACCTGGAGAGCCCAGGAGCATTGCTCCAGGCAGGAGGTAGAGGTGGGAGCTGCCATGCGGCCGGGAACACAGGAAACAAGACAAATATTTCCTAGAGTTTCTCAATCTCAGGTCTGGGCACTCACAACCTGTGGAGTCTGCAGTTTCCTGGGCCAGCCACTGTGAAAAGCCTGTAGCAAATGCCAGGAAGGATGGCGGGATCGCTCCTTCCTGTCAGGTCGGTTTCTCCTGCAAGCAGCTTGAATCTTTAAGGCTTGACCCTTGTGGCAGAGAACAGCTAGCTGCAGGCACACAGGAAGCCAGACCCAGACTGAGAAGACCTCTGAATCGGTACAATATGCTTGAAAATGTGCTTAGGTGCTGAAGAAATAAAAGAAACTGGATATAGACAGTCATAGAAATATTTAGTTTGAAACTAATAAAGTGTGTCAAAGGCCAGATTTGACACCCAGGTAGACTGAGGCAGGACAGAGTTGGACCAAATCTGATAGCTCCAGGCAATTGGGCTTACATTTTTGCTCTTCAGGGTGCCAGAGCTGAAGGCTTCTGGCAATTGCCTGCTGATAGCAGCAGAGGATTAGGAAAACAGAAAACTTAATTACTTGAAACTCTTTAAAAGAACTCTTTACTCTTTAACTCAGGGGCCTGCTCACCAGTGGGTGAAAGGCTCAGAGTTCATTAACTCTTCAAGAACTGCAGACAAAGAAAAAGAAAGGGCTGGGCAGTGGTGGCACATGCCTTTAATCCCAGCACTTGGGAGGCAGAGGCAGGTGGATTTCTGAGTTTGAGGCCAGCCTAGTCTACAGAGTGAGTTCCAGGACAGCCAGGGCTACACAGAGAAACCCTGTCTCGGAAAATCGAAAAAAGAGAGAGAGAGAGAGAGAGAGAGAGAGAGAGAGAGAGAGAGAGAGAGAGAGAGAGAAAGAAAGAAAGAAAGTCAGGCACACACACACTGGATGAAGCAGAAAGGAGATCCACCAAGATTAATTTTCAGACAAACGTCTATAAAAGAAAAATTAGCTCATACATAAAATGTTACACAAGAGGGAGTTACAGCAGGATAACTGATTATATGGCTTTCTAAACATTTCTACATTTTGTAAGTTCACAGTAATTTTTTTTGTTGTTGTTGTTCCAAAAGGGTTTATTGTCATGGTGGATGGTGGATGGATCTGGATGTACCCCCCCAAAATCAGGGCAGACCTGAGTTAAGTAGGGAGGGAGAAAGGGGAGGTTCTGGGGAGGAATGCTTAATTGGCTCTGCCCTCTGACCTTCATTAGTATGTAAATCTCTAGGGCCTGAAGCCTGTAGTCACACCCTCTACCTGAGTTCACAGTAATTTTAAAGTAATAGTTCATGTCATAGGTTGGTAATATTTACAACAGAATATTTCCTGTCTTTCCAGTAAACATTTCCTGACTAAACATTCCTTATCTATTTTTTAGCTCCACAAGCTCATTATAAGTTTAAAGCAATAGTTTTTATGTCATAAATTATGAATGATTTGTCAAGAGACAGGTCAACTGTCTTGTGTCTTATTATATTGAAGTCTTATATAGACAAATTAATCAATGATCCATAATAAAGTGCCCATTCCTAGTTTACAACCTAGTTACTGAGATTAGTGGCCTCATTCCCAACATAGAAGGAACATTTTCCTTGATTGCAAATTTGTTCCAAACTGATTTTTCTTCTTAGTGCAATTAGCTCATACAAATTTGGAGAACACACTTTTCAGCTTTTTTAAATTTTGCAACAGATTTAAAATTACTTGAAACAACTTGGGAGCTCTACAAAATCATTATCAGGAATTGTGAAATTATCAATTTGTTTAAAGAATATTATTAAATGAAAGTACATCTTCATATTGATTCTGCAGAAAATCTGCCCAACAGAGTGGGTAAATGCCCAGGAAACTACAGGCAATGAGATTTTGTTCCACACCATGACAGATAAATGAGGAATATAACATGGGAAGGAGTATTAGCAGGCACAAAGCAATTCTGGGACAAAGTCCTAGGGTCTCTGTCCCTTCAGAGCACACCCATCACTCCACACAAAAAGGTGGGCCATCTCCAGAAAGCTGGCTGGCTTGCCATATCCTTTCCTGCATGGCTCCAGCCAAAAGTGAGGTCTCCAAAGGAAGAATGGACTTAGAGAGATTAAAAAGAAATTATTTTCTGTGTTAAAAAAAATGAAAAAAAAAGTATTTTCTGTGTTTAAAAAATGGAGAATACAATGGCAGAGGGCACTTGGACACTGTGTAACTTTGTTTTGATTATCAGCATAGAAATAATTATATTTTCAGTAGTGATTGTAATTTTATATATCCTTTTTAAGGAATATCAGAATAAAGCAGACTTAGATAAAGAGAGGGCTGAAAAAAAATCCATGCTAAGTTACAAGCAATAGAACAAAAATTTGACAATCAAATTACTCTTCAGATGAATCCAATCTATAGCCTGTAGTGTCACCTTGTAACAAGACTGCAAAATGACGCTCCAGGACTACTAGAAAACTAACAGTGATTTTTGCAGCTATAGTATGAGAATTAGCTCCAGATGAGGGAAATCCACAAGAGTCTGTGGAATTTGGGTGGCAATCCATAAAGGTGCTAGTCTTTTAAAGAGATTTAAAGAGGCAGCACATCCTACAGCTTGTATTCACCCTATATAGACAGATACTTAATAACTGGGCCACATAAAAACCATATAATTCCAAAAGATTGGAGAGATTTAATGTTGTCATCTTAGAATCTGGCTCTCAACGACAATGACTAACATGGTGGAAAGATGAAGCTCTGGTTATGGAGCAATGAAATTGGACTGGAGGCATTAATATTGTCAAGAATTAGTTGCTAGGTGAAGGTCAATATTCTGACTTAAAAGTATATGCTATATTTGATGATGTCATCTTAGAACAATGTTGTACAATAGCTTTAAATGCCAGGGACAGGGATGAACAACAAGGAAAACAATCTGAATCATTTATAAGGATAATGTAGGATCCAGATGAATCTTTCACTGACTTTTTACAAAGATTCACTTAATAATTGAATAATGGAATCCTAGGACATGGAGAAATCAAGTTGGTACTCACCTTGAAGCTTTAACACTGGCTAGCTTTCACAGTGTTATGCATGATGCCAGAGGGAAAAAGGTAGTCAGCACTCTTACTTAACTGTGAATCCTGGGAGCTATGATAAAAACTGGCCTAGCAAGGCACGCCTACTGGTGCAATAGTGCCATAAATACCATAGCAGCAACAACTTATTCTCTGATTGACTTTAAAGACTGCTCCACCATATAGAATCCAAATCTGGAATCGTTATCAGATCCAACCAACAACCTGTGGCTGGACAGGGAGAGGCCTCCTTAGGAGAGAATTTACTATTATTATTCTGTACCTAATATTAAAATGAACATAATATTAAATAAACCTCCAATGACTTATTATACCCAAAGATTAGTACATCAACCCTCATAAAAGAAGCTTCTTTCTTCAGTAGATGGCAATTAACTCAGAGACCTATACTGACCAAGGTACAATAAATAAGAATCTGTGGCATGCTTAGTCCTAAATGGAATGTCTATATCATAAACACTCTTTCCCAAGGATCAGACCCTTTTTTTTTTCTCCTAATCTGATAAAAATCATGATCCAAATTTTGTATTTATAATTGTGTGTATCTTAATAGGATTCTTTAAAAATTAAATAAGCTTCAGGCCCCATAGACCCTGGATCTTGGGGGGGAAAGACATTTTAGAAGAGACAGACATGAGTGACCTGTGCAGCTGTTTGGCAGAAAAGCTAGGAAGCCAACACCATTGCTAGAAAAAAGAAAAAGCAGACATTTCTGATGTGGCTTCCAAAGAATCACAGTTCCCAAGAAAGTTTCCACAGCATTAATAACCACAGTACAGAGAAACTAAAGGAGAGTTATACATATAGTATACGGTCTAATGATCTTAACTCCTATAATCTCACCCAGACAAATGCTTACAAATGTGTACAAAGGCAATCATAATCCTAATCGGTCTAGCATAATCCTAATCAAAAGACTGAGGTCATCTGGTAAACATGGCAAGTTTAAGGCCAGCCAAGGCTACATAGTAAGTCTTTGCCTCAGAAATAAATTTTTTAAAAATCTCTTAAAGGGACATATTCAAGTATGGTTTCTGAAATGAAAAACTGAAAGCAATCTATAAATGAAAGCAGTGGAGTAATGAATAAAGTATGATATACTCAGAAAAGCTAATGAGAAACCAGGCTTATATTTGTCAACGCTGGCATATCTCAAAATCATTACTGCTGTTATTATTTTGATACAAGGGACTGAATTCAGGGCTTTGTACATGCTAGGCAAGAGTTCTACCACTGAACAATAGCCCGAATCCCTAAAAATTATTTTGTAAATGAAAATCTAAGTTGAATAGCCATTGATACTGTGTTTTAATATACTTTATTTTATATAAGATAAATATATATATTGTTTGTAACAGTTATATAATGAGTTCACATTCATACTACTACTACATATTTCTGTAGATAAAATGAATATAAATATAAAAATGGCCTGGAAAGGTATTAAATTAAATGCTTAATAAGTATGTAAGAACAGTTAACTCCAAACCAGGTTTGGTATTCATGCCTGTAGCACAAGGACACAGTATGCTGAAGCAAGAAGATCTTATATAAGTAATCAGGAAGACCAGGGTGCCTCTGATGCCATCACGAGCCACACATTGAACTTCTAGCACCTGGACTTCAGTATGAATCCTGTTCAAAAAAAAAAAAAAAAAATGAGGAGTGAGGGCACTAGTTCAATAGATAAAATACTTGGTGGTGCATAAGTGTGAGGACTGGAGTTTGGGTTCCCAGAATTCAAGTAAATGCCAGTCAGGCATGGTGTCTGCTGTCATTGGGAGGCAGAGGCAGGAGATCCCTGGCATAAGCTGCCTACATAGTCAGTCAGTGAGCTCAGGGTTCAGTTAAGATACTCTGCCTGAATAAAGCTGAGAACTATCCAAGAAGATATCTCAAATCAACTCCAAGTCTCCACATGCGCAAATACACATGTGCACTGGCACACATGTGTGTGTGTGTGTGTGTGTGTGTGTGTGTGTGTGTGTGTGTACAAACACTATGAACATATGCACCCTCACAAGAAACACTTCACATGGGGGTGGGAGGAGAAAAACCAGCAAACTCTGATGTAAAGGATATAGGAACAAGACAGAAGGGGAAAAATGCATATTAATTTTATCTATATTGTTATGCTTAAGAGGAGTATTTAGGCTTCAATTAATTTTTAAAAAGTAGATAACAGAAAAAAACTGAAAAAAAATGCCAAATTGTTAAAAATATTGATTATAGTAGATGATTAGGATGTTGGTTTCTGCTTTCAGCATCTGTATTTTCAATTTTCCCAAACAAATCAAACTTTTAATTATAAAAAGAATGCATGGCTAATAATGAATAGGGGCTGGAGAGATGGCTCAGCAGTTAAGAGCACTGGTTGCTCTTCCAGGGGTCTTAAGTTCAATTCCCAGTAACCAAACAGTGGCTCACAACCATCAGTAGTGGAATCTGATTCCGTCTTCTGGTGTGCATGCAAACAGAGCACTCATATACATAAAATAAATAAATCTTAAGAAAAAGCAAAAAGAAAGTTATGGAAGTATGACTCTAGGCCAGGAGCTAAGGAAGAGCTGAGTAGAATTCTAGCTTGTTAGGCTTTAGGGACTGATATGAAAGGATTCACGGATTTTACGGTATGTCATTTGCTTTTATAGTTTTCCTACAATTCTGATTATTGCCAACTCTCTTTCTTTTGGGAAGGTATAAGGTGTGTGGTAGTTTGAATATGCTTGGCCTAGGGAGTGGCACTATTAGGAAGTGTGGCCTTGTTAGAGTAGGTATGACCTTGTTGGAGGAAGTGTGTCACTGTGAGGGTAGGTTTTCAGACCCTCCTCCTAGCTGTTTTAGTGAGACAGTCTGCTCCTGGCTTCCTTTGGATGAAGATGTAGAACCATGTCTGCCTGCTTCCTGCTATGCTTCCTGTAAGCCAGCCCAATTAAAGGTTGTCCTTTGTAAGAGATGCCTTGGTCATGGAGTCTCTTCACACAATGGAAATCCTAACTAAGACACAATACAAAGAAAAACTCTGGGTTAGCCCCAAATTTCCTCAACATTCTATGCTCTGGTCTTGTCCAGGCAGAAGATTTTCAGTTGAATTTTCAAAGTCTGCCAAAGCACAGCTCTGCTAGGGATTGGTCTGGTGCTGCTATGTATTCAAATTCTGCACCCCAAGATCTGGCTGCCACAAGAGGGGCAAATTCCCACATACACCAGCCTTTATTAGAATAATCTTGCTCCCCATTTTAAAACTATTAGTTAAATAAAACTGGTGATAGCCAATTACTCGGAGAATAGAAGGAGGCAGGGTTTAAGTTACCGAGTTGGGAGAAAGGGAAGGGGAAAGGAGGGGCTCAGAGGAGGAAGAAGAAGAGAGAAGGGTCAGCTCTACTGTGCTACCCAAGAGAGGACACTGCTAGCTCAGCACAGTGCCTCAGGCAGCAGTTCAGACCATGGACATCTGCATGGCCTTTGGTGGTAACACAGACCCAGACATCCAAACACCACCCCCCAAAACCCTGCCTCCCCGCCCCCGCTCCTGGCAACAGCATTGCAAGTCACTCAGATCAGCATGTCCCCCATCGTCAGCCTGACCCTCAGACATCCGTATGGTCTCTGGTGACAACCCAGACCATGGACATCCATTGGTGGTAACTCAGGCCACAGACATTGATTGACACAGACCCCAGCCACAGCAGAGCCACGGACTCAGAACCCTTCAACAGCTTCTTCTCTCCCATCTCCCCACCATGTACTCCATCTGCCCCATCTCTTCATCACACATCTACCCATCATATTGGTGCCCATGGTGGGCACTTGGGTGTCTTTCTTCTGGCTGTCCGAGGCTAGCAGGACTAGGGGAAGTTGCTTCTCAAAGTAGTTCTTATCAATGGAATTAAAGACTCCTGATAAAGCAAGACAAATATGTGAACTTTCCTGCATGAGTGAAACATTTAAAGCATATGAAGAAGCACATGCGAGTCTGCCAGAGCATCTTTGGTTCACAATAATTTTCAATCACACAGAATCTAACTACTAACTAGTAACTAACTATGTAAATCAAAAACAGTAAATGTATTCAATAAAATTCTATCTAATTACCTAAACTGATTTTATGAAAATGGCATGAAAAGTAATGTATCAAGTGATGATCAAAATGCAGTATAGATAATACAATGTGTGTGCTGTATTATTTTCATCTTTGAGAAACAGAAGGAACTCACCATACATATATAAGAAGACGGATATTAAAACTACACTAAGGCTAGAGAGATGGCTCAGCGGTTAAGTGCACTGATTGTTCTTCTAGGGGTTCCTGTGTTCAATTTCCAGCAACCACATGGTGGCTCACAACCATCTGTAATGGGATCTGATGCCCTCTTCTGGTGTGGCTGAAGAGAGCAACTGTGTGCTCACATACATAAAATAAATAAATTAAAAAAAAAAAAAAACCTACACTAAAATCTTAAAAATAGTTTAAATAAAGGAATGATAAGTTTTTCCCTTTATAATTGCTTTCCTGTGTGCTCCCTAAATTCCTGTGCTTAGCAGGTATTGTTTTTGATTGGATTTCTTTTTTTTTTTTAATGTGTATAGTGTTGTGTGAGTGAAAGCACAGGTGTAAGGGTCAGAGGGCAACTTTTAGGAGTTGGTTCTCTTTCTAAGGAGGGATCCCAGATTGCAGCAGATACATTTATGTACTTCATCATCTTGTTGGTCCAACCTTATCCTTTTTTCAGGATGGTATCTGTTAGGTCTCTGGCAGTTTCTATATCTAGATGAGCTCAACCTGGACTATAGAAGGCTTCCTAGCAGCTAGATAAAAGCTAGCATTTCTCTGGAACTTGTGAAATGATTTTCTATCCCCCAAAGGAATCATTTCCCTTGCCACTGGCGGAAGGCACGTATGGCTGCATTGACATGCATCTGTGGTTGCATATCAAACTCCATGCTGGCCTCCAGGCTCCCCCATCCCCATTCACAGATGCTCATTATGCATTCCCAACTCCTACACTAACGTCTTGGCCCCTCCCACCTCCTACTAAGTCTCTTTAAAACCCTCAGTCTCCCTACCTGCTTGCCTGAAGAGACAGTCTTGGCAGTTTGGAATAAGCTTTTCCCTTCCGACTACTGAGCAGCCATTTCAGTGGTTTCTTTACTGTGCTCTCATAAACAGAGGCAACCATGACAAGCTAGTCAAAACCCATAGTATGACTGTCTTTCAGGAGTCAGCCAAATTTGGGGATTTGTTCCCAATTTTTAAGTTTAGAAACATAATTTTTAAAAAAAGATTTATTTTTATTTATGTGCATGAGTGTTATAGCTGCGTGATGCCAGAAGAGGGCATCAGACCCCATTACAGATGGTTGTGAGCCATCATGTGGTTGCTGGGAATTAAACTCGGGACCTCAGGAAGAGCAGCTAGTGCTCTTAACCACGGAGACATCTCTCCAGCCCTAGAAACATAATTTTAACAGCATTCTAAAAATCTCATCCTGGTATGAAATGGTAAAGCTGGTCCCCTTAACTCAATGTTGAAGCTCCTAAGTTCTACCATTGCTGGTTATATTCCTGTTTGTCCACAGAATCTATTCCCTCATAACTAATTACTTCTTCAGAATTTGACTCTCCTCTCCTTCCTCCTTCTCCTCGATAGAATTTGTGATCCTCCTGGCCAAGTACCCTGAGTGTTGAGACTGCAGGCATATGCCACCATGCTTGGCAACCTCTAAGTTCGTGAAGCCAAGAATATACCAGCTATGTGTAGAAGTACTAATAGCACAGTATCCTAGGCACTGTCTCAAATAAATAAATAAATAAATAAATAAATAAATAAATAAATAAATAAATAAATAAGCTGAGTGCTAGCGAGATAGCCCAGTGGTTAAGAGTACTGACTGCTGCCCTTAGAAACAGTGATTATGCCGGGCAGTGGTGGCGCACACCTTTAATCCCAGCACTTGGGAGGCAGAGGCAGGCAGATTTCTGAGTTCGAGGCCAGCCTGGTCTACAGAGTGAGTTCCAGGACAGCCAGGGCTACACAGAGAAACCCTGTCTCGAAAAACAAAAAACAAACAAACAAACAAAAAAAACCCACAGTGATCATGGGAGTGTTCATGTAACTGGGTTTAATGCCTTGCTTTTTTCTTTGACTATTTGTGTTTATTGTATTGCTTGTTCCTTGACTATTTGCATCTATTGTATTGCTAGACCCTCAACCTAGAACTGACCTTAATACATGCATGTAATCAAAATGGTGTAAAAGCATAAAGGAAGAGGGGGGATGGGATAGGGGGTTCTAGGGAGGAGAAATGGGGAAAGGGGATGACATCTGTATTGTAAATAAATAAAATATCCAATAAAAAAAAAGAGAGAGAGTACTGACTGCTCTTCCAGAGGACCCGGGTTCCACTGTCTCTAACTTCAAGATGTGACAACCTCACACAGACATACATGCAGGCAAAACATCAATGCACATAAAATAAAAATAAATTATACAATAAAAGGGCAAGGAAGTGTGAGTGGGCACGTAATTAATACACTCTTCACAATTTTGAGAGCATCAGATGGTTGTTAGTGCCATGCTTCTAACAACAGGCACAGAGTCAACAGGCATCTTTTATGTTCTTTGGAGTTCATTTGAGCACCAGGAAGGAAACTGCAATGTAGATAGATGAGGCTCGGGGTTCTGGGAGGGACAGTTGCAAACTAGCAAGCAACCCAAGCACGGAAGGCGCCAAAACAGGTTTCCAAATAGTAAATGCAATTCACATATTGCTCTAAAGTTAAAATTCTCCAAGAAGAAAATCCCGACACGAACGGAAATAGATCCTCGAGCCACAGTCCCTTCGAATTGCACCAGGACCAGCATCTATGGCCTCTGAGGACTCGGCTGTTTGGGGCGTGGCCTCGGTTTTGCGGGACGGAACTGCGCCGGCGCGTCGGGGCCGCGGGGCGGGGTCAGACGGGGTCAGTTAGCGCGGGAGCCCGGCGCGGAGGCTCCTGGGCTGCGGCTCGCCTGGAACGGAAGCGGCTGCGGGACGCGGAGGAAGCCAGGATGGCGACTCCGAGCGGGAAGGCTGCTACCCCCAACCCCCAGGTTTCCAAGAGGTCTCTCCCGAGAGATGCTTCCTCCGAGGTCCCGAGCAAGAAGAAGAACTCGAACCCGACCTCGACGCTGCCGAGGCCGTCCGGACTCTTCGTCGAAGGCTCAATCGTCCGCATCGCCATGGAGAACTTCTTGTGAGTAGCGGCAGGCCGCGCCTGGGCGGGAGCAAGCGGCCCGCAGGCCCGGGGCTGTGGGGTGTGCCCGGCGGTGGGGAACCTGTGTCAGGTTAACCCTGAGGCTTTCCCTGCCTAGGCCTTGGAAACTGTCCTTGTTGACTGTTGTAAACGTGTGGCCTGATGGTTTTTTATCCACCCAATGGTTTTGGAAAGCGTCCGATGCAGTCAGTAGATATACTAAGGGGCCAGGTCTCTAGTCTGCGAATCTCAATCGGCCAGGGACCTGTGCACTTCACAAAACTCGATAGGCAACAGTTACAGCGGAGTGGCAAATTTTGAAAAGTGTACGCGGTTTCCAAGTGGGCAGATGAGATGGTAATGGTTGTTGATTGGAGATTAGAGTGTATCAAAGAAATTAAATCGTGTTCTCAGTTTTTGTACCTCCTTGCAGATTCTTGACCCTTCCAGTTCTCCTTTCTTCCTTGATCCCACCCCAACAGTTGAGTAATTCTAAATGTTACCAAAAATATCATTATCTGTTTAGCGCCTTAGATTTATTCTTTCCAGGTATTTTTCTTAAATGTAGACTTGAGTAAGTTATAGAACCGTAGTGACAATACCATTTTTTTTTTCAAGCACATATGTATCAGGGGTACGTTTCTTTTATTTACATATCACTATATTTCTACCTGTCTTTGTTGATGATATTAACTCAAAGCTATTGGTTTTTGCCCAGATCTGTATAGATTCTAATTGCTGAATTGTTCACTTTGAATCCAGATCAGGAAAGGTAAATGTACTCAGCATGGGGTTATCTGCTGTAACTTACCTACCCAGGATTTCATGGGAGGCACAAAGACTGAAAAGGTTAAGTTCACCCACAGCTGTCAGAGCTTTGTGAAGAAGATACTAAAATCAAAAAGAAGGGAAGATGGTCACACAAAGAAGGGACTGCCTGAAAGCCAGTTTGTAATGTTTAGTGAGTGAGGAGTGACCCAACATTGAATGTAAGAACATACGTGGATGGAGGTTGGAAATGATTGTTCTGGCTTGTCTGTTACTATGCTAAGGAAATCCAGCATCATCCTGGGGGATGATTTTGAAAGAGTGCCAGATAGCAGGCAAGAATATTTAAAGTAAGAAAGCAAAGGTTATTTGATAAGATCTGCCTATGGATTCTGAGGCAAGAGCATGGAAGAGAGCCCTAGTCCTTCCCATGTCTGGCTCTGGCTAACCACTCAGATGTTATTCAGGAGCGAATAGTGTGGGGAGAATAAGTAATGAATGCAGTTGAGTGCCTCTGTCTTGAACTTTCCTGTGGGATAGCTAAGAGAAAAGTTGTATAGATGGGGTTTCTAATGGCCTGGAGCTCAGAGAGAAAAGAATAAGTCACAGACTTGGGAGTCATATGTGTAGGTGGTTGTTGGTATTACAGAAGGCTTTGAAATTATGAAAAGGAAAATACAAATTGGAGGAATAAAAAGTCTTTATTGTAAGAGTGAGAGAAGATAAGCTCGGTGATCCATCTGTACAGGAAGGTCAGATGAGGATCACGGGAGACTTGTCAGAGAAGTTTAGTTAAAATAATACTTAAAATATCTGCTCCATTGAACTCGGAATGAGACTGAAGCTTCCTACATTTAGCAGTTGGAAAAATGCTTTCCCTTTGATAAAGTAGTACAAAAGAAAACTTTTTAGACTGAGGAAGAATAAGAAAGAAAAGCTTGGCAAAAACAGCAAAAAGAAAAAGTAGGTAGAAAATGCAGTTGGTATGGTTTTGTTTCTTTGACTAATATAAGATTTTAGATTGGGAGTGTGTCTGGGTTTCCTGGAGGAGCAGAACTTATAGAATGCATCTATATCCATATATATATAAAGGCTATTTATGAAATGGCTTACAGGTTTTAGTTCAGCTAGTCCAACAAAGGCTATCTACCATTATCAGTGGCTCTAAGAGTCCAGTAATTATTCTTTCTATGACATTGGATGTCTCCACTGGTCTTCAGAATCCCAGAGAAATAGGCTCTGATGCCAGTGAAGGAATGGACTTGTCAGTGAGAGCAAGAGTGGAAGCCAGCAGGCCATGAGAACAAGCTTCCTTCTGTGTCCTTTAGATAGGCTGCCGGCAGAAAGTGTCATCAAGATTAAGGGGAGATCTTCACACCTCAGAAGATCTGGATTAAGAGTGGGTCTTCCCACTTCAAACAATTTTTTAAAAAATCTCTTACAGGTATACCCAGCTGCTTGGATTTTAATTAATTCTAGATGTAGTCAAGTTGACAACCAAGTTGTCACAGAGTGAGGCTGAGAGAAGTATCAAGCAAGTAGGGAGGCTGGGCTTACAGATGGACTAGAGATAGGACAGGTTTTCCATGAGTGAATGAACTCAGATGAGATTGAGTTCTAGGCTAAAGGAAGCACAGATTAGTCAAGAAACTTGAAGAAATATATAATAGATAGAATTTAGAATTCCGAGTAGAGATAGAAAAAGGAGGAAAAAGTTGAAACTAGGGCTAAGTTACAAAGTCCTTTAAGGGTGAGTGTGTGTGTATGTGTGTGCTGGTCTCTCTCTGTCTCTGTGTTGCATACGCACACATACATGGGTGCACATACACATATAACCAGAAGAAGGCACCATATTGCTTGGGGCTCCAGTTACAAGTGTTTGTGAGCTGAACTATGGTGGTGCTGGGAACCAAACTTGGAGCCTCTGGAAGAAGATAAAGCCCTCATTGGTGGATTCATCTCTCCATACCCACCTCAGTTTTTAAACAAGTGATACTAGATTTCCATGTGTATCTGTGTAGTTCTTTGTCACAAGTATATTTTTGTTATCACCTGACTTTTAAGTTTTAAGTGTTAAAGTTAGTATGCTTTGTTAATTTATTTATATATTTAGCATGTTAGTAGCACTCTGGCATTTATTCTTGGAGATTAGTTAGGTGGACCTGAGCACTAAAAATCTAGAGAAGGAATATTATTTATGGATTCCAATTAAGGATTTTAAAAGGCAAGCTAGAAAAATGTCTAGGTTATAGCTTGCTTCGTATCTTGCCAAAGCTGCCTTGATAAATTATGAGAATTAAACAGAGATTAAAAATAAATAAATAAGTAAGACAGACATCATTGCTTGCACCTTTAATCCTTGTACTTACCAGGCAGAGGCAGGTGGATCTGTGCACTCAAGGCCACCCTGGTCTACAGAGTGAGTTTCCAGAACAGCCAGGGCTACACAGAGAAACCTTGTCTTGTAAAACATAAATAAGTAAAAAAAAAATGAATCTTAAAAATATGTAGGGCCGGGCGGTGGGGCGCACGCCTTTAATCCCAGCACTTGGGAGGCAGAGGCAGGTGGATTTCTGAGTTCGAGGCCAGCCTAGTCTACAGAGTGAGTTCCAGGACAGCCAGGGCTACACAGAGAAACCCTGTCTTGGAAAATTGAAAAAAAAAAAAAAAGAGAGAGAGAGAGAGAGAGAGAAAGAAAGAAAGTCAGGCACACACACTGGATGAAGCAGAAAGGAGATCCATCAAGATTAATTTTCAGACAAACGTCTATAAAAGAAAAATTAGCTCATACATAAAATGTTACACAAGAGGGAGTTACAGCAGGATAACTGATTATATGGCTTTCTAAACATTTCTACATTTTGTAAGTTCACAGTAATTTTTTTTGTTGTTGTTTTCCAAAAGGGTTTATTGTCATGGTGGATGGTGGATGTCTGGATGTACCCCCCCAAAATCAGGGCAGACCTGAGTTAAGTAGGGAGGGAGAAAGGGGAGGTTCTGGGGAGGAATGCTTAATTGGCTCTGCCCTCTGACCTTCATTAGTATGTAAATCTCTAGGGCCTGAAGCCTGTAGTCACACCCTCTACCTGAGTTCACAGTAATTTTAAAGTAATAGTTCATGTCATAGGTTGGTAATATTTACAACAGAATTATTTCCTGTCTTTCCAGTAAACATTTCCTGACTAAACATTCCTTATCTATTTTTTAGCTCCACAAGCTCATTATAAGTTTAAAGCAATAGTTTTTATGTCATAAATTATGAATGATTTGTCAAGAGACAGGTCAACTGTCTTGTGTCTTATTATATTGAAGTCTTATATAGACAAATTAGTCAATGATCCATAATAAAGTGCCCATTCCTAGTTTACAACCTAGTTACTGAGATTAGTGGCCTCATTCCCAACATAGAAGGAACATTTTCCTTGATTGCAAATTTGTTCCAAACTGATTTTTCTTCTTAGTGCAATTAGCTCATACAAATTTGGAGAACACACTTTTCAGCTTTTTTAAATTTTGCAACAGATTTAAAATTACTTGAAACAACTTGGGAGCTCTACAAAATCATTATCAGGAATTGTGAAATTATCAATTTGTTTAAAGAATATTATTAAATGAAAGTACATCTTCATATTGATTCTGCAGAAAATCTGCCCAACAGAGTGGGTAAATGCCCAGGAAACTACAGGCAATGAGATTTTGTTCCACACCATGACAGATAAATGAGGAATATAACATGGGAAGGAGTATTAGCAGGCACAAGGCAATTCTGGGACAAAGTCCTAGGGTCTCTGTCCCTTCAGAGCACACCCATCACTCCACACAAAAAGGTGGGCCATCTCCAGAAAGCTGGCTGGCTTGCCATATCCTTTCCTGCATGGCTCCAGCCAAAAGTGAGGTCTCCAAAGGAAGAATGGACTTAGAGAGATTAAAAAGAAATTATTTTCTGTGTTAAAAAAAATGAAAAAAAAGTATTTTCTGTGTTTAAAAAATGGAGAATACAATGGCAGAGGGCACTTGGACACTGTGTAACTTTGTTTTGATTATCAGCATAGAAATAATTATATTTTCAGTAGTGATTGTAATTTTATATATCCTTTTTAAGGAAGATCAGAATAAAGCAGACTTAGATAAAGAGAGGGCTGAAAAAAAATCCATGCTAAGTTACAAGCAATAGAACAAAAATTTGACAATCAAATTACTCTTCAGATGAATCCAATCTATAGCCTGTAGTGTCACCTTGTAACAAGACTGCAAAATGACGCTCCAGGACTACTAGAAAACTAACAGTGATTTTTGCAGCTATAGTATGAGAATTAGCTCCAGATGAGGGAAATCCACAAGAGTCTGTGGAATTTGGGTGGCAATCCATAAAGGTGCTAGTCTTTTAAAGAGATTTAAAGAGGCAGCACATCCTACAGCTTGTATTCACCCTGTATAGACAGATACTTAATAACTGGGCCACATAAAAACCATATAATTCCAAAAGATTGGAGAGATTTAATGTTGTCATCTTAGAATCTGGCTCTCAACGACAATGACTAACATGGTGGAAAGATGAAGCTCCGGTTATGGAGCAATGAAATTGGACTGGAGGCATTAATATTGTCAAGAATTAGTTGCTAGGTGAAGGTCAATATTCTGACTTAAAAGTATATGCTATATTTGATGATGTCATCTTAGAACAATGTTGTACAATAGCTTTAAATGCCAGGGACAGGGATGAACAACAAGGAAAACAATCTGAATCACTTATAAGGATAATGTAGGATCCAGATGAATCTTTCACTGACTTTTTACAAAGATTCACTTAATAATTGAATAATGGAATCCTAGGACATGGAGAAATCAAGTTGGTACTCACCTCGAAGCTTTATCCATACTGGCTAGCTTTCACAGTGTTATGCATGATGCCAGAGGGAAAAGGTAGTCAGCACTCTTACTTAACTGTGAATCCTGGGAGCTATGATAAAAACTGGCCTAGCAAGGCACACCCACTGGTGCAATAGTGCCATAAATATCATAGCAGCAACAACTTATTCTCTGATTGACTTTAAAGACTGCTCCACCATATAGAATCCAAATCTGGAATCGTTATCAGATCCAACCAACAACCTGTGGCTGGACAGGGAGAGGCCTCCTTAGGAGAGAATTTACTATTATTATTCTGTACCTAATATTAAAATGAACATAATATTAAATAAACCTCCAATGACTTATTATACCCAAAGATTAGTACATCAACCCTCATAAAAGAAGCTTCTTTCTTCAGTAGATGGCAATTAACTCAGAGACCTACACTGACCAAGGTACAATAAATAAGAATCTGTGGCATGCTTAGTCCTAAATGGAATGTCTATATCATAAACACTCTTTCCCAAGGATCAGACCCTTTTTTTTTCTCCTAATCTGATAAAAATCATGATCCAAATTTTGTATTTATAATTTGTGTATCTTAATAGGATTCTTTAAAAATTAAATAAGCTTCAGGCCCCATAGACCCTGGATCTGGGGGGGAAAGACATTTCAGAAGAGACAGACATGAGTGACCTGTGCAGCTGTTTGGCAGAAAAGCTAGGAAGCCAACACCATTGCTAGAAAAAAGAAAAAGCAGACATTTCTGATGTGTCCTAGCCCTGAGTACTTCACATATGGCCTTATTAAGGAAAAAGTCGGGCGGTGGTGGCGCACGCCTTTAATCCCAGCATTTGGGAGGCAGAGGCAGGCGGATTTCTGAGTTCGAGGCCAGCCTGGTCTACAGAGTGAGTTCCAGGACAGCCAGGACTACACAGAGAAACCCTGTCTCGAAAAACAAAAAAAACAAACAAAACAAAACAAAAAAAATATGTAGGAGAAAAAAAATCACTTAAGAGCTCACAAAAGCAGATATATAAAACTTATAGGTACTGAATATAAATTAAATGTTTAATTCGTGTAACTATGGACTAACTGTGCAGGGAGGTAGAGCATTCTGGATGCCATGGTGTGTATAAGGATTACAGATCTCTCTGCTTATGTATCCTTGCCTTTTCCCAGAGAAATGGGGATTATTAGATATAGCCTGTCTATGGATTCGTGGAATCTTCTTGCAGCATTAAAGGAAGTAAAGGCCTTTTTTAAAAAAATTTTTAATTGATGATAAAATGAAGCTATTGATTTAATGATTATTTTGTCATTTGAATAAGAATAATTTTTGGGTTGCTTTAGATATTAAAATATGAGAAGTAGCTACTGTTACAATTCAAAAAAATTTAAATGTAAGACATTAGGAAAGAAGCCGTGGCTTCTTGAAATTATTTTACAAAAATTGATGTAAAGCCGGGCAGTGGTGGCTCATGCCTTTAATCCCAGCACTTGAGAGGCAGAGGCAGGTAGATTTCTGAGTTCCAAGCCAGCCTGGCCTACCGAGTGAGTTCCAGGACAGCCAGGGCTATACAGAGAAACCCTGTCTCGGAAAAAAAAAAAAAAAAAAGAAAAGAAAAACAAGAAAAAAAATTGAGGTAAAAATAAGTGCAATAGCTTTGATATAGTTTCCCAAAAGAGGATAAATGGTTTCAAACTTGGATTGTATTTTGCTTGGCAGGATCTCACTATGTGGCCCCAAACTCATGGGTTTGTTTTAACCAGGTTTTTAAAACCCTGCCTCCTGAATGCTAGAATTAAAGACATGTGCCACCATGCTGAGCCCTGTGCTCTTATTTTACATGTGCATTGTTTCTTTTTCCATTGATAGAGTTTTCCCTCTATAAGTTGATTATTTCAAATTTACAGGGTTAAGGATAGAACTAGGTGATAAGGCACCTCCCTAGCATGTAAAAGGCCCTGGCTTGACTCTTCAGTACCTCATTCTCCCTAAGTAGATGAATAACATTACATTCATAACATTAGCTGGCTTTTAAATGAATTATAAAAGGGTTGTGGACAGTGATAATGCAAAGCAACAAAAAGATGCATTTACAAAGAAAAGATTTATCCCTTATTTCTGTTTAATGATTTTGCTTTGTTTCCATTCAGAACATATGATATCTGTGAAGTGTCTCCTGGGCCCCATCTGAATATGATTATCGGAGCCAATGGAACAGGGAAGTCAAGCATAGTGTGTGCCATTTGCCTTGGACTAGCAGGCAAACCTGCTTTCATGGGACGTGCAGATAAGGTGAGTTAACAGAATTTCCTCTTTGGTTTTTGGCATTTCAAGACAGGGTTTCTCTTTGTAGCAGCCCTGACTGCCCTGGAACTTGCTCTGTAGACCAGACTGGTCTGGAGCTCAGAGATCTACCTGCCTCTACCTCCTGAGTGCTGAGATTAAAGGCATGCACACCCATTTCTGGCTTACTTAAATTACATAATTTTTAAGAAAATTCAGAATCATTTGTTTTTATAAATAAGTTAATTTCTACGTTTTAGGTTCTTAAGTATACCAAATGAGCTTTCTTTTACCTAGAACTTCTAGAAGGACACTAATAGTCTCAGGAGAAACTTCTGGTTACGTTTAATATTGCTCTAAGACAAAGAAGTGATAACAGCAGTCCCAAACAAAGAAAGATTATTCACCAAAAAAGAATTTTCAAATAATCCTGATACCTTAATAGGGAAATCTGTCAGGATTGTTCGATACCAGGTTAGATAAAACTGTTGAATGTCTGTACATTAACAGTGAACAAAATGATGTAGTTAAAAGTACAGCCAGGTTTTTGTTTGTTTTGTTTTTTAAAGAGTGTGCATGTCTGTCTCTCTGTCCATGTAGGCTGGAAAAAGGTGTCCTACCCCCTGGAGCTAGAGTTATATTATAGTTGTAAGCCATCCTTTGGGTACTGTGAATCAGACTCTGGTCCTCTGCAGTAGTTCCAGACTTAACAATTACAATGCAAGTGTAAGCTGCCTAGGAGTAAATTAACTAACATGTAATAATTATATACAAAAGTTAGGAAATTGTATTTTAAAAGAAAAGTTTGAGGACAAATGAGATGGTTCAGTGGGTTGAAGCAATTGCTACCAAGCTGACAACTGAGTTCCGTCCCTGGAGCCCTGTTTGGGAGGAGAGAGCTGATATGTGGACATGACATGTGTTCTGCCTGCAGAGAAATAAACATTTAAAAAGTTAAATAAAAAGTTTTGGTAAAGCTTAAAGTGATCTGCTGAGAACACTGCAGAATTAGAGCTGTACATAAACAATATAATATAATGCTACAGAATTGAACCAGCACTCCCTAAATTTATAGATAAATATATTTAAAATCCATTTTTTTTTTGTTTTGTTTGTTTTGTTTTTCGAGACAGGGTTTCTCTGTGTAGTCCTGGCTGTCCTGGAACTCACTCTGTAGACCAGGCTGGTTTCGAACTCAGAAATCCACCTGCCTCTGCCTCCCAAGCGCTGGGATTAAAGGCGTGCACCACCACCGCCCTGCTTAAAATCCATTTTTTTAAAAGCAAGCTATACCAGAGATATTTGTGGACTAGAAAAGATACTTTGCTCTGTTAATAAATTGGCCTTGTGACCTTTAACAGTGGAGGGGACATCATGCTTTGATTTTGAAGATAGGAAGGTTGAAGAAGTTAATTTGCAAAGACTAGCTTGGATTTTTCTATATCCTTTGTCAAGTCATGAGTTCAGTCCCTCTTTACTGGTCTCCTGGGTTGTAATCTGTAATTCTGTACAATTAGAATGGGTTTTGCTGTAGTAGTTTTTACCAGCCTTGCAGTTTTTTATTTTTAAAGAAACCACATTTCTTTTTGGACTGGTAGGAATCTTAAAGGAGGCCCTGAAGTGCAGCGGTTCCTACACACAGATTGTGGCCGTTTGTATCTACAGATTTAATATTTAAGTTCTCAGCAAGAATACTTTATTTCTATTTATATTAGATGTAAATATAAAATTTTATTATAAGTACAATCTAAATCATCTGTTTGGATACTTTGTAATAAATAAGAACTGCTCCCCCCCCCTTTGTATCAACTATTTTAATTGTTGCAAACAGTGCACAATTTGCTCCTTCAGAGATTACTTTTTATGAGTAAGCAATGTTAAGTAACCTAGCCAGTCAAAGCCAAATAATGTGTGTGTGTGTAACGTTGTTGTTGTCATTGGAACCTATAGTAGAGATTAAAAAATAGTGCTCTCAGGTTATAGGAACACCATCAACCCCCCCATTTTTTATCTGTAATTTCATTATCTGTAAAATTGGTATAGTATATAGTTCAGGGTTGGCAATTGAATTTAGAAAGTTCCCAGTTTATCTTAGCAGCATATAATAAATGGTAGTTGTTTGTTTGCAGTCATTCTCAGAAATCATTAACATGATTAAAAAGATTATTGCAAGGTCTTTTTATTCTGTGTTTTTAAAGTGTGTGTGTGAGAGAGAGGGAGAGGGAGAGGGAGATTGTGCACCTATGGAGGCCACAAGAGGCTGTCATTTTTCCTCACAGCTGGATTTAGATGATTGTGAACCACTCAGCATGGCTACTGGAAACAGAACGCAGGTCCTCTGGAAGAGCAGCAAGTGCTCTTAACTCTCCAGCTATTGTTCCTTATTTATAATTATGGAATATTTTGCTTTTCACTACATTCTGATTTAGCTTTTTTTTTTTTTTTCAGTTTCTCTCAGTACCTTAAAATATATAAACTTTATGATGCTGTACCTACCTTCTTTTGTGTTGTTGCCACTTTTCCTTGTTTTTAAAAATGTTTTTATTTATTCTTTGATAATATCATACAGTATATTTTATCATATTCATTTTTCCTTCTCCCCTTTTGTTTTGTGTTTCTCAGACTGGTTCTCATGTAACACTGGTTGGCTAAAACTAGTATGTTGTTGAGGGTAACCTTGAACTTCTAATGTTCCTGGCTCTTCCTACTAATTGCTAAGGGGTTCTATCATTTTAGTATTTATTATTTATGAAGGTCAAACTTAAGATTCAACTTGATGTTTTTAATCCTTCATTCTGTTTTGTGTTTAAGCTCATAGTTATCAGATCTAATTGAGATGTCTTGTTTTACTATGTAAATTATTATTTTATTTTTGAAAGGTACTTGATGGCAAGTCTGTCTTAAAAACAGAATAGGCACTATTTGATTGATTGTTAATGTTTAATCTATGCACCTCTGTGGGGGTCTGCAACAGTAGTAGATTTGATGTAGAACTTTGTAGTTGTAGTATAGGACTTATTCTGAACGTTCATAGTACATAGGCTTGGGAGCCGGATTACCCAAACTCAAATCCTTGCTCTTCCATTTTAGCGCCATGTTAGCAGCTTTGTAAGAATCTTAACTGCCTAGCGCTGAAGTGACCCATAATTTAACTACTGTGATTTCTGTAGTGCAAGAAGAGTGGAAGGACCTGGCCTGTACATTCATGTGATTACTGAAAAAGTCTGATTTGGTGAACAGTAATGACTCTTTTAGCGCTCTGATGGTTTACCTGGAAATACCACTGACACAACTCGCTTTTTCTTCTTACACTGTAGGTTGGGTTTTTCGTGAAGAGAGGATGTTCCAAAGGTTTGGTTGAAATTGAACTGTAAGTGTTAAACGCTCCTTTTTAGTATAATTTTTCAGCTTGTATCTATGCTTTCTTGATGACTTTGGAAAAGAATATTAATGTAATATTGTGACAAATACACTTTTTAATGTGTCTCTTAAAAACAAATTTAAAAAATTAGAGTACTTCAAGAAATTGTAGTTTAATGAGGTAATAAAAGTATGACAAATTAATATATACTGAGAAGTTGTAGTCAGGTTTGATGGTACACTTCAGAATTCCAGCACTTAGAGGGTAGAGCAGAAAAGTAAGGAGTTGATGCTATTCAGAAGAATCAGGAATTCAAGGTCATTTTCCACTAGATAACAAATTCAAGGTCAGCCTGGACTACTTGTCTAAAACAGACAAACATATACCAAAGAGAGAAATTGTAGTCTTTAACATTTTTTAGTATCTCTTTCTTTTTGCCAAGTTTGAAATACTTAGGCTAGAGTGTAGCAAGGTAGTAGAGCTTACCTGATGTACTTATGTCCTTGACTTTGATCACCTTGTGAAGAAGATGGGTGAACAGATGAACAATATGAAGCAAGTACTCCTGAAAGTAAAAAATGAATAAATACCCTTAATGTCTTAGTTAGGGTTTCCATTGCTGTGAAGAGATACCGTCACCAAGGCAACTCTTATAAAGGAGAACATTTAATTGGGGCAGGTTTACAGGTTCAGAGATTCAGTCCATTATCATGGAGGCAGGAAGTGTGGCAGCATCCAGACAGACATGGTTCTGGAGGAACTGAGCGTTGTACATCTTTTTCTGAAGGCAAATAGGAGAAGACTGTCTTGCAAGCAGCTAGAAGGAGGGTCTCAAAGCCTACTCTCACAGTGACACACTTCCTCCAACAATGACACCTCGGGACAGTGCCACTCCCTATGGGCCAAGCATATTTAAACCATCACACTGTATTACTTAATGGTTCTTTAGAGGCATATATTATAGTTCTTTCAGCATTCAAAATGAAGTACATGGTAAGCAATCCATGATTTATTCTTTTGGGCAGAGAGTGTTTAGTTGGGGAAATTTGTAGAGTTTTTGGTTGGGGAAATTTGTATTCCATGGAAGTCAGTTTTCATTCATACTTTTTTCAAGTAGAGGAAGTTTCAGCTATTATATTAGTCTTTAATGTACTAATACATTTTGAGTTACAGGCAGAGGACGTGATTGAAGAATAGTATAATGATTAAAGGATAAATAAACTTGTGTTTTGGGATTAGAATTAGTACTTGTTTTAATTTCAACAATTTAGGTAGTTTTGAATGTTAACCAAGTAGTAACTGACATGACTAATTGTAGGGTAATAACGAACAAAAAGCCAGTGTTTCCACGGTGGGAAGGATTAAAAAAATACCAGAAAGAATAAAAATTATAGTACTATTTCTTAGACTTTGGGTATAGGAAAAGTAACAGAAATGTTATTCTTAGTTTACTGTGTGTTTTGAATATTAAAGCTTTTCAATTATTCTTTAATTAGATTCAGGACTTCTGGAAATCTTATAATCACTCGTGAAATTGATGTGATAAAAAATCAGTCCTTTTGGTTCATCAACAAAAAGCCTGTAACCCAGAAGATAGTGGAAGAACAAGTTGCAGCCTTAAACATCCAAGTGGGCAATCTGTGCCAGTTCTTGCCTCAGGTCTGAGAAAAATATCAATGAACATGGGGAATTATCTTTCATTAATTTATTTATCTACTTTACATCCCAGTCCTACCTTCCTCTCCCTTTCCTCCCAGTCCCACCCTGTCACCTCCCCTGCCCTCAACCTCTCTCTTTAGAGAAGGGGAGACCTCTAAACTTGGGGAAATTTTGTGTGTAGTATTTTCATTTTATGCCATAGAAAGTATATATAGTATTCAAGAGATACAGTAATAGTTAGATTTGTATCAAAACATCACTCTTAATATTTGTAGCTCTTTGTAAAAGGAAGCATTCCATCACTTAGGTTAATTATTTTAATTAATAAGTATGTAATTATTGCTCTTTGCATTCAAAACAGCACTCTTAGTACTTTTTATTTTTATGGGCATGTTGACACACATCTGTAATAGTAGTTCTTAGTAGGCCAGCCTGGGCTTCATAGAGTTCCACGCCCACTGGACCTCAATCATTCATATATTGTGTTAATAATTTTATTTAATCAGTTTAAGCTACAAACTGTTTTTAAAAACATATTTTTTTTCATGTTTGTCTGTGTGTGGTGTGTACTAGTTTTTGAGTACGTTTGTGCACATAGTCCTTAGAGGCCAGAGGTTAGTTTTATATGTCTTTCTCATTCCCTGTCAACTTTATTTACTAAAACATTGCCTGAATCAGGAGTTAGGCAGTTTGGCTAGAAGATTCCCTGTCTCTGCCATAACTGGGATTATAGGCAGGTTGCCATGCTGGCCTAGTTTTTATATGGTTACTAGAGATCTAAACTCGTCCTCACACTTAAAAGCATACTTTATACACAAGCCATCTCCCCAGCCTGTAAGAAAGGTACTTTAAGTACAGAATAGTTTCAAACTCCCATTTGCAAGACAAGAGTCAAACAACTTATTAAAAATTCTTTGACAATATCATACAATGTGTTTTGACCATATTTACTCCTTATTTCCTTCCCTTAACTCTTTCAAGATATATCTACTTCTACCTCTCCTGGATTTTTTTTGTTTTGTTTTTTGGGTTTTTTTTGTTTTGTTTTGTTTTTTGGTACTAACCTGTGGGCTCAAGATTTATGCAGACTATATACTCCTGGGTTTGGACCATCCACTAGTTTATGTACCAGAAATGACACCCTTAAAACTAATTCACCTCTCTTAGAAGCCAGCAACTTACCTACTGTAGCTCCTCAAGAAGGGGTCAGGGCTAATGAACCACTTCCAGTTAGAATGTTGAACTGACTTGATTGTTTTGTTCAGGCAGCTATAGCTGCCATGTATTCTTGAATGTGAGATCCTGAGAAGCCAGAGTTAGTGAACAACTTTTTGTAGTTGTTTTGTTCTTCAAGACACTGTTTCTCTGTAGCCCTGGATGTCCTGGAACTCACTCTGTAGACCAGGCTAGCTTTAAACTCTCAGATCCACCTGCCTCTGGCTCCCAAGTGCAGGATTAAAGGGGTGGACCACCATGCCTGTTTCAGTTAATGAACAACTTTTAATCAGTGAATTTGTATGATATATTGGTTAGAATAAACTTCTTTTATATGTAGGTGTACTTTCTAAAGTCTAGTGATTTTTTATTTGTTCATTAATAATAAAATATCCTGGTTTGAAGAGATGGCTCATTTGTTAAAAGCACTTCCAAAGGACCCAATTTGCTTCACAGCACCCAAATCTGGCAGTTTACAACTACCTGATCTTGGTTCTAGTGGATCTGATGCCTTCTTGACTCCATAGGCATTGCATTCACATGCAGAATCCAACACACAGGTACACACATACATAGGTGATATAAATGAAAAATATTAAAGATTTTTTAAAAAATATTCTAATAATCTATGTTTAAAATTACAGTCTAATATCTTTCATTTTAATGTTGCATAGTATCTACACTATAGCTTATTTTCCTCACAAACATAATGATTTGTTTCATATCTCAAAATTTTTTTAAGTGAGACTATGGTATTTATAAATACTAGTTGCTAATACTTAATTTTGGTGCTGTAGGACAAAGTTGGGGAATTTGCTAAACTCAGCAAAATTGAACTCCTTGAAGCTACTGAGAAGTCAATTGGTCCTCCAGAGATGCACAGATACCACTGTGAACTCAAAAACTTCAGGGAGAAGGAGAAGCAGCTAGAGGTATTTAGAAATAGACAAGTCATTTCTGTTGTCACTTACTAAATCTGTATCTCAAAATGTGCAAGAATAACTGGGTGGTGGTGCCTTTAGTCCCAGCACTTGGGAGGTAGACGGAGGTGGGTCTCTGGTCTGTTCCAGCTCTGCCAAGGCTAAACAGAAACCTTGTTTTGAGGGAAAAGAAAAAAAGACATTACAAAATGGGTAGTATGTCTGTATGTTGAGTAAATTTATAACTGGTTGATTTTTCACCCAAGCTTGGTTTTTTTTGTTGATTGTTTTGTTTTGTTTGGTTTGGTTTGGTTTGGTTTTTCGTGACAGGGTTTCTCTCTGTAGTCTTGGCTGTCTTGGAACTCAATTTGTAGACCAGGCTGGCCTTGAACTCAGAAATCCGCCTGTCTCTACCTCCCAAGTGCTGGGATTAAAGGCGTGTGCCACCACTGCCCGGCCCAAGCTTGTATTTTTAACATCAACTGGTGACAGAAAGTGAGAATGGTACATGAAGTTTGAAACTTTTTGACTATTTCAGTAAACACATGTTATCAGTTGAGATTTTAAGGAACTCTCAGTAGGAAGTTACGTTTTTCTTTCGTCTGGTACCCATCAAACAATTTGTTGTGTGCCATGCATGTACTGTGTAAGATTTTGAGATTTATAGAAGATAAGATTGTGGTATTTGAAAACACTCCTGTTAATGTCATTTGGTGTATTTTTTCATAAGTCAAATGAAGATAGACCTTATACACAAACTAGAATTTAGTTGAAGTGTTAATTTTTAAGAATTTTTAAAAACCTTTTAATAAATAGATATATATAGAAATGCTATATAACCTATTCAGCTTGGTATGTTTTTATAATTAAAAAAAAAAAACAAAAGAGATAACCTTCTCTTTAAGTATAACTATCTATATTTGATAAGTATCCTATTATAATAAAACATTAATTTTGGTGTCTTAATTAAAAAGAATTGGTCTGGGATTTTTATGATTATTCAATTCTATGTCTGGTATTCCTTCAGCTCTTTGGTCTTGATGAGAAATCATCAATTTTGCATCAATCGAATATTTACACCTGAAATACATTTCTCAATTATCTCTACCTGCTGAAGGAAACAAGCATGTATTTTTTTTTTTTTATAGGCTGTTTGGTGCAGCTTTGTGTTTGTTAATATACAATAGATTGAGTTTTAGCTTTCTGTCATCTCAAAGTCCTGAGTATTTATGACATATTAATCCTGATACTCCTTTGCATTTATATGTCATTTTTACAGATTTTATTAAGCTTTTGTCTGGACAGACAGAACAAAATCTAAAATGCATCAAATTCCAAAACATGAGTCATAGAGGTGTATACAGGCTGCAGTTTGAGAGCATTTTGGAGCTTCAGATTACAGATGCTTAGCTGGTAGTAACATCCATGCACATATATCAGAATCTGATAAATTTCAAAAGGAGAAGCATTTTTAGCTTTATGCATTTCAAAGAAAAGATTGTTAATATGTGTTAAGTGAATTGCTTCTTTCATCCTTAGGCAAAGCTCCAGGCTCAGGTGCTGACAGACTTCCCTACAGTTACATGACTAATGTATTCTACAGTCTCGAACCAGAATTTCTCGATGGAGTGTTACTTTCACCTGATTTTGTTGGTTTTGTTGTTGTTTTTAGACAGGATCTTCTGTAGCCCAGGCTGGCCTTTCACTCTGTGTATGGCTGAAGATGACCCTGAACATCTGATGCTTTTGCCTCTATCTCCTCAGCAGTGAAACTACAGGTGTGTGTATCACTGTCTAGTTATGAGTAGTGCTGGGGATCAAATATAGAACTTCATGCCTCACTAGGCAAGCATTCTCCCTAGCTTCACTTTTACACAGTTCTAAGGAACCCTTACAGAATTCTTTGTGAAATTTTGCTTATATTTCATTGTTAAAAGAGTTGACTTGCTGTGTTCTTTCTTTCATTTGAACTAATTGTCAACAAATACTATTTTAGACCTCTTGCAAAGAGAAAACTGAATACCTAGAGAAAATGATTCAGAGAAATGAAAGGTACAAACAAGATGTGGAAAGATTCTATGAACGAAAACGACATTTAGATTTAATTGAGATGCTTGAGGCAAAAAGACCATGGGTGGTAAGTGTTACTTATGTGAGGGAAAAATAGGTGATTCATCACCTGTCTTAGGTTGCTTTCTATTGCTGTGATAAACATTGACCAAAAGGAACTTGGGGAGAAAGGTTTATTTCTATTTATAATCAGGGTCCATTTGAAGGGATGTCAGGGCAAGAACTCTAGACAGGAAGGAACCTGCAGACAGGAACTGAATCAGAGGCCATGGAGGAATGCTGCTTACTGCCTTGTTTTCCATTTCTTCCTCAGCCTGCTTTCTTTATATTGTCAGAACTTCCTGACCCAGGGATGCCATCAACCATAGTAGGCTGGGTCCTACTATAGCAATCATAATTTTAAATCTGTAGGTCAGTCTAATGGAGGCATTTTCTTAATTGAGGTTCCTTCTCAGATGAAACCAGCTTGTGTGAAGTTGACACCCCCCCCCCAAAAAAAAAAAACAAGGAAAAAAGAAATCACCAAAGCAAAACTAATGAATGACTGAGTACCTATAAAGTATGTCTTTATAAATAGGCACTCATTTTGTATTAAAGTTAGATATTTCTTAAAATTTTCTATTACATGTATACATATGTATTTTTCTTATTCTTTATTTGATATATGCTAATTATCACAGCAAATAGTTGATTGAGTTACTAACATCAATTCTTCAGGTTTTAGTCCTTAGCAGTTCTTTACTTTTTCCCGTTAATGTTAATGATCTAAGTATTGTTCACATTAAAAATTAAATTTGCAAAGCGAGGACTGTCATTTAGTGCCACTGAAAATATTTTTGTGTGTGTATGTAACTAAGAATTTAGTTGAGGTATGCCATACGTAGCTAAAGTATCTTAACTGTCTTCTCAGACTTTCTAATTTTCCTAACTATTTTTTGTCATTGTTGTTTAAAATATGATACATATTTATTACCTATGACCAGTTTGGGATAAGTAGTGGAGTTTCTTGGAATATTACTTAATGAATGGAAGCATTAATTTTTATATGTTTGTTTCATGGAAATACATATTAATATGAAAATTCTTCCAACCAGGTTTTGCAGTTTCATTATTCTTAAACTTTGTCCTTTCTATACCTTTTTATTGTATTTTTCTGTGTTTATTACTATTTTTCACTTTGTCTTTTGAAGTCTTTTGACCTCTTTTTGAAGAGATTGATTTCAATCTTTTTAACTTTTTAAATTTAAAATTTGTAGGTCTCCAGTCCCCATTCCCTCCACCCCCATGCTTTATTCACTTTTTCAAAAGATTTTCTGGTTTAATTGGAGGGAAGGGCATGCCTGTGAGTGTGGTTTTGAACTGCTTCAGGAGTGTCCTGGGTCTTCTGAGCAGGAAGATTTATTTCTTTTTTATGTACATGGTGTTTTGCGTGCATGTGTGTTTGTATGAGCTACCATATAATATAGATGCCGGGAATTGAACCCTGGCCCTGCTTGTAACCACTGAGCCATCTTTCCAGCTGGAAGGGGATAGCTTTTTCAACTCCTATTTACTCTTATATTTCTATTTTAACATTCTATTTTCTTGTTATTCAGCAAATAGTCAACTAATTCCTGTAGAATGACATTTTTAAAAAATATGTATACTGTTTGTTGGAGGTTGTTAACTCTTTTTCACCATGTGGTCCTGGGAATTAACTCACGTCAGGTCATCAGGCTTGAGAGCAGGCACCTTTGCCTGCTGAGCCATCTCTCTAGGCCAGACATTGTTTTTATGGAGCTAACAGCTGCATATTTCTTTGTATTTTTCTTTGACCCATTCTTTACCTTTCAAAATTGAAATTCTTTTGTTTGCCTGTTCCTTCATCTTGTCTATTGATAAATTAAAAGAAAATCTCTGCTTACACTTTGACTTTTGGATGCATTAACTTAAATAACTAATATATTAACGTCTGTTTCTTGAATTATTTGCAAGGAATATGAGAATGTACGTCAGGAATATGAAGGTGTGAAACTAATTCGTGACCGAGTGAAAGAAGAGGTCAGGAAACTTAAAGAAGGGCAGATTCCTATGACGCGACGGATTGAGGAAATTGAAAGGCAGCGTCGGACTTTGGAAGTTCGAATCAAAGAAAAGGTACTTTAGTTGTTCAGTTTGGGATTGTCTAAATTTTATTCAACATAGAAAAATACTTCCTGTGCCTTTAAAAGTATTTTCTAGGGTTCACTTCTTTGGGAATTTATGAGGATTTTCAAAAATTTGTTATGATTGGAGAATGTTACCTTAAAGAAATTCCAGGGTGATTGTTGCTGGGCATGTGGGTTCAGGTCTGTGTCTAAGCACTTGAGACATTGAGGCAAGAACATCACTGTGACTTTGAAGCCACCATGGGCTACAGAATGAGACATAGCCTCAAGAGAAAGTTTTAGCTACAAACTACATCATATTTCTTAGAAATACTCAGTTCTTTTTTTTTTTTTTTTTTTTTTGGTTTTTCGAGACAGGGTTTCTCTGTGTAGCCCTGGCTGTCCTGGGACTCACTCTGTAGACCAGGCTGGCCTCGAACTCAGAAATCTGCCTGTCTCTGCCTCCCAAGTGCTGGGATTAAAGGTGTGCACCACCACCGCCCGGCTGAGTTCTTTTTGTTAATGTAGTGTGTACCTCTATAACTTTAAATTGCTTGTGGAGGTGAATTTTAGTTTTCCAGGGATCGTTAGGGATCAAAGGTGTCTTGCTGAGATATAACATTACAACCAAAAGCAACTTGAGACAGATAGGGCTTCACATGACAGATTACATACTTAGGGAAGTCAGTGCAGAACCTGGTGGGAAGAGCTGAAGTAGAAACCATGGAGGGGTACTTATTGGCTTGCTCTGCCTGTTCTCTCAAACAGCTCAGGACCACCTGCCTGGAGGTGGTACAGCGCCTGCCTCAGGAACTGGGCCTCCCCACATGGATTATTAATCAAGAAAATGCTCTATAGAATTGTCTATAGGTAGTACGGGTGGAGGCATTTTCTCAGTTGAGGTTCCTCTTCCCAGGTAACTAGCTTGTGTCAAGTTGGACAAAAAACTAGCCAGCACAAAGAGGTATTTTGAAAATGATTAAATCTGGTAGAATCTGGTAGTTTCCTCCTGGCTGGGGGGCACTATATTTCATTAGATACCTAAAACTGAAGATAATTCCGAAACCTATGTAGTTTGAATATCCTTGTACAAAATTACTTAATCTTTCAGTGTTTGAGGAATTTACACTGTTTGCATACACTTTACCAATTGATCATCCATAGTGTGAAAATCCAAAATATGGACCTTTTTGACCAAAAAGTTTTGAATTTTGAAATATGGTAGATTCCGCATTTTCAGATTTGGGATGTTCACTTTGTATTTCCCTCCTATGTGTACATACACGTGTATTATGTGGTCACATTTTCTTCTGAAAAAAGCACATTATATTTTTTTTCTTTAGCATTTCTGAATTGCCAGCATGACCGCTTTTTTGTTTTGGGGCCATTACTGTCTAAATAAAGCTTAAATGAGTTAAAAACTGCAGTTGGCCTGATAATTGAGAACTGCTGAATGATAAGCTTATTTATGGACAGGCTACACCCAGTGTGATGTTAAGGACAGGACAGTGGGCAACTTGAGACTCCATAACGGTGCACAGTTAAAAATTAACACACAAAAACTACAAATAGATTATTCCTGGTATTTAGTTTCTTATTTAATATTTTTGGGCTGTAGTTGACAGCAGATAGACTTGGTAATGCAAAACCATGGATTGGGGGGGGGGGGGCGATTACTGTAATGCAATATAAACAGATTCAGAATTTTGAATGCCATTTTGGAGATTCAAATAAATGCAGTGAAGTCAAGTATTGACATGTACTCGGGTACTTCTGATGTGCATTAGATGACTCAGATAATTGATCATTCAAAATTTAAAATGTTTACATCTACAAAAGATTGTAGATTCTAGTTCTTTAACAGGTCTTCTCATTTTACTCATTTTATGGTTAAGGATCATTAAGTCTCAAAGCTTCACATATATAATAGTTGGCAGTCATATTAATGACTTAATTATAACCCAATAGGTAATTGGTTATAATTAAATTGTGGATTTATAGTTGCTTTGTGGCACCTGAAGTTACTGCTATATTTCTTTAAAACTTGGCTTTTTTATGGAGTAGAAAATAATGTCTATAATAAAGAATTATATATAAAATACTTGTTTTGCTTCTCTATTCCTAAAAGAAGCTAGCTATTAAGGCAGTCTCAAAATAACTCTTAGTTTATGTTTATATAGAAATATACATGATATTTAGAATTGTCTTCCTTAAGAGGTGTCTGTGGCTTCTGAAAAGGTACATTGTATTAGTCTATGAGTGTATATCTTAAAATTATTAATCCTCTAAAACATGTAGCAGGAATAAATAGTTAATTTACTATATTTTATCCCTCTCCCTTTTCAGCAGAAACCTTTATAACACTCTGATTTTTTTCGTCTCTAACATTCCAAAGAGGCCCTGTAATGTTATAGAGGCCATTGGCTCCAAATCAACACACATCTGTATTGTAAATCCTCATGCCATCACTTAATAGTTGCTTGGTCTTATTTTCTTCATATAATAAAACAATGTATCTAGTCTGTCTCATCAAATTGGTTTTTTTAACTGGTTATTTTATTTAGTTACATTTCAAATGTTATCTCCCTTCCCCATTTCCCCTCCAAAAACCCCCTATTCCATCCCTGCAGCCCCCTCCTTCTCTGAGGGTGCTCCCCTACTCACCCTTCCCCCAAACTTTATATAGTCAGACAAAATATCAGGAAAACATGGAAACAAGTGTCCGTACATGTTTTACTATACACTAAATACACTAAAAAGTCTAATACTTTGAGCAATAACCTTTATAGATTTCTTATACCATTAATAATTTTGGTGGTAATTATGAATTTGATTTGAATTAAAATGTGGGAAAGTATTGTTTTGGTTGATTTATAAAATACTTGGATGGATGGGACCATATAATTTTCTTAAATAAGTTTTTAATTAACCTTTTCGTTCTGGTTCAACTTTGCAGGCAACTGATATTAAGGAAGCATCTCAGAAATGCAAACAAAGGCAAGACTTGATTGAACGGAAGGATAGATATGTAAGACTCCCTACCAAAAGTTGATTACCTTAATTTACCATAACTTGTTTTCACAAGGGGATAAGTGGTTATTGTAATTTTTTTGAACTATCCCAAATCTTCCTCATTCTGCTAAATTTTAGTTTCCCTCACAAAAAGGAAAAAAAAAAAACAACCCTCTAAGTGTAGTAGCTGCACAGAAGGTAATTGAGGAAATTTCTCAGTTACTCATGTGACCTCATTTCATCGATGGTATGGTTTTTATTTTGGTTTAAAATGCTATGATTTTGATTTGTTTGTTTGTATATTTGTTTTTAGTCAGGAAAGGGTTTCTCTGTGTAGCCCTGGCTGCCCTGGAACTCACTCTGTAGACCAGGCTGACCTCAAATGCACAGAGATTCACCTACCTTTGCCTCTCACATGCTGGGATTAAGAGTGTGTGCCCACATGCCTGGCTTAAAATGTTGTAATCCTTAGTATTATCATTCAGTTACTATTTCTTAAGGGATCTTACTATTTTATTTTAGTCCCATAGATAGGAGATTCTTTGGGACAGGAGTGGTAGGGAGTAAAGCCAGAGTTCTTGCTGTGCTCCAGCTTCTCACAGGCAGAGTTTGGGCAGTGGAACTGTGGTGGTGGTTGTTTGCACACCATGCAGAATGCTAGTTATATTGCTGTAAGGTCACTAAATATAGCCTTTATGACTAAACCTTCTTTTTAATGTTAAAAATTACATTTGTTTGTTTATGTGCTAAGGAGTTTTGTGGAGCTTTTTATTTGACTTAATGAATTTCCTATTGATGTTGTTTCACATTTATTTATTTAGTGCATGTGTATATGTATATGAGTATGTGCGTACGTGCATGCGTGCGTGCGTGAGTGTTGTGTGGTGTTGTGTGTGTGTGTTGTGTGTGAAGAGAGAGAGAGTGATGTGCTATGATGTGTATAGAGATCAGAGAACAACTTGTGGGAGTCAGTTCTGTTCTTCTACTATGTGGAATTTGGGGATCAAATTCAAGTCTTCATGATGTCTGACATGCACTTTTACTTGCTGAGCTATCTCACCTTTGAGGAAGATCTTAATGAGACTATCAGACATGATTAGTCTCTTTCTTGAACTTACTATGTACGTAGTCCAAGATAATCATGAACTTTGGATTCTCCTGTCTCCGGTGCTGGAATTATAAGTATTAGCCACCACTCTGGGTTTATGCAGTGTTTAGGATAGAACACAGGAATTCATGCATGGTAGGCAGTCATGATGCTAACATCCCTAGATTCCTTCATGTCTTCAGTTTTCATATTTGTCTGGTTCAATGTGGGACTTGCCTTGAGTCCATCTTTCTTAGAATTCATGATTTTCTTTTAAGTTGGAAAGTTTGGGGCTATTTGTTTCTTCAGTATTCTTTTTATCTCTCACCTTCTGATACTTACTGTATTGCATTTTTGATATACCACAGATCTCTACAGTTTTGTTCTTTTTTCTTTCTTTTTTTTTCTTTGCTTATTCCTGTTGTTCTCAAACTGCATAATTTTTTGACTTTGTTTAGTTTACTTATTCTTTGTTAGACTTTTTTTAGATTTACTTTTGAGTCCCTCTAACAAAACTTCATTTTGATTTAGAACACTTTTAATTCCAGAATTTCTAACTGGCTAGTTTTTGTATTGTTTGTAGTATCTCCATCTATTGATAGTGTATCTTTGTTTAATGAAACTGTTACTGTTTCTTTTAGTTAGGATTTTCTTATGTTTGTAAAATATAAATAGATATTTTAAATAAGGTCTTTAGTCTTCTCTAAGTCCATTTATGGTCTTACTTAGATATTTTTCTGTTGACTACTTTTTCTTTTTTTCCTCTGTGGCTGCCAAACTTTCTTTCTATTAGAGTGAATTAACCAGTTTTGGGTTTTGGTCAAAAGTGCAGTTTAAATAAGAAAATGTGGCAAATCTAAAAATTAATTCTCTTCCTTTCATGAAGACTTGATGTTCTTACTCATTGATGATTAGTGTCTGCTTGTCTGTAGTGCTGATTGAACCCAAGGCCTCTTCTTACTGCAGGCAAGTGTTCTACCACTGAGCTATCTCCAGCCTCATGGATTATGTTGTTGTCTAGTGACTCCTTAGTTTTGTTTTGGTTTTTTTGTTTGGCTGGTTTTTGGTTTTTTGGTTGGTTTTTTTTTGTTTTGTTTTGTTTTGTTTTGTTTTTGTTTTCTAGACAGGATTTCTCTGTGTAGCCCTGGTTGTCCCAGAACTCATTCTGTAGACCTGGCTCTCCTCAAATTCAGAGATCTGATTGCTTCTGCCTCCCAAATGCTGGGATTAAAGGTGATATCACCACTGCCTAGCTTCCTTAGTCTTTAAGGAAGATGGATTGGCTTTTAAGTCACTGTCATGTTAGTTTTCTCACAACTGGACAGACTTCTTTAAATGCCTGGGCTATTTACGCCTGCCCAGCTCTGGAGAGTAGGTATGTTGGCTAAGCCCTCAGCACTGAGTATGCTCAGGTTCTAACTGTTCATTGATTTCCAGTCTTTTTCTTTTTTAATAAGTGTTGCCTGGATGTTAATAAACGTCCGGTCATTTATGCTGCAAATATACCCATCTGTTCAGCTTTTGCTTCCTGTTTTTATAAACCTCAAGGTAAAATAGGTGAGGGCTCAGTAGTCCAAGATATGTACAGTCTTGTTTATGTGAGCACTACTCTGGATTCCAGGAACTTCCAGAGAAGTAAATGAACAGCTCAGTCTTTTGCTTTGCTTATTGTTTTTGCTATAAATGTTGTTACTCTCCCTTGTCAGGCAGCTGTGATACTCAATAATTCTGCTGATTGTTTTTGACAAATATGTTCAGGAACAAAGTTGCTTTGCAATGGTAACCTGTGAGTTAGATTGGAGAAAGACAAGCCTTATGAATACTGTTTTCTAGGAAAGTGTCATACAGAGCAGATAAATGACAATTCCCAAAGTTGCTAGGCTGCTGGCTTTTATAATGGTTGTGGATTATTAGCAAGAATATGGCAGAAGTGGGAAGACAAGCTGGGTTTGGGAATTGGGCATGTTTAGAAGTTTACAAAGATTATCACTTTTACCAAGATTTGGCCTGGATTTGGTTTGACTAGTAAACATTTCCCAGCATGCTACAAACATTAGATTAAAAAGTTAATTTTGACAGTTTTTGTCACCATTCATTGGTTTTATAGAGAACGTTGTAGAGTTCCTGACTTCACTATTCCTGATGAAATTTAAATCTTTTTCTACATCTACAGAAAAGTGTTGCTGGGATTTTAATAAGAATTGTGTTAAACCTTGGGGGAGAATTGACATTTTTACTGTTTTGAATCTTCCACTCTAGGAGCACGGTATGTGTCCATTTATTTAGATTTTTGGTTTCTTCCATCAGCATTGCCTGTTTTCAGTACACATCTCATCTGTGCTTTGTTAGATTTAAACCTTAGTCTGTCTATCCATCCCTTCTCTTTCTCTCTTCCTCACCCAGATTCTGTGGATCTTTTAAAATACTGTGTCACATGTAAGTAGGAATAGCCTTGGGTTTTCTTTTCTGACTTATTTGTGTTTAGTTTCCTTTTCTTGCCTTACTCCACTGATTAGTATTTCTAGTGCTGTTGAGTAAAAGTAATAAGCACAGACTGTCTGATTTATGACCTTAGGAAGGATTGGATTTCCACCATTAAGTATGTATGATGTAGGCTTTTGTAAGTAGGATGAACTTTATCAGGTTCATTTTGAATGAAGCTAAATTTTTGTCTCTGTTTCTATTAATGTTTTATTATTTTCGTTAGATTGTTGATATTTATATGTTAAATTTATATTAGTTTTTGAATAGCAAATCAACCTTACTTCCCTAGCATGAAACCCACTTGATTATAGTGTATAAATGTGCATTTGTCTTTTTCATATGTGAATGAATTCTACGTGCTAACATTTTGTTGATGGGTTTTTCACTCTGTCTGTAAGGGATAATGTTCTTCTGTAGTTTTCTTTTTCATTATGTCTGTTTAGGGATTTGGATAATAACAAACTTCTTAAAGAGAATTGGGAAGTGACTTTGAAAGGGATTATATATGGGACTAGTATTAATTCTTTAAACATTTTATATAATTCTGAAGTGAAACTATTTGGTCCTAAAAAATTTTTTTTAATAGTAATGTATAGTTTATGTGGGAACAGGGGTGAAAACTCACGTATCAAACATGTTTGTAGAAGTCAAAGGATAATTTGTGGGAGTCAGTTCTTTCCTCCCACTACATAGATTCCAGAGATCAAATGAACTCAGGTTATTGGGTGCAGTGATGGGTACCATTACCAACAGAACCATCTTGCAGGCTCCCTAGGAGTTTATTTTAGAACTGTGAATTCAATTTCCTAAACACGGCTTTCAGGTTGTTCAAATAGTCTCTGTTTCATATTCTTTGAATATGAAATTTTGATAATTTGTGTTCAGAAAGCAGATCAGTTTGTTTTGTTCAAATTGTCAAATTTATGTATGTATAATCCTTGTAACCTTCAGTACAGTATATCTAGAGTCCGTAATAAGATCCATGTGTTAGTTCATGCGAACGTTATATTGTATATATTCCAGTTTTCATCCAGTTTTTTTCTTTAGTTTCTTTCTGGAAGTTTCTGAATTTCACCGATTTACTCTCATCACTTAGTTTTATTGCTTTCCAGTTTTATTTTTCCTTTCTTTCTTTTTTTTTTTTCCCCTTCTGCTGCTTGATGTGGTTTCATTTTGCTCTTTTTCAAGGTTTTTGAGCTGGAACCTATTGATGGGGACAGTTTGTGAACACTCTTGCTGTACATTTTCCTCATCACTGCTTGAGCTCTGCCCTACACATTTCTATATGTTGTCATTTTATTTTCATTCAGTTCAATGTATAAATACAGTTTACTACATTTTCCAATTTTCTTAGGGTTAAAATTTATTTAATCTATTTGCCATTTACTAAACTTAAAATAGTTTCTTTGAGAATGTTAAGCAATGTAACCACTCTTGTGTATCTTTGTGTTTGTACACATGTGAATGCTGGTATACGTGTGCACAGTGCCTGCTGAGGTGAAGAAACACCAGGAGTCATCCCTCTCCTTTTACCTTGTTCAAGACAAGGTGTCTTTTGTAGTTGGGGATTACAGAAATGCAGATTTTACATGGGTTCTGGGCTTCTGTCTTAGTTAGATTTCTATTGGTGTGATAAAGATCATCACCAAAAGCAAGTTGAGGGATAAAAGATTTATTGTCATTGGGGAATGAAAAGCCACAATTCATCACTGAAGCAAATCGGGGCAGGACTCAAGGCAAGAACCTAGACACAGGAAATGAAGCAAAACCCATGAGGATCTCTGCTTACTGGCTTGTTCCTCGTGGTTTTCTCAGCCTGCTTTCTTAAATCCCAGAATCAACTGCTCACGGGCAGTGCTGTCCCCACGCCTATGCTCTCTCACATCAAGAAAATCAGTACACACTTGCGTTTTCAATTAAGGTTCTTATTCCCTGATAACTCTAACTTGTGTCAAGTTGACAAAACTAATCAGCACAAGGTCAAGTCAGGTCCTCACACTCCCATGGCAAGCACTAGCCTCTGGGCCATCGCCCAGCCATTTGTATAATTTTTTTTGTATGGCCATATGCTTTTATTTCTCTTCGGAAATTTTCTGAAAGTGCATTTATCTTAGATTATATTTTCTAAGATATTTGATAATTTATTATAATAATTGATAAAGCTTGGCTTGGGATTATTTCTAAAGTCATTATAAATAATTTGAAAAACTTTTCTGAAGTAGTCTTAGAGGGGTTAGATTTAGGTACTTACAGGAACTGTTTTTACATTGTGGAATATGAAAACTACAGGTGGGATGAGTTTAAAGTACAACAAAAGGAAGTACTCTAATTTTAAACTGTTCTCTTAATGGAGTGTGGGGCAAGGACATGAGCTGACTTAATAGAGGAAGACAGCCATAAGGCTTGACAGTGGTGGAAATGAGAGGAATTTATATAAGAATTCAAATGTGTTAATGGTAAAAGTTTTGACTGCCATTTTTGTGATGACTGTAAGTTTAAAATGAGACCAGATTTTCAGGATGCCTTACATTATTTCAGTTGCTTACATGTAGCAGAAATATGGTTAGAATTAAGCTTATTCTTTTCTAGTATGACATGAGTTATGAATCTTAGCAAGGGAGTAAGTGAGTGACTGGCAGGTTATGGAACACAGTTGGCTAAAGAAATAAAGGAAAAGATGGATTGAGATGGTAGAAAGAAAGTCAGTAGATTACAGCACCCTGTGGATTTTTTAAGGACTAGGAATACCAGGCTGAGCATAGTGGAAAGAAGTAAGTAATTGTCAAAGAATAGGTTTGCAGAAATACAGTATCAGAAGCTGTGTGATTTTTGGTGATTTACATTGTATACAGTAAAAGGAAAATATCTTTGAAGTTAAAGAAGAAAAGAAACAGAGACCAAAAAGATTGACTTTCTGTGTTTAGGTTGAAGTCACATGACCACAGGGATAATGGTGGATTAAAGAAGACAGTGACTCAGGTGCCAGAGTCATCAGTCTGTAAGTAGTGAGGGAGGACTTTGAGGGAAGTAGTTAATTCACTACAGGATGATGGGTAGCAGAGTCTGACCCCAAGGTATTAACAGAATCTGAAACTAAGTGCATTAAAGGAGGAAGGACTCATTGCCATGAGGGGACCTCTGCCTTTGGTTTTAAACCTAAAATAAAGGTTTATGCCAGTCATTACTGGAGAGAGCTCAGTACAGAAGTATCTTTCAGAAGTACCCACGTTTCAGCTAGAGGATCTAACAAAACCTGGAGAGGTGAGGTTTTAAATGTGCTGGAGTTCAACATCAGTACCAGTCATGGTGGGACTGATGTGATTATTGATGATATTGGTAGTCTGCTGGATGAAGGTCACACATGTGTTACAGTTGAGAAAACGTAGCCAAGAACTGAGGAGTCATTGGTGCGTTTCTGTTTGTTACGGTCCAAGGTAAAGACCATCTTTTGGCAAACTTTTTTGCTAATCCACTGGATCTTCTTTATTTTCTTCTCTTTTTTCTAATAGCTCAATGCTAGCTGTATAAAATACATGTATGATTAGTTTCTTGTCTCTGTGGACTTGGACCTTTTCATGTGTTCGGTGGTAGCTTGTTCTTAATCTCTGACATGCTCACTTATTCTCCTGAATGGCTTAGATTTGTGGGTTTTATGAATGAACATTGATTTCTTGTTCTCTTTCTTTAACTCTCTCTCTCTCTCTGTGTGTGCATGTGTGTGTGTGTGTGTGTGTGTGTGTGTGTGTGTGTGTGTATACATAAAAATTCTGTTCTTTCACTTCTCTGTGTTTGATATAGAAGACAGGAGTTGGCATATGTTTAATTTCTTGATAGTGCCAAATTTAAATTTTCAGAAAGAAATTTTTTTTTTTTTTTGGTTTTTCGAGACAGGGTTTCTCTGTATAGCCCTGGCTGTCCTGGAACTCACTCGGTAGACCAGGCTGGCCTCGAACTCTGAAATCCGCCTGCCTCTGCCTCCCAACAGAAAGAAATTTCTAACAATAGGGAATTAAAATGTGGTGCTTTCATATGACCAAATATGATACTGGTGTAAAAATTTTATTTTGCAAGAATATATGGGGAGAATAGTAAAAATGTTGTCAGTGAAACTTCAGTGGTCCCATTCAATGCAAATGTCTTATAAATAAGATACAAGTAGGCACTGAAGAAGTATAAAGCTTAAAGACATTCTACTATAAATTATTATTATTATTTGTTCTAAGAATGTATTTTCCATATTCCTTATCATTAATTTATTACAACTTTTATAATGAAGAAGAGGAGGAATAAATATGACTTAGAAATAAAACTGATTGACAGCATATGCATTGTGCTAACTTAATTTAATTCAATACAACATTATAGTTATAAGAGCAAATTAAATGTATTTATTTTTTAATTTATATGGGTTCTTTTGTTTTTGTTTGTTTGTTCGTTTGTTGCCTTTGTATGTCTGTGTACCATGTATGTTCCTAATGGTTTTAGTGACTAGAAGAGGGTCCTGGATCTCCTGAAACTGTTACAGATGGTTGTGAGCTGCCATATGGGTGCTAGGAATCAAACCCAAGTCCTTCAAAAGAGCTCTTAACCACAGAATTATTCCTCCAGTACCCTATTTGTGTATGTCTTAAAGAAAACAATGTTTTTGATAAACTATGATTTTGATTAAATTCTGTTGACAACAGGTGGCCAGCCAATATATCCTGTTTTAAAAATAATTTATTCTGGATTATAAGTCAAAAGTTTAAATATGAAGATTTCAGTGTTAACTTATTTGGTAGAACATAATTTTGTTGAAAGAAATTTGTTTGGGTTTAAATTTTGGTCGTATGTGTGGTATATACTTTCTGTAAATATTTGTGCACCTGACTTTGCCTTATATGTTTTCATTCACCAAGCATTTTAATAAGTACTAACCATATGTTAAGTGGCTGTTAAGTACTTTTGATATATTTAGGAACAAATAAAATTACTGGTAGTTGACTGGGTAGTAACCTGCTACTATATCTCTTAAAGAGAGGAGTGCTCATGGGATGTGTGTATGTGTGTGTTAGTGTGTGAGTGTGTGTGTGTCTGTCTGTGTCTGTCTGTGTCTGTGTGTACACGTGCATGTAAGGTTCTGATGTGTCTGAAGATTCTTAGACCCAGTCTCAGGTTTTCTATGTGCTAGATTAGTCAGCTCTTCTTGGAGCACTATGCCCTTGTTCTAGGCAATTTAAACAATAGCTCTGCAAAACCTAAATAGACAAGAAGAAAACAATCTCAGGTGCTAACCTACTTTTGCTTTTTAGATTAAGGAACTTCAGCAGGCATTAACAGTCAAGCAGAATGAAGAGCATGACCGGCAGAAGAGAATAAGTAACACCCGAAAGATGATAGAAGATCTGCAGAATGAACTCAGGACTGCAGAAAATTGCGAGAACCTTCAGCCTCAGATTGATGCCATTACAAATGATCTGAGGCGCGTTCAAGAGGAGAAGGCCTTATGTGAAGGCGAGATCATTGATAAACAGAGAGAAAGGGAAATGCTGGAGAAACAGAAACGAAGTAAGTTTCCTGAGGGCATAGAATAGTTTATGAAATGGGGACTTGCTTATTTCCCCTGACTTTCACCCCTCATACTGATTTACCTTTGATTCATTTTAATCTGTTTATCTGAGTGCTAGGTACATACAGTTGAAAGGAGCTCAGAAAGAGACCCACTCTTAACTCCTAGCAATGTTAGTAATGTTGATATTTGTTATTTTGATAGTTGTCGGTGTTGAGTAAACATTTTTATGCTTAGGTGTACTAATACAGTATGCCATCTCTGCTTTATGTTTTCAAATCTAAAGTTTTATTGAGGACCATAATTGTATGTACTTTCTTAGCAATTAGACTTCTAAACTTACTTATGGCCAGGTTTATTATACTTGAGTTGCCTCTTAAAGATTTAATTTGCCTTTTTAAGAAAATAGCATTTGTTGTAGTGTATCTTTAAATTAAAAACAAGCTGTTATTATTTATGTAGCTGGGCATACAATTACCACTAGGGACACATGGCGGTCAGACAATCTTTCGGAATTGGTTTTGTCTTCTTAACTACTGTGGGGTCTGAGGATCAACCTGAGATCATGAGACATGTAGAATAAGCACTCTCATCCCCTGAGCCATCTTACCAGTCTAGCATCTCCTTAAATTTGGAAAGAGGAAAATTCAACTATTTTTTTGTTGTTTCGTTTTGTTTTTTCAATTCTTCAATTTGCTATTCTGCTTCCATCTAAGCAGACCGTTTCCAAGGCCTTTCCATGATCTTCTGCTGGGATCTGTCTCATTCTTCTCCTTCACTGAATAAATCCATTCCTGAGTTCCATTCTCTCTCTCCTCCTCCCACCTTCTCTTATTTTTCTTAGATTTGTAGATAACTTTCTTTTTTTTTCTTTTTGGTTTTTCCAGACAGGGTTTCTCTGTGTAGCCCTGGCTGTCCTGGAACTCACTCTGTAGACAGGTTGGCCTCAAACTCAGAAATCCGCCTGCCTCTGCCTCCCAAGTGCTGGGATTAAAGGCGTGCGCCACCACTGCCCGGCTTGTAGATAACTTTCTAAGAAGAGATATTGAAAATTGATTTCAGTGTTTCTGTATTACTTAAGAACATTTTAAATTTAGTATCTCTCTTTATTGATTTTGTTATAGATTCAGTTCCACATTAAAGGTAATTACTTTCTGAAGAAGAAAAAACTTCTCATGCCCCTTTTCACGGTTTTTTTCTTATTTCCAGGTGATCTGCTTTTCAGTAGCTTCAGGTCACTTTTTATCTTAGGTGTTAAGAAATTTTAGAAAGACTTTGAAATATTTGTCCTGAGTGGTATTTTTATAACCTCTATATTTAAGATATTCTGTATTGTTTACAAGTTGATATACTAATGTTTTCAGAGAAGTGATACTTTTCTTTCCAATTATAGGTGTGAATGATCATATCATACGTTTTGACAATCTTATGAATCAGAAGGAAGATAAGCTGAGACAGAGGTACCGGGATACGTATGATGCAGTCTTGTGGCTGAGAAATAACAAAGATAGGTTTAAACAAAGAGTATGTGAACCCATAATGCTCACGGTAAGAAATGTTATTCATTTTTGTAACATCTGTTAATTTTATTATTAGGGTTATCATAGATTTTTGCTGGTGTAAGAATTCTTATTCTTGCTAAGGCCTTGGTTTTCCTTGTTAAATTTGTAATCACTGTAAGGCTGAATCCATACATAAGCTTTCTAAAGTGCCCTTGAGCCATAATGATATATAAACTGAATTTTTTCCAAGCAGTTTAAAACCAGGGGACCAGAGAGATGGTTCAGTCTATAAAGTACTGCCATGCAAACATGAAAACTTTAGTTTATCAAAACTTATAAAAGGGAGGGGAAAAGATGGTGGGCGTGGCGTACCTGCAATCCTGACACTGAGGAGGCAGACAGGATATGGGGCCAGCCAGTATAACTAAATTTACAGTTTCAGATTCAGGGAGATACCCTCTCTCAAACCCAGATTAATTGGAATGAAATTAGGGGAAGCACCTGACATCAACCTCTGGCATATATTATATTACATTAATATGTATATACACACACATGCATACATACAGACAGACACACACACACACACAGGTACACATGCACCATAAAAAGATAGGACACTGGGGATTTTCTAACTAGGATCATGTATAAAATAAGGTTGCTTGACTAGGTTTTAGATTATAGTATTAGATTAAAAACTGCTTAAGAAGTGGGAAACTGCTATAAAAATGTTAATAAGGGATGCTTGATAAGATAAAATTATCTGTTTTAAAAGAGCACTCTGAGGATTTTGTGAATGAAGCAAGTAATTGATATCATAAAATAATTGATAGCTTTGATGACTGAGTCATCAGGAATAGAAAAGCTGTAGCAATTTAATGAAGTTTGGTCATGAATTTAATGGGATAATTTCTATCAAACTCTCAGGTGATTAGTTTGGTTTTATAATAAGAAAACACATTCCTTAATAGTGATATACTAGATAAAGATACATAAGATTAGAACTCCCCAATAACCTAAGAATTGTTTTTGCTACATATTTTTTGTTGATAATAATAGATCTTTGTAGAATTCACTACAAGGTCTAGTTTCTCTTTCCTTTTCTTTATTAATAATAGCATAGATTTAACTCTATTATATCTTAATATTAGTAAAATTAATACTTGTAATATGTTCTTTTCTTCACAGTTGCATGTGCCTATAATCTCAGTTCTTGAGAGGCTGAGACAGGAGGATTGAGAGTTTGATGCTAGCCTCAGCTACATAACAAGTTACATTCTAGCCTGGGTAACATAGTAAAACCCTGTCCTCTAAAATCAAACAGAAACAACAGCAAAGAGAATATTTTTCCAAAATTAAGAAGCGAATTTATATTTAGTATATTCACATTGTTTTGATGTGATAAGGACTGAAAAAAATCCTTGCTATAAGTTATAATGCAAATATAGTTATTTGCTCATTTTTTAAAAAAGCAACCTCAGTAATAGTTCAGAACTTAATCAGGTTTACCATCTGATTGTCTAACTAGCCCATCACCAGGTCATATCATGAGCTGGAGTATATTTACATCTCAGTGTTTAAGACAAGAAGCACTCTACTTCTGTGCAGTGACTTTTCACCTTCTAGTTTCTCTTTCCATCTAGCTCTATATGTACACTTACTGAACCCTTCAATTCTACTTGAAAATGAACCTCCTTGGCAAGTTAAGAGTATGCACATTGAAAATGTCAGATGGGGGGGTAAAAATAATAAAAAAAAAGAAAATGTCAGATAGCTTGTCAGTATTCCAGTTCCATCATTTATTTCTAACAACTCCAGTCTAGAACTGGAAAATGTAGAAAAGAGTTATAGGTATTATTTTTATTACCATAGTAATATTTATAATCACAATTATACCTTGTATTAACATAATCAATGTGCATAGAGAAGAAAATTTATAAAGATACTGGTAGGTAAGATAAATCACCTCATTCTCACAGTAGAATATAGTACAGCCATTTAAATACTGTTATGGAGTCCGGGGTAATAGTTCATTTGGTAAAGTGCTTGCAAAGAACTGAATTTAATCCCCCAGAACCCATGTGATAAAGCAGCCATGGTGGTGTGCTTATAATCCTAGCATTAGGAAAGTGGAGGAAATGGATCTCTGGGGTTTTCTGACCAGCCAGTCTAGTTTTTTTTTTAGTGAGTACCAGGCCAACAGGAGATCTTATTTCAAAAAATAAGATGGATGGCATCTGAGGAGCAATGATAGTTGTCCTCTAACCTCCACTTATATACATATATGTGAACCTGCACATGTACATATACATACAAACAATGAGGTAGATTAGGGCTAATAATAAAGAATAAGTAATATAGGACACTTTAATGAACTGAAAACAGGTTGAATAGAGTATACAGAAATTTTTCATTTAAAAAATTGTAAAACAGGAAATTACATTAACCAGGTGACCTGAAGATCTGTCTGTCTACTTCACTTGCCAGTCTGTATCTTACTACTTTGTGAAGGTATAACTGGAAAATTCTTTGAAAAATTTGGACAAGTATTGTTTCCACTGAATAGCAGAAAAAACAGAGCAGTATTCTAAGAAACAGGAAGCTATAGAAGCAATACGTTACATAAAATTTTATTTGAGGATATGTATTATACCTGGAAAAAAGAAAAGATAAATCATTCACTTTTAGAATGTCACAAATTGGGTAGTGACCAAAATTACTATTTGTGAGATTTTAAAGAATTGAATGGCCATGTCGTGAACTGTTTACATAAGATGAAGGCTTTTGGTTTTCAAATGGAAAGATATTTCTAATAAATACGCCCTGGAAAAGCATGAAAACCAAGTCCTATACTGGTTAATCCATAGCAGTTATTTTTGTCCATTCTAGAAGTTTATATTTTCGTTAATTTGCACTTTTTACCATAAAGTAATTGAATATGAAAAAAAGTGAAATGACAAACACCAGATGTTTATTTTAGTATACATGCTTGGATGATCATATTTTATAGTGTTTGTCCATCTGCATTCCCATTTTTCTGCACTTGATATTTTCTAGAGAATAGTATCGCTCAGTGTTTATATAGCAAACTTCTTTTTTTAATCATACTTTTTTTTTGGGGGGGGGGCAGTATTGGAATGAATCTAGAGTCTAATGCATAGTAGACAAGTGCTCTCTCACTGTGCTATATCCCCAGGCCAGAACCCTAGTTAAAAATAGCATGGTTCATGATACAGCATCGTGTGTAAATACCTTGTTGTTCATCCAGCTCTCCTATAAAATCTAAAGGCAGTACTTCTAGTGTCATTGTTAATGAGAGCTGTATGATGGCTTGCTTTTCATTTTGCTTATTCGTGATAATGAATAAAGACTTGAATTCTTGAAACAGTTCTCCCCTTATCTATCTTAATATCTCCTGTAGAATTGGGCCACTTGTGCAGTAATGTCTAATTAGTAAATAGTTTTTAAACATGTTAGTATAAATTGTGTGAGTTGGTACTTGCCTGTGATACAGCACCTATGAGGTTGATGTGGAGCAGCAGAAGCCATATAAGCAATTGCAGGTACAATTTCAGAGTAGAAAAACCAAAAATCCCAAATAAATATGTTTATGTTGGAGTGATGCAAGCCTTTGACTTCTCATGACAAGTTTTTTCCATGAGTCTAAGGAAGGCATTGTTATGGTTTTGTACCTATCAGCCAAGTAGAATAGGAAGTTTATGTCAAGATTAAGAAATATATTAAGTTTGGGGAAAGATGAGAACTGTTTGTATTTGTAGGTAGCAGTCTCTGTCTTTCAGTGATTTGACCAGAAGGAAACTAAAGCTGTTTCTAAGAAAATTTAAAGCTCATTGTAAAGCAGACCCTCATGCATGTGGTTGTTCTGAGTAGCAAACAAAATGTTTTGAAATTACTTAACAGTAAATTTATTCTAATTAAATAAATCCCAGATATATGTGTATGCACTCTTAATAATCAGTGTGTTTCAGGAAAACTAATTTCTTCTTTTTTATAGATTAATATGAAAGATAATAAAAATGCAAAATATGTTGAAAATCATATTTCATCAAATGACCTAAGAGCCTTTGTGTTTGAAAGTCAAGAAGATATGGAGATTTTCCTCAGAGAGGCAAGTACTAACCAATAATGCACTCTGATTGACAAGGTACCTTCTGATTTTTCTCCTTTATGGGTTTGTAGTTTCTATGTATTTTCTGAAATAATATCACATTCATTATCATCAATACACTTGACTCTTTTTTATGTTTAAAAAAAAAAAACCTGAAAGAAGTTTTAGAATGTTAATCTGTCAGTCACAAATGAAACTCCTCCGTTCTACTGCCTCAGCATTGTTTTATGTTTTGTTCTGTGTGTGTGGGGGGGGGTAGTTTGGATTTGGGTTTTTTGTTGTTGTTATTGTTTAGTTTCGGTTTTGTTCTTTTGGGGGTTGGGGTGGGTTTTTGAGGTTTTTTGTTTTTTGTTTTTTGGGACCAAGTTTCTGACTCATGAAGAACTCACCAGTTAGGGTAGACAAAGTCTGAAAGGCCTGCCTGTCTCCACCTCACCAGCATTGGAATTACAAGTGTCCAGCCCTATCCCTCTCTCCTTTTGTTGTCTGGGGATTAGAATTAGATTCTTGTGCTTACAAGGCCTACATTTTACCCTTAAATACCCTCCCTAGCTCTGTGTATGTCTTACCTTTTGTTAAATGTTTGCTTTATGGTCTCTTTTAGTTTCTGTTGCTGTGAAGTGAGACCATGATCTCAGCAACTCTTTTAAAGGACATTTAATTGCAGCTGGCGTATATTTCAGAGGTGTAGTCTATTATCATCATTGCAGGAAGCACAGTAGCACACAGGCAGTTGTGGAGGCTGAGTGTTCTAAATCTGGATCAGCAGGCAGCAGAAAGAGAGTGACATTGGGCCCAGCTTGAGCATTTGAAACCTCAAAGCCCACCCTCAGTGACACACTTCTCCAACAAGTCCATACCCTGTAATGCCAGCCCCTAAGCATTCAAATATATGATGAGCCTATAGGGGCCAATCCTTTTTTTGGTTTTTTGACAGGGTTTCTCTGTATAGCCCTGGCTGTCCCGGAACTCACTCTGTAGACCAGGCTGGCCTCAAACTCAGAAATCCACCTGCCTCTGCCTCCCAAGTGCTGGGTTTAAAGTCATGTGCCACCAATGCCCGGCTGTTGGGGCCAATCTTACTCAAACCACCACATGGCCTTTAGCTATTCGGAATGGATTTCTAAAATTCACTTTGAATTGTTCATAATTTAAGATTCAATGAGAGGGTGTTTTGTTTTTGAAGTAGTTCTTGCTGTGAATTTAGGCAGGCCTTGAACTCCTAAGATCCTCTTGCTTCTAAGTGTTAGAAGTACAGCATGCATCACTGAGCCCCTCCAACTCTTATTTCTAGTATATCTCAAAGTTAAATTTGTGAGTAATTTTTTTAAAATTAAAAAAATTATGCAGTATATTTTAATGATATTTTTACTGTCCCCAGTACCTCCCAAATCCTTTCCATCCAACTTCCTGTTCTCTTTCACCAAACAAAAAGAGTGAGGCATACAGGGATAAAATAGAAGAAGAAAAAAAACCAATAAGACCAAAACAACAACAACAACAAAAAATGCCAGAAACAAACAACACATAATACCACACACAACCGTGAGTCTATTTTATGTTGGCCAGCTATGAAGCATGGGGCCTACCCTGGAGTGTGGTTGATACACTATACCCAGTGATGCTCTATTGGAGAAAACTGATTTATCATTTCCTAGCAAGTATCGATTGAAAATAGCTTCTTGGTTAGGGGTGGAACTTTATGTCCATTTCCCCTGTTGTATGCTGGCATTTTGATTGGTTTGAGCCTGTACAGGGCCTCTGTGTGCTAACACGGTCTCTGAGTTCAAATATGTATCAGTTCTGTTGTGTCTGTAAGTTTCCTTGGAGTCATTCATCACCTCTGGCTCTTAAAATCCTTCCATTCCTTTTCTGTGTACATCCCTGAGCCTTGAGGCAGGGAGGGGGTTTTGATAAAAACGTTGGGTGCTTCAAGATCTGTCACTCTGCGCACATTGTGAGTCCTGTTGTGAGTTTCTTTGTTAACTACCATCTACTGCAAGAAACAGCATCTCTGATAAGGACTGAGAGAACTCTGCGTGATTGGTGTCTTCCTTTCTCCAGCCACATTAATTTTTGTAGCAAGGTCTCTTACTTAACATGTAGCTTACTGACTGGCGAGACTTGCTAGCTAATAAGTTCTAGGGGTTCTGGGGATTCTCCTGTGTCTGTACCTACCCAGTGCTTTGGTTATAGAGATACATGTTGCTGTACCCAGCTTTTATGTGGGTTAGGGTTATGAACTCATGACAGGCACTTTCTATACTGAGCCATCTCTCTAGCTTCTCACATTCGGTGCCCTACCCCCAACCCCAAGACTTCAGTTGCTTTCTCATGGTTCACTGGAATTTTTCCATGTATTTATAGTTGAATAATCAGCCAAAGGTTGAAACAGGTTTAAGTCTTCTAAAGTTTCTCACTTGACAGCATCCTGCTTAGAATTACCCTTTCATTTACATAGCCATTCTAATCACTCCAAATGCCATCCTCTGATTTTTTTTCAAACCACAGACTACATCTTTCTACCTAAATTTTCATTCCTATATCTCCCCTGGTAGTTAAGGGGATGTTCTCAGGTCACAAGTCACATTAGCTCAGATCTTACTTAGTCCATCCCTCAAAATTGTTGTCCAATTACTTTAAAAATGATTGTTTAAAATTTTGCTTAGCATTTATAATCATTATTTGCAGATAGGTAAACCCCATACAAGATAATATAATATTAATGAAAGTATAGCTCTACCATCTATATATTTGGAAGCCAATTCAGACATCTATTTCATCTGAAAATTCAGTACATATTTCTGAAAGAAAAGGATTTTGGTTAAGTGTAGGGGCACATGCCTGTAATTCCAACCCATGACAGACTGAAGCAGAAAATTGTAGGTTTGAGGCCATCCTGGGGTACATAGTGAGTTCCTGTCCACAGACTAAGTAAGACTATCTCTTACTTAGCAAAACCAAACTAACAAAACTAAAGCAGAGAAACCCATAAAGTAGAAAAGCTCATATTGACTTTAGGATAGGTAAATGTTATAGGAGAGAAATAAAAGATAATCCATTGTTTAAATTTCTGATCACCATGATGTCTCAAAGTAAAAACTTTAAGAAAACAATTTTGAAAAAAAAATTATTTCAGTTGAACACATGGCAATTAATATTGTCTTTTTTCTGTGTTCAGGTTCGTGACAATAAGAAGTTAAGAGTAAATGCTGTAATTGCTCCCAAGATTTCATATGCAGACAAAGCACCGTCAAGATCTCTGAATGAGTTAAAGTAAGTTGAAAGTATTATTGGAACTAATTTGAATACTGAATACTGAATAATCTTAAGCAGCTTTATATTCTTCTTCACATAATATGTTTGTTATAAGCTGTATTGTCTGTCTCAGGAGTTCTGCTGAAATCTAAAATGGGGAAAGGTTGAAGCTTAGAGTGCGTCAGAAAGTATGTTCATGTTTCATCAGGGTGATCTTTCAGGTTGTGGAGCAGGATTGGATTAGTTAAGGACATCTCTTACTAAAGGTAAAAGGGATAGGTTAGCCATTAAAAATAGGAAGTAAGGAATTGTTTTCTACCACCAAAATAATTTCTGTAAAGGGGTAAATATAAAGAAATGCAGTTTTATACAATTATGTGTAAATATCTGGTCTTTGGATTTAACTAGGCATTCTTAATATAAAAATAATAAAGGAACAACAAAAGATAACTTGTAAAAAAGTTTATAATTATAAAAAGCTTAGCTTAACAGCAAGGAAGAAAATAGTGCCACTGATTTTTTTGTTTAGTGTAAAAAGCCTTTCTTCTATCATTGCTAAAACGTGTGTCTTAGTCACCTTTCTTTCTTGTTTGTTTCTTTGTTTTTTTGAAGGGGGGTTGTTGTTTTGAGACAGGGTCCTGCTGTATAGCTCTATCTGTCCTGGAACTCAATATGTAGACCACACTGGCCTTGAGTTTACAGAGATCTACTTGCCTCTGCTTCCCCAGTGCTGAGATTAAAGGCATGTTCCACCACCCACAGCTTTAGTTAGTTTTCTGTTGCTTTGAAGAGATACCATGACAAAAGGCAATTTATAAAAGAAAGGGTTTAATTAGAGGCTTCCTTTCACTTTCAGAGGATTAATAAGTCCATGATCATCACGGTGGGGAGTATGGCACGTAGCAGGGAGGCATGGACTGGAGCTGAAAGTTTCTATCTGATTCATTGGCACAGGGCAGAGAGAGAAACTGAGCCTGGTGTGGGCTTTTTAAATCTCAAAACCCACCGCCATGGGGGTTTTTGATACCCTTGATACTTCCTCCATCAAGGCTATTCCTCCTAATCCTTCCCAAACAGTTCAACCAACTGGGGACCAGGTAGTCAAACATGAGCCTGTAGGAGCCATTCTTACTCAAATCACCACACTATGTATTTTACTTACTGCTTGTCAGCAATCAGGTTGTACGTCCATGAGTGCACATGTGAAAAACAGCCTCAGGTGTCATTTCTCAAACTTTCCATCCTCAGACTTTTTTTGGTGTGTTAGTGTTGTGGTAGAAGGAAAAAGTCTCCTACTGGCCTGGGATTTACCAGGTAGGGCACTGTGTTGCTTGAGGCCTCAGTGAGCCACTGTTCATCTCCCATTGGGATTATAAGGCAGTGCCACCTTACCTGGAGTTTTATATGGGTTGTGGGATTTGAACCCTGCACTACGTGTTTTTGTTGTACTTACAAGGCAAGCATTTCATCTCTGAAACCATCTCTTCAACTCAATATTCAGGTTTTTAAAATCATATTTTTAAAAGAAAAACCAAATCAGCCCATTTCTTTTCAGACAGTATGGATTCTTTTCATACCTTCGAGAGTTATTTGATGCACCTGATCCTGTGATGAGTTACCTTTGCTGTCAGTATCATATTCATGAAGTTCCTGTGGGAACTGAAAGAACCAGAGAAAGAATTGAACGGGTAAGAATATAGAAACTCTACATTTTAAGTCGTGATATGTCATAAAACTGTGACTATTAACTAATATTTTGTAACAGAAGTGAGACAAAGTTACTTACAGCAAGCTAATAAATACTTGTATTTTTAGAGGAATTGAATAAAGCTAAAATCTGTAATGCCTGGATGCTCTTAGATGATTCTGCCTTGCTTAATAAAAGTATGGCATCCTAGATGTTCTTTCAAGTGTACATAGAATCCTAGACTGGGTATAGGTCTATTCTGGTAAGCTTTCACCTTCTTAAAGCTTTTATTGAAGACTCTCCATACACAAATGATCACGTTTCACCTTTTTTTTTTTTTTTCTTTTTTCTTAAGCTTTTTTGCTAGCAGGGACAGTCCAAATATCTCTTAGAACCAGCTTTTTTTTTTGGGGGGGTGGGGGAAGTTGGGTGACAGCAGGGGGATGTGTGAGGGTTTTGTTGTTTTTATTTTATGAGACAGCATTATGTTTTCAGGCTTCCTTGAATTTACTATGTAGCTGAGCCTGGCCTTGAGTTCCTTTCTCTTCTTACTCTGCTCCTCAAATGCTGGGGTTACACTTGTGCAACACACACCAGCTTGGGCTGGTTGTTTGTTTAGTTTTTGAAACTCTTTTGGTTCCATTGTCTATTGGCTTCCTTAACTTGAAATGTCCCTTTTGCTAGGAATGCCTTCCCTCACTATTTTGTTCCAGTCAAGTCCCAGTTAAAACTTGTTTTCATGAGAATTCCTTTTATTTCAAATTGCTCAAGATTTAGGATGCCAGCTTATACTCTATTTATTCATTATACTTAAAGTGTCTTATCTCTTCATTTAGGCTAGAAATTTCTCTGGTAAAACAAGCCTTAATAGTATTGATTATAAAGCTTCAGAGACTGGGGGTTGGAGTGGGAATCACAACTGCCTATTTATAGTAGACAGTCAGATCTAATGATATTATGGTGCTTAGAATGTTTTGATTTGTGAAACTCTTGTATAAATGAAAAAAAAATGATTAAACAACAAAGGTCAAAATAAAACTCTTTGAACTCCATGGAAAGTATTTTTATCTAGTATTGTAAACATGGAAAAAGTAAGTCTGAGATTAGATACAATGCAGTGAAGGGAGGAAAGCATAAACCATTTAGCTGAGATAAGGTAGTTCAGCACTGGGCACTGGGCTCTTAGTGTCTCTTAGGAAAAACTACCATACTCCAGGTCCTTGGGAGAGATGTCATGAAGTGAAAGTGACCATTTTCACTGCTTAGTTAGCTTTCTCATCACTCTGAAAGGATGTCTTTCCAAAACAGATATCTAACGTACATTAACCACATTTTAGAGATGTTGAATAGGTTGTATTAAGTCAAGTAATTGCTCTACTAGAATTCTCCTGGTTTTTATTCTTAATCTTTAGTCCTTTAAAGCATATATTATAGTTTTTATTAGATGTTTATGAATTCCTGTTTTACATTACAGGTAATACAAGAAACTCGATTAAAACAAATTTATACAGCAGAAGAAAAGTATGTGTTAAAAACTTCTTTCTATTCAAATAAAGTTATTTCTAGTAATACATCCCTGAAAGTAGCCCAGTTCCTCACTGTTACTGTGGATCTAGAGCAAAGACGACACCTGGAAGAACAGCTAAAGGTTTGTTCACTTGACTTAATTACTAATATATCAACTAGTGTTTTAAGAATTTAGAACTTTAAAAGGTTTTGTTAACACTTTTGAATATTCCATAGGAAATTAATAGAAAACTGGAAACAGTGGACTCAGGATTGGTAGTCTTGCGTGATACAAACAGGCGTCTTGAGCTCAAAGACAATGAGCTAAGGCTGAAGAAGAAGGAGCTTCTTGAAAGAAAAACAAAAAAAAGACAACTGGAACAGAAAATCAGCTCCAAGCTGGCAAGGTATCTTGTAGTTTTCAAAAACACATGGCATGAGTATCTACTAGTTCAATTGTGGAATGTCAGCAGCAGTTTCTAGTAATTTCTGAAGCTTTAATATCAGTGTTCAAATTTCAGTTGTGGTACATAGGGCAAAGGTCAGACTAAAGTGTTCTTTCCAGTCCTTTGACCCACTCAATGTCTCTGAGTGTGTTTAGAATGCAGTTAGAAATTATATTCGTATAGGATAATGACAGTTGTAGGTTCTTTCCTAAGGTCTGTGGCTTCCAGCCATGAGTAATTGTCTGGCTTTGTAATACCAGGAATGAAATACCTCCTATTGAGCAGGCTTTGAGTACAGTTAGACAACTACTGGTTGCCTCTAATATAAAAGTGCTACATACTGTTCCAGTGTTGAGGATATTTTGAGCTGGTAAACATGACAGCATAGACTGGGGACATTTCATAAGACTGTACCTGTAAATAAAGGGCTACAAGCAGTCAGTGGCTGTGAAAGAGGGGGATCGGTTTCCACTGGGGAAGAGCTTCCTCATAGGTTGTCTAATCTCAAGTGGTAAGTAAGCCTTAATACACATACATATGTGGAACACTAATGGACTCACAGAGAGATGCAGAGACATCATGAATTTGAGGGGTGGCCATAAAGTAGTTGGAGGCAAGTAAGGGAGGTGTATGGAAATAATGTGAATATAGTATTCATACTAATTTCTCAAAAAATAAATTAAGATTAAAAAAAATGGGAAAATCAGAAAAGACTTTTTTTAAAAGACAATAAAGTACATTACAAAAATTTTTTTTAATCTTTTTTAAAGCAAATAGCTTCTTTCCTGCATTCTCTTTTTTAATTTTTAACCTTGTTTAGCCTTGTTTATCAGTTTTAATCCTAGCTTCAATTATTGACAAACCATTTAAACGTTACTGTGTGACTCCTGTGACTCCCTTGTTGAAGTTTAAGACTTTCTTATTAATGATTTTTGGAAGAAAATGAATTTTTGTCTATTACCAGCCCGTTATTTTTATTTCTACCTTTATTCGCTTTGTGATGATGAACCGCAGTGATGGTTGGACCCTCCATTCAGTTCATCCAGAATACTGTTTCAAAAGTTTGGGGTGGGTGGGTTGGTAGGTTGGTTGGTATTTGCCAGGCTGCACCTTGTGCTTCCTAAGACTGGCTTTCATAGTTATTCAGAATCTTGATTTCCTCTCCAGCAACTCTTCCTTGGACAACACCCGCCGTACTTGTGGTTCTTATTTATGACTACTACTTCTACCCTCTCTGTCTCCTCGGAATCACCATGGTTTAGTGGAAAGACCATGGACTTTGGTATTAAACTTTACCACTTAATATCTATAATCCTAGGTGATTACTTAACTTTTCAAACCTTTGTTTCTTAATCTTTAAAATTATTTTAATGATAATTTGTGGGGGTGCGGGGTGTAGCTCATGTAGCCCAGGCTGGCCTCACATTTGTGCAGCTGAGTTACCTTAAACTTTCAATTTTCCTGCCTCTACCTCCCAAGTGCTGAATTATGTACCTCCACTCCTGATCAGTGCTGCTATAGGGGATTGAATCCAACCAAGTCTTTGTGCATATTGATAAGCAAGCACTCCACCAACTGAGCTCCATTCCCAAACCTTGTGTTGACTTTTCTGTTATTATTTTTACTTATGGGTCAGTTGTACCTGCTTAAAGGATTATGTTTTATGAACAATGTCAGTATCAACCTATGTTAATAAATAGTTTCTGGGCCAGGTATTATTCTATGTTGTGTGTTTTTTCTTCCAAGTTCAGACAGAGGAAGTTTTGTCATCTGCAGGGCACAGATGAAGAACCTAAAGCTCCAAGGTGTAACTTGCCCAGTTCTACCTCTTGATGAATAACAATGGGGAAATTCAAACTTCCTTTCTGACTCCATATTCTACATCAGCACTATTACTGACACAAGACTTTGCTGATCATATAGTGCCACAATATATTTTGATCCTGTTTGATTGTATTAAGAGGTGCTTAATCTAGGAACTAGAATTTATACTTCTGATTACCATTATTACTATATAACCCAAAAAACTTCAAGGACCTAAGGCTTTGGACTTGGTCCTTTGTTTAGCTCTGATCTCTCCATCATTATATGTGTCTGTCATACAGTATAAGGCTGATGGAACAGGATACTTGCAATCTAGAAGAGGAAGAACGAAAAGCAAGTACCAAAATAAAAGAAATAAATGTTCAGAAAGCAAAACTTGTTACTGAATTAACAGGCCTTGTAAAGGTAAGCTGTTTTCTTAATTTTTGACATTTTTAAAAAAAACACTTGCTAAGTATTAAAATTTAGTAATATTTGGAGGACTTTATGGAAATAATCACTTTAAAGTGTTTTTTTCTGGTTTGGTGATATAAGCAAGAGATTTTTATAATCAATTTCAGCTTGTTTAGGTTTCAGTGCTTACAGAGGATTTTAAAAGTTAACTCATTAGGCTAAATTATTTTCTTTCAAATGACCTAAATATTTAGGAAGTAACTTTTTAAAGTAGTTTTATATTAACCATTTGATGGAGATGTCAATCACAGGAAGATGTTAATTTTTCATGACTCATAATTTTGTTTTGAAAAAAGAACTATGGCTTTTTCATGGTTGTAAAACTTAGGCAATTTAGACAACATAAAAACCAAAATCTTATGGGTTGTTTGTTTCTAGATTTGCACTTCTTTGCATATTCAAAAAGTTGATTTGATTCTTCAAAATACTACAGTGATCTCTGAGAAGAACAAATTAGAAGCAGATTACATGGCATCATCTTCCCAGTTGCGCGTCACAGAAGTAAGATATTTTTTTCTTCTTTTTTATTTTAAGGTCCAGCCTCAAACCAGCTTAAAAATATACATCACATACTATTATTTTCAGTGTCCAGTTGTTGTGTACTATGTAATTTCAAATTTAGAGGCCATCAAGGTAGCTCATTGAAGAAAAGCACTTCCCACAATATGGCAGTGACCAAAGTTTAATCTCTGAAACCCTGGAAAAGGTAGGAGAAAGCTAACTGCACAGAGTTAGTGTGTCCACACCTACGCTCTCAGACATAGAATAATCATTATTAATAAAATGAAACTTAGTATTTTGTTAATGAGGAAGCAATACTTGAAGGATGTAAGAGTGGATAGATGAATAATCACTACACTTTAACCTTAACTTTAATATTAATTTCACAGTAGATGATAAAATTGTGCAGGGAAAAGAAATATGAAAAATACGCAAACTTAATTCTAAAGATGTAATGTCAAGGTGATGGTGACAGTTATTTTTTATTTTTGTTTTTGTTGTTATGTAGTATTTTAATCTCTTAATTACTTTCTCAAGAATAGAACACTTGGTATTCTAAACATCCATGGGAGACCTGTGCAGTAACAAAACTAAACTTTGAGAAATCCCTAATGATGTGCCCTTCCCCCGGCCTTGAGCAGGCCTGAGACCTTGCTTACCACAACAGACCAGGTGATAAGGATCTAGGTGGCATTACCCACCTTGGCTGCACTGAACTAAAAAGAAGAACTGCCCCAGGGCTTGCTTTGAGACATCTCTGGTCGTTACCTGTGATCAAGAACGGACTATCCCACCCATCTCTCCAGCTGAAACGCAGGCAGCTTCATATTGATGTCTTTTTATTGTTCTTTTGGGTATTTTGTTTTGTTTTGTTTTTTTTCGAGACAGGGTTTCTCTGTGTAGCCCTGGCTGTCCTGGAACTCACTCTGTAGACCAGGCTGGCCTCGAACTCAGAAATCCGCCTGCCTCTGCCTCCCAAGTGCTGGGATTAAAGGCGTGCACCACCACCCTATTGATGTTTTAAAGTTCTGTTTTGATATTAACCACATACAGTTAGTACCAAATTGAACAATTTATTTATAAGAAATATCCCGTAAACCGATCTTTCTTAATACACTGGCTTTTTTAAGTTCACGGATCCTAGGCCATCTGTACTGACCATCTTCTACAAAACCCTGGTTTCCCATGGCCTCTTCATGGTCAGTAGTTTACTAAAAAAGCACAGACCTGTGAACAACACTAACCTTTCATAAAGAGACACACAGAACAATATCTGAGACAGTCTCTGTACTCTTTTCATGAGGAATTGTGTGTCCCTCTCCTAATGATTCTTTGTGCTTACCAGCTAGGAAGCTCCACCAAGCTGCCGGGATTCTACTGAGTTTCTATTATACCATTAGTCGATGATTGCACCCTTAGCCAGTGCTGTACTCAGTATCCAGACCTCCTATCTTAAGTTTAGGGAATTGTGATGTTATATGATTCAAAACTTTCTAACCGTAAGATCGGTCTTTCTGGCATTACCCACTGACGACTTCTTCACCCAGTAAATTCTAACTTCTCCCTTAAAATAAACTCAGGTATGATCCAAGGAATTCTTGAATAAAAAATAATCTTTTGGTATTGATTTTCAAAGCTAATCATATTCTTCATTTCCACCTGAGAATTCCAGATTACAGTTTGGCAGCATAAGTCAGTACGAACTTCAAAACAAACTGCCTGTAGGATTTCTTCTTTAAAGAGATGAGGCCCTGTTAATTGTGGAAAACTTAGCAGTCCAATATGAAAAGAGCTGAAACCAAGAGAGACGAAGAAATCCTACAAATAGTGGACTAGACAACAGCAGTCTAATAATGCTTTCATAGTCTAGACTTAAGAATCTCAAACTTGGCAGGGCAGTGGTGGCACACGCCTTTAATCCCAGCACTTGGGAGGCAGAGGCAGGCGGATTTCTGAGTTCGAGGCCAACCTGGTCTACAGAGTGAGTTCCAGGACAGCCAGGGCTACACAGAGAAACCCTGTCTTGAAAAAACACACAAACAAAAAACCAAGAATCTCAAATTCCTTTGAAAAACAAAACTTAATGAAAAGAACAAGAACTACATTATACATGTACCAACTGTGTGGTTATAAGTCTAATATATAGCTAAATTCTCGGAAAAGGAATGAAAGTTACAAATCAAATGGCATATATTTGCTGACTGTCTTTTAGATATTATCAGTATTTTTATGTGAGTTGATACTTTCAGGCATGGAAATAAGAATTGTTTATTATGAGGACCCAATAGATAACCTTTCTCCCAAAAAACTAGAGGGAGGTATGAATAGCATGTAAAGTGCTTGTAAAAAGAGAATGATGTACAAAGAAGAGCTGTTAAGAGCAGGGACAATACAACGGAAGAGTAGTTGTTCTGTTTACAAATACAAAACACAGAATGAAGGCCAGGCAGATTTGTGACTAAATCCCAGTGCTTTGGAGGCTGAGACTGGAAGATCATTTGAGCTTAAGAGTTTGAGACCAGCATAGGCAGCATGGACCCCATCTGAAGCAAATAGCAAAATATTAATCAGATTATTAACTTTAAATGTATATAATTTCTCAACTAAAAATTTTTAAGTAAATTCTAACATCTTTTACTTAGAAGCATAGCTTTACTGAAAAAAAATTATTGCAAAAAAGATTGATTCTAAACAGTTCTAAAGAATTTCAAAGAGAATCTTTACCTGTTTTCAGTAATTAAGCTGTTAATATCTGTGATGTTCTTTTTGTAAAAGTGAGGAAATAAATGATGCCATTTGGAGTTTTAGCCTAAAAGAAAACAGCTTCAGTATAAAATTAAGATGTGAATTAATAAAAATCTTGAAGAGTTTGAGTTGGAAGTGACCAAAATAACTTCACAATGTGTTTTCTCTAAATGGGACTGGGAGGACAAGCCCAGCATGGTGATACATGGCTTTAATGCCCACACTTGGGAGAATGGGTCAAGTGGGTAAGCTTGAGGACACCTGTAGTACTACATAGTGGACTCTTGTTTTAGAAAGAAAGAAAAAAAACACCCAAAGCAAACCAAACATTTCTTCATTTTATTGCATGGTCTCTAAGTACTGTTTTGTACTAAAATAGCTCATTGGAGAAAGTATTTTATTCCAAATCTAGAAAAGGAATGTATGTGTAAATAATCCTAGGTAAACCATGATTTTGTCATGCTTGAAAACAAAACACAATCTGAACCTAAATGAAGACTCTTAAGTGGCCGTAGATGATGGGGCAGTAAGTTGAAGATATTAGAATGTCTAAGTAAATTTGTTTAAATTTAAAGTGATTCTCTGAAGACAATCATATTAGCTTAGAGAATATTTAGAAAACCCAGTTAATTATTTTGAATAATTTATCATTCATATATCACATTTTTTTAAATAGTGGAGGTTGAGAAGAAAAAAATAATTTGTATGTATGTATGTGTGTGTGTGTGTATATATATGTATGTGTGTATACACACACACACACACACACACACACACACACACCTGGATGGATGGATGGATGTGTGCTAGGTGACCTCAAGAGGGTACGAGATCCTCTATTCCCCCTCCATCTTCTTTTTTATGAGTGCACTATCACTGTCTTCAGACACACCAGAAGAGGGCATCAGATCCCATTACAGATGGTTGTGAGCCACCATGTGGTTGCTGGGAATTGAACTCACGACCTCTGGAAGTGCTCTTAACCACTGAACCATCTCTCCAGCTCCCACTCTATCTTCTGAACCTTAGGTATAAGGTTGTGTTGTAGATGTACTGATTGGGTCTGTGCACCTGGAGTTACAGGTGCCTGTGAGCCTTTGTGTGAGTACTGGGAACAACCCAGGTTAGTTACCCTTAAAGAGTGTCAAGTGCTCTTAACCAAAGAGACATTTCAAATCTAAGCATTTAGATCTGGGATCCCCAAATAAAGGAAAACGTACAGCATTCTTCTTCCACAAGAGGGCCTTCCAGGAAAAGTTTTTTTCTTCTTTAATATTAGTCAAGCTATTTCTGTATAACTTTTAAGACAATTCAACTTTGCAGAGAAAGAATTTCAGAGAAAAGATAATAATTGTTTCTTCAAGATATATTCTTAAGGTAATTTTTTTCTGAACTACTAATTGAAGATATTTTATAAATTTTGCCATTCTTTTGTGCCAAATAGATACATTAGCCTCTATATTCAGTTAACTGTTTAAGATCAGTAATCCAAATAAAGCCTTTCGATTAATCTTCTATAAATATATATTTCTTTTTTTCTCTGTGTTCCGCTAACAAGGATCAACAAGAATTGTGGCTTAAAGAGATTGGGGCTCCTTACTTAAATTGTCTTTGGCTCTTTCCTCTCTCCCCATATCTTTTATTATTTTTGAATAAAATTTTTGACATTTCATGCATGAATACAGTGTATAGACTCTACTCCCTTTCCAGCTTTAGTATTCCCCAATTTCCTTTCAACTTCATCACTTTATTTTTTTATAATTATATATTACATACATAAACATACACATATACACACACCCCAACAGACACATATGCATGTTTTTTGTGTGTGTGGTCTGTGTGTATATACAACATACTGAATACATTAGTGATGTTCATATGTATATGAATTTAGGACTGACCACTTGAGATTGGAGAACCTATCTTGCCCTTCAGCAGCCATTGCTTGGGTGATTGCCTTCATCTGGGTGTAGAGCCTTGTGAATTTTTCCCATCCACTGGTATGCTCCTTATGCATGTTTTATAGAGTCAGTTATATTTTTAAGATTTTGTGGCTATAGCATCCTTCTCGCATCTAGTACCTCAAAGTAAGCATCCCAGTCTTCTGGTTCTAAAAGTATTTCCACTCCCAGTTCCTGAAGCTGAGGTATAAGGGTTGTGTTATAGATGTGCTGATTAGTTTGTGCATTCCTGATTCACTTACTCTACATTTTAACAAATTGTAGATCTCTGTAGAAGCCTCTAGCTGTTGCAAAAAGAAGCTTTTTTTGATGAAGGATAACAGCTGTTCTAGAATACAGTTAGAAATTACGTTGGTTTAGAAGAATGACAGCAGTAGTTTCTCCTCTGGGGCCTATAACATCTCCAGGTATGAGTAGTTGGCTAGGTTTACAGTACCAGCCATGAGTTCCCTCATACTGAGCAGGCCTTAAGTTCAGTCAAATGGCTGTTGTTATCCTAACGATATAAAATGTCATCGTCACACCATTGGGGATATCTTGCCTAGCTGATCACTGTGTGCTTCACACAGTTAGCAAGTGGATAAAATTTTTGAGTACTTTTCCCCCTGGGCATCATGCATAGCTCCTTCCCATACTACAAGAGCTAATCTTCAAAGAGGATACTTTAAGAATTCTTCCAAGCCCTTTGTCCAAAGTGTATGGTATCTTCATAGTGTCTAACCTTAAGTTCTGGGAAGTAGACAAAGACAGTGACAACCATCCATATTGTTTTGAGGGTCTCCTAGACACCCCTCAAAGAGATATTTCTTAAAACACCTCGTTTCCAACAACTCAAGGGAGATTTCCTAGCCTGACACTGGCTATTTATATTTGTTAGATAGTCTTTTAAGGAACATTATCACCCAGTGTGACATAATTCCACATAAAGTACACACACACAGGTTATATTTGCATTAAGTTTATAAAATATTGTTTCTGTATGGTTTGTTTTTTAAAAATTATTTTGTAAGACAGGCAGTGTTGGCACACACCTTTAATCTCAGCAATTAGAAGAAAGAGACGTGTGGATCTCTGAGTTTGAGGCCAGTCTGGTCTATAGAGCAAGTTCCAGGACAGCTAGGACTACACAGAGAAAAAAAAAATACTTTGTGTATATATATTTGAATGCCTGAGTGTATGTAGGTGTATTGTGTGTGCTTGTGAACCTCATTGTGGGTACAGGGAACAACCCAGGTTACTCTACAAGAATAGCAAGTGCTCTTAACCAAACAGAGATTTCAAATCTAAGCATTTACATCTGGGATCCCCAAAGATAAAGCAGAATGTATACAGCATTTACCTTTCCAGGTCTGATCTATCTCACTTAGTATAATATACTAGTATAGTCGCTCATTTACCTACAGGTTTTGTTTGTCTTTATGGCTGAATAGAATTTATTATCCATACACTGATGATATTCTAGACTGCTTCCAGTTCTTAGCAATTGTGAATAGAGCAGTCTTGAACATATCTGAGCGAGTATCTAAGTCCTTTGGACATGCCAAGCAGTAGCCTGGCTGGATCATGTGTAGATCTGTTTTTTAGCTTTTTAGATATAGTTTCTCTACAACAAATTCCAGAATGGCTACACCAGTTTGCAAAATGATGAATGAGAGGTCCCATTTCTCCACATTCTTTTTTTTTTTTTTTTCTTTTTTAATTTTATTTTTTTGCTTATTCACTTTATAACCCGTCCCGGTCACCCCCTCCCACAATCCTTCCCCATCTTTTGTTTTCTGAGTACCCCCTCCTCCTGTATCCCCACCCTGCCACTTTAAGTCTCTGAGAGGCTAGGTGCTTCCTCTCCCATTGAGGCCAGATGAGGCACCCAGCTAGAAGACCATACTCCATATACAGGCTGCATGTTTTGGGATAGCCCCCGCTCCAGATGTTTGAGACCTGCATGAAAACCAAGCTGCACATTTACAACATATGTGCAGGGAGGCCTAGGTCCAGCCCATGGAGGTAGATCTGTGTAGACTGGGTATGCTCCACGGTTGGTGATTCAGTCTCTGAGAGCTCCAAGCGTTCAGGTTGGTTTACTCTGTTGATCTTCCTGTGCAGTTCCTATCTCCTTAGGGCCCACAATCCTTCCGCCTATTCTTCTATAAGAGTCCTCAAGCTCCATCCACTGTTTGGCTCTGGATGTCTGTATCTGTCTAGATCAGCTGCTGGTTAGAGCCTCTCAGAGGACAGCTTGCCCCTGTCTGTTCTCAGGCTGGAGGTTTAGATCCTGGGAGCTCTGGTTGAATCTTTTGATACTCTCCACATTCTTAACAGCCTTTGTTGTCAGTTGTTTTCTTGATCCTAGCCTTCTAACTGGGTTAAAATGGAATCTCAAATAGTTTTAATTTTCATTTAAATGCTAAGGATGTTGAACACATCTTATTTATTTATTTATTTATTTATTTTTTGAGAAACCTCTGTTCAGATCCATACCTCGTTTTTCATTGGCTTGTTTTCTTTAATAGTTCTTTTATTTCTCTCAGGCTAGTAATTAGAAAATTTTAGTTCAATACAGTATATAACCTTTTACTTTTTATACTTTTATTTCATTGTTTATTGTCAAACTGACCTTGTTAATGGTAGAGCTCTCCAAGTCCTTCAGAGATATTAATCACATAGTCCTGAGGTATAACTAGAGCATCAACCCCTTACTTATAAGTGTTTTGGGGGGTAGTTTGTTTTTATTGATTTTTTTTTTTTTTTTTTTTTTTTTTTTTTTTTAGGGAAATTAATTTGTAGTTTTCTACAGAGTGAGATAAACATGGTTTCATTATTAGAAACCTCCTCATAGCCGGGCGGTGGTGGCGCACGCTTTTAGTTTCAACACTTGGGAGGCAGAGGCAGGCGGATCTCTGAGTTCAAGGCCAGCCTGGTCTGCAGAGTGAGTTCCAGGACAGCCCAGGCTACACAGAGAAACCCTGTCTCAAAAAACCAAAAAAAAAAAAGGAAACCTCCTCATATAACATCGAGCAAGTTTTTCGGTGCCGCTCAGCCACATCTAAAAGATAACACATTTCCTAAGGTTGTCTAATGTGTGGAATAATGGTTATGTTAATACTCGGTCTAGAAGTGGCATTAGATAGAATAGATGCCCTCCTATACATGAAACTTGAAAAACAAACTTTTGTCTACCTTAGTAAGATGCCTCTCCTCCTGTCATATTTTACTTACTAACCAAGTGTATCTTTGAGGCTTCTGTGCCTATATATTCATAATCATCTATCTTTAAAATTTTCTTCATAACTGGTTCTTAGTAATTTTCTGCATTAAAGCTGTGAAGTTGGCACAGCTTCTGTGATCACTCTGACCTCTATTATATATTCTACTTACTACTTACACACTCTGTCCATCCACACTTCTTCCACTGAAAAGCATTTATTATAACAAATGGAACCTGTGCTGTATAGGGCAAGCACAGTACCTTATAGTGGCAGCCCTTGTGAGGCAGAAGTAGAAAGAAAGATGAGGAGTCCAGTACTAACCTTAGCTACATAGTAAGTTTGAAGGTGAGCCTGGACATAGGAAACCCTTTCTCCAAGATAAGAGGTTCTTCCCCACCCCTTTGATATTTAAATGTAGTCTGTTGGTTTGTTTGTTTTTGAGAGTATGTTATAACATTGTTCCCTTTTCCTCCCTCTAAATTCTCCCATATGCTTCCTCACTCCCTCAGATTCATGGTTTCTTTTTTTTTTTTTTTCATCAGTTGTTACTGCATATATACATGTATTTTTACACACACACCCACATATATAAATCCAGTGTGTGTGTGTTTCCAAATATAACCCATTGAGTACATACATTTATTACTTATATGTATGTTTGTGGGGCTGACCATTTGACACTGGGGAAGCAATTTTTGTTCTCTTCTGGGGGTGGGGGACACCTTTTCTGCTCCCAGCTTTATTCTGTTACCTGTGGGTTTTGTGCAGGGCTGAGGCTCCATGGGCTTTAACTCATGTTTGGGCAGTCATGTTGATGAGACTACATGTTTCTGATGTTACTACAAGACAGGAACTCACAACACAGTGAATAGGGTTTCTTACAGGCAAGCATGAATGTGTGAGTTATTATAATCTCTAAATGTGTGAACTTGAATGGTTTTTTAAAAATAATTTTATCTGGTGGTGGCACACACCTATAAATTCCAGCACTTGGGGTGGGGGATGGGGCAGAAGTAAGCAGATCTTTGAGTTCATAGGTAGCCTGGTCTACAGAGCTAGTTCTGGGACAGTTAAGGCTACACAGAGAAATCCTGTCTTGAAAAACATAATAGAAAAGTGAATGAATGAATAAATAAATAAATAACTTTGCCATTTTAAATATATGTATTTAGGGGCTTGGGTATATGCACATGGATCCCAGAGGATCCCCTAGACCTGGTGTTATAAGCAGTTGTGAGCTATCTCTCCATCCCCCTTTTCATCCTGTTACTGTGTAGTGTTGTGGGAAATAAAAGATACAAGGTCTAGGCATGGGCTATGTGGCTGTAATCCCCTTACTTGAGAAACAGGAGGACCAGGAGTTCAGGGTCACTCTTGGCAACATAACAAGTTGAAGCCAGCCTGGGCTACATATGACCCTGCTTCTACAGCCTTACCTCCCCAAAATGGGATGGGGATGGGGAGTATTGAAAAGAGAGAAAACTTAGGTGGGAAGCACTCATACAAGTTATTAAAAGTAATTTTTAGCCAGGCAGTGGTGGCGCACGCCTTTAATCCCAGCACTTGGGAGGCAGAGACAGGTAGATTTCTGAGTTCGAGGCCAGCCTGTTCTACAGAGTGAGTTCCAGGACACTTGGGCTACACAGAGAAACCCTGTCTTGAAAAACCAAAAAAAAAAAAAGTAATTTTTAAATTTATATTTGGACGCTATGTTTTCTTATGTAAAGCCTGTGTATGATAATGTTTCATTTAAATTAAACATTTACAAAAGAGTAAACTTTAGAGTTCTTACATATTAGAGAAATACTGGCTCTGATATTAAACTTTAATTTAAATTTTTACCTTCATAATAAAAGGCTAATGCATTCTTTAAATTAAAAAGTCATGGTTCAAATGACATGGTTATCATTATCAAAAATCAGTAGTTTATTGGATATGTGATTGTTTTATACAACAAGCCTCTGATTCAGTAGTAACATTCTGAAATATTTATTGTTTTTTTACAGCAACAGTTCATTGAATTGGATGACAACAGACAGAGATTATTACAGAAGTGCAAGGAACTTATGAAGAGAGCTAGGCAAGTATGTAACCTGAGTGCAGACCAAGCCGTTCCCCAAGAATTTCAGACAGTAAGTATAAAAATAAATAATGCTGCATTTGAAATTACAGGAGTCTTAAGTTTGAGATGTCCTACCCTATGCATAGTCATAGGACATGAGAACACAAGGGGTACTTCAAACCATGCCTTTCCCTTCTTATACCTGTGGTCAGATATACAAAGTGACTTTGTCTAACCTAATTCCTCTCAGAAATGTCACCAGTCTTTGCTTAGTTTTAAAGTATGGTCATTATCTTAAAATGACAATATAACATTCATTTTCACAATTAAAGTCTTTCCCTCTTAACCATCATTGAGAGAGATTGTTGGAGTATAAAACTTTAGTGGAAACAGTAAGTAATTTGTATTTGGCAAACAGTAAGCAAGGGTAATGTTGAGAAAAACAAAGGCAAGTGGTTGTTTGTTTTTTGTTTTTTGTTTTTTAAGAAGTCTGTCTTTAATTAGGGGTTTTCAGGTGCTAAATCTTCAGAGATGATACCTTCTTTCAGTTATATGCTGGTATGTCAGAGTCCAGCTAAGCAGTGCTACCTTTCAGTTCACACTCTGCCATTCATTCTGTCCCTTGTGTTCCTAGGCTTTATCTGACATTGAAACCTTTTCTGCATACCTACTCAAAGTAATATCAAAATAGCCACAAATGCATTTTGAATAGTAGTGTATACTTTTTAAAATCTTAAATGTATCAACTTTCATAGATGATGAAATGTCCACTAAGCATTGAAAAAAGCTAGTATAAATTATAGTTGTCGTACCCTGGAAGGTTTTATTTTATATTACTAGACACAGAAAACCACAAGACATGGGTTTGTTTGTGTACAGAGTAAGAATTTAGCAGAAATTCATAAAACTAATTGAGAGGTTTGTTTCTAAAGATAATTGTAGAATGCATCTAAGAGATGTTTTCCTTTAATAAGGTGATATATATACTATGTTATAGTTTTTTTGTGTGCTGGGCATGGTGGCAGTTGTCTATAATACCAGCACTTAGGAGGTGGAGACAGGATGATCCCAAGTTCAATGCCTACAGATAGAACTGAACTCTGTTTCAACCCTGCCTCCCTAGAAGTCACACTGTTTTTGAAAGAATGAAATCAGGAAATAGTATATTTGTTAAAATATATTAGCTGCTGTGACGAGTTATTAAGTAGTACACGTGTTCCTCAGTGAACCTTGACCTCTGGTGTGGAGGACGGACCAAGCAACACGAGACAGATACTCAGGTTGGGCAGCAAGAGAAAATAGAAAAATTAAGATGATGGCTAACGTAACAAGGATGGGCAGCTGCTTAGGGAATGTTTATTTGAAATGTTGCTATTTTAGGTAAGTCCTGGGTGAAGAGAAGAATTCAGTCAAGTAGGGATGTACCCGAAGCAGTGAAGTAGCTCATACAAAGCCTCTGAGATACATACGTATTTGCCATGTATTAAAAGGAACCTTGGTGGAATTAAAATTACATTCCAGCCTGGTGGTGCACATGCCTTTGGTTCTAGAACTCAGGAGACAGAGGGAGATAGGTTTCCAAGTTTAAGGCCAGTCTGCTCTACATAGTTTGTTCTAGGAAAGCCAAGGCTACAACAAAGAAACACTGTTTTGTTTTGTTTTTTTAAAAATTAAATTCCAAGGAGAGAAGAAGGCATAGTTCGGATTAATATGACCTTACAGAATATACAAGGAGTTTGGAGTCCCCCACCCCCTTTTAGTGTTCAGAGATTAGGCAAGTATTCCACAATTAATCTGTATCCCTTACCCTGGGCTCTGTTCTCTTTAAGATAGAATCCACTGGAGGATTTTAAACACAAGAATACTGTTATTAAAATCAGTTTGTAGATGAATACTCTTAGCTGCTCTATGAAGAATAGAACTTTAAGGAAAGAAGCAAGGAAACCCCCATACGGTTATCATTTTTGACCAGGGAAGAGATTAATGCAGTAGTACAAAGGGATGGGGGAGGGAGGAACTTTACTTCAGTGATAGACATGACAGAGGTAAGAGAGAACTGCTAAATTTTTGCCTGAACAAACTGTCAAGCTAATTATTGATGAGAAATTGGTTTACTTACAGTGGTGGGGAAGGTGAATGAAGTAGAAATTATGTTACAATATTATAAACTTAATATGCCTGTTGGAGTCCAGTGAAGATACCAAGTAAGTGTTGGAACATAAGCTCACACCTCAACAGACAAGTAAAGAATGTAGCACCCGTACATAACAAATACATAGAGGCCTTTGCAGAGATTGGTGGACTGAGTTCCAAAGGTTTAAAAAAGATACAAATCAAGATTATCCAGTTAATATGTATAACTCATCAGAACCTTTTTTCAGGCTTCAGATTCATTGCACACCTTTTACTGTAAGGGCTTTGCAGGTAGTGCTAGACAAAACCGTGTACTGCATGCCTCTCCTTGTAGGAAAGTGTCTGCCCTAGTGAGTTTCTGTGGAGTAGGTTCAGAAGATAGTCTTGATGAAATTCTGTCTCAGTGATTGAGTTATAAGGATGCTTTTGTAGGTCTTCATAAGTACAGTATAAAGCTCTAACTTCTTGCTCTCTTTCAATGCCCCACATATTCTGGACCCATTCTACCAATTCAGCAAGTACCCACCATTCCAAATGGACACAGCTCCTCACCCCCCATGGTATGCAGTACTCATTCTTCTTTCCAAATTGTTATCTCCTTTTTGCGTTGCTTTTCCCTAGCCATTGCTTTCAGACCCAGAGATAAATTATAGGCCTTTGAACTCTTTTAATTCTCATGTAGCATGAACTGACACTTCATTATTTTGTATTCCAAAGCCAATGTGATATGTACTGCTTATTTTAGACTCAACATCAAAACATTGCCGTAAGGTACTATCCAACATGTATACATCTTTTCTTTTAAAGTGTAAGCTTTTAAAGGGAAAATGCCCTCTTTAAAATTCTTTTGTATTGCTGTGTGCTAGCATGCTATTAATCAGATAGAAGATATGTAGCAAATTACTTTCTTTTAACTGTTCTAATAAAACTTTTCACTATTCCATTTTTAATGATATTTTTTTTTCCTCTTTAGGCTTTTCAAGATCTCCCAAACACATTGGATGAAATCGATGCATTATTAACTGAAGAAAGATCAAGAGCTTCCTGCTTCACAGGACTGAATCCTTCGGTATGCCTTTCTCTGTTTCCATCCTACACTTCTTACCCTGCTATCTATCTTCCTCAGTGCACACATGCATACCTACATGCCTATGTGACACACACACACACACACACACACAAAGTTCTTTCCAGTACTCGCCTCCCACACTGTACTGGAGCTCTGGGTAATAATAAGCTAGACAGCAGGAACAATGCCTTAAATGCCAGATTCTGAATCTATTAGAATTTTAAATACTCTTCCTAAGGAACACAGTGTTCTGTGCCTTTTCTTTATAAAAAGAATAGTTGAGTTAACTTGAAGTACAGCAGTGTGTATTTTTTTTAAGGATTAAAAAGTAACACTTTCAATATTCAGTAACATAAATTAATTGTGTACAAATAATGCCACACAGTGGCATTTTTAGCTAGTAGTTTAATTGATGCAAATTTTTATATAATTTTATTCTTTGATAAATTTTTCTTAAAGAATTTTTTCGACCAGGTGGTTGAGGAGTACACAAAAAGAGAAATAGAAATACAGCAGTTAACTGAAGAACTAAAAGGGAAGAAAGTTGAACTAGATGAATACAGGGAAAACATTTCACAGGTAATTTTTATCCTTTTTCTTGTGTGTTTACTACTAATGGGATTAGCGTACAAATTATACAAAATAAATCTTATGCTCTTGAGCCAAAAAGTATTTTTATAACCAGATTGACTCTGTTATAAAATTTGTTTTGTGTAAAGTTTTATATCAGAATGGATAGTACTGCTTTCAGTTTGTGGTTTTGTTTTGTCTTGCTTGTAGGTGAAAGAAAGGTGGCTGAACCCATTAAAGGAGCTCGTAGAAAAAATCAACGAGAAGTTCAGCAACTTTTTTAGTTCCATGCAGTGTGCTGGTGAAGTTGATCTTCATACAGAAAACGAGGTAATTGCATTTGAGATGTATTTTATGACCAGTAATTTTAATTATGTGCAAGGGGTACATGTAAATTTGTTTACTTTGGAATTATACATGAAAATTTTGCTTACTGAAAAATTATGAAAAGGAGGAAGGAGACCACCTATGGGTTTCTAATGTTAGATTTGCTTGATTTAGGGGTGGGTGGTGTTTATTAAAGTGGCTAATGCCTTGCTGTGTTTCAGCCAGTATGAGGGGATGGTTATTCAGCTGTGTTGACTGAGTACAGTACTTTATAAATGTACTGCTGCTCAACTTCAGAGCAAATGCAACTGAAATAGAGTTTATATCAATATTTTTTGTGTTAGGGGTATTTTCTAATTTTTTGAACTTGTGGTGTAGGCAAAGATGACATTGAACTCCCCTGATGATCTTGCCTCTACCTATCTTGCTTCCGCGCTCAGTTTTCTTAGTTTCTTATTTATCACAAATTTAGAAGATAATAGGTGATATGCTAATTCCTTGAACTACAGCTTTATGCACTGCTATTTTGAATAAAACTAATTTTTCATTAAGAAAAATTACGTAAAGAAGGGCTAGAGATGTAATGATGATGGTGTATGCTTAGCTACGTGAGCCCCTGACTTCAGTTCCCAGCACTATAAGCGGGTAAGGGACTGGAAGAAGGAATGACTGGATCTCTCTGAAAATAATTGGGAAAATGGAATCAATAGGGTAGGAGTGTAAGTGACAAAGGCTAGCCATCTTTTGATCTTAGTTCAGAGTTTTTGCTGGTACACTAAGGTCATTTATTCTCATTTGTTATGTGTCAAAATGTTTTCTTTTTTTTTTTTTTTTTTGGTTTTTTGAGACAGGGTTTCTCTGTGTAGCCCTGGCTGTCCTGGAACTCACTCTGTAGACCAGGCTGGCCTCAAACTCAGAAATCCGCCTGCCTCTGCCTCCCAAGTGCTGGGATTAAAGGCCGGCTAGTCAAAATGTTTTCATGGTGAAATGTCTTTTAAATAACAGTCAAGTTATTAAGAATATTTTAATATCTTTAAAATTTTAGATTTTAGCAAATGGTCAAGTTTTTGTTTTTTTACATATAAAACAAAATAGCACCATTTTGTCCTTTGAGGAGTTTGCCTCACTGGCTCCCGTATGCTACATATGAAGCATACCTGTGAAATACCATTTTATTATAAGTCCTAGGTTTGAGGTTTTAGACCCTTCCATAGCAGTTTACCACACAGACCTTGCCTTACTACCAAGAAATGTATGGATATTTCTGATATGCTTCCTTTCCTAAGTTTATCTTGTTTAATCTCTTCAGATCATCTTTTTGGTTTGGATTTGGATTTAGTTTTTTGAAACAGAGTTTCTCTGTGTAGCCCTGACTGTCCTAGAACTCACTTTGTAGACCAGACTGGCTTCAAACTTAAGAAAATCCACCTGCCTCTGTCTCCCAAGTGCTGGGATTAAAGGCATCCATCACCACCCCACCCCCAGCCGTTTAATCTCTTATAACTATCCTATGAAGCAGGAACTTAAGTCTACCCTACTTAAAAAACAAACTGAAACTTACGGTAATTTTACTGAAGGTCACATTGCTATCAAGTGGCAAAAAAAAATCAGACTCCTTATCTAATCCCAGACAGAGCCCTAAACTCTTAGATAAGTTTGATTACCGGCAACATCATCCTGCCCAGAGTAACACTTGGATGTTTATCAGTAGCTTGACTGTGTGAGGTACAAATGTGGTCAAAGAGACTAGGGGAGGCCTGTGTCACAGAAATCCCATCCATTATATCTTTTTCATGGGGCTCCTCCTCCATCTTGTACTGTTGTCAGTAATCTGTTTTCAGTGCACTACTCTAGGAAAACTTCTCTTCCCTTTCAGTGTGTTCTTCCCGGCCTTCCCTCTTCTCAGTGTTTCCCTTTGTCCCCTTTCTGTTCTGGCCTCCTCAGTAGTGGGTCCAGAACTGGCTTCTTTAACCAGAACCTTCAGTGAGATGGAAGAAGCTAGACTAGAACGAGCAGTAAAAAGGACCATTAATGACAGTGAAGAAATATGGTTTAAAAGCAACTTAGAAATTAAAACCATTACAAATTATTACAATAATGTCATTGTTTACTTGGGGTAGGGGAGTTCAAAGGGAAGGTGAACAGATTAAAAGTACTATTTCTAAAATTTTTAAGGTATTACCTGAGTCCTTTTGTATTTATGCGTGAAGCAATTTGTGGTTCATAAAGGAAGCTCTTGCTTTCTTATGTGTGAGAACTTGAACACAGAGTCTCCTTACAGTAGCAGAGTAAGAGCAGAGTCCACACTTGGCAGGACAAGCTTTGAGAAAGCGTCTTGTGCTGTTTGACAAAGTATCACTTAGGGGTGGTGACATTCTTACAAAGAATGTGGACTAGAATCACTGTTGAAATGGCATCCCATGAACCCGCCCATTCCACTGACATTCTCTTTCATCCATAAGTAATTGTCACACCTTCTTTATAATTAAGTGATGATACCCAAATTAAAATAGTGAATAAATAAAACACTTTTTGCTGCTCTTAGGCCTCTGCTATGAATACATGCTACATATATATAACTTCAAAGGTTTAATATGGAAAAAATGTAAAAATTAAATAAAATATACAATTGAAGTTAATTTTACCTATTTTCTTTATATGTTTTAAAACTATGACTGTTGAATTACCTGTTTCTTGTACTGTGTGTCTCTTGATTAGACACTTATCTTAGACCATTTAACTAGTTAACTTTTAACTAGTGTTAGATACTTCACTCTTAAGGTAAAACTGAGTCTGAATGACCTGGAATGGATAAGAGGAGTAAATAAACCTTAGAGTGGTCTCAGAGTTGACAAAAGTTATAGAACACCAAATACAATCTTTTTTATATATTAAAATTTACATTTGTGTGTGTGCACACCCATGTAGGCACTTGGGGACTATTAAATTTTTTAGGGAATAATTGTTTACATTTACTTTTATGATTGATATATTTTCAAATATTGAGTAAATTACCAGAGAAAGCACTCATTTTTCAACTTTTTATGTTTTACAGGAAGATTATGATAAATATGGAATCCGGATTAGAGTAAAATTTCGCAGTAGTACTCAGCTGCATGAATTAACTCCTCATCATCAAAGTGGAGGTGAAAGAAGTGTCTCTACCATGCTATACTTGATGGCACTTCAGGAGCTTAACAGATGTCCCTTCAGAGTAGTTGATGAAATTAATCAGGTACAGTAATTCTCTTGGGGGGAACTGCATCCTCTAATAGATACAAATGTAACAATTATTGCTTTTATGTTTTTAGGGTATGGACCCAATTAATGAGCGGAGAGTATTTGAAATGGTTGTGAACACTGCCTGTAAAGAGAACACATCCCAGTACTTCTTCATCACACCAAAGGTGAGTAATGATGCACTCACAGAAGTCATGTGCTTAGATGCCCCTGTGTCTTAGTTTTGGAGCAGATTGGGGCTGAGATGTAAATATGAGCAGAAAAACTCTTAATAGTGAAGCTAACAGATTATGGTAATGTTTACATTCATAGGAGGGACAAGTTGAGTGACATTCATGATTGGAAATGTCGTCTGTCATCTAAGGAAGTGGTAGAGGAGGCACATCATAATGTTCCAGAACTTAGACTTTGTTCTTGCTTCTGATACTCATTGCCCTTCTTAAAAAGCTCTTTTTTGCGAAGCGACTACTGGGAATGCAAGCTCCAGAACTCTCTAGCCACATACTGCTCCTGTCCTGACTGCCCACTGCCACTGCCCTGGCCCTACGTACCCAGTGTCTTGTACTGACAGATCAGCTTTTGCAACAGCATTGTAATCTTCGTAGAGAATTTTCCATAATTTAGAACTGTTGAAATGGGAATTTTTCCTTTTGTTAAATACAGTGCTGTGGGTAAGATATCAAGTAAATATATTAAATTTGTTTTTATTAGTAATCACAACACCTTTTTCCCTTTTTCAACTAAATATAAGTAACTCATTGAAGAGTCCATCTAAATGTACATTTTTTTTAACTTAATCATCTTTTATGAGCTCTGTGGGCTATTCAGATCTGCCCCTATTCTATTTCCCACCAAACTCCTTGGTTTAGAAACCACACCTCCCTCACATGTTTCAAACTACTAGTCTGTCCCAGCAGTGTGTAGCCATAGAAGTTTGAGAAGTGTTTTCAGTGCACACTCTTCCACAGAGTGCCAAGGAAGTATATAGTCCTAGTTGACTTGTGAATAGAGAGGATTTCCAGGCAACTGGATATTTCAGGTCAGTAATTAGACTGGGCTTCAAGTATGTTTATCATAGTCTGGCAAGTTGATGAATTTGAACATATATAAGGCTTTGTTTCTCAGTATATACATTAATTATATGGCAATTTGTTTCAATCCTTACAGCTTCTACAAAATCTTCCTTATTCTGAAAAGATGACAGTATTGTTTGTCTACAATGGTCCTCATATGCTGGAACCAAACCGATGGAATTTAAAGGCTTTTCAAAGGCGTCGGCGAAGGATTACCTTCACTCAACCTTCTCAGTGAAAGGAAAGGGAGGGGCCTTCTGAGGTTTTTCGTTTAACTGTTTATACGTGTCGCTCAAGTGAATAAAAGTTAGCAGATTTATTGAAAGAGAAAGATTGGTTATTTTTGGAAACCTGCTTTTAAAAACAAATAAGTTGATGAAGTGGAGACCACAGTGACTCTGGAACATTTTCTAGTGAAAACTAAGTCTTCAGTTTTGGTGGACCTCGTCTCGTTAGTCCTCTGAGCACGGGATTGTTGTGTGAAGCTTTGTGCTGCCCCTCAGGTGTGGTGGCACATGTCTAGCTCATCATTTAGGAAGGGGAGGCAGGAAGGTCATGAGTTTGAGTGGTTTCATGTGTCGTAACTGAAAGAGCTATTTCTTGTGCAGATCACAGGTCTGGCAGAATGGGATTTCCGTCACAGAGCATTTACTAACTACAGCAGCACTAAGTGCGGATTGCGGAACATTCTGACTTTTAAAGGATTAAAGGCAACTCAGAATTAGAAGTCCCACTTTTCTTCCAGTATTATATTTAGTTTTTAATAATTAGTATGGGAATGTCTGCTTAATAGATGCTGATTTATGGAAGATTTGTTCATTTCTTTGTGTTAAAAAAAGGTTCCCTTATTTTCATAGGAAATATGTTTTAGGCAACTTTTATTGTTATTTAAAGAATTGGGAAAGCATACATGCATGGGGCTTCAAAATGACAGGAGGACTTTGAGAGGTCACAGGTAAAGATGATACAGAATGTGGCCCAAACATTGGCAGAGTGAAACCAGGTGACAGTAGTTAAAGTATAAGTGCTGTGGTGGGGTTTTTATGTTTGTTTGTTTGTTTGTTTAATTTAAATTTAAAGTCAAATGTATTTTACATCTTAAATTTCTAAAAAGCATTTTTATAATTACTTTTAGTAAGATTTTTCTTAAAATTTCATATACGAGTTTTTACAATTTGTATTTGAAATTTCTCAGTGCTATGTAAAGAATGTAGGCAAAGAATTGATTGGTTTCAAATCATGTTTTTAGAATTTGTAAGTCCCTAGAATTTTAGAAAAATCTCATCTAAATGTTTTCTTCCAGCTTGAAAATATTAATTGAAAACCATTTATTTTTCTCTGAGAATGCTAATTAATATTCTGTTCTTTTAAAAATTAAATCTTGAAAGAAAATAGAAATGTCTTTGAATAGTGGACTGAACCATATCTTTGATGGTACTGACAAAATTATTTTTTTGACTTGCTAGCCTGAATAAACTAAAATTTGGGCTTTGTATATTATTGTAATAGCCAATGAAATTTACATTCTTATTAGGCTAAAAAAATAATGGAACATGAGTTTATGTCCTCTCACATAGACATTTTTTCTTTTAGAAGTTGTATTTCTTTTTAAAACTTGTAAAAGAACCCTTCCCTCTTAAACTAAGTCTCATATATGTAGTATAAAGATATTTTTAATAACATTTTTATCAGCATGAACATGTCAAAAAATTAAAAACTTAGTAGCATATTAGTGAAGGGTATTACTAAATCTTTGTGTTGTTGCTTGGATTTCTGATAGAACATCTCCACTGATATGTGCTTGATGTAGTTTGATCATATCAATGTGAAAGAAAAACAAAACATACTTAAAACTCACATCAGCAATTCCATTTCAGTTTACACATGCCAGAAATAATTCCATATTATGCTTATACGCTTTCAAAGAGCAAAAATTGATGTTTGGTTTGATATTGAACTTTGGACTGTGAAGGATAAATTATGTATCATTTATCATATTAAAAATAGTCGAACATAGTATAATGTCATTTTCTGCAACTGTTGATTTTTTTTTAAATTACATTCAAATTGTAAAAATTCCAAGTAAAAACTTGATTTGATAAATAAAATATTTAAAACCTGATGGTTACAAATATTTTTAATGACTAAATATTTACATTGATTTGCCTAAGGTCAGTCTCTATTAAAAGGTTTCTCATTTTCAGAAGAACAAAAAGTTTTATTTTTTTTGTAAGATTTTCTTATGTGAATAGTTGTTTTGCCTGCATGTATGTCTGTATACCTGGTATTTGCTGAGACTGGAAGAGAGCATCAGATCTCCTAGGAGTGGAATTAAAGATAGTTATGAGCTGCTATATGGGTGTTGGGCATAGAAACTGGGTCCTATGGAAGAACAGCCAGTAGACTTAACCTCAGAGCCATCTCTCCAGTCCCAAAAAGAGACTTCTTGCTGCTTTCCAATAGCCTTCGACATAAGCTTATAGCATGTGAGGGGCGTCACTTCATTCTTGTTTATGTAAATATAATTGATTAAAACTATGTTGTAAATGCTACTTTGTTGTTAATAAATATGTATTTTTCCATTGGTTTAGGTTATTTAAGATGAGAATATTTTAATACTTGAAATTTTCTTAAATCATTTTTATTTTCAGGATTACAAAAAATCAGTGTCTGTTCGAGTGTTTACTATTTATGATGCAGTGCTTAACAGCCTATTTGTGTTCCAAAGATAAAAACTTAGTCTTTTGTACATTTGCAGTGGAATTAGAATCTAATAGCAGTAAACATGGGAAAAGCTTGAAAGCATCCAAAGAAGCCATGCTAAAAGGCAAGTATAACTGTTTTTGTTGAAACTGACTAAAACCAAGCACAATCGCCCAGTTATCTTACCATTTCTTACATTGACTTATTACTCAAAGCAACCTTTTAAAATGTATCTTAAATCAGGCATATTTTACTGCTTGCATACACTTGATAAATTATTCAGCTGCTTCCACACTAGCAAGATGAGGACATATCTAATTCACAATTTTTAGATGGAATCAGGCTTATAAGAGAACCTAGCATCATAGTTGGTACTTTATTTTAATCTTTACTTTTTTCCTTAGTTTAAATCTTTTGAGCTATGAATTACTATGTCTGAATTCAAAGCAAAATTAACATAAAGATTTTTCTGTTGTTAGTGTTAATTGTTCACAGGATGCAGATAGTGATGAACTTACATTATAGATACAAGTATTTGATATACCATATTACTTTCATGAAATCTGAATATGAGTCAGATGAACCTATTTATACTAGTTTGCCTCATTACTTCATAGTCTGCCATATATTTTAGGAAGACATTAGTATATTTGTGTATACTTAAGAGGTTGACAATTTCACCTTCTTTTTATTCCCAGTGGAACAATTGAAGGTATGAATTTTTTTCATTTCTCCCCTTCTTCCTTTATTGTGGCAAATGACCATAATGTAAATTTTATCATTTTAAAGTATACAGTTCAGTGGCATGACATGTATCTACAATGTTGTGCAATCATCATCTCTGTGTATTAGCCATTCACTATAAATTCTAACATGACATTTTGTATCTATTCAGACTGACTTTCCATTTCCCTCATTACCCCAGCCAATGGTAAACTCTTCCCTTTGGTTTAATTTTCAGTGTAGCGTGCACAGTAACTGGTTTCATTTTGGTATTTTCATACATGTATATATGTCACTGTATCTTATTCCTATCCATTCTCTATTTGCTGCTCTTCTTCTTCCCCACCTCCCTTTCTTCTTTCCCTGTGCCGTTTTCTGCTTTCAAGTCATGTATCATGTATTCTTTATTCCCATTTTTCCTCTGCCTCCTTTAAGGTCTCATATTCCCCTTCCTAGTTTCATGACCAACACATATGCACGTAAACATTTAAATCTGTGTTCAGCATGTGAGAGGAAATATGAAGTATTTGACTTTCTACTTATTTTGTTTAATGGGTGGGCTTTAAGGTTTCAAAAGCCAGGCCAGGCCTGGTGTCTCAGTTCTGGTCTGTCTTGTCTGTCTCTTTGCCCCTCCCACCCCCCTGCCTGCTTCCTATGGATCAGGATGTGAAGATCTTAGCTTCTATGCCAGCAGCATGTATGTCTGCTTCCTGCCTTTGGAAAACTGCTTTGATTGACTAAGCATTTCTCAATAGCACTGTTTTATCTTTTTTTGGGGGGGGAGGGGGGTTCAAGACAGGGTTTTTCTGTATAGCCCTGGCTGCCCCGGAACTCACTTGTCTTGATACTTTTATTTTTAATGTTTATTTCTATTTATGATCATGTATGTATGCCAGCATGCACAGGCCCACAGCACCAGAGCACTGTATGCTCTTAACCTCTAAGCCATCTTTCTTACCCCCTAGGTCTTTTAATTCATTATGCTAATCTGTCTTTTTATTGGTGAGTTGAGGCCATTTGCATTGAAGGTTACTTCTGAATTAGGATTTGATAATTTCCGTGGAGTTGATTGTTTTCTGTTTAGGTTAAATTGTTGTTTGTTCTTTTCTTCCTGTCTCTGAAAGGAGTTTGTGTTAAACATGATGGATTTCTTCTCACTTCTTTTGGTTGTCTTTTTTTCTCTCATGAAATGTATACATGTTTATAGTTTTAAGATTGAAACTTCCTTCTTGCTCTGTGTTTAAGTATTTGTTTAAGGCTTCCTTGTCTTGAGTTGTCTTAGTTTGTATCTGTCTTGAAACATTATCTTTTTTGCTGTGTATAGCAACTTTGGTCTGATGTTTGTCTTTACAGGTGCTTTGACAAATCCCTTATAGACTCTTTTTTTTGTGGGGGGTAGGAGGGCTCGAGACAGGGTTTCTCTGTGTAGCCCTGGCTGGCCTGGAACTCACTCTGTAGACCAGGCAGACCTTGAACTCAGAAATCCACCTGCCTTTGCCTCCCAAGTGCTGGGATTAAAGGCGTGCGCGCCACCACCACCCGGCTCTTTTGTGTGTGTGTGTGTGTGTGTGTATGTGTATGTGTTGTATTTTAATTTTTTTAAGTATTTTATTCTTGTTACATACGTTTGTGATACTTGTTACTTATTTTTGTATGTAGCCATGTGCATGTTTGTATGTCAGGAGTGTGTGTGTACAGAAGTTCACTTATGTGTTTACACAGTATGCATAGTATATGCATATGTACTGTGGGCCAGAATTCAGCTTCAGATATTGTGCCTCTGGACTCATCCATCTTGTTTTTTGAGATTAGGTTTTGGTTTGTTTTGGTTTTAGTTTTTCAAGGCAAGGTTTTTCTTTGTGTCCCTTACTGTCCTGGAGTTTACTCTGTAGACCAGACTGACCTTGAACTCACAGAGATCTGCTTTCTGTGTGCTGGGATTAAAGGCCCTGCAAGATTTCTTACTGGTACCCAGAACTCACTGATTAAACTAGGCCGATTGTCGGCCTATTAAAGAAAGGCCTATTGGCCAAACAGACATAGGAATCTGCTTGTCTTTACCTCTCCTGAGATGAGCATACTCGTCCATACCTGGCTTTTTCCATAGGTGCTAAGGATTGAACTGGGGTCCTTATGACTGTTTGGCAAACATTTTACCTACTGAGCTATCTTCCCAAGCCCTGCTTTGCAGTTTTGACATCTTGACCTCTATGTCATAAAGACTTTCATCTCTGATCATCTGTTCAGGGTTTGTCTTTGTTATTTTTCTACTATTCTGACAAAACACTGTGACCAAGACAACTTATAAATAAAAACATGTAATTGGGCATATAGTTTCCAAGCTTAGACGCCATGGCATCGGGAATATCTGAAAACTCACATCTATCTGCATATAGGAAATAGAGAACATACCAGAAATGGTTCAAATCTTTTGAAACCTCAGAACTCACCCCAGTGGCACACTTTCTCTAGAAGGACCACACCTCCAAGTCCTTCCCAAACAATTCCTCAACTAGGGATCAAATATCCAAAATACATGAGCCTGTAGAATCCCATTTCATTGGCCATTTCCTGTTCCTCAGAGGCTTGTGGCTATATCATAATGTAAAATACATCCAGTCCAACCTCAAAATTCCTCTTAAATTTTTTACAGACTCTACAGTGTTTAAAAATAAAAGATCTCTTGAAACTCAAGTCACTCTCTTATCTATAACCCCCTGTAAAAATCAAAAAGCAAATCATATATTTCCAAAAAGAAAGAATCAAGATACAGTGAGGAAACAAGATGAGAAATAAATCAGAGCAAACTTCATATCTTATACTTCCGTGTCTGATGTCAAAGGGTTTACATGCCTTCACCCTTCCAGCTTTGCTTACTGCAGCACACTTTTCTCTCCTGGGCTGCTTCCACTCCCTGCCTTCCAGCTTTGCTTACTGCAGCACACTTTTCTCTCCTGGGCTGCTTCCACTCCCTGTGTGTCTCTCCTTGGCAGACACTTCTAATATACTGGGTTCTCCAAAGCAATCTTAAGCTTCACTCTGACTGCTTTGTAAGATGGTCTCTCAGGGCCTATATACAGGGGACCACACACACACACACACACACACACTCCTGGCCTCAGCCATTCTGCTTAACCTCAGAGGAAGGTTCCACAATCCTTTGTGTATCTTTATGACTCAAAAGCCAGAACCATGTAGACAGTGTTGCCGCATTCAGCTGCTTGCTTGAGATGGAATGTGGTCCCTTTGACTCACACTTGTAGTAGATTTCGAACCTGATTTTGATTTTAATTTCATGTGACTATATTACAGATAGAGCATATAGAGTAGGGCATACCTGCAAACCCAACACCAGGGAGGTTGAAGTAAGACAATCACAAGTTCGAAGTCAGGCCAGATCAAATTACATAGCAATACCTTGTCTCCAAAAAAGTGGAGGGGAAAAACATCCTTATAAAACCAACACCTTATGACACAATTTAATTCTGCCTGGTCTTTTTTTTTTTTTCTTGGTTTTTCGAGACTGGGTTTCTCTGTGTAGCCCGGGCTGTCCTGGAACTCACTCTGTAGACCAGGCTCTCCTCGAACTCAGAAATCCTCCTGCCTCTGCCTCCCAAGTGCTGGGATCAAAGGTGTGCGCCACCACCGCCTGGCTCTGCCTGGTCTTTTTAAAAGGGTTTTTGACTATAAAGCATTTTAAATTTATTATAAAATTAATAATCTATTATAAGGTATATATAGTTTAGTGACTTATTCATGAAGAGTAGAGAGGAAGTACCTATATGTGTACAAATTGTTCAATAAGTATACCATAATTTCCTGTTCGGCTGTGGTAATCATCTCTAGTACAAATATACTCTTCCTGGATAATATATCCCACTCTGAGGGGGAAAGGAGAACAACACAATAATTTAAATGCCACAACACTGACTTTATGCTAAAACAAAATAAGTTACTTTGCATCTGCAGTTCCCTAGTTACATTATCATGTGAAAGTATGTCATCCATTGATTTCTAATGACTGTCAAGCAGAGACCTTGCTCTCTGCTTAATATGGTTTGCTGATTATGAAGACAAATACAAGTTTTACTCAGAGTGTACAGAAAGATATGAGCCACAGTTTATTTTCTGGCCATGTTAAGTTTATAATTGAAAACTTTATGGCAGGAATGTAAAACAAAGTATTTTCTAACAGTGCTTTCACATAAGCTTTACGCCATAATCACTTTTGTCCAGAGCCTTGCCTTTCACATTCTTCCAAGAAGAGAAGGATAGGACAGAGCATCTCTGTTTATATAAGAAGTATCTATCTTCTTGATGTAACTGAAGACCAGCCTGAAAGGTCATGATGTAGCTACTTCAGTTGGAGGCAGCACTGAGCACTAACTGAAAGAACCCATAGGCATAGTGACATAAAAGTCTCAAAGGCAATGAAGGAAGAAAGAGGCCACCCTGAAGGACTCTTGGATGCAGAACTTGGGAACATGATTCAGGTAGGAACTGAATCATGGGACCTAGAGCAAGATCTCTGCTTATAAAGCTGTCCAGATTGACCTAGAACATTCAGACCTATAGTATTAAACAGGAGGGAAGAGGGGAAAATATTTGAAAAAAAAATTGAGTATACTAAATACAGAATTTTTTCCTACCATTCCCTAAAAACAGTATGACAACTAAAGACATTGCATTTGTATTCTATTTGCTATAATAGGGAATGTAAAGGAGACTTAAAGTATACAGGTGGAGTGCAGTGGTTCCAGGCAAATGATACACTATTCCACATAAGAGACTTTTGTGTCCTCTATTTTTTTGTATATGGGAAGACCTTTACAGAGATAACGGACGGACAAAGGTATTTTACTTTAGGTTTTTTTTTTTTTTTAATCTTAAGATAGACATGATGGCTAACATGGTTTGTCAGCTTGACAGTATCTAGACTCATCTAGAAGGCAAACTTCTGGGCCCACCTGTGGGAGGTTATCTGTATCGAGTTAATTGAGATGGGAGACTCATGATTTGTTTTTGAGGCAGATGTCCTTTGTATGTAGTCCTGGCTATATTGTCCTGGATCTCACTATGTAGACCAGGCTGGCCTCAAACTCACAGAGATCCTCCTGCTTCTGCCTCCTGAGTACTGGGATTAAAGGCATGCACTACCAAGCATTGCTCTTCCCAACTGAAAATGCAGTGTGACCAGCTGCCTCCTGCTCCTATGCTTTCTCCACCATAATGGAGCATGTGCCTATGAACTCTAAGCCACATAAACCTTTATCTTGCTTTTGTCAGGAAATATCACAGCCATGAGAAAAGGAATGAATATGTGAGGGCAGGCTTATATTAACAGGAATGCAGTCCCATCGTGGAGGGAAAGGCATGATACACCATCCATGGTAGGAGAATATTACAGTGCAACATGTTACAGCTCATTACATCATGAAGCAGAGAAGGCCCGGGCTGTAAGCAAAGCTGGCTATAACTCAAGACCTACCATTAGGCAATCACTTCACTCACATTTTGACAGCCTCCCAAAATAGCTCTACCAGCTGGCTATCAAAGTGTTCAAAATAGGAGCTTGTGTAGGACATTTCACATCCAGACCATAAAGCTCCAGTCTTGCCCCAAAGGAAAATGGCACTCAGTCCAACTTTAAAACTCCTAAAGCCCACAGTTTATCCTAAGACTCAAGGAGATCTCTTAACCATAAGCCCTTGTAAAATAAAGAAGCAATGTTACATACTACCAATACATAACAGCACAAAGCAAACTTTTTATTCTTTGCCCTGTGGCCTGTATAATGAAGTCCATACCACTGAGAAGAATTTGTATTTCCCTATCTGTTGAGTGGAAGGCTCTGTAGATACCTGTTAAAAGCCCAGTTGGTCTATGGAATAATTTAGCTCTGAGGTTTCTTTGCTGTTTTTTTAATATAGACTATCCATTTAGATGGGAGAGTGGAGTGTTGGAAATCTCATATTTTTACCACATCTGGACCTATGTGGGCTTTAATGCTTTTTAGCATTTGTTTAATGAAATTGGAGGCTCCAGGATTCAGCACATACATATTTACACTATTATACTCTCTTGATGATTTGTTGCTATTATCAGTGTGTGGTGGCTTTTTAAAAAATCTCTTCTGACTTATTTTAATTTGAAACTTACTCCTGCTTGGTAGTTTGGTGTTTTACCCTTTCCTCACATCTTTCCTTTCCTAAATGGAGACAGCAGATAGTTGGGTTGTGTTATTCTAATACAATCAGTTGGTCTGTGTCTTTTAATTAGTGGATTACAGCCATTTGCATTCAAGGTAAAAATTGAGAAAGTTTTGCTATTTATGCTTTTGTTGGTTGGTAGGTAGGTAGGTAGATCTTTTCTCCCTCTCCTGGTAGTATTGGGTGTTTGCTGATTTACTGCATTAAACATGATTGATTCCTTCTCTGTTGACATCTGTTACTTGACGGACTGCTTTCTGTCCTGCATTCTTGGATATGAAAATATCTTACATGTATTGTATTATATTCCTCTAAGAATTGCTGTGGGGGCTGGAGTGATGGCCTAGTGATAAACAACCTTTACTGCTTTTGCAGAAGACCCCACATAGTATAGTTCCCAGAAGTCACATAGCAGTTCACAACTACCCGTAACTCCATTTCCAGGGGATCAAAGTATTCTGACCTTCCCCAGTTTGTGTGTGCATATGGTGCACATATATACACCCAGGCACACATATAAACAGACAATAAAATTAATTAAAACAACATTTTCTGCAGCACTTGCTTAGTTGTTAAAGGTTGTTTGTTTGTTTATTTATTTATTTATTTATTTATTTTATATGTGTGAGTACACTGTCAGTGTCTTCAGACACACCAGAAGAGGGCATTGGATCCCATTACAGATGGTTGTGAGCATGTGGTTGCTGGGAATTGAACTCAGGACCTCTTGAAGAGTGGTCAGTGCTCTTAACTGCTGAGCCATCTCTCAAGCCCCCAAAGGTTGTTTTAATTTATGTTTATCTTGAAATATTTTTATTTTTTCCATTTTAACAGATAATGTTACTGGGTATGGCAGCCTTACCACACACTTTCAAAGCTTAAGCTGTATCACTTCTTTTTCTGGCTTTTAGAAAAGTTGGTGACAAAAGATCTGATGTAATTCTGCTGTTTCTGTCTTTATGTGTTAGTTGGTAGTTCTTTTACAACTTTTATTATTATTATTATTATTATTATTATTATTTTTTACTTTGCATTTTTGATATATTGACTATATGTCACAGAGAGTTTCCTTTCTGGTCATGTCTCTTTGAGTATTGAAATGTATCCTATGTTTGATTGATTGTTCTTTTCTCTAGGTGGGTAAGTTCCTAGTTATAATTTCACCGAAAAACATGTCTATAATTTTTATTTTTTTAGGTTTTTCAAGACAGGGTTTCTCTGCGTAGTCCTGGCTGTCTTAGAACTCACTCTCTAGACCAGACTGGCCTCGAACTCAGAAATCCGCCTGCCTCTGCCTCCCAAGTGCTGGGATTAAAGGCGTGCACCACCACTGCCCGGCGAAAAACATGTCTAAACCTTTGGCCTTTATTTCGTGTTTCCTTCTACTCCATGAGTCTTAGGTTTGGTTTCTTCAGTGTATCCTAAACTTTATAGCAATTGGTCATGCTTATTGATACACATATTTCCTTGCAGAATTTTTCCTCCATAGTTTTAAGTTTTTCCTCCAAAGTATACTGACTTAAGTTCTTTTTCCATGTCTTGAATTAAATTCCTTACCTGTATGAATCCTCTGCATGGCCCTTGAACGTTTTTAAAAATAGGAGTCTACACTCTTTTTCTAATGATTCAACTAGCTCATCATCTTTGTTTCCATTATTGAAAGGCTGTTAGTATGTGGGGTTGTTGTAGTGATGTCTATTTCCAACGTTGGGTGGTCTTGAGGTTCTTGGGGTGATGGCTCCTGTTTCTTGTGGAGGTTTTGTAGTTGTATTCTGTTCACCTGTTGGGATGTATTCTAATTTGCTTTCTATTGCTGTGAAAACACCGTGATCAAAAACAATTTGGAGAGGAAAGGGTTTGTTTGGCTTATGCGTTCTGATCACAGTCAGTCATTGAAGGAAGTCTGCGGGGTTGTTAGCTCATGCGTGGGCATGGATCTTGTTGGGTGGTTGTGGTTCCTGCGTGTCTCCAGGGCGGTTCAGGGAGGAGCGGCCCACAGGGAGAAGCAGAGGTGTGGGAGTTTTGACTGAGTTCACTCCGAGCAGTGCCTGGCAGACACTGCAGGGCTCCACACAAGCTCGGGGAGTTCTCACTTAGTCTGAAGTGGGGGGGAGGGCAGGGCCCTTGAGTGGACTCGGAGGCCAGTGGTCTCCATTTGGGGCTCCCAGACGCCTCTGGGGGGCCACGGGCAAAAAGAGACATGAGAGGAACAAGGGTGGGAGGCCCCAACAGCGCCTAGCAGGAAGCACTCACTTGGCTGGATCAAGGTTTGGCTAGCTTGGTTGAATTGGCAGTCCTGTGGCTGGAACGCAGAGAAGACCTTCACGGGAGATTAGACGACTGCTCGATAGTTGAGACCTTCTCCATGGTTCCCCAAGGTGGGCCACAAAGACACAAGGAAGTCCATGGTTTTGAAAAGGTTTAATGCCATGGTGGAAGGTAGATGAATCTAGTTGTATCCCCTCTGAAACTCAGGGCGTACCTGAGTTAAATAGGGAAGAAGGATTGAGGAGGGTCTGAGAAGGAGTGCTTAATTGGCTATGCCTTCTGGCCTTTAGGTGTCTCATTAATATGGAAGTCTCTTGAGGCTGAGGCCTGTAGTCACGCCCTCTACCTGTGCTAGGTGACACAAACCTCTTTGGGAAGGGCTGCATTGCCCTATGTGACTGAAAAGCGTGGACTAATGGAGGTCTTGGCCACGTGTCTGGAGTCTGGGGGTGTGGCCGTACACCTGCCATTGTCTTATTAGGGTCTGGGGTTCAAGACCTGCATGCTCGACTAGGCTCCAAGCTATCCTTTCACAGTGCCACAGAAGTCAGAGAGGAATTCATGGGCTGAGCCCTTCCACATCAAGAGACTGCCACATAGACTTGCCTATAGGCCAGTCTAATGAACATAGATTCTCAGCTGAGGGTTCCTCTTCCCAAATGACTCCAGCTTGTGTCAAGTTAACAAAAGAAAATCCAATTCGGAGTGTATGTGTCCTCTGGCTTGTAAGCTTGTCTCTCCTTTTATACTGTTTTTGTTTGTGTGACCATTCCTGATGGACTGTCTTCACTTGAATGTGAACTATATGTTCAGTGGTAAGATTGACTGCAGTAACAACCATGATGGTTTAATAGAAGTCTCAGTGTCAGATGCTCTTGTCTCCTGTAAGGTTTTGAAACAGGAGTGATCAGGCCCTGGTTGAGGAAAAAGTGTATTTTAAGTAACGGGGTAAAAGTGGGTCAGGTAGGAATACAGGGAGCATATGGATATGGGTATGAAAAACAGGAGAAAGGAGAGAGTATGTTTGAAGATAAACATCTAAATGAGCAATAAGCCGAAATTGGTATGTTCCACGGATTAAAATGGGTGTGTTCTTAGTCAGAATTTCCTCCTCATTGCAGGAGAGCCGGCTTCCCAAGTTTACTTTAGCTCTGTCTCTGAACACTGCAACAAGTTCAGTCAGTCTCCTCTGAATTGGGCTTTTCCCCTTCCTGCTGTAGCAGGGCAGAATTCCATGTCTTCCTTCCACAGTCTCCACAGTCTCAGTATCTCGGAGCCTAGAGTTTCTGTACGGATGTCATTCTCCAATCTGCTCACATCCTTCCTGTGGTTCCAAAGCTCTCCTGCTCTGTGTGCATGTAAGCTTCTTAACTTCAGTGTCCCTTACCCATGACAGTGGGTTGTGAAACCTCTTCACTAACGGCCACCACTTGAGGTCAGCCTTTGCAGTGTTGCTGGGATAGTCAGACCTCATCTCAGGAGATTCTGTTTGTCTCCTTGTTTTTCAGAGGAAGTGGGTGCACTGTTATGGAGTACGGAATTAATTGTAAAGTTGTAGTGATGTTTCTCTGCTCAGCTGGTAGTTGGAGTACCAACCTTGCCTGCATGCTGTTGTCCATGATCAAAGACTACAGGGAAGCTGGGATGCTCTTCTGCCTTGGTTTTGATTCCCCCCACAACACACTCATTATCATCAGAGAACCCTAGTTAACCCCTGTGTTGATTCTGTTTCCTACATCTAATATTTTGCTTTTAGTAGCTTTTATTCTTTTTCCCATTGTATGTAAGATTTTCCTTCTTAGTACATTTGATCTTTATTAATGATGCATTGCCGTTCTTGCTTTGCTTCCTGGTGGTGAGATCAGCCTAATCACAAGTGATCACAACCCGTGGATCCTGAGAAGGGAAGTGAGACAAGACTGTTGGGTGGCAGATTCAGTGAGACTGCTCATTTTAGTAGGGCAACAAAGGCTGTTTTAAACCTTTGCAAGTTGAGTAGGGGTTACAGGGATGAGTGTACATTATTGGCCAGGGTCAGAGGGGATGCTTCATTAGCATAAGGAGGAATTCCAGGTACCTCTGGAAATGACCTGATAAAAGGAGAGTAAGTTTTACCTGGCTGCTGGGCCAGCAGACTTCTGTCAATAGTCAAAGGTGGGGGGGAAGAGCTGTGTGCACCAAGACATGCAGGCAGTCCTACTGCTGATTTCAGGAATAGATTTCCCTGGGATTTAGCCATGGGTTGACCCCACTCTTGGTTTGGTTTTTCAAGTCATGGTTTCTCCGTGTAGCCCTGACCCTGGAACTCACTCTATAGACCAGGCTGGCCTTAAAGTCGGGGATCCACCTGCCTCTACCTCCCGAATTGCTGGGATTAAGAACGTGCACCGCCACCATCAGCATCTTGTTATTTCTATTTCTAATATGGTCTTCATTTCTGTAGCTTCTTTTCTCTGACTGAGTCTTACTTTCTGTTGCTTAGTCAGCTCTTCCATTGTCATCACCTCCCTTGGTTTCATACTATATTCATTGATTTAAAATTTTTCCATACAATATATTTTTATCATATTATTTTCTTTCCCCCAATTACACCCATATTCTTTCTACCCACCTAATTTTATGTTCTTTCTTTCAAAATTCAAAAACAAAAATAAAAACAAGTAAAACCAAAAATGATAAAACTACCAAAACAAAAAACATGGGATCCATTTAGTGTTGGCCAGCTACTGAGCGTGGCGCCTGCCTTAGAGTATGAATATAACCAGTTCTATTGTATTAGGAAAAACCTGATTAGCCTGTTATTAGTTCTTGGTTAAGAGTGGGAATTTGTACCCATTTCCTCTCCCTGCTTGGATTTTGTCTAGCTTGAATTTGTGCAGGTCTTGTGTGTGACTTCACAGCCATTGTGTTCAGTTGTGTCAAGAAGGTGCTGTTTCCTTGGAATTTCCCACCACATCTGGCTCGTACAGTCTTTCCAACTCTTCTTCTTTAGAGGATCTTGAGGGGATAGGTTTGATAAAGACTCAGTACTCCAAAGTCTCTCTCTGTCTTTCTGCACATTGTCCAGATGTAGATCTCTATGTTACTTCCCATCTGTTGAAAGACGCTTCTCTGATGAGGGTTGAAGTGCACTCAGGTCTATGGATATAGCAGTGTGTCAGCAGGAGTCATTTTGTTATGTTTCTTTAGCAGAGTAATAGTAGGAGTTTGTCCCTAGGCCCATGACCTCTCTAGTTTCATATTCTTGGCTGCTTTAGTAGTGTTGGGCCTTTTATTCCAAAGTGGAGCAAGGAGTGGGCCTGAAATCCAGTTAGACAGTGATTGACTAGTCCTGTAACATTCCTGCCACTGTTGTACCAGTGTGTTTTGCAAGCAAGTCGCTGTATAAGTCACAGGGTTGTAGCTGAGGTTGATGATCACCTTTCCCCTCTAGTAGTGTGCAGGGCACCTTCTGGCACCATGAAGAGTGGAGCACCAAAAGAGTGAGTCTTACAGGAGGGAACCTGCTTGGTTTCTCCATATTTGATGACATAAGTAAGTGATGTTTTCAGCAGTAGCGCTTTGTCATTAGGCTGTGGAGAGGAGTCTTGGGATAATCTACACTTGCAGGGTGGTGCTCTAGTCTCTCCTTTATCCCTTTATAAGACTATATTCTGTTTCCCCTCCACGGTCTCTCATTCTGTTTTGTTTTTTTTTTTTTAACTCTATGGTTTGAGTAGTTGGGAATTTTGTATCTGAAATGCTTTGGAAGTTTTCTCTAAAAACACCCTTTTCTTCTGATACTTGATAGTTTTCTTTCTGGATTGCTCTGTTGGGAGAGATTGATATTTGTTTCTATTTGCAGTTGTTTGTTATATTTTTTGTTTTATTCTCTTTCTTTCACCCATTGCTTTGCTCCCATATATTTCCCCTATATTTAATGCTTGCTTGAATAGAGTGAGGTGGGGGTCTGTCTAATACTTGCCCTACACACTGACTTTCTCCCTACCCTGTTTACCCAGGCCTTGGGCTGGGATGCTGCTTGTGAAGGTTTGTCTGGCTCACTTAGGGAGGCAGGGTTATCAGAAAGTAGGGCCGACTAGTAGTTTCAGTCTTGTGAGACAGGGTGTCTTCTAACGCAAGTTGGCTTTATACTGCCATGTAGCTGGGGATGACCTTAAACTTCCGATCCTCTTATGTCGGCCTCCTACATTCTGGGACTACAGGTGTGTACTACCATGCCTGGTTTATTCAGTGTGAGGAGTTGAACCCAGAACTTCATGCATGGTGGGCAAGCACTGTGCCAACTGAGCTGCATCCCCAGTCTCTGCGCTCTCTTTCTTAAAATGTTTTATTTCAAAACCACATCTCACTTACATTGCCTAGAATGACCTTGAACTACTTGATATCCCAGATAGGCCTAGCTCTTATTTTCCTACCTTGGCCTCCTTTGTCATAATTTCAGGTCTGTGCCACCTATGCTGACTATATATTTTAAACACGTGTGTAATCATTTCACACAGTTCATAACATTTCCTTTTAGTATTATATGTATAACATATTATTCTTTCTGACCTTTGTCATTCAGATATGGATTGTGGCGTCTTCTCCTCAGCCGGCAAGTATGACACGACACGCCTGGATTCTTCTTTAACAGCTCTTTTATTCCAGGCACAGTCTTCATCCATCGAAGGGGCAGCAACCCCAAGCAGCTGAAATGCACTGCTTATATACCCTTCCAAGGGGGCGGGCCAGACGGCCTGTTCTCTCAGGATTGGTTAGGGCCAATACCTCATTAGCATAAGCCCTGTGATTGGTTAGGGCTCGTGCCTCATTAGCATAAGCCCTGTGAGCTCATGTCTCATTAGCATAAGCCCCGTGATTGGTTAGGGCTCATGCCTCATTTGCATAAGCCCTCTCGGGAGGGGCTTGAGGCTGACGCATGCGCAGTAGGCTTATACAGGACGCTGCGCCAGCCATGTTGGAGCCAGCCATGTTGGAAACCGGCGCTGTCTCTTCGGCTGCCTACAATGGATAATTACGTCTATCTTTCAGGACTGTTCAGGACTAAGTAAGATTGTACCTCTAAACTACAACTGCCACGTGGTGTTGTTTGTTTGCTAATATCTCTTTACTTTTAACTCAGAACAACAATACAGTGGCCTTCACTGGCCAACATCAATGATCAGTGAGCAAGTTGGTCAAATCTGACCATTGGTACCAACTAAACATTTTGCAGGGTCCAGTGCAATGTAAGAACATAGTGCCTGTTCAAAATTAATAATTTCAGAGCCAACAGGATGACACAGATGGTGGAGGCACTTGCCTCCAAGCCTGTGACCTAGGTTCAGTCCTGAGGACCCAGGTGGTGTCATCTTCTGGCCACCACACTGTCTCTTGCTCATACATACATATAAATGTAATTTTAAAAGCATTTATAGTTTCAAGATAGTAACATTAGAACAACAAACCCAGGATGGGCCTATTGCTTATGGCTTCTGTGTGATGTCATGCTTGCACAGTCTAAGAACAGTAATCACCACATCTTTAGAATGGAAGAAAGAAATTTGGTGTAACCCAAAGGCAGAATGTCTGTCTGTCTCTGTCTGTTGTTTGTTTTTGAGGCAGGATTTCTCTGTGTAGCTCTGACTATTCTGGAACTCAATCTGTAGTCCAGACTGGCCTTGATCTCACAGAGATCTGCCTACTCCTGCCTTCCAGGTGTTGAGATTAAAGACAGGTGCCACTACCACCTAGTCTGAATGTCTTTTTTGATGCTAATTCTGGGAATTGGCATGGTTATTTCATTATAGAATGGGGGGGGAGCCTTTTAAAAATATCTTTACAATTAATTCTGAGTGGCTCACTTGTCACCCCTATAGAGGAAGCAGGACAGTTTCAGTGCAGCTTTTCCCTGTTAGGAGGGTAAAGATTTGTCCCACAAGTCATTACCCTGTGTCAGCAAGGAGAGCTTCTTGATTTGTTGGAGTCACCGTTGTGACTCCTACAGAAGATTTAATTCTACTTGTTTTTGTCCTTTTTGGTAATATATAAAAATAAATTTATTTTCTATAAGACTGAATTGAGTTTCTACACCAAGCCTCAAGTCTTTGGCACTTAGAGTGCCTCCATGGAGAGATTCTTCTCTACCCTCCTGCCACCAGCCTTGCATATAGTCTCTAAATGGGCAAAATCTCTTAAAGAGCCAATTCAACCATATCATTACCATATTTATCAGAGTTTGGTGTAAGAGACAGTGTAGGGAGTTCGTAGATGCTACCGTGTCACACGGGTACATGGGCTAGTGAGAGGACAAAGGCTCGTTCTCTCATGGGCTAGGATTGAGATGCACAGTCCCTGCTGCCGTTGCGCTAGTCTTTCACATTCTGGTCCCAGTTCCCACTGGGTCTCTTTTCAGAAGGTACATGTTGAAGAATCTCAAGAAAGAACACTCTAGCAAATTTGAGACGCAGAATAACAAATTATTACTTTTCACTGAGTTTGTATTGGCTGCTAGAAGCATAATAAGTGTGTGTATAGCCAATGAATAGCACATGAAAATGACAGATGGTCAATCAAAAATTGTAAAAGAGGAACTGAGTGACTCATAAGTGGTGCTATTTGTGTAGATATACCCTGTCTCTTTATTGCCCATTTCCCCTTAAAAAGTACCATAACCAGAAAACGGCCTCTTAAAGCACTATCCATGTGCATGGAGGGCTCCTGTTTCCATGGCTGTCTTGTTGGGAAGTTATTGTGTCACATCTCTTTTTTTGTTTGTTTGTTTTTGTTTTGTTTTGTTTTGTTTTTTTGGGACAGGGTTTCTCTGTGTAGTCCTGGCTGTCCTGGAACTCACTCTGTAGACCAGGCTGACCTCGAACTCTGAAATCCACCTGCCTCTGCCTCCCAAGTGCTGGGATTAAAGGCGTGCGCCACCACCGCCCGGCTTGTCACATCTCTTCTTCACAGGTTTTAGTTACAAGAGCAGTCTTCATATTTGTTTACACTTTTTCCAAGAACTTTTCCACAAAATGCATAAGTTTCTAATACAGTATACATAGGGCCATTATTTGTCTCTCCTCTGGTTTTGTTTACTTTATATCTTTACATTGGGTCATTGGTTCCATTCTGTCTCCTGCCTGTTGAGGTAGGTTTTAGAAACTGCAGCTCCCAATTTGGCTTGTTCTATGGAGCCGCCATATTCCTGACTAGGGTAGGCCTGAGGTCACGAACAGCCGGTTCAGACAGGCCAGAAATACCCGCCCTGGCACCCACGAGAAGCCAGCAGGGGAGATGGCTCCGCCAATCTTCCACACTGTCTCCACAAGGCTGGGCTGAGCCCAGACCATCCCGCCATCCACGAGGTACCTGGTAGAAATGAGACTCTAATGTTTAAAGATTATCCAATAGCTTTATATATTTGGTAATGCTCAATAACAAGATGCTCACACAATTAGAAGTGTTTCCCAGTATCTAACCTTGATATAAGTTGCTACCCAAGACTGCTCCGATACATGCATGACTCTCCATTGTTCCTCCATCTCTGCCTCCTCAGCTCCTCCTCTTCCTCTCCTTACTCCTCCCGCCTTAACTCCTCCCAACTTGCAGGGAAAATATGCTGGTACACCTGCCTATTGGTTTTTATGTTTCTTTGTTTCTAAGATTCATTCTTCTTCTTCTCCCATATTATATCCCTCAGTGAGTAATAAAAGCAAATAGGGTATAGCATAGTTGGATACTCTGAAGCCACAAAGACCTTTATTTGCATGCTATCCTGGACCAATAATATTGAATCTGTATCTCTACTTCTGTAAAATGGGTATATTAGTGACATGTGCGTTATAGCGTTGTTGGAGGGATTAAGTAAATAATGTACATTCCACAAAGAGCAGCTCCCTTTCTACACTATTTACCAAGCAGTCTCCATCTGTCTGCTAACCCCAGCATTAATTGAGTCGCCAGGCCTCTTCCTCAGCAAGGCGTATGTGTGTGTGATAATTGAACCATCACAGTGCTGTTATTCTTGACATTAGCCGTGCTTTACAGTGGTAAAGAAGGCTTACAGAAACATTGACACTCAACATAGCTGAATGTGGCCGTAACGTCTGAAGCCAGCTGCTATGTGCTTAGAGCCTTAACCTGAGGATTGACCACCTCCCTGGCTTTCTGTATGACCTCCATATTCTTCTCTTGGGTGCATCACAACCTCTCCTGTATTCTATAAGATACATTGATGTTATCACTCCAAATGCTTTTCTAAGCAAAATATGAATAAAAGTTGTATATTGATATTAAAAGCCTATTAGGTACAAATCATTTCCCATGGTTTATGGTTTATTATTCTCTCTCTCTCTCTCTCTCTCTCTTTCTCTCTCTCTCTCTGTGTGTGTGTGTGTGTGTGTGTGTGTATGTGTGTTGTTGTTAAAGCCTATAAGCACACTGTAGCACTCTAGGGATCTTGCCTGTAAATACACTGACTTCTTAGCATCTTTGAAGTTTCTGGCATTTTACTTATTTATGTTTTTCTCATTTTTTTTTTAAGCCATATTCATCCCATTAGTCTCTCTTTCCCAATTGTCATCCCCTTACCTCCTCAGCTAGTCTACTTTCATGTCTGTCTGTTTTGGATCTTGGTTTTGTTTTTTTCCTTTTCGGTGCCCATTGATTGGGGTTACTTTCAGTAACAAGGATAGAATCACTTGCAGAATCATGGGCAGATTACCTCCTAACAAATGGCTTTCCATCCCCCAGCAACCATAGCTGCCTGCAGACCCTCAGGGAAAGGTGGAGCCTTATGAGTCCCTCCACCCTCCAGAAATGTTGATGCAGATCAGGGCTGCTGACACCTCTGCCCTTCTTTGAGCTCCTGCCTCTGGAACTTTCCTTGAACCATGGAAAGATCATTTTTTCTCAGTACTTTGACTAGTTGTGACTCTGAGAGTTCTTGTCATTTAAAATCTATTCTTGTTCATACTTGTTGTAGCCTTGTTTGTGATTTGTCATCCAGTAGTACATGGGCTGAGAGCTTGATGCTTAGTATCAAAAAAGTGGTAGACTTAGGGGCTAGAGACATGGCTTAGTGGTTAAGAGCACTGACTGCTCTTCCAGAGGTCCTGAGTTCAATTCCCAACAACCACATGGTGAATCATAACCATCTGTAATGGAACCTGATGCCCTCTTCTGATGAGTCTGAAGACAACCACAGTGTACTCGTATACATTAAGTAAATAACAATTTAAAAAAAGTAGTAGATGTAATCACTGGGAATATGACCCTCAGAAGGGCTAAGTGCCCGGCTCTTGGGTGGTCTAGTTCTTCTTAAACAAGGTTAATGCTTATGAGAGCTGGTTGTTGTAAGCAGACTGGCCTCCTGGGAGTCTGTACCTCTCAGGAATCTCTGCTGCATGCTCCCTGCTCTGTGCCCTCTCCCCTTTCGCATCAGAAGCAAGTTTAGATTGCACTGTCTGCTTAGATTTCCAGAACTGAGCTTAAACACACACACACCCCATCTTCCTTTCCCTCCCCTGCCTCCCTTTCCTTTCTTTTGAATGTTGTAAAACACGTCTCACACTATAATATAGGCTTGCTCCAACTTTGTGTTAATCCTCCTGCCTCTACCTCCTAAGTGGTGTATTCATTGATGTAAACCTCTACACCAGCGTTCTATGTGAAGTCCTCCGTCTCAGGCGTTTTGTTACAGCACTGTAAGGTGGACTAAGACATTGCCTGTTTCTGTGCGGTCTCTCTTCTCTTTGGTTCTGTAATCTCTTACCAGCCTGAAAGGAGAAGACATTCAGATTTCCCTCCAATCTCTGTGTTATAATGAAATGAACTGTAGGAAATGGTTTTGCACTGATGAAGCTGTGGTGGGGTGTCTTGAGTTTTCCTTTTGCTGTAATAAAACACTGACAGAAGCAACTTCAGAGAGAAAGTCATCCTACCTCTCAGTCCAGCAGAGATGAAGAAGTGAAGTCTGCAGGAAGTTGAAGAAGCTGGTCACATTGTGACCACAGTCAAGAAACCACAATGAATGCATGCATGTTCAGCTGACGTTGCTGCTTTGTACAATCATGGATTGTCCTGTCCACAGGGTCTCTTGTTCACTATTAAGATGGTATCCCACATCAACTAATGTAATCCAGACAGTCCTCTTCAGGCTGCACAGAAGCCCATCCCCCCATGATTCCAGATCACATTGACAGATTTGCAAGCTCCTGACCACCTAAAGCAAGCCTCACCCCACTCCTCTTATGGACAATAAAATCCCTGTGTTGGTCTTTTGAGTTGTTTGGAGAAGTGAGGCCCAGCTCACTTCAAGCCAGTTCATATCTTCTGGGCGTGTATGTATGACTTGTCTTGCCTTACTTCTAATGCCACCTCTAAGTTTCTCCTAAGCTTGGTGCATTGCCAAGTCTTGTTGCTTTAATATGGGCACTGACAGTTCTCACTATCTCATCTCCTATTTGTACTTCTTGAATACTATTAGGGTTTTAGATTTTAAACATTATTTACATTTCTCTCTGTGTGTGTATTTAAATGCAGGTACATACACAGGCCAGAGGCATTAGGTCGCCTGGAGCTAGAGTTAAGGCAGTTATGAGCCAACCAGCTGGAAACCAAACTTGGGTCCTCTGAAGACCATTAATTGATTACTCTTGACTGCTGAGCCATCTCTCTCCAGCCCTTAATTTTTTTTAATAGTCTCCTTTTTTATGATTTATGCTTTCCTGGTTTTGCTTGCCTCTTGGTCCAGTTTGTTTAATACACTTTTTATTCATTTCAAAAGTTTCTAGAACACTACAGAGAAGCAGACAGATTGAGTGTTAAATGAGTGTTTCTGGTCATGGTTTTGCAGCTTTGGTTCTTTGACCTTAACAAACGATGCTAATCTAATCTACTTAAATGGAGTATTATAATTACTGCATGTAACTTTACATTTTAGCAGTAATGTATTTATTCACTTTATGCCAGGCATGGTAGGACATCTAACCTTATAATCTCATCCCTCAGAAGGATTGCCATGAGTTTAAAGTCAGCCTGGCTACTGAGTACCAGACTAGTTAGGGCTGAAAAAAAAACCAACCTATCTCAAGCACAAGACAGGATATAACTCAGTTGGTAGAGTATTTGCCTAGCGTGCTCAAAGTCCTAGATGCGGTCCTAGCACTTCATAAAACTATGTACAGTAACACTCCTGTAATCCCAGCGCTTCAGAAGCCACATGGGTGACTAAAGAAAGGGAGGTCATCCTGCAGCACAGCAAGTTCTAGGCCAGACGAGGGATGCAGCACTTTTGTCCCAGCGTGGTGCTACTCATCTATAAGCCTCCCTCCTGGGAGACTGAGGCAGGACTGTTGGGAAGGTCACTTGGGGCTACACAAAACCCATCTCAACCAAAGAGGAAAAATAATAATAAGTGTTGTCAAATGAAAAAGTGGATAAAGTATCCAGTCAGTACACTAAAGCTAAATGGGAAGTTCCTCTCTGACCTCAACCTCCCCCCCACCCCCCATACACACTTCCCAGAGAAAATCACATCAACCCTTTATTAGGTAGCCTTCCAAAAGTTTGCAAAGCAAACGAATAGATAAATAGAATAACTTAAGGCCCACAGACAGGGTTTTCTAGATAGTTCAGCAGATGGAAGCACTTGCTACCAACATGAATCAATCCAAAGAACGCACATGGTAGAAGAAGAAAGGCCAACGCCCAAAACTGTCCTCTGATCCCCTACCACATGCATGCTGTGGGCATTCCCCAACCACAATAAATGAATGAGTGAATGTGACAGACATAAAGCCCTGGTCATCTTTGAAACTATGCCTTTATATATGTTATATATTTTTATGCTTACCAGTTTAAAGATAGGTTTGTCTTGTGTGGTCTATACTTATAGTCAGTATTTAGGAGGCAGAAGGATCAAGATGTCAAGATGCTGGTCATGGTGGCACGTACCTATAATCCCAGCACTTAGGAGGCAGAGAAGGTAGATCTCTTGAGTTCAAGGCCAGCCTGGTCTACATAGTGAGTTCAGAGCAGCCAGGGACACATCAAGACCCAGCCTCAAAAAGAAAAGCCTTGAAGGTTACCTTCTGCTGTATAGCAAGGTCATGGCCATTTATTACTTACAAAATGCACCTTGGCAGTTTGCTCCCTGTCACTCATAACTCTGTCTCATTCTTTTCAGCTAGTAATTCTATTGCGCTTTCCAGATCTGTCATAACAGCTACACATGTGACCTCTCTTAGATACATGAGACCCTGGTCTCAAAAAGGCAAAAACTATGTATATACTGTCATATATATGTGTGTGTCTATGAATGTGTGTGTGTATACTAGTAAAATGATATCTATATACTATAAATAATAACCAAAATTATGTATATACTGTCATAGTACATGTTATTATAGTGTATACAGACTATATACAATAACCAAAAACTATGTCATATATAAGTACACTATATGTAATAGTATATAACATGCTTTCTTTAAAACTTCACAAATATAAATATAATAATGTACCCATGGGATTCAGAGACCATAGCTGTCCTGATTTCTGTTTCCCTGTTGCTTATGATAGTATCTGGCATTCAGAAGGTTCTCAATAAATAATTGTTGATTAAATCATCTGTTCACAAAATGCACCTTGGCCATTGTTCCCTGTCATACATACTGTCTCATTCTTTTCTGCTGCTAATTTTTTTTTTTTTTTTGCATTCTCCAGATCTGTCATAACAGTCTCTGATGGATAGTTAGGTTGTATTTTTTCCACAGACATTAAGTGAGAAGTCACCCTGAAAAAGCCTTACATTCCACTGCTCACACAAAAGGTTTTGGTCTTTTCAGAAATGTGACATAAAAATTGATCATCTTACTTGTAATTTGAGGTTTTTCTTTTTGAATAAAACATATCAAAGCTATTTGAACATAAAAACAAAATTATCTAAGAGCAAACATACAGTTCTATCTATTAAAAAAGAATAATAAGTTAGTAGGGGGTAAGGTGGCTACTTTTTTGCGTCTTAATCAAGGCATGGTGGTGCCTGCCTATAGCCCAGCACTAGGGAGAGGGAGGCAGGAGGAACAGGGTTATCTACTATGTAGTGAGTTCAAGACTAGCCTGGGCTACATGAGAACCCATCTCAAAAACAACAACAAAGTTTTTCTACTTCGTAAATTTCTCTGGAATGAATATGTGAATTAGTTGTAGAAAATAATGATTTTTTTTAAAAGCAGTTTGCTCTTAGGCAATTTACTTAAAGAGAACATTTTCAAGTGATGAAACTTGCTTAAGCAGCAGAATAATTCTAAATAATTTAACTCTCAGATATATCCAGGGAAACTTAAAAGCCTGGTGGGGGTTGAAATCTGTGGTTCATTCAGATTACTACCTGTCTTCAACCCACATTCACTTCTGGAAAAAACAGAAACTGACTATTGGTCAATAGAAACATCATGATGCTGGTTGATCTATAATTTAATTAGACACCAAATCATAAGAAATTCGAAGTAATCATTTCAATCCTTTGTTACTTTAGCATTTTCTCACCAACTTATAGAAACTTAACCATATTCCTGGTGGACTCCTTGGTTGAGAGGTAAGAGAGGCCTAATGTTAGTGAAGGCACAGACAATTTACTTGAAGTCTTGTATGGTCTGCCACACAAGACTGAGGAGCTGAGTTTATCCCGAAGAGCCCACAGAAAAGGCCAGGTGTGGTGGTGCATGCCTTTAATCTCATTTCTGGTAAAGTAAATACAGATATATCATGGGGCTCACTGTCCAGCTAAGGTTAGACTAATCCAGGAACCCCAAATCCCCGTAAGGAACCCTGCATCAAAAATAAAACCCAAAGAAGTTGACTTGCAGGGTTTGTTTGTGGTCCCACATGCATGCTTCTCACCCACGCACAAACCACTAAGCCTAGGGCTGGAGTGGAGATTCAAGCACAGCCAGACAGACTTCACACCATGTGCTCAGGCTCATCCCTGGCCCTCAGTATGTGCCCTTTGTTTTCTCCTGCCAAGGGAGCTGCTTCGGGGAGCCAGGGAAGATAATTTTGAAGTTTTGGACTTACTCAGATCACTTAGCAATTGTAGAAGACAAAACCAGCTCTTTCCCATTGAGGACTGGGCCAGTCTAAGTAGCTGGAGGAAGACTAGTGGAGTGCCCCAAAGGAAGGGGTGCAGTGTAGGCATATAACCCTAAGATAAGTCTAGAAACTAAGAACCTAGTGGGAATGAAGAAAGAACATACAGAAAGAAGTGTGACCAAATACTTGTTTTGATTTCTTTATTATATTTTAAATTTATGTTCATGAGTGTTGCCTACATGTATGTATATGATCTACCACATTGGTGCTGAGAACCAAACCTGGGTCCTCTGCAAGAGCATTAAGTACATTTAACCACAGAGCCTTCTCTCCAGCACCCCCAGATACTTGTTTTAAAATGGATTGCTTTAGGGCTTGGGGAAAAAAAAAAATGCCTCAGTGGCTAGGAACACTGCCTGCTCTTCCAGGGGACCAGGGTTTGATTCCCAGTCACCCACGTGACAGCTCACAACTGTCTATGACTCCAGTTTCAGAGGATCCAACAACTCACCCAGACACAGTTGGAGGCAAAACAGGCACATAAAATAAAAATAAATAATTTTTTAAAAATCAAATGAATTGCTTTAGTCATTCTACAGTGTTATGTACAGATTTTTAAAGCATCTTATATTCTATTTTGAAATATTTGTTTGGAGTAGCAGAGAATTATTAAGTGCAGGAGTTGGTTCTCTCCGCCACATGAGTCCTGAGGATTGAACTCAGGTTGTCAGGCTTAACAACAAACATCTTTACCCGCTGAGCCACTACCACAGACCCCTGTATTCTGTTAATGCAGACTTCTTATATGTATAGTTGATAATAATGCTGTCTGGTTTGGTAGCATGTACATGTAAGTAATCACAGCATCTAGTAGGCAAAAGTGGAAAGGTTATGAGTTTCAGGCCAGCCAAGACTACATAGAACACAGGCTCTCAACCTCTGGGTCGCAACAACTTGGGATCAAACAGTCCTTTTATAGGAGTCCCCTAAGACCATCCTGCATATTAGATATTTACATTATGATTCATAACTAGCAAAATTACAGTTGTGAAGTCTCAATGAAAATAAGCTTATGGTTGGGGGTCGCCACAACATGAGGAACTGTTTTTATTAAAGATTACAGCATTAGGAAGGTTGTGAACCAGTGACAGAGCTCTAGGTCATACCAAGCTACATAGAGAGACCCTGACCTTAGCTTTACCCACCAAGCCTCTAGCCCAGTCTTGTTATTTTGAGTCTGTTTTTGTTTTTAGATTTGAGGTCTCAGTCCTTAGCCCTGGCTAGCCTGGAAACTTGGTAGACTGACCTCAAACAGAAATCTGCCAGTCTCTGTCCCCATATCCTAGGATTAAGGGCGAGCACCATACTCGCTGGTGAGTCTGTAGACGAGTTCTCATTGGGGTTGCAGTAGAACCAGTAAGAAGGTTGCTGACCACTAGGAAAATGGAAATTTAAATTGCAGGCTTTCTCTTTAGGAGTGCATAAACCTTGGACATTTCCTCCACAGAATAAAGTGTTTGAAGGTAGAGGCATTCCCTCAGAAGATTCTGAAGACTAACAAATGCCAATAAGTTTCCATAACAAAAATAAACATAGATGAAATAATATGTAAAAGTTCTTTTGCTTGATAAAAGTTTCTTTTCCCAGAGATCTATTGGCATTTCAATGGGTGGTAAAACAGAAAATGATTTTTTTAGGATGTCCAAACCTAGGACTAACAGAAACAGAAATGGTGTCTGTTTAGGCTTTAAACCAATTCTTTATTATATCTGTAGAAAAGGAAAGTTGCTGACCACAGAGGAGATTTGAAACCGTGAGTTGTGCATGAGTGCTGAGCTCAGGTCAGAGAACTGAGTCCTTTCACATGCACTGCCCTCGGCTTCCATGATGATGGGGAAGGTAACTGGAGTCCTGGATAGCAGAACTGTGACATCATGAATGCTAAATGCATCCAGGGGCACGAGGACTGCTGAAGAAACTAAACAGCTTAGCATCCCCTCTAGAGAGATCCTTGTCTGTTTAAGACCTGTTCTGGTTTGTCAAAAGGGTATTTAATCATGCAAAAGATTAAAGAATATGCCTGGCCTAAGCAAAAATATAAGACCTATGGACACACTGAAGAAAGAATCCTGCAAAAATGAGACACCAAAACCAAAGAAACTGAAATGGGTTGGACTGGGCTGAGGGCGTGGTTTAGTGGCAGATTGCTTGCCTTGTATATAAGTTTGCTCCCCAATGCTGTAAAGTAAATAAAGCCCCATCAGCTCCCCTATTATCCCATAGTTTGATGACACATCTTTGTCTTAGCAAATAGAGCCTACAGGCAAAGTGTATTCAGAAAGGAATTGTGTCGTGAGAGAGAAGCTCTGTGGTGAAGCATGCTTACTGCTCTTGAAAATTCAATTCCCAACAGCCACATCAACATCAGGCAGTTGACAATTTTCCTATAACCACTCCAACTCCAGGGGATTAAGACGAATACCCTCTTGGTTTCCAAGGGCACCTGCACTCATGTGCACACACATAATAAACTAATAAGACTGAGGGAGTGGAGAAGGATATAAAAGAAAGGAAATGGGGCTGGAAACTTGCTGCTTTGGGAAAACAAAAACTGTAAGACTGAGTGGTTCTCTGCTGGTAGACATGCAGCTAGAATACCTAAGGCTTTCCCTAAAATTAAAATTATGCTAGGGAAATGGGGTTAAAAGGTGGCTTCCAAAGAAAACCTGCATGCTAAAAGCTTAACCCTAACTGCAAATCTTGACCTGTCAGCTCTTAACCAGCAGACAAGCAGAGAAACTGGAAAGAAGACTGCAACGTTTGCTGTGTCACACTTGTGGACACAAACTTGTGGATCCAGTGGGATTAGGTGGCAGACATAGGGAATACACTAGTAAGCCTCCAAAAAAACATCCAGTTTGTTTACACCTTTAAAAATGCTATTCAGGCTGACTATGGTAGCTGTGCTTTTAATCCCTACACTCAGTAGACAGAGGCAGGTGGATCTCTGTGAGTTTAAGGCCAGCCTGGTTTACATATCCAGTTTCAGGCTAACTGAGGCTATATAGTGAGTCCCTATCTCCAAAAAAAAGAAAAAGAAAAAAGGATTTCTTTTGAGTGAATAGTAACTGTCTCATTTTTTAAACTGGCCTTTAAAACAGATGGGGCTGAAGAGATGCCTCAGCTATTAAGAGTACTGTTGACTTGCAGAAGACCCTGGTTCAATTCCCAGCATCCAAATGGTGCCTCACAACCATCCATAATTCTAGTTCCTGGGAATCTGACTCTCTCTTCTGACCTCCTCGGGCACCAGGCATGCTCATGTTGCAAATAGATACATTCAGGCAAAACGTTCATCATCATCAAATAGTAAATTGGACTTACTGTTCTGTTGCCGTGAAGAAGCACTAGGATCAAGGCCACGTTCAGGAGAAAGCATTCACCTAGGGTATTGCTTATAGTTTCAGGGTGTTACTCCATGACCACCACAGGAGAGAACATGTCAGCAGGCAGGCATTGCACTGAAGCAGTACCTGAAGCTCACGTCAGATCCACAAGTTTCAGACGTGGCTCGAGGGTTAGGGGGGCGCTGGGCCTGGCACAGGGTTTTGAAACCTCAAAACCTACCCCCAGTGACACACCTCCTAATCCTTCCCAAAGAGTTCTACCCACTGGAGACCAAACATTCAAACATGTGACCCAATGACACACCTCCTAATCCTTCCCAAAGAGTTCTACCCACTGGAGACCAAACATTCAAACATGTGACCCAATGGGGCCCATTCTAATTTAAACTACCACTAATCTAAAACAATATAAGGGGGGAAAATAGAGGCTTGGAATATAGCTGTTGGTAGAATGTTTGCTTAGCCTGTGGAAATCCTGGGTTTGACCCTCAAAATCTTATAAATGGGGTGTGGTGCAAACCTGTAATCCCAGCACTGGGGAGGTAGAGAAGGATCATAAGCCCAAAGTCATCCTAAGCAATATGTGTGTGTGTTTGGGGCCAACCTCACTACCCAAGACCTTATCTAATAAAAAAGAAAAGTACCACCCTGGGCCTAGTGGTATAGGCCTGTAACTAAGAAGTTAAGGCAGGGGAATTGTAAATTCAAACCTATCCTGGCCTACAGAGTGAATGGAAGGCTAGCTTGAGCAACTCAATAAGATCCTATCTCAAAAGTAAGAAGAAGTCTAGGGACATCTCAGTGATAGAGCATATGTCTAGTATGCATGAGGTTTTAGGTTTGATCCTCAGTACTTTCTCTACAAAAGAAGATATAATAGCCAAGAGCTGGGGGTTGAGGTTGTAAACTTTTCCTGTACAGTCACTGTGGACTCTTTAGTGTCTGCCATAACCATTCACCTGCCTTATAGTCACAGACGATACATAAATGCATATGAATATCCGCATTGCAATAACATTTTATTATGAACACTTCTATTTGAATTGCATCTATTCTTCATGTGTTTGGAATACAGCTCTCTTATGGTTTCAACCATTTAAAGAGATAAAGACCATTCTCAGCTTTCTGGCTGCACAAAAATTAAGCAAGAGCCATAATTTTGCAAACATCAAATACCTTCTTCCAGGTCATTCTCAAGAACAAAGCTAATGTGAGAAGAGTGGACTCAGGGATTTTAACTCTTCCTTAATCAAAGGCCATGTGCACTCTGAGAGAAGAGAAGTACAGAAGTTGAAACCATAGTGGCTGCTTGATGCAACCCTAGACACACAAAGCCTACTTTGCACAGTGACATAGGATATTACATTTGAAAGTGGCTTTTCTTAAGAGGACCCAGAGCCTAAGAGAAATTCATCAGACCCAGCTAAGAGTGGGAGATGGCTAATTTTCTTGGCAAACTTTTAATGTGGCTTCTTGACCTAGGAAGAACTGAATTTCTGGTTGCAGACAGGAACAGAAAAGACTGAACTCAGCGCCTGCACTTGAGAAGAAACACAAGAAGCAAAGCGCTTCACTGCCAAGGTCAACAGAGGCTACTTGAACTAGAAAACTGATGAGAGAGCTTAAGAATTCACAGCTCGGCTTTGACTGCCCTAGCAGCCAGACAACCACCCTATGTCAACCCAAGATGGCTTCCAGGAGGGATCTCACAGGTGAGCTGCCTCTCGAGTGGGTAGGGCAGGCAGTCCAAAAGTAAACAACAAACCCCACTCAGGTAAGGACACACAGCAGGTTTCCTACAGAGCAAGGAGCTTGGGATGATGGCATTAAATTGATTTCTGGGCATATCTTTTCTTTCCCTTTTATAAACAAAATTTACTTTCACTCTAGAAATTTGAGCACAGGGCTGGGAACATAACTCAGGTGTAGAGCCTTACCTACCATGCAGGAGACCTTGGGTTTTTCCTTGCGCTGGAGGAAGATACTGTTGGGTATGGTGGTGCATGCCTATAATCCCAAGTCCTTGTGAGGTGGAGGCAAGAGGATCAGAAGTTCAAGGTCACCCTCAGTTACATACCAAGCTAAAGGCCAGCCAGGACTTCACAGCAAGACCTTGTCTCTGAAGAAATGACTCCATCTTCCTGCCCTGCCAAGCCTTCTAAGCCTTCTTTTTCTTTTTCCTTCCTTCCTTCTGTCTTTCTTTCCTCCCCCCGCCCCCTACCCTGATAGGGTTTCTCTGAAGCCCTGGCTGTCCTCAAACTCAGATCTGTCTGCCTCTGCCTCCCAAGTACTGGGATTAAAGGCGTGCACTACCACCGTCTGACTAAGCCTTATTTTTCTAAACACATCCCTTACATATTTTAAATTGGGCCTATGTTATACATACTTTTACAGTATTTTTATCATGAACATGTGTAATGGTTAATCTTTACTATCAGCTTGGCTTACAGTCACATAAACAACCCCTAGGTGTGTCTGTGAGGGCATTTCTTGAGAAATTTAACTGAAAGTGTGAATGTTTACCTTGAATATGGGTAATGCTATTTAGTGGGCTGGGCTCCCAGACTGAATAAAAAGAAGAGGGACACAGCAGCGTTCACCCTATGCTTCCTGTAGACTGTGACTAACCTCCTCATACCCCTACACCCAGGGCTATGGTCCCCACTACACTTCCCCTGCCACGACTTACTGTGTCCCTAAACTATGAGCCAAAAGCAAACCTTTACTGTCTATGTCTGTGTTGATTGCCCAAGCAAATTGTGTTTCATTATTGTAAATTACCTAACTGAAAGTATGAAGACTGGTTTATAAAGCCTCATTTTATATCACTTGTCAGATTTTACTCAGTGTGTATCCATCTGCTCATGCGCACTTGCGAATCACACTCTGAGCATACTAATCCTAATGTCATAATAGAGCCCGTGACTGTATGAGCTAACTAGAAATAGTTTATTTTAAAATGATGTTTCTCCTTACTATTAAAATTGAAACAGGACAGTGAGTAGACACATGCTTTGTTGGATAGAGACAATGCCATGACTGGTGGCATGTCCCCCACCCCAGCCCCTGCTAACTGCATTTAAAGAGCACTTGCCTTTTTAAAACAATGCTTTAATTTTTAAAGATTTTAGTATATACATAAGTTTCACCTTCACTCACCAGAATTCTTTTCCTAGAAAAATCAATGGGTTTTTATTAAAGTGTCCAAAATTATTAGCCTATTATATCTACAGCTATGTATTCTTCATTCACATTAGGTCGTTTTTTTGTTCTTGTTTCTTGTTTGGCTTACTGTGGTGTATCTTTGAAGGTCTCTTCAAACCTCTATTTCTTGGATTTGTGTTTAAATCCCATTTTACCTCTGTCTTTCTTAGTTATTAATTTTTTGGCGCATTAAATTCACTGCCTATTTATACTTTTTCACATTCATGAAGTATATATAGCAAAGAATGAGTGTACGGGTGAGTGTCTTGGTTACTTTTCTATTGCCGTGAGAGAACATCATGACCAAGACAGTTTATAAGAGGAAGTGATTAATTTGGTGCTCACAGTTTCTAAGAGTTCATGTCCATCATGTCAGGGAGTCTGGCAGCAGGCAGACAGGCATGGTGCTGGAGCAGGGACACAGAGTATACATCTTCATCCACACGCATAAGGCAGAAAGAGAACTGGGAATGGTGTGGGATTCGAACCTTGAAACCACTCAGTGACAAGGCCACACCTCTTAATCCTTCTCAAGCAGTTCCACCAACTGGGGATCAAGTATTCAAGTACATAAGCCTATTGGCCCATTCTCATTCAAACCACCACAATAAGACTTTGAAGTTTTCTTTATCTAGGGTATTCTTTGAATATATTTTCCTGTTTTTTTTTTATAACCTTAAACTCTATACATTGGCTTTTCTTTTCTTTCTTTCCTTTTGTTTTGTTTTGGTTGGTTGGTTGGTTGGGCTTTTTTTTTTTTTTCCTATATTGTTTTTGTTTTGTGAGACAGGGTTTCTCTGTGTAGCTCTGACTGTCCTGGAACTCACTCTGTAGACCAGGATGCCTCAAACTCACAGAGATCTGCCTGCCTCTGCCTCTGAAGTGCTGGGATTGAAGGCACACACTACCACCACCAGATGACCTAAACAATTTAAAAAGATTATTATTTTTAATTATGTATATGTGTGTCTGGGTTGAGGTATGTGTACTTGCCTGCAGGTTCCCCTGGAAGCCACCCTGAGCTGTTGGATCCTCTGGCTTCAGCTGGAGTCACAGATGGTTATGAGCTGCCAGCTATGGGCACTGAGAACTGAACTTAGGTCCTTTAAAAGTAGTAAGTATATGCTCTTAACTAACTAAGCCTTCTCTCAGGCTCCTTAGTTTTTTTGTTTGTTTGTTTGTTTTTTAATGGATCTCACTATGTATACCTGGCCGGCCTGGAATTAGTTGCATAGATCAGGTTGGCTCTGAACTCAGAGATCCACCTGCCTTTGCCTCCTGAGTAGGTCCCCACACCTGGCTTGCCCTAAAAATTTTTAAGGAGGTCAATCTTGTCTTCTCCACACCTTTCTCTCTCTCCTCTCTCTCCTCCTACACCCATCCCCTACACCCTCCACTGGCCTTGAGCTCATGATCTTCCTGCATCTGCCTTCCAAGCATTTTTAGCTTTAAAGTCTTTGTTAGCCGGGCAGTGGTGGCACACGCCTTTAGTCCCAGCACTTGGGAGGCAGAGGCAGGCGGATTTCTGAGTTCGAGGCCAGCCTGGTCTACAGAGTGAGTTCCAGGACAGCCGGGCTACACAGAGAAACCCTGTCTCGAAAAACCAAAAAAAAAAAAAAAATAATAAATAAAAAAATAAAATAAAATTAAAAAAAAAAAAGTCTTTGTTAATTCTGTTAATGATTCCCTTGGTTGCCTGGTGATTAGAGAATGTAGTCTGGTGGTTTTGTTGGAGGTGTGTCACTTTGAGGTTTCAAAAGCCCACTCAAGTCCCAATTAGCAGCTCTCTGTGCTTCCTGCTTGTGTGTGAGTTGAGATGTGAGCCCTCAGTTACTGCTCAACACCACACCTGCCTGCCTGCCTTCTTGCCTGCCTGCTGCCTGTCTGCTGCCTGCCTTCCTGCCTGCCTGCTGCCTGTCTGCTGCCTGCCTTCCTGCCTGCCTGCTGCCTGCCTGCCTGCTGCCTGCCTACTGCCATGCTCTCTGCCATGATGGTCTTGGACTCACTGAAACTGTAAGCTTCCAATAAATTTTCTTCCACAAGTCTCCTTGGTCATGATGTTATCATAGTAATAGAAAGTATCTAAGACAGTGTTTATGCATTGCTTGTAGTTTTTGTTATATAGTTCCATGGATATTTAAAAATATATGTAAATGTGGTTGATGTCTTTCACCTCTCAAGGAGCTGCAGTGAAGGGGCTGCTTGGACTGTGAGGCTAACCTGAGCTACTGTGATTTCCAGGGCAGCACCAGCTATTTTGTGGAACCCACATTATTCATATTATGTTTTTTAGGGGTACATTTTCATCATTTCTTCCTGCTTTGTTTAGCACTTTATATTTTGATAGAGAGTCATTAAATACTCATGTCTTCACATAATAGATACTGACATAAAATCACCTTTGTGACTCTGGTTATATCTACCTTAAATTCTGTTAGTTGTATCTGCTTGGAGCTATATTGGTGACTGAACTATTTTCTTTGGCCATTGTTGTTCTTTGTTTTAACAGCTTTGTTTTTAGCCTTTGCATTTCATTTTAAGTGAGTTTCTAAGAAAATAAACACATAAGCATATCCAGTCTCTCAGAAGCTTGCACATACATATGAATATGCACACACAAGCATGTACATACACAAAGAACACATATACATGCAACACACATTCACACACATGCAGTTTTGGTTTTACTCAAGTTGAGAGCCTACTTTCTAATGAGATTTAAATGCTGTGTGGATTCTATTTTCTCCCTTCGTCCCTTCTGTGTACCACCCTTTGTCTTTTGCTGTGTATTGATCAAATCTGTATTGATCTGAGTCTTTTTTGTTTTTGTTTTCTGCAAAATATGCAAGAATTGGCTCCGTTTCTTTGTGCGTTTCCCCTCCTATTTGCTCCTACCTTTGCCCAACCAGATTCTGATTCCTGGCATTAGAGTGAAATGGCTCTGCCAGGTCACTACTGAGCTCGGTCAGGTCCCTCAGCATGGAGGTGGCCTTTTAGCGCTGGCCTCACTTCAATCCCTCAGCACTCTCTCACACAGAGGATTCTCCCCCTTGCACCCTGACTTTGCCACTTTGAAGTTTTCTGGCTCTTGTTTGCCTTTTTCTCTGAGTCCTGTGTAGTTCATGTTGACTATGCTGGCCTGAAGTTACAGAGATCCATGCTGGGATTAAGGATGTGCACCAAGATGCCTGGTCTGCCAGCTCTAGGCTCTAAAAGCTGTTTTGTTTCATCCCCTGGGACTCTCCTCTACTTCTTTGGCTTTAATTACTGTCACCTATGACTATGACAACCGGCTCTCTAGTCCAGACTTTTGTTTGAATTCTAAGATTCTCTGATTGTGCTGTAGGTGCCCCCATGAGACTGAAACATGTTTGAGGAGGGATCCATGGTCTTCCTCCTGATACCACCCACTTTGTCTCTTCCGTCTCTCTAGTGACATCCTAATATTCAAGTCCAAATGATATCTGGACATATTTCCTGGAACATGTCTTAGTTAGGAGTTTACTGCTGTGAACAAGGCAACTCTTAAAAGGACAACATTTAATTGAGGCAAGCTTATAGGTTCAGAGGTTCAGTCTATTATTACCAAGGTAGCTACATGGTAGCATCCAGGCAAGCATAGTTCAGGAGAAGCTGAGTTTTACATCTTTGTCTGAAGGCCACTAGGAGAAGGCTGGCTTCCAGGCAGCTAGGATGAGGGTCTTAAAACCCATGACCATGCCGGGCGGTGGTGGCTCACGCCTTTAATCCCAGCACTTGGGAGGCAGAGGCAGGCGGATTTCTGAGTTCGAGGCCAGCCTGGTCTACAGAGTGAGTTCCAGGACAGCCCGGGCTACACAGAGAAACCCTGTCTCGAAAAAAACCAAAAAAAAAAAAAAAAAAAAAAACCATGACCACAGTGGTACACTTCCTCCAACACGGCCATGCCTCCAAATAGTGCCACTCCCTGAACCAAGTATATTCATACCAACTCTACTGCTAATTATGTTGTGCTGTGACCAACCTGACAAGGATGACAGCCTCCTGATGGTCACCCAACTTCCGCTCTGGTATCCATTATCCATACAGCACCCAGAAAGACCTTGTTGAAATTCCGTATCAGATTTGAACACATACTGCCTCTGAACCTTCCTCTGGGTCTCACCTTTCTCACCTTCTGTTCATATGCAGCCAGCCCTCCTCCAAGTCCTCTCAAATGCTGATCACATCCCAAGTTGTCCCAGACTCCTGCCACATCTATGTATGCTGGCTCCTGTATGTCCCAGCTGAAATGCTTATCGACCTTGGAGAGACCATCTTTGAACTTTCTTTATAAAGGAGGCTTCCCCACCTCACGCCACGGCCACTCCCAGCACTGTCACTATCAGGCTTATCTGAGGTCATGGGATAATTTATTTCCTTGTTCATGATTGTTTTCCTCCAATCTCATGCAAATTTGACTGTAGGGACCTGGTCTATTGTTTCACTCTGCATCCACACAGACAGTAATTCATGGTGTTCAGTCAAGTGAGCCGGTGAATTACTACCCTCTCTGACAGAGGCACAGAAAGAAAGAGGGAGTGACTCAGCAGTTCTCTACAACAGTTGAGCCTCCCAAACCTTCAAATCCAAAGTGCTCCAGGATCTGAAACCTTGAATGCCAACAGGATTCCTCCAGTCGAAAATGCCACATCTGACTTCCTTATGGTTTGCAGTCAAAGCACATATACACACAGCTTCGGGGCATCTTTTAAACTTTTGTATGGAACAAAGGCAAATTTTGAGTTGAGTGAGGTAGCACAGCCTAATTCTAGCATTAGAGAGGCTAAGGCAGGAGGATTGAGAGTTCAAAGCCAGGTTGGGCCACATGGCTCATTCCTAACCAGCCTCTGCTACATAGGGAAGCTTTGTTGAGTGAAAAGGAATGGGGTGGGGGTGGTGCAGTAAAGGGAGATAGAGGCTCCTTTTCAGGGACAGAAAGAAGAAGAAAGCCAGTTAGTAAACCAGGCCTGGGAGGCAGGAGGGCCAAGTTCAAGGCCAGCCTGGGCAAGTTAGTGACTCTGTCTCAAAACAATAAATAAAAATCTTAAAGCTGGGCGGTGGTGGCGCACGCCTTTAATCCCAGCACTTGGGAGGCAGAGGCAGGCGGATTTCTGAGTTCGAGGCCAGCCTGGTCTACAGAGTGAGTTCCAGGACAGCCAGGACTACACAGAGAAACCCTGTCTCGAAAAACCAAAAAAAAAAAAAAATTTAAAAAGGGCGAAAACCACAACCCTATCATGACAAGGCCCTGAGATCAGTTTCCAACAGGGCAAAATAGCAATAATCTTGAATTACGTTTTGATGGGTGGGTGTGTCTCCATAAGACATATATGCAGATAATACTTAAGCATATGTAAATAATCTAGAATCCAAAATAAACCTCTGAAATGCAAAAGCCTCCTGGTTCCAAGCATTTTAGAAAGGGGAAACTCAGCCTGGACTGTCTATACTACTTACGTTTCTCTTGCCAAATTATTTGGTCCTCAGTTTCCTCACCAAAAACATAGAAATAACAAAACCATACAGAGCTGCTGTAAGGACTAAGGGGAAACCTAAACATTTAGTATCACGGTCACTACGCATAAGCGCTTAATAAATAGCAGCTAGTATTACACAAATCACACTCGCGAGCGTGCACACACACACACACACACACACACACACGCTTTTCTTTGCTTGCCATGCCTTCTCTCCTGCCTGGCTTTGAACACCTGCCTCTGTGCTCCTAACCCATCAGAGCAGCTTAGCTCAAGCCTTTAACATTCTCTGATCCATCCCTAGCACATTGAGTTACCTCAAAACAAAAAATATTCCCCTATAACATAATACAATGGGTTTAAGTGGCCTCTATTCTGTGTACCCCAGGGAGGCCTGTGAAGACTAAATACTCACCACATTTATCCAAACATGGCACATGCTGAAAGACACAGGGCTAAGTCACCTCTGCACTTGTCATGAAATTCTGTGAATACACGTTAACAGAGCAACTTCCCTCCGAGTGAGATGGGCCTCTATGGAAGAACGTAATGGCTGGAACAATTTCATCTTTATCATTTATTATTTTTATTTGGACAACATATATACATATGTACAAAATACCTACGGTCAGAATCCTCTTTTATAATTTCATTTGATTTACAAAAAACGGGACAGCAAAATAACTTAGGTCACTAATACTGTACAAAAATAAAACTGATTAAACAGTTGTAAAGATCTTACAGTGTTACAGAGCAGACCATTCATCCGCTGTGAAAGAACATCTTACTCTACCCAGAGTGATGAGGACTGTGCTAAACCTATCTGCAAACTGACAAACTAATCGGTTTCTGTAATTGTAACTACCAAATATAATTTCAAAAGAAGCGTGATGTGGAGCTTAAAGCCAGGGCGTCATTCCACAATGGTGAAGGGCTTTCTTCTTCCCTAACCAAGGAGAGGAGATCTCTTAACTCTAGAACTAGTATATTTTCCATGAATGACATCTACTTACAGTGTTAGATAAAACGGCTTCTTTCTCTTTTGAACACCTGCGATAGTCTTTCAAAAAAATTCAGTTTGGTTAAAAAAGTAAACAAAAATTACTATCCTGCATTTGGATTTTTATAAGTTAAATCCATGGTCTTTTTAATATAAAAAGTAATTGTTTCATAGTTTTAGTGTTCAGTGACCTCTAGTAGTCCTATTTGAACCGTATCTCCATGTAGTAAATCTAATTAGAATGCTGGTTCCTGTTTTCAGACGTCGTAAAACAGGACTTATCACAAAGAATAAAAAGCCTTGAGTTTATACGTTACGTTACTATAACATCTAAGAGAATATCAAATGTGTGTCTGTCGACAACTTGAAAAGGCAAGTAGCAACTCTTCCGGGAAGTAAATTGTGCACAATCTTTTAAAACAAGTTGCTGCGTTTATATCCCATTTAAGTGTTTGACAAAAGCCACATACAGATTTACTCCTGAAACAATAAAGATTGTCTTTCACTGACTTGGTTTTCCTTCATTTCTTTCTGTGAGGGAAAGCTGAGTTTATACAAGTTTAGCAAGTTGCTAGGCAACCCCAAACTCCTCACTCACTAAAAGGCAGCGCTCGGAGTACCCTATGCACAGCCTTCCCATGAGCTCGGGAGAAATAGGCAGCCTAACCTATTTCATATGGAAGAACAGATGTCCTTAAAACTTATTTTGGACACAGAAATTAAAATTTGGTTTAAAATAAGCGTTTCAAAATCTGAAACAGAGGTAGAAAGTGTTCTTTATTTTTCCTGACATGTTTTCTCGTGAGAAAACACTTTCCTTTTTAGCTCATGGACTGCTCCCAGTCCCTAATGTTAAAAGCAGTTCTGAGAGAACTACTGATACAACTACATTGGTTAAACAGAAAACACTGCGCTAGTGATGGCTGTCGTATTTATTGGAAGTCGGAGTCAGCTGTGCCCTGTGCCCACTGCAGGAGCACCCACGGCGAGATGGGGGTGAGCATGCGCTGGGTGAAATGTGGAGCTCGCTGCAGGTGGGAACCCCGAGTTTACACACCATGTGCAGCACATGGGTAAACTAGAGTGCACCATAGCTCCCTGTGTTAAATATCAGATAAAATCATCAGAAAGTGGTATTTCTGAAGGAAAAAATGTAAACATTTCCCCATGATCACTGCTGACTCCCCTCAAATGAGGTTTTTGTTTTCATTTTTTTTTTTTGTTTTTGTTTTTTTTTTTTTAAACTATGAAAACTGAGTTTTGTTTTTCTGGCCATGTAAAAGCCAAAATTAAGTTTTTTCAGTAAATGGCAAAGGATGGATATAGTGGTTCAGGCCATTGTGCAGACACCTAGATACAAGCTAAGTAGTGGTAGGGCTACTGATGCAGACAGTTGGCGATGTGATGCCAGTCACATGTGTTTCTTTGACCTATGTTCACCAGAAGGGACTGTTCTGCAGAGTCGCCTCTAAAACATTGTGGCGTCTTCCTTCCCTAGACACTTACTACTTATAGGGGCAAGCTTTTTTTTTTTTTTTTCCCTATTTCAGCTTCCTTTCCTCTGATATAACTCTTGCACCTCATAGTGGGAATTTCATAGGAACACAAAAAGGAGACCAAGAAACACCCCCCCACCAAAGGGGGCATTTCCAGGCCTGGTGATGGCTATACACCCATTAATCAACTAATGTTACACAGAGCCAAATGCTCTCGCTGTGTCCTAGTTCCGTGAGTGGAACAAGATGGCGTTATCTGAAAGCATGGGGAAATTCAAACAAATTCATGAAGTTAAAATTGTTTGCTCATTTTTTTTTTTTTTTGTATCTTTAAAGCACTTCCCTCCTCCTCCCCTCCTCAGCATGTGCTCCATACATTCTGCCTTCACATCTCTGCCATGGGTTCTCAGGGAAATGTGTATAACTGTAAAATAAGCAGATTATAACGTGGTGCCAAACAGAATGTCGGCTTCTACCCTCAAGGCATGTATTTGCCGTATTCACCCTCGGTATTAGAAAATAAAAGTGCAGTTTATGTTCAGATAGTACGATTCATACGAAGCAAGGTTTGAAAGTTCCGGACTTATCATGACCCCCTCGAAGGTCTGTCTTGATTAGTGTAAATTCGGACTCTGCTTATCCATTGACTATAAGTAACTTTTTTTTGTTTGTTTGTTTTGTTTTCAAGTCTTTAGATGACAGATCATGCTGGAGTAGGTGTGCTCTTGCTTGCATAAAAGACAGCTGTGCTATGGAGGGTTTTTTTGTTTTTTTTTTTTTTTTTTTAAATTTCAAAAGTTAAATGTGATTCAAGAGAGTGGTTCTGCTAAACAAACTGAAGCACACTGGTCGTTACATTAAAAGAGAAGAAAAACAATTCTGAGAGTCAGCAAGCATCAAGGATCCAGAGTCACTGTGGGAGGCCAGGGGTCAACTCACCCAGTCAGACATATGTACACCAGTCTGAATCTTCAAAATCCTACCCGAGTCTTGGCCTTGCCCCCTCCCCCCACCCCCCAAAACAAAGGAGAAAATACCGAAAGCATTTATTTGCCTGCACTCCAACAGTCAGAGACGGTTCAGAGTTGCCTCTGCAAGGGGATCAAATGTTGACTTTGATCTTAGGTTACCATGTGCTTTTTGGAAACAGTGCAGGGAGAGTATCAGAATATTGACCCAAGAGCAGTGATCTCCTGTGGCCAGCGCGCCTCTGCTCTGGCAGGTTTCCATGTGTCCATCTGTTTCCTGGGAGCTCTGTCCTTCCGGGGACCATCTCTGCCTGGCTGCCATGGGGAGCACCTCACAAGGGGCTGGCGAGAGCCTTTTTTGATCTCTTGATCATGCTGGGGTGGAACTCGGTGTGACGCCGGGCATGCTTGGTGAGGTGATCACTCCTCATGAATCTCTTCTCACACAGCGGGCAGCGGAACTGCTTCTCGCCAGTGTGGGTCCGGTAGTGGCGGGTCAGCTCATCCGAGCGCGAGAACTTTTTAAGGCAATCTGGCCACGTGCAGGGAAAGGGCCGTTCACCTAAGAGAAGAAAAGCAAGACACAGTTGGAAGGGTATGTCAAAAACATTCTGAAGGCCACCTATGGGTGACAGTTCCTAGGACACAAAGGATGAACTCTTTGTCATGAGTTTCTCATGTTGTAGTTCTCCCCAGCTCCCCCAAACTCTCAGCTAACATTCTAACCCCCAATACACACATCTCAGAATGTGGCTGTATAGTTGTCCTGCCTAACCATGGGGCCCGTATCTGGATTCAGTTAATCATGGATGGAAAAATATTTGGAAAGGAAAAAGTGTCACATGTACTGATGTTTTTACTGTCACCTTCTTCACACAATATTTATGCCGTATTAAATACTATAGGCAATATAGATACATTCATCCTATGCAAATACTTGAATTTTTAAAAATCAAGATTATATGTGTGTGCACATGGGTATGTGTGTCTTGACACTCACATGGAGGTCAGAGGACAAGTTTGTAGAGCCAGGTCTGTTCCATTTTTTACAGGGGCTCTGGGATTGAACTCCGCTCACGAGATTGCAGGGCAAGTGCTACCTGCTCGGCCATCTGACCAGCCTGCACATTCACATTTTAGTTTAGGACTTTACACCTGAGAATCCTGAAGTGGAAAGGGGCTTGGTCCCTAAATTCCTCATTATGAGAATTAAATGAGATCACTGGGAGGTGGACCTTCATCCCATGACTGGTGTCCTTATAAGAGGGGAACAGGACAGGGACATGAGAGAGCACAGTGAGGAGCAGCTATCCTGAGAGAGACTTTAGTGAGTTTCCAGACTCCCAGAAACTACTGTTGACTCAGCCAGAGAATGTCTGTGGTTCCTTCTGGCAGCCCTGGCACGCTAAGCAATGGGAAATTGCTGAGAATCCTCTAAACACAGCAGCTTGGTACTTTGTATCCAATGATCTCTCAGAAGCCTTTTCCTCCTCTTCTTCCTCCTCCTCCTTCTAATTTTATCCTATGCAATTGTTGGTTTCATGAGATCTTCAGATCAGGCCAAAGGCCAAGACCTTTGCTACATTTCCTGGCATTGCAGAGATGAAAGGAGAGGACTGAGAGGCTACCCTTGCTCCCAACAACAGGCATTTCCCTTAGCCCTCCCCAGGACTGTAGCCACTACCTGGAGAGGCAGCCTGGCAGGGCTTGAGGATAAGCTATGCAGACTCGTCCATTGCTGTGAACTGTGCCCTCCTGCAAAGCCATCTTCCAAGTCATAGCGTCTCAGGACCCAGCCGTCTCAGCTTACTCTAGCCATCTCTTCCTCAGATTATATGACTCCCAAACCTCCATGTTCCTTCCATTAAGTGCAGGGAGAGAGCTAGGGCTGCCCATTCACCGTTCCACTGGCTTCTCAGAGTCCCACACACTGGCCTTCGTACAGTTGAGCAAATGGAGACTCGGAGGGTTAGGTTACTTGCTGGGGAACATGAGTTCACTGCCTAATGTCAAGCCCTGGGCTCCTAGCTGCTCAGCTGTCCTGCCTCTAGTGGGTCAGGAAGACTTGGCACTCTTCCCACATCTCTCCTGGTTCTGATTGCTTCCCTTGGTTGGAGTCACACCATACGGTGTCACACACTTAAAATGCAGCTAAATACCATCTGGAAGACATGCTCTTATAAGATAACCTCTCCCCCCACACACACACCCCAAGATGCCAGCCAGGAGGATGGGACTATGTCATCACCCGAGAAGGACACTTAACAGCATAAAATCAGACTGTGCTGACATATAGACCTCAGTTGCTGCTCCAAATACTTGTCATCACCCTGCTCTGGGACCACCTGCCTGCCCTTCACTCTGTTCCAAGCACAGCCCAAAACAGCTGCTTCTTACACATAGGACACACAGGCTCCTGTTTCCACAGAACTCTGCAGACATGTCTTTGGTAGGTGTGAGGAACGATCGATCGTTTTCTCGCTCCTGTCCCAGACTTGCTGGCAGCTGGAAAGACACTGCAGAGGCTGGGAGCTGTCCAGCTTAGTGCATCTGAGTCATCGGAGAGTCACTGTCTCCCCTCTTCACCTGCACCAATGAGATGCACAACTAATAGAGCCAAGCCAGGCAACTGTCCAGCATTGCAGGAATCTATACCTGCGGTGTTTTCTATGCCCAGGTCTAACACTGCGCAGCCTACTCGGTCTTGAGGGAAATTCTGCTGGGTGAAAGCAAGGCTACGTGCAAGCTTAGGGCTAAATCCTCACAGCAAGAACGTTGGAGCCAAGCACAGAAGAAGGGCAGAGACCCAGGAGAGACACTACACAGAGAGTTCCGGGGGGGTGGGGGGGGAAGAAGAAAGGCAGTCAGAAAGCTTGCACTGAACAATCCAACAAAGTCGGAGGCTAAAACATATTACTCCTGCTGAACAAAAAGCTTGCACCTACTTCAGCAGATCTTTGAGCATAAGCTGAAATTCAGATTGTAACGACTCTCTATGACTGAGCTTCTTATGGCAAGGAAAATAATAGTCTGTATTACTTATTATGCTAAGCAGTTAGCAGATGCCCAGTATCTGTGGAGGATGGGCTCCAAGACCCCTGCCTACACGGGGATACCATAATCTAAAGACTTTCAAGTCCCTTGTATAAAATTGTATATTTTATATTTCCATATAACACAAATACATCGTATATACTCTAAATGATTCCTAGGCTACTTAAATAGTTGTTATATTTCATTGTTTAGGCACTAATGGTAAGGGGAAAAGTTAATACATGTTTAGCATTTTAATCTGTATTTGATTGAATTAACTGATCTCAAATCCACAGACAGGGCCAGGTGTGTAGGGGTGGGTGGGTGTTCGTGCCTGCACGAGTGCGTGTGTGCATGTGTGTGTGCGCGTGTGTTTCCAGACCATTATATTGACTAAAACCACCTCAGAAGTTAGGTCAGTGGAGCAGACTTCGAACCATTCTGGGATTAGCCTACTGCAGTCCTTTTTAACCCCAAAAAGACAATCTAAAGGGAGATGTTTTTCTAAACAATGGTGTATTAAAAATGTAATACCAACAGAGACACAATAAAAATCAAGCTGGACCTGGAATTCCAGCATCCAGGAGATTGAGGCAGAATTTAGAGTTCATGGCAGCCTGGGCTACATAGTGTTAATCCTGTCTTCAAAAATATATATGTGTGCATACACACATATATTATATATAATATAATCCATAATTTATATAATGTGAAACTATGACAGAATCCATAAAATAGGCTGCAAGCAACAGAGACAAAAGCTCTTGCTTTTACCCTTGGAGCCTCTGTTCACTGCTCAGGAAAATGATGAGAAGGCCTCAAGCAAAGCTTTTTTCTTCCCAGAGCTTGCTAGTGAAGTGGCTTTCTTGGCAGTGTACCATATGGCTTGGCTACTCACTGGTTACGAATCATCTAAGTCGGAAAGGGAGGGGTTAATCCCAATATCCCTATCGGGATCCAGGGAAAAATGGACCCCAAGAGCCACTCTGTTGGCAGAGATGCCTTGGAGAAAGGGACTTCCCTCATTTCGAAGATGGCTTCATATAAGTGTCCCAATCGAGAGTGTCACAAAGGCCAAGTCAGCTGTGGGACACAGGAACATTCCTCATGCTTACACTGACATAGAGAGAGAGAATTTCAAGAGTACTTGGGGTTCATTCTCACCGGACTCACTTCCAATCTAATTTATGGCCAGTCACTGGTTGTGATTGTTCCCATTGCTCCTAAACTCAGGTGTTGTCAACAGGGAGCTTCCTCATCCCTGCATGTTTCAAAAAACGACAAAGGCTAGTCCAGAGTCCAGAGCTAGCCCAAAGCCAGAAAGAGCCTTTGTTGGATTCATGTAACTTGTACACCAGAGCTGACCGTTGGTCAGCATTTAACAAACCTGTAAACAGCAGGTTTGAGCCTTATGGAGTACTTTGGAAGACCATCAGGCAGAGCCTACAACCTATAGCCCACAAGCCAAATCTGGCCTGCCAGAAGCCAAGACCAAATGGTTAAGAACAAGAGAAGAGCGCCTCATGGCAGAGAAAGTGGGATGAATGGCTAACTCAATTCTAGGGTGTGGTGAAGTCCACAGTTCTGACAGCCATGCAAACTCAACACCAGCCAGTGGTGTATATGCAGGCCTGACTTTGTGTGGGAATCTATTGTTTGCTTCCCTTCATCCCAGTGAGAATGGGCACACAACCTATTATGGGATATATGATATGTGAATGACAAACACAAGGTGTCATTGACAAAGTGATACAAGGTACATTCCTAAGAATGTGTAAAACAGAATCCCAGCATGGTGGTCAAACCTGCAACCCTGACTCTGAGGAGGCTGAGGCAGGAGGTTTGCCACGAGTGAGATAAGCCTATGTTATATAACAAGACCCCATCTCAAAGAAAACAAAACAGAGGAGTGGGAGACTGGAAAATCATGCAGAGAGGAGCTCAGGGCTGAAGGGGACTGAGACCTTCCTAAGAGAAGGGAAGAAGGCGGGACAACTGTGAGCTGTCCTGTCACAGTTCCATTCTGAGGGGGAACCAAGTCAGGTCCACTCTTTCAACTCAGTGCTGAGGTCAAAGGGCAATGGCCAGCCTTCTCCATGTCATTCATGGCAAGGCAAGCATCAATCAGAGAATCTTTTAGCCCAGTCTGCTGTGTTAATGAGAGTTACCATTCCCGTAGGGGAAAAGCAGTCTTGTGCTAGAGTGTAGTTTCTGGCCTTCTCGGGAAAACACACCCAGAGGCAACAACACAATAAACTCTGCCTTTCTGGAGCAGAGCTGCTAACAGCCCAAGCTTCTGAATTCTCATTATTTACATGGCACTCCTGCCCCTAGCAGCACAGGCTAAGCACCTCTTTCTGACAGACTCTTCAGAGTATAAAATAAACTTGACCAAAAAAGCTACTGAATTTGGTATAGCATGCATAACAGACTCACTCTGTGGAGAAAACCAGGCCTCTGGAATGCTCCCTGTCCCACCATGGCATGAGACAGGCCCAGCTGTGTCGTCCAACTACTGTCACAAGAGGCCCACATCTGAGAAGAAACTTCCCGGCTACTAGCAATTAGTCCTGATGGACCTGATCTCAAACGCCTCTCTGAGGCTTCTGTGTTGAAGGCTTGGTCCCCAGCTAATGGTGCTGTTGAGAGGGGGTGGGAGGCTAGGAGCCTCATGGAGAAGTTAGGTTATCCACAGGACGTCCTAGGAGAGCATATTGGGACCCTGGGCCCTCTCCTCTCCCAGTTTCTCAGCTACTACAAGATGAGTAGCCATCTCTCCAGCCCCCTCCCATGTAAATTCTGAAAGCAGAAGCCAGGGCTTTGTTATGATCTGATCTCAGGACAGGCTTAAAAATGAAGACTCAGGACCTTCGCAACGAAACCAGAAGAATGAAAGAAAACACATAATGGACTAGTTCTCATCTCCTCGGAGGGTGAAGCCTCGTGGTGGAAAAACCGCAGTTTGGCACAAACACATCCATGACATTCACACATGCTGTAAGGATTTCTTTTTCTTAAACTTGACCAATTTCTGAAGTTCATTTGGAAGAATAAACATGTCTGGCTTGCCAGGAAAACGCTGCAGAACAGTAAGTACTTACAATTCTACTTATTAAAATGTATTATTAAAGCTATACTAATTAAGATTGTGAGACACCAGCTCCGCAACAGAGCAGAACTGAAAGCAAACCCAAGAAACCATTGGGATTGAGTACACAATAAACCTAAGACTCAGAGAGATTTTGGACATGGTAAATGGAATATTTCAAATCAGTGACTACATATATTTCTTCATAATAACAGGAACATCAGGCAAAACATCTGCAATTCTGTCCTATGCTTTTTACTTTTTAAAGATTTTTCTTCTTAGTTTTTGTCTTTTGAGACAGGGTCTCTCTGGCTGTAATCTAGTCTGGCCTCAAGTTCAATATCCCCCTGCCTCAGATTCTACATGGCGATATGTATCTATGCAACTTTATACACATTATAAAACCTTATGAAACTTAAGAACTTGAGCAATGAGTTCATGAAATTACAGCATATGATAAAGATTAAAATCTATAATACAATCAACAACACTTGCAAATCAAACCACAGGGGGCCGGCAGTTGGCTCAGCCAGTAACAGTGCTTGATATGCAAGACTGGCCACCCAAATTTGGTCTCCAGAACCTAGTAAAAAAAAGATGGATGCAGCAGCGCACACCTGTAGTTGCCATGTTCCCAGAAAGATGGGAGTACAGACAAAAGAACCACTTAAAGCTGGAGGACCAGCTTGCCCATAGTGTGCAGCAAGTGGAAGCAACATAGGCTTCCACTCTATCTGCAACATGTTCAAAAAAGAAAACCAACTCCTAAGAGATGTCCTCTGTCCCACCCTGCCCACACACACACTATACACACAATACTTATACATTTAATAAATTAGCAAGACACTACACAAAAGACCATAGGCAACTGAGGAAAGCTGGGAACGGGACACATGGAATCCCCCAGGAAAGAGCACACCAATTTGTTTTCCAGGGCCAAATGGTCAGCCCTGAAAACATACATACAGATAACATTATACAGACTAAACAGGTTATATGTAGAAATATACATGCATTGCATATAAATGCACACATATATATGTATATACAACACACACACACACAATTGGTGAGAACAGAGGCTGTGAATTTAAAGGATGCATGAGAAGGCTTGAAGAGAGGAAGGGGAAAGGAGAAATGTAATTACATCATTATATCAAAAAAATTTAAATTTAAAAATTATATAACAATATCCTGATAGCTTAGCATGTGCAAGGTCTTGGCTTTGATGAGCAACACACACATACACACACCACGCACACAAGCGTGTACACATCCCTGTGTGATAGGTAAATAGTAAACTACTTGCTATGTAAACATGAAGACCTGAGTTCTATCTCTGGCACACATGCTAAAACAAAACAAAAAACCTGGGAATAGCAATTTACACATAAAATCCAGCACTGGGAAGGAGATGATAAGAGGGTCTGAGGCTCCTTAGCTAGCAGTCTAGCTGAGTTGGTTGGTGATCTCTAGGTTCAGGGAGACATAGGCCAATCTCTATGAGTTCAAGGTCAGCCTGATCTACATAATGAGTTCCAGGACAGCTAGGGATGTGTAAAGAGACCCCATCTCAAAATAGGTAAATAGACAGACAGACAGACAGACAGAGAGACAGATGGGAGGGGATTGAGATGCATTGTATAAGACAAGAATAAATTTTAAAATGATAATAATGTGGAGAGTGACTAGACATGGTGGTAAAGACCCATAACCCCAATACCCAGGATGCTGACATGGGAAGACAGACATAAAGTCAAGGCTTACTTGGACTACATAGTGAGACCCTGTCTCAAAACAAAACACGCACATACACACAGATACACACACACACACTCACATCTATAGTCCCAGTACTTGGGATATTGAAGCAAGAATACCACCATGAGTTTGAGGTCAATTTGAGTTACTTAGACTCTATCACAAAAAGAAAGAAAAAGAAAGGAAAGAAGGAAGTAGAGAGAGAGAAGGAAGGAAAGAGGGGGATGGAGGGAAGGAGGGAGACAGGAGGGAAGGAAGGAAGGAAGGAAGGGGGCAAAAAGAGAAAGAGGAGGAAGCCGGGGGTGTGACGTGGCTCACTTGGTAGAAGAGCACCTGCTTGCTCAGCGTGTAGACACCCTAGGGCTTGACCTCCAGAACCACATAAACCGGGAACACACTTGTACTCTCAGCATTTCGGAGACAGAGGCAGGAAGGTCAGAAATTCAAGCTCATCTTTAAAGGGCGACCTAGAGTGCTTGAGGTCAGCAGAGGCAGAAAAGGAGCAACGATCTCCATTCTCTTGCTCTCGTGTCCAGATGCCGATAGAGAAACACAGATGTGATAGAGATAGAAAGTTATCTAATATTTAAAAGAGATGAGCACGGTGACACATACCCATGCCCTTAGCATTTTGTAAGCTACAACAGGAGGCTTACAAATCCAAAGCCATTCTGGTTTACCCAGTAAATTCGAGGCCAGACTGAGTTATGTGAAGGCATTGTTTCAAAAACTAATTATGTTCTTATGTGAATATATAAATTTACTGAAAGTAATGGTGTATTTGAGCTTAAGTGATTCCACAGACTACCAAGCATCCCAAGGCTGTTCACAGTGGTACACACCTAGAAATCAGTATTTGGGTAGCTGAGACGGAGTGCGGGGGGATAGACTTTGAGGCCAGGCTAGGCTACATAGTGAGACTCCTGTTGATGTGCACCTTGGTCTTCACTTGGGTTCTCTAACAATTGGAATACGTACTGTTTCTGATTCTGTTGCCTGCCACTGGATCCCCTTCCCGCAGCTGGACTGCCTGGCTGGGTCTCAGTGGGAGACGATGGGTTTAGTCATGCTGGGACCAGAAGTCCCAGTACAGACTGAAGAGGGTAGCGGGGGAGAGATTTCTAAGTGCGGGACTGGGAGAAGAAAGGGGGGGGGTGCGATTGTGATGTAAAGTGAATAAAAATAAATAAATTATTATTATGGAAAGAGAAAATTTTTAAAAAATTATAAAATAAAAAAATTAAACCAAAAAAAAAAAAAAGAAACAAACAAACAAAAAAGCCAGGTGGATTTAGGAATCTAGGGTCAGCTTATAGAGTGAACTCTAGAACAGCCAGGGAGAACCATATGATGAGATGTCTTAAAACAAAACAAACCCACCCAAGACAAACAATGTGTTCTGTGGGAGCAGAGATGTGTACTTTCTATGGAGGAATTAGTGGGTACTCTAGGTGTGGAAGACAAGAAAGGAGAAGTCGCTGTTTCCAACTCAACTCATTAGAAAGTGAAAAACCATCGAGGATCCACATCTGTCTTCTCACCCATCCCCCACCCCTTCTCCTCCTTTTTAATGACCTAGAAACAGCCCTAACAAGAACAGACCAAAGGCACCCCTCCTCCTGAGTGATGTGTTATGCCCTGCATTAACAGGGCTGTCCAACTACTGCCATCCTTCCCAGGAAGAGGGTCAGTCCAAGAACACAGCCTCAATCATAGTGCTTGACATGGTGGGTCCCACAAAGACCTGCTCACATCCCTGGCTGTCACTGCCACCTTCCCTCCACCCGTCGTGGATCTGCAGGGCAGAGCAAGCACCTCCATTCTCCAGTGTTCTCAAGTGCAAATCCAACACAGCACAATTTGTAAACATCCCAGACAGAATTCCACCTTCCTCTGCATAAATCGCTTCCGTGAACCCTGGACTCAAAAATCAAGACACGATAAGCCTCCTTCCTGCTCACCGGAAGTACTGCCACACCCAAAGATGTTCTGAAGGAGCAAGGAGGATGCCTGGCAGCCTCTGAAGGAACAATCCTGCCCTCTCTTTCCCCCCATCTACCCATCCAAGTACCTGCTCCATCTCTCTCCTGTAGCCTTGGTGGTTTCGGTATTTTTACGTTTGCTGTGTTGCTTTGATGTGAGATGTTGCCGTCGGGTCTCTATGGGAAGGAAAGCAGCTTGTGCACCAGTGTAGGTTCTTAAAAGGAAACGGGTCTGTCCCAGGGCATATTTCATGCCAGCCACTTGGTATCTGTGGGATAAACCTGCTTGCATGAACCCCACACTCAATAGATCTGTGAGAAACACACAGGCCCCCTGAAACTCCAAGGAAAGATGACAGACAAGGTTCTTGAGGCTTCAGGTACTCAGCACAGAAGGAACTGAGTCTCGTGGCCTCATCTCAGAAATTCTAAAACCAATGCAGAGGCAAACTATGAACCTCAAGCAGATATATATTTTAACACAAGAAAGGGCTGCCTCTTGGTACACTTCACTAGAAGGCATTGTTTAAGTCAGTCAGAGTTTGGAGCTGGAAGCACCTAGCATGGAGCTTTCTAATTGGTCAGGTTTCGGGAGCAGCAGCTAGCTTAAGGGCAGATGATTCGCCCAAAGACCCTGCACAACAGTTTAAAGCCAACTTCAAATGTTTGCTTCAGTTTTGTCCACACAAAGACAAGAGAGGTGAGAAACTAGCCAAGACTTGAACTGAAGAACCTTTCATGCCTGGGGTTGGACCAGGGCACATTCATTTTAAGGCAGTTAAGTGGCCACCTCCAAACCCCCAACTTTCATTTCTAAGTGATGTTTTTTTTTTTTTTTTTTTTTTGGGGGGGGGGGTTGCCTTGTTTGTTTTTAATGTAGATAGAATACCAAGCCAGGAGCTGTAGTACACATCTGACATTCCACACATCTGATTGAGAGGCTGAGGTAGGAGGAGAAAGTTTAAAGTCATCCTTGGTAGCCTAATAAATTTAAGATTAGCCTGGGCTACAGGAAGCCCTGTCTCAATAAACAAAAAGCTATGCATGCACCTTAAGCTTACTCTCTCTGGATTTGCTAGCACCTCCAAGACAGTGTTGTGCACATGGCCCGTGACCTCTGCTTGGTCATCTTTGTGAAAAGCACAGAAGCAACAGGCCTCAGTACAGACTGTACTTGGAATTTTGATCTTTTCCTGGGCACAATGCCAGCCACCATCACGGATGAAGCCTACAGTCATAGTGGGCTGTGCTGCTGAGTTTTGAGGTTTACATGGGTCTTCTCGCTCCATTATTTTCAACCTACGATGGGCTTATGAGATCTGTATGGGGTTCGCAGAAGAGTAACCGAGTCTGTGCAGATGTTACAGGTCTCTAGGGAGCGCCAGAACTCTTTATTTCCTTTTAAAGTCAGACCAGGAAGTGCTCAGGAAAGTTGTCATCTCCCAGCCTCACCAGACCACAAGTGAAACTTGTGGAAGCCCAAGTTAGGAAGGTCCTACCAGAACGACACCTGAGGAGTTGAACTGTTGTGGGCAAGTGGGACATGCCTCTATGCAGACCTGAGTTTCCTCCCTTCCAAATGGGCTGAGAAAGGATTAAGTGCCACCAGAGGAAAACAATGTCACAGTGCCCAGAACCTCACTCTTCAGCATTGGATGTGGCATTTAATGGGTGTGTGGCAGCCAGTGGCGACCACCAAGCTGCCGGAAGGCTTTCCACTGGACGACCCTTCATGACGCCAGAGCAACCTGTGAGCTTGCTATTCTAGATATCACTCAGGGAAAGAAAGCAAGGGATTCCAAATTAGCGTGGCTGTTTGGAGCTTCACCTCAGAAAGATAATACAATTTAATGTGTTAACAAGCCATTACAATAATTCTAGCACTTGGGAGGCTGAGGCAGAAAGATCACCATGAGTTTGAGGCCAGTGTGGCTGAAGAATCCTATCTTTAAAAACTCACTGACCCTAAATAGAGAAGTGACTAAGAACTCTTATATTGCCAAGATAGAGCGTTCCTCCAACAGCAGAAATGGAGGGCGGGAGGGTGCTGGGGTCTTATTAACTATGCCCACTCTTACCAACTAGCTAGGCTGTGACAGACAATGCTATGCCATCATTTGTCTCCAGCTTCCCCTCTAGGGACTTCCCATTGCTGGTACCAGGGCATGGTTGTGGTGGCAGAGTCTTACTCCACTGAACTACTCATTCCTGCAACAAAACGAGTCAGAGATTCCCCTGGTTCAGTGTTCATCACCAGAAACTATGAAGGATAGGTCTGAGCTCTCCCAACATGAAGCGGCCCCCCTCTCATTCCCACCCCCCACTCCACCAGATCTGAACAAGTGGCCCAGGCTGGCCTTGGATGCTCTCAGAATTCATTCCTCCTAGTCCTCCTCAAATGCTCAGATTAGAGGGGTGCACTTCATGCCCGGCTTTATTCTGCTATTGTCTTTGAAACTGTAATGATACAAAAACTACAATGGAATTACGGCAGCCCAGGAATTTAAGTCACTTTGATGTGTGTGGGTTTTTTTTTTTTTTAAAGCTCTATTTTCCGTTTCTTGTATTTATTGTGGTGTTTCTGTTGAGTACTGTGCACACTGAAAGGATTTTGGAATCTCGGTAGGAACCACCGTATAAATGGCTCATCTATACACAGACCTCTGTTAAATAGCACCTGAAATAATAAATGCTCACATAAATGTGATTCATTTCATCCCCCAAAGCACTGAATTAGATGATATGGAGTGAAGATGGTGTGAAAATCCTGCAGATCACATCCCCTGAAGATCACACCGCTGCTGATAAAACTTGTCCCATGTGAAACGTTTGGTCTTGGTTCCCAGATCATCTCCTCAGCAGGGCCTGTGAGCGTGTGAGTACTTGTAAAATATGTTGAAATCATCTGTTCTCGTCGGGTCCTTTCTGTCCATTCGTCTACGGCCTATCTTTTCTGCTAAGTTCAGGAGAGCAGAGAAAATAAATGTTGCTCCTTGGCACATCCTCCTTGCACGCCTAAGTGGACATCGCTGTTCGATTTGCCTTGTCTGGCCTCTATCTCCTCTATTGGTAAGAAACAGTGCACCTTGTTTCCCCTTGCAACCAGTCCTTCCTCTGAGCCCACACCTTTAGACTTGAGAGTCTTGGATGTACTAGAACCCAGTCCTGCCACAGTGACTATTTTCATAAGGGACACACAACTTAAGCTTAGCCATGGCTTTCAGCCTGGGTTGTTTGCCGGAATCGTTAGGAATGGGAAGTAGTCTTTCTGTGGGCTTTGTTGAATTGGCAGGAAGTGAGTCTGGTGTTGCTTGGCAGCCATTTTAGTCCCATTCAGAGACAGCCTGCTCATGAATGAAGCCAGAGGCAGCAAGAGGGTGGCAAAGCCATAAAGACAGGGGCACTGAGTGTCTGCATTCATCAACTCCTGAACCTGGAGCTCTATTTTTAATCAATTTTCTTAAGTTTTGCTAAGTAGCCTAGGATGCCCTTTAACGATGCCTTAGGCAATCGTCTCAAGCCTAAGCCTATCAAGTGTTGGGATTATAGGTGTGAGACACAACGCCCAGCTCGGAGGCTGTTTTCTATTAAGCAAGTCCAAGTCTGGACTTTCTTGCTTGCAACCTATTTATGGATCCCAAACCCAGCCCCTGGCAGGTGTAGTGGCCTGAAATCTCAGCAGTCTGGAAGCTGAGGCAGAAAGACAGCCTAGATGACAGAGTTTCAGGCTGGCATGAGCTCTACAGACAGACCCTGTCTCAAAAAACAAAAGCAAACAAAAGAGCAAATCGAAACAATAATGACAGGTTTTTGTTTTTTTGGTTTTTTAAAACTGGTTAGAAGGAAATGACTCCAGCTCCAGGTGACAGGGTTATTCTTGATGACTTTCCTAGCCAAGGCTTATGAAAACCATCTTCACATCAGAGCTGGGACACAAAGAAGACAACTTAAGATGGTGGCTTGGGGCCAAACCCAAAGAGCCATAAGAATAAACACAGAATCTCTTCTCACTGGGAAAAAGCCACTCAACAGCCCTCACATACCTTAGACCTAGAAACAGTAGGCATATCCCACCATAACCTTAGACTAGGTTAACTACCTAGTCCATTCCTCCTATTGAACAAGAAAAACAACACATTTCTATCTCATAGGGTTGCTGTTTAAATGAAATGCACGTAAGCCACCTGTTCAATGATAGCACTCACACAGCCCAGTGGCCGTCAGCATCTAACACGCCTTTCGCTTGTCACAGCTGCTCAGCATCATCTAATGATCCTGAGTCCACCTAGAATTTTAAACAAAAATTCTAAGACTCTCAAGGATGTCTGGGATATATATGTAAAATATTTATTTTTTTTTTAATTGTAATAATACCCAGCATAAGGTTAACATGCATAATCTTTTAAGTGACTCATCTGAATGTGGCCTCATAACTTCATGAATATATAACTATGGAACCCCATTTGACAGGTGAGAAACTTGAGGTTCAGGGATATAAAAGCTGTGCCTGAGTCTTTTTGATGAGAGTTAGGGAGTCAGGGTTAGGTCAGGCCTGTGCAGAGTATGCTAAAGGCCCACGCTCCCATCACGGTACCCGTCTCCCTGCTGAAGGTAAAGGCTCTTCTGGAAGCCCCTTACCTTGGATATAGCTCCTAAGAGGTCACTGCTCTGATGGGCCAGGGCCTCCACTTCACTAACTGCAAACTTAGCAGAGCTGACCCCTGGACAGGGCAGATGGGAAGTTCCCTCACTTTTCTCCGATTTTTCTGAGCCACAATGATCTGTATAAGGCTTTTCATTTTAACCCATCTAGCGTCTAGGCTGGAGAAATGGATTAGTGGTTAGTTAGGAGCACTTACTGCTCTTCCAGAGGACCTTAGTTTCATTCCCAGCATCCACAGCAAGTGGCTCACAACAAGCTAGGTAACTCCCTCTCCAAAGGATTGGACACACTGGCCTCTGCTGGCATGTGCACTTACGTGCACATACATACAGGCCAACATACACCTTCACATAATTAAAAATAAAATGTCTATCATCCGCAGGTTAGTCGCATCCCCATGCCTACCTACCCAGTGGCTCCAACTCTCAGAGACATTCATTCACTTCCATTAAGAGGGAGGTTCCAAAACTTGTCTAAACTTCACTGAAGACACAACAATGCACTGTTTGCATTTCAAAACCCAGTCATTAATTTTGTATGCTATAAGCTTCCATGGTTTTATTTTCATCTATTTAAACAACATCCTCACTGTTTTCAAAGGACTCAATCTGGTCAGCCAGGGACGAATTCCACTCTCCTGTTCAGAGTTGTGACCATCCTCAATCTCATTTTAAAAATAAATTCAGGGACCTGAGACATAGTGCTACCAGCACTCAGGAGGTCCAGGTTCCATCCCCCCAATTCCAGAAAATACATTCACTCACTCAAAGACCCAGCAGCTCTGGCATGGGATGATGAGGTGGGAACCTTTGGATTCCATGTCCGGATTCTCAATTCTTACCACAGACTTCCAAAGTTCAGTGCTCCTGGGAAAAGTAGGTAGCTGAGACAAAAAGGGGCTTGGAGACACACCTCACAAACATGTGTGTTTAGGAACAAGTGGAAATGAATGTCCAGAAAGACTCAAGAAATTAAAAAAAAAAAAAAATTCCCCCCTACTCTGGTGAGGGCTCCATTCTCCCAATAACATTGATAGCCCTCCACTTACTTGAGGAGGCTATTTGAGGCCAAGATCAGACAAATAATAACTCGTGGCCTTCCAGGAAGGGAAAGCAAGGACTCTGAGTTTTGCCTGGAGCTGCTTCAGGAAGTGAAGTTGACTGGGATCAAAGGGAAGAGGCTGGGCCACTCTACCAAGGCCCTTTACCTGATTAATTCCTCTAAGCAGCATTGCAGGCACAGATTTAAAACAACAATATAAATAAAACCTTGTTAATCACAGATTCAAAGCCTCAGGAGCTCACAAGGGAGGGAGAACTGAGCGCTCACAGGAGCAAGCTGAAAGCCACAGGCTTTAACATTTTCTACTGAAAACTACAGGCACTAGAAGATTCCAGAAGCCCAGAGTCACATGCTAGCGAAGGCTAGAGGGCTTTTGTATCCTGGCAATGTGCCTCCAAATCTCCCACGTTCCTCCAAATGCTTCCGCAGAACAAGCCCATCACAGGGGGTGGGCACATACTCTTTTATAGACAAAATGATGGATGAGATGACCTTTCAAGGTCACTCCCAATCTCCAAGGTCTATTCTTTTTAGACCAACAACTACCACCACCAAGTGCACTAGGCTTAGGCCTGTGACTAACTTCCAACAAAAAGTGGGGCGGACTGGGAGCCAGGATTACCCAAGACCACTGCTGGGAGGATCTCTCTTTCCCTTTTTAACATCTGTGGGTTCTTTTTTTCTCTCTCCCTTTTGCGTGTGTTTGCATAGAAACAGAAAGTGCCTTTGTACCAATTACTAGGCATTAATTTACGCTCCTCCGTGGGCGCGGGGCTTTCTGGAGAAACACTAAGGCAGGGTGGGAGGGTGATGTGGGGGAGGTTTCTAGCTGTAAGCTAGCTCCCCCAACCCTGAGAATAGATAAGGCAAGAAAGAGAGAAAATAAAAACCAGACTAAGAAACACAACAAGCCTGGGTGTTGTTTTTCAATACCAACAATGCTAATGATCGGAAGGCATCCAGAAACCAAGCCGATGGGCTGGGAAGCAGGCTCCCAGCAGAGCTACAGTCCTGTGGTTTTAGGGCCTGCTGAAAGAGCACGAGAAATCATCTGCCTGTTTTTTCCTCTCAATGAACTTATTAGGGAAGATCATTGTCAGCCACTTTCCCAGTATGCCCTATGATGTTTCTCCCTGGGAAGTTCACTTAGGGAGTTTCCCACAGATGCTGCAGAATGACTGACTGGTCTTCTGGGCTAAGCATCAACAACTGAGACAGGGATGGGGTCCAACAGTCCACTTCCCTCCCGTTATAGCACTCTGTCTGAAGGCGATGGGATGCTACCATCCAGAGGGCTCTGCTTCCTCCAGTGCCTCCCTCCTCCAACCCTGGGCCCACTCACACTCCACAGAGAGGGAAACCAGGGAAACAACAACCACGTGCTTTGTAATTGTACCCCATTTGCATCTCATGCTGTGAAGCAGGGATCCTTGCCAGCTTCTGAAGCTCCCAAGGCCACCCTGCTTTGTCAGTGCTAGGGCACAGAGATGGGGCAACTAAGAGATGAAGGAGGGCTCCTTCACTCAACGGGTTCTTCTCTTCCAGACTAGGAACAAACAAGAGCCACCAGGGTGGGTCTCCATCTCGAAGGGAGATTTCTGCTGGGCCAAATAATCCAAAGACTTAAGAAGTATAGCTTGTCTGCAATTCACAAGCAAACCCAGAGGAACCCAACAAACTCAGTGACCTAGCTTCTCAACGGAAAGGTGCATGTGGCTCTGCACTCACCTCTCTATAATTCATTGATATTTCTCCACACAGGGCACTTGAAAATGGATCTAGACATTCCCACTGGAGAGGGCGGGTGAGTTAGCATCTCCAGGTGGGCAAAAATTGGTTCTTTGAAAGATGGAAACAATCTTAGGTATGTATTAGAATGATCTGTGGCCTTCTAAAGGAGCACAATCCCTAAGTAGCTCTAGAAGTCCTGCTCTCAGGGTTAAGACACAGTAGAGTATAGGGTGGGCGTTTGTAGAAAAACATCATCTCAAGTCTCTTTAGGGGACATAGAATGGGAAAATAGTGGAGAAATAGTTCCATAAGCAAGTCGCCCCTCCCCACTCCGTCGGGTTTAGCTGGAAATGCATCTGGGAGGAAGGATGCAGTTTATGAATTCTATTCTGTTAACACTGTGGCAAAAAGTGCACCCCCTTAAGGACCAGAACACAGGGTTGGTTTCCTTGTACTCGTAAAAAGTGATCAAAAGGACCAGGTGACAACACTTCAGCTACTAAGGCCTCGAAGTCTAGGGCTTGGTTGGGGTCACAGCCAGAGTTGGCTCTAGTTCTGAAATCTAGACTCCCTGGGCTTTTGTTTGGGTGGCAAGAATTGAACCCAGGGCCTTGGGTACGCCACTGAGCACCTGTAGCCCCTCTAAGTGGCTTCATATCTCACTTCTTCGTTTGAGACAGAGTCTCACTATATAACTGTGGCAGGCCTGTAGTAGCTTGCTATGTAGACCAGGCTGGCCTTGAACTCAGAGAGATCCATCTGCTTCTGCCTCCCGAGTGCTAGGATTAAAGGCATGTGCTACCACATCGGCCATATCACATTTCCAATAACACTAGACTCTCCTCAGACAGTGACTTCAAAGCTACAGAGACTAGTGAAAGAAGCTATCTTGGAAGGTAACCTGTCCACCCAAATTAGAATTGCCCAGAATGGATAGTCCTGGGGGTGGGGGGCGGCGGGGATGTGGGCGGGGATGTGGGCGGGGGGGGGGGGGTTGGAGACAAAGATTCTATTCCAAAACTGAAGGATGCTAGGCCAGTCCCTTCTGCCAGACACTCTGAGAATCCAAAGAAAAAGTATAAGTCTGGTGTACATGCCTTCAGGCATTTAGGGTTAGGGGTAGGGAAGCTTCTCAAATTCAAGTTCGGCTTAGCTCTGTAGCAATGCACTGTCTCCAAAAACCAAAAATGAAAAGAAATAAATGAGGTCCACCTGATAAAAAGTAGTTCAAACCAATTGTTGCTAGGCAAGGATCCGGGCCCATTATTTGCCAGATCTTTCCAGAAAAGCTAGACATCTGGACTCATGCCAGAATCCTGATTTTTAGATGCTGGTAACTAATGAAATTTTTATAAACTCTGTGCTGTCCACAGCAAACAAATCTGCAAAGCCAATTCTGCAGCAGGACTCCAGCTTGCAAACCCCACATTACAAAGACCTGCTGTAGGGTCTCAGGAAAACAGAGAGGTAAAGCCAGAGCTCGGGATATCATGGAAGGCACTCCATGAATTAAAGAAAAAAAATTGAAATGATTCAACTTCTAAAGCTGCCAGTTTATGGAAGCAGAGCTGTACAAGACTCTATAAGGAAGTGAGCAAACAGGAGGGATTCTCGAGGGACTGTGTGGAGCAGTGTTAAGAACGGGGTGGGGGGTGTGGCAGGGACTTCAGCTCTTAAGATTTTCACGGAATGCAGATGATCCTAGGCTGTCTCCAAGCACCTTCTGGATTTAAGAACCGGCAGAGAGCAAATCAGAAGCTACTTGCCCCACCCAACCACGATCTGAAACTGTCTGAGAACGAAGCGCCCAAAACTCAACTTGGCATGTACCTCCTCACCAAAACACTTTGGGCATTATCTGTAGAGGCTGGCGATTTTGTCCACCCTAGGAGTACTGAGTCCCACACCCCCATCCCCAACCCCCCAAAACATAAATAAGACCCCTGAAATCACCACACCACTAGAGCTAAAGGAATGACTGTAGCATTTTAAAATGGGAAGAACATTTACTTCATTTCCTTTTGCACTGGGATCTGTGTGAAAGGTTCTCCTGAAACAGCTGAGCTGACGTGCCTTATGGAGAATTAAAGAGCAGCACGCATGCACGCACACATGAGCAGCCATTTCTATAAATGCCCGAGAAAAGCACTCAGCCGAAATGGCCCAGAATGCTGGGTATCTTCTGCTGAGCCCCAGAAGGCACTGCGGGCCTCCCCACCTGCACCATTTACTGGGCAGTCCTCCTGAAGGAGAAAATGCCTTTGCTCAAGGTGGCAGTGGGTGTTCATGTGAGCCACTGAATCCTGGGAACATGGCTGACACGGCCAGGCCTGCCCAACAGCTGTGGAGAGGAACACGCTGAGTTAATATACCACTGTTCACCCCCGAGAGCCCTACTAAAGGTCACACCCCCCACTGAGCCAACAGGCCTGTCTGACTGTTTATAGACACAAACTTACAGAGGTGCTGTTTCATATGGCAACCTAGACGTGGATCCCAAACAGCACCTAGTTTTTCATTATCACTAGGAAATTTAAGATTTATTCTGGTGCTGGCAGCGCGCCTCAAGAGACTCACTTTCCAAAGGATATAAGAGAGGTGGCTACATTGTCTTTTCAAAACAAACAAAACCGAAAATCCCAACGAGTGTCATTTTGAAGCCAAAGGTTCAGGACCTCTTCTACAAAATGCCAAACCGTCACACCAAATCCTCAACACCTTTGTACACGATGCCAACCACCTCTGAAACATGCTGTCTCAGGACAAGGTAAGGCCCATGGCCTGATCATAATAACAGTTTCAAGCGACCCTTCCCTAGCTGATCACAACACTTGTTCATTTGTGAACGCTTTCCACCTTTTCCTACGCATGTTTAACTAGAACCACCAGAGCTGGCTGACCAGGGTCCTACTAAGCCCCTAAAGCCCATTCCATACAGCAGGTTTACAGCCACATGGGTGTGCTGCTTGGCCTCCAGCTAACAGAAACGCCCCCACATTCATCCCAGAGGCCTTGAACTCCAGCAAAGACCACACCTCTCTCCTTAGGCTTCAGGCGTGAGACCAAATAAGTCACAAGGGAACAGATGAGCACTGAATCACGTTCCTCGGGAAAGCTAACTAGTCAAGAAGTTAATCCACCAACCATTCCTTCATCAGTCTCCCCTGCAGCCTGAAGCAGTTTTATTTTAAACCTCTCAGGGGACTCTCTTAGCCAAATTTAAAACCACCTTGGCAAGCCCTGAAAAGTAGCCCGCCATCCAGCTAAATGAGTCCTTAGTCATCCCTAAAAGGATTCACGCCGAGTGCGGCTTCTCCCCTCCCCCCCTCAGCGCCCCCCATGCCGACCCCTCCGCTGCAACCACACCAGGGAAAGGAATAAAAGCTGCGCCATCCGACTGCCCTGCGGCCAGAGTCTCCCCAGGTGGGGCGACCCCGCAGCAGCGGGGTTCGGAGTCCCGGGGGCGGGGCGGGTAAGGGAGGGGCGGGCCAGCTCCAGGCCGAGCCACGCAAGCTACTTGCTTAGCGCTGCAGTTGGGGGGGCGGCGGAGGGGGGTGTTCGGGTGGCTCCTAAAGGTTGGGGCCAAGTAAGGAGAGAGTGCAAGAGTTAAGCAGCATCTACTCCAAAATGTTTGCAGCCTCTAGGCCGAGTGAGGTGTCCTGGGCGCCCAGGAATGCCGGCCGGCCAAAGGTTAGCTAAGCCCGGAGTAGGAGAAGAGGCGACGCCGCTAACCTGTATGCACTCTGTAATGGGCTTTTAGATGGGAGGATTTTCCATAGACTTTCCCACAGCCACTGTAGGGGCACTTGTGCCTCTTTTCGGAGGCGTGTTTCCCCTTCGAAGCCACTCCAGAGTGGAGGAGGGAGAGCGGGCTGGGCGCGCTGCCAGAATCCTGTCTCTCCTCCGGGCTGTGGGAAGGACTCGACCCAGATTCGGTGGTCACGTCGCTGTCGGATCCTATATCCTCATCGGGACTCTCCAGACTGTCGCTGCACACCGAGGGGGTCTGGATGGGTCGGTATTTGTTCAGGTCCAACAAGCTCTTGGCGATGGTGACCAGTGTGCAATAATCCTTCCAGGTGTCCCCTGGGTCACCGTGTTCCTTGGTCACCTCGCGCTCAGGTAGTCGCAGCCGCTCGGCGTCCGGAGCGCCCCCGTGCTCCGGCACGGCGGCGCGGTTGGAGATGGAAACCAGACACTGGGCAGCCACGAAGTCCATGTAGGCGGCCGCGGACATGGTGCGGGCGACGGCAGCCCGGGCGGTGCGGCCAAACTTGACGGTGGCTGCGGAGCTTCGGCTAGCCCTGCCCTGGCCTCGGACGACGAGCGCGGTGCGGCGCGGCCGAGGGGGCGGGGGCGCGGGAGCTTGCGACTCGCGGGAGCGCCGAGGCGACCTCAGCCCCTCATCTTTACGTAACCGGCAGCGCCTCCGCACGCAGCAGCCGCGGCCGGCTCCGCGCTGTCGCCGCCGCCCTGCCCGGCGCCCGGCGCGATCCCACGATGGGCGCGCCCTCCTCCTGAGCCGGTTCCTTGGAGAGATGCCACACGTGGCGGTCGCAAGTTTATTCGACTGCAAACGTGTCCGAGTCACGGGGAAAGCCAACTGCGAGCCAGGCGCACGCCCTCGACCGCCTCTCCGCCGAGCTGACGCCCCCGGGGCATCAGCCGAGTACGCGGACGAGGGGGGCCGGGGCTGAGTGGGGCGCCGCGCCTACGAGACACTTCTTCCCGCGTCCGCCGACGGCCGCCGAGCCCCTGGTCCTGCCGCGCCGCGCCGCTCCGGCATTCTCCAGCTCAGTAACAATTTCGCAGAATCCCATCACGTCACAATCCAGGCCCCCTCCAATTGGCCAGCGGGGAGGGTGATTCAACTCTGTTTACTTTCTCCCCCTGCCAGTCAGAAGGGCCCTTCGGTGGAGAGGTGCGTCTAGAACTACGGCGCGCGGCCAATCCGACCGTTCCGTTCCGCCGCCGCGTGCTGCCCCTCCAGCCCCGAACGCTGACATTTAAAAGGGAAACTGCTCGGAGCCCGGCAACCAGCGGCTCCGCATCCCCGGAGATGCCGCCCAGACCGCGCGCGCGCCCACGCCTCCCGGCCCACGTGCCAGCTGGCGTGGCTTGGGAACGCATCTCCCCTAGACAGTTACACCCATCCCTAGGGACGAAACAAAACTTCACCTTCGGGTTCCCAGCCCTCAAACAGTTAACTGACTTCCTGCAAACGCTACAGTCCCAGCAACCAGCCTTCCAATCAAAAGTAAGTTGGTTGACGTCACTAGCATTGGCTCAGCCAATCAGAAGGGCGTTCCAAAAGGAAGCGCTCGACACTTGTAAACCTGCGGCGCAGTAGTGAACTCAGACGGATCTTTTCATGTTGTGTTACTGATGGTAACCCTAGAATATAGATGGAAGGACGAGGTGCTTAATAAACGCAGTGCGAATATACTGAAACAAACCTTGATATGGCAGGTCACGTTGTCCAAGGACAAACTCGGATGAGACGGTATCAATTCGTTCTTGTTTGGAATGCAGCACTTTGGAGATGTTTAAAAGTTCTTTCACCCTACACATTAACCGAGAGAAATTCATCTAAAAAATTTCACAGTTAACAAACGATCTGTTTCCGTATTCAATGGTCCTTACATAGAAGCACCACCATCTTGGTAATTTGCTAAACCTCACGGTTCCTACTTCCTCGGGTGCCATTTACTCTAAGTTAACTAGTTTCGAAGTTATCTTTGAAGCCATAAACGGAGAACATTAAAACCCCTCATTTGCATAACTTAAAAAATCCTTTCTTTTTAGGGGCTCCTCCCAATTTCCTTCCTCTTGCTTCACAATTGAGAAAAAGACTTGTCTGTCTTATCAGGTAGACAGTGGCAGAACTCGAAACCGCAGGGTTCCTGATTTCTGACTCGGCTTTAGAAGAACCACCTCTGTGAAATATTAACTGTGTTAAATAGTATTAAGAACTGGAATCAGCCAGAGATCCTTAACAACTGAATCTTGTGGCATTACTTGGTCAACAATTAGTGTGGGTTTGGGAGTCTGATTAACTCAGTGTGCTTCTTCCTGTGATGAATGCTGGGGTTGTTTTCCATCTTGATAGCTGAGCAAAGAATCTACAGCAGGGGCATACAGTCAAAACTGCTGATTAAAAATCCATCCATTTATCCTGAGTATGAAAGGCTCTTTCTTGTTTCTATGAGACACTAACAACCCGGTTCCCAAGAGTGGTAAATCCTTAATGTTTCAGATACTTCTACAAGGTTCTTTGGGAATCTCAGAAGGACCCTTCCAGTTTGAAGGTTAGGGTAAATTGTTTTGACTTATAAAGTTATACAGGAAAGACACCACACAAGGTCATTTCCTGGGAAAAGAGCATGTAGAAAGAAATTGCTAACCCATGGAGAAATATCACCGCCATCACATCACATCATGAGAGCGCCAGAGAACACGCTTTGTGCCAGGCCCAAGTACAGGCCCCAAAACCCTTATAACATCCATCCATCCATCCATCCAATGTGAGATGTGTGTGTGTGTGTGTAATAGTGTATAACAGAGAAGCCATCTTGGAAGTCTTGCATTCTAATAACCTTAATTTCTGAAAATAATTCACTGGGGCTGGCCATGATGGTGCAGACCAGAAGTCCCAGAACGCAGGAGGCTGAGGCAGGATGGAACATTTGAGGCATTTGAGGAGGCTACAAAGTGAGATTCTGTCTCAAAAGGGGATGGGGGCAGGGAATGAAGGAAGAAAGAAAAGGAGGAAAGAGAAGGATTAGTTCTACCTAATTTGCAATCTTTTTTTTTTCTAGAATAAAGTCTGTCCTTAGGATACATGAGTCTTTAAGTTTTGCACATCTGCCTGCCTCCCTAGGGCACAGCACAGATAACCAGAGAGACAGAGAGATCAGTCTGAGAGCCCCATGATCGAGGCCTATACAACCTCCCAGACTTATATTTCCACTGTCGTTAGTTACACTCATGAAGTCTGGTCAGGTCTAGGTCTGAGTGGCTACCAAAGATTAACATCAAGAGGAGAAGGAGCCTGTATCTTCCCTTAAAGATTATGATTCTGAATTTGAAGACAGTAACATCAGGAATTTTTAAATATAAACTTTAACTTCCCTTACTTCTTGCTGCCTTCCTTCTAGTGCCCTTTAATTTCACATGATCCTGACTGCACTCTCAACACTCTTGATTCAGTTATAAAGAAGATCATGAAAGCAGACTTCATCCGTGTGAATTTCTCTTACGGATTTGCAAGCACAATTGCTACTTGCTTTAGAGAATCGCTTCAAATTCGGCAATTCTAGCATTAAACACCATCCTCCCCTTCTCCAACCATTCATTCTCAGATATTTACATTCTTGCTAATGAACAAGGCGTGAGGGAATACAGAAATACAAAAGGAGTCTGTCCTCTGTGTTAAGAATCATACAATGTGGCCGGGCGGTGGTGGCGCACGCCTTTAATCCCAGCACTTGGGAGGCAGAGGCAGGTGGATTTCTGAGTTCGAGGCCAGCCTGGTCTACAGAGCGAGTTCCAGGACAGCCAGGGCTACACAGAGAAACCCTGTCTCAAAAAACCAAAAAAAAAAAAAAAAAAAAAAAAAAAGAATCATACAATGTGTTTGATAGCACAGAGCACAAGAAGTGACATTTCCTACATCATGATTTTTTTTTCCTTGTATTTTAAATAATATTTTCTTTGCTGTATTGGAATGTACTATAATAGTCTTATAACTAAAACCAGCTTATGCTATTTAGCCAGCATGTGGTTGTCTCAATTAAATTTTGGCAAAATATCTTGTTAATATTATGCCATATAAATCTAAGAGGTCTGCTTTCCCAAGTTACTCTTTATACATTTCTACTCCAAATACCCGCCACCCAGAGGAACAAGAGAACCCAAAGATTGTAACTGTTTCTAGTACATGTTATTTTCCTTTCTACAGTCTCTATTTTTCCCATGGCTATGGCTTATTAGCCTGTAGCCAGAACAGTGAGCTTTATTTACAATGCTTCCTAATATAATTAATGGTATTTGATCTAGTACAAGGTAGTACCTGAAGGCTATAGGCCTAAAATGAGATCCATGACCTCACCCCACCTCTCTGAGCCATTTTCTTATCTGAGGACTGATACGATTAGATTAACACAGTTGCAGTCTCTTTAAAACTCCCTGGATGCAGGGGTCTGTAAAAATTCTTAGAGGACGGGATGGGCTGTGGAATGGCACACCTGTGATACTGAAAACACAGTACTAGGGGGGAAGAGGAGAGGAGTATGTGAGACTCTGACTTAAACAGATTTGGAGGACTGGAGCACTAGAGTAAGATTTGCTCTCTCCGAGCACTGCCTTATCTGCCTGCACCACCTTACAGTGAAGGTTTGGGAATTTAAAGCCAGTACTTAACGAAAATGCATTTTCCCCTAAAAATTATTTTTTTAAAAACAGGGCCTAGGCTAGCCTCCAACTCTAGATTTTCCTGCCTCCACCTCCCAAAGCTAAAATTAACATACCTTTTTTTTTTTTTTTCTCTAATTCATAATCTCACCTCTATTCCCCTTCTTACACTGCTCTGTAGGAAGTGGCCTAGAAGCTTAGAATCTGTTCTTTTTCCTAGGTAAGTCCCAATAGATGTTCCCAGGCTAACTCTCTCAATTCTAGGGCCCCTCCCCTGGAGACATATTTAGACTAAGCCTGAAGCAGGGCTTCCCCCATCTTGTTGGGTGAGGCTAATCACCTGGCACTTAGTTTAAAACACAGATGGCCAAGTATGGTCCCTGTTCTAGGCCCAAAGTTCAGCCTAAAGTCACATGCTGTAGATACAGGTTTCTGCCGATTCTGGCTTTTCTCAGTCTTTTCCTGCTGAGAGGCGTGGACAGTGCCTGGACAAAGTTGCCAGCCTCCCGGCGGGAAGGAAGAACAGATGGCCCGTGGGGGGTAGGGGATCACGTGTCAGACCTCACGTTGGGATGGATCCTCACCTCTCTCTTTCCCAGCCTGGACTCAGCAGCTTTAGCGATCTCACCCAAAGCACATAAAGGGCCTACTGGGGAAAGCTGTGTTCTTTTTGCTGAAAGGTGGTGGGTTTAGGAAAAATACAGACAGGAATGAAAGGGTGGGCTCTCCACTGTAGCGATGTCCCTGGATTTGAAACACAATCCGATAAAGCCGGATCTGGCGAACCGATTGTGGCCAGGTTAACACCCAGTGTCTAGAGGGGCGGGGGAGCTCCGGCAAGCGCGAAAACTTCCACGACGCCCTACTTTACCCTCGCTCCACTAAGCAGCCTACCGCAAAACCCCAGGCCTCTCCATTGCAGAGCGGAAAGGCCATCCGTTCATGCATATGCAGGAGGATAAGTTTAGTCCGCAGCCCCCTAAGCTCAGAGCAGCCCGGCGTGGCGCTCGGGGCGGGTGCTCGGCTCCGGCCGCAGAGTGGCGGGCGGTTCAGCCACTTGCGCGCCGAGCGTCTGGGCCTGGCATCGCCCTTTTAAAAAGTCTTCTGCAGGCGGCCGCCGCCGCAGCAGCCGGAGGAGGCAGGTTCATCTGAGGACAGTCCCAGTTCTCAGAAATCCCTTCCCTGCTGGAACATCAAGCTCCCTTTGCTGCAGTTGAACAAACTGCCCTAGATTGGGGGACGAGGAACCCGCCCCAAACTCGTGCAAGGAGCTCGGGGGCCCGCGCCCACGTGAGCTAACCTTGAAATTAGCCCCCACACCTGAGGTGGAGGTGGAGCGACAGGGGAGGGTTGCTGGCCCCTGGGGCGCTAGCCACTGGGCTTGTACGCTCCACGTGAGCGCACCTCCCTGTTTCGTAACTCTAGAGAGATTTTTTTTTTTTTTTAAATCCCTGGGGTACCATGGGTGTGAGGTGTGCTGAGAAGGCAGGCCACTTTCCACCCCCGCATCCTCGAAGATCAGGAAAACCTGCCCTGCGGTCCCCCTGGGAACACTGCAGAGTAGGGTGTCGCGATGACATCAGCTTCTAAACATAGTCCGCACCGCACCCCAACTCTGGGCCCAGCAAGCAAGGCGCGGGGGTGGGGGAGGATAAGAGAGGTGGGGTGGCTGGTGCTGGCTTGTCCCTGGGCGGGGCAGGCTGGCCGGCCAGGCTGTGCGGGTGGAGATGACTTTGCAGGAATTGTGCTCTCCACGACTGCAGCCACATCTTTCCTGCGATGACCCAGCCACCCGGCAAAAAAAAAAAAACAAAAAAAAAAACATTAATGTCGTTCCTTGCCCTCCCCTACCCCACAAAAGCTATGCGCACACTCATGCAGTCTTTCGACCCGGTGTTCCTTTCATTTATAAGCCAATCTATCCCCAGCCCGGGCACCCGGGATCGGTCCGGTGCTGGCGCCCCCCGGCTCTGGTTCTGCCTCGGGGCTAAGGCTGCGCTGGGGTCGGCGGGGCCCTCTTGGTGAGTCAGAAGGGCTGTGTTTCCTGTGGTTGTTGTGGAACAGTTTGTCCTTTTTACCCCCCCCCACCGGTCTCCACCCCCTTGGTAAATATAGCGCTCACGTTTCATCATCTCTTTGTCCAACGAGCGCCAGACACCCCGGCCCGCGGCCCACGCCGCCTCCCTCCTCCTCCAGGCTCGGTTACCTCGCATAACCCCGCGCACTGGCGGCAGCAGCAGCCGCCCCTCAGCCCCGGCGCCGCTCCCGGTGCTTCCCACTGCAGGACACTCCCGCCTTCTCTCATCCCCCTCCCGTGCTTCCAAGTCCCCTCAAGACCCAGGACCCACACATTCTCTCCGATGTCCCCTAGATGTTTGGAGGTAGACACTCCCCGGAGACACCCCACGCTCTGGCCGGTTGCTGCGTCCTCCACCCCCTCTCGTCGCAAGTCCAAGTCTGATGCCATGTGCCCCTCCCGAGCGAGCGCAGGTGACAGGCGGCTGAGACAGTTCTGATTCAGCGACAGTTGCTTGTACTTAGGGGTGGGTGCCTGGCGAGCTGTCTTCCCACCTCCTGCCACCCCTACCCCAGTAGGGACGTGGGCTGCAGGGTCGGGAAGACGAGTTGAGTGGATGACAGGCAAAAAAGTGTGTGCTTGTTCTTCACTCTCCCTCCCACTCCCTGCTTCATTTCCACACATACAGCCACCCACCGGGACCGGAGGCGGCTGGTGTTCTCTGAACACCGGGAACTGGCTCTCTCCGTGGTCGCCTGTTTACTTGCCTCCTCTTCCCTTTCCCTCCCTTCGCCCATCACCCGGGGCTGCCTCCCTCCTGCCTAGAGCAGCTGGGAAACCTGCCGCAAAACACTGCAGTCATGGGACTTTCCTGCACCCATGTGCTTCTAGTTTGCCCTGTTCTACCCTAGCCTGCCCTGCCCTGTGACCACTTGGGGCGCGTCTTCGTCCTGGAAAGGAAGGCTCTTAAGGCTCCTAATCCAGCAGTGCGTCAGCTCTCTCCTTCTCTGGTCTCCTCTACCCTTCCCCCCACCCCATACTTTCCTGCAAAGGCTGGGCCTGGCAGCCTTTTTGGCCGGAATACTGGGCCACCTCCATGAGCGGCCACCTGTCTGGGGAGAGGTGGCGAGAGAGCTGACAGATACTAAGAACTCTGCACCCAGGAGGCAAGAGAGCTAGTTTCTTTGCCATTACAGACTGTCCTGTGTGGGCCCTGTTTGTGCCAGCTGCCCCAAATTTTCCTAATGCCCCCCCACCCCCGAAATCTATTCCCAGGGACATACCTCGAGAGAGGCAACCCTTCTCTTTTAAGTTTGCTTCTCTGCAGGGAAGAATTCAGCTTTTCCTTACAGTTAAGCTGAATAAACAAAGGGCCCCCCCAAGAAGGACAAGAGGTTCCAGCTCTGTTTGTCGCCTGTTTGAGGTTCACCCCATTTTAAAAACCACCTCTTCACCACCCTCTGCTCACTGCCATGGTTACCAGCGCCCTGTCCTTGAGCGGCACTAGTTGTACAAAGGCAGAAACAAACGAGGGCATTTTAAGTGTTCTTTTAAATATCCAAAACACTGTGTTGGCATTTGGGAAACAGAGAAAGGGAAATAAAAGGTCTGGCTGTTTCTTGTTTCCTTCCGAGTCCAGGACCCTGAATAAATCCTTTACCCTGAGTGGCCTCTTAGCCCCCAAAGAGAGGATGAAGTTTACGAGGCCCACGGAGTGGAATTCGGCACCTGTTGGTTGTCAGCATTAGTGCTGTTCACGGTTAGTCTGCCACTTCCTTCCTCTCTGCAGCTTTAGACCTTGCCCCCAGGCTAAGCTAGCTCCACCTGTGTGCCTTGTGGCGTGTCTTCTGACTTTCTGATCACCTTTCATGCTCTGAGAGTCCACACAACTTGATTCCCAGCCTTCCCTCCCGCTGTTAGCACTATTCGTGGGGTGAGCTTTCAGGTAGGTAAACGGCCGATCTGAGTGAGATCCTCATCCCTCAAACACTCCATTGTTATCCGGGTACCTTAGACCTTTGCAACACCAGATGCTCCTTCATTTCTGAACTCTTATCCTGTCCTGCACCCTACTTCCCAGCTGGACTGACTGGTTTTGTGTGTCAACTTGACACAAGTTGGAGTTATCACAAAGAAAGGAGCCTCCCTTGAGGAAATGCCTCCTTGAGATCTAGCTGTAAGGCATTTTCTCAGTTAGTGACCAAGGGTGGGAGGGCCCATTGTGGGTGGTGCCATCCCTGGGCTGGTAGTCCTAGGTTCTATGAAGAAAGCAAGCTGAGCAAGCCAGGGGAAGCAAACCAGTAAAGTAACTTCCCTCCATGGCCTCTGCATCAGCTCCTGCTTCCTGACCTGCTTGGGTTCCTGTCCTGACTTCCTTTGGTGATGAAGAGCAATGTGGAAACGTAAGCTGAATAAACCCTTTCCTCCCCAACTTGCTTCTTGGTCATGATGTTTTGTGCAGGAATAGAAACCCTAAGACACCAACCAACACATCTTTCTCTAGTTTATTTGACTCAAATGACCATATTTGAACAATTCTTCAACTTGGTTGTGGCCTCCAATCTCCTTTTTCAATGTTCAATCTTGTCCTTACGTCCTTCCTACTTAGCTGTGACATCATACTCTATGTGTGCACCCCTCATCTGGTTCCTGGAACTTCTTGACAAGATGCAGTTTCTCTCCAACTTGCTATGCTGAACTAGAATATCAAGGCTAAGTGTTGCCAGTCTAAATTTATGATCACGAGTCTCTAGTGGGCTCTCAACACTGTCCTTTTGCATTCTCCCAGGGACTTTACTTTCCCACACTCTGAAATAACTAAATTGCACCTTCTGTCCTCAGACACCCTCCTCATTGTTCCAAACACACTCTGAAACAAAACCCCTGCTGCTTATTTCACTGAGAAAATAAAGGCAATTTGACAAAACCTCTCACTTCCACCTACTGCACCCCCATGCTTTCTGTCTTTCTGTTCAGGTGCTGCCCACACTCTGGCCGTTGGATACCCATTCATATTTCACACACAACACCAGGATGCCTCCCCAGGGTGTCCCCCATTGTCTATTGCTATGGGTAGGATATTGTTTGATCCCAAGGCTTCATGTGTTGAAGTTTAATACCTATTGTGAGGTTGTAAAAGAATAGGCCAGGATCGATCCATTGGTAGAGCATGAGAATATTATTTAACCTGGGAGTTTAGAGTTTGTGTCCCTGCTCAGTGCTTTGTGCTTGCTGAAAGGGCAAGGGGACATTAGGTTGGTCCCTAGAAGCCATGTAAATTCTTGTCGACCTACAGTTCCCTTCTACTAAGATCCCAACAACAAGTCAAGGCAGGCTTCTGCCTGAGTTCACTCTGAGTAACCAAAGAGTGTATTGGGCTTCCTTATAAAGCAGAAGTAAGTGGTTTCTTACAGGAGTGTGGGAGCTCCTCTTTCAACAGGTCACACCAGGAAAGCCTTTACCCAGCAAGGATGGGAGGTTCTTTACATACAGCCATATAGATTGAGCCCCCTCCTTATGTTTTTCCTCAGGCCTATCTACTCTAGCTCATTCCTGGGATCACTCATGATTAAGGAAGAATTGCATACAAAAGATGGTAGAGAGAGCTAGATACTCATGTGAGGGTATCTCTGGCCTTCCTACCTCTCTCTGTGAGGGTGTAAACACTCAGATAGTACAACTGGGATAATCTTTTTTGGCAAGGGGGTATAGCTGAACTCCCCAAAAGAGCAGTTGTTTGGCTCAGAAGACAGTCATTAGCAGATTCTAGTATCCTTGTCTTTTGTCAGGTGATGCTCTATGTCTTCAAGGCTAGCACTGCCTTCCTAGGTCTTTTTTTTTTTTTTTTTTTTTGGTTTTTCGAGACAGGGTTTCTGTAGGCAGCCGAAGAGACAGCGCCAGTTTCCAACATGGCTGGCGCAGCGTCCTGTATAAGCCTACTGCGCATGCGTCAGCCTCAAGTCCCTCCCAAGAGGGCTTATGCAAATGAGGCATGAGCCCTAACCAATCACAGGGCTTATGCTAATGAGGCACGAGCCCCAACCAATCACAGGGCTTATGCTAATGAGGTACTGGCCCTAACCAATCCTGAGAGAACAGGCCGCCTGGCCCGCCCCCTTGGAAGGGTATATGAGCAGTGCATTTCTGCTGCTTGTGGCCCCTTCGATGGATGAAGACTGTGCCTGGAATAAAAGAGCTGTTAAAGAAGAATCCAGGCGTGTCGTGTCTTACTTGCCGGCCGAGAAGACGCGACAACTGGTGGCCCGTACGGGGAAGAGAGACGCGGCAGCGGAGAGACGCGAGAGACGCGGCGGTGAGAGACAAGAGAGACACGGCAAGAGACGTAGCAGAGACGCGGCTGAGAAACGGAGAGAGACAACGAGAGAGACGCAGCAGAGACGTGGCAATAGACGCGGCGGAGACAACAAGAGATGCGGCAGCTGAAGAAGACTAACGACAACGAGCCGACAACAACAACCTCGTGGATTCAGAAACTGAGGTAAAAAGGTGTAGTTTTTAGTCGAGGTTCCCTGGGTTGGGACGAGTTAAGGATCCCTGGTTTGGGACGAGTCGAGGACGAGTAGAGGCTCCCTGGTTTGGGACGAGTTGAGGTTCGAGTTAAGGATCCCTGCTTTGGGACAAGTCAGGGAAGAGTGGAAGATCCCTGGGTTGGGACGAGTTAAGGATCCCTGGTTTGGGATGAGTCGAGGACGAGTAGAGGCTCCCTGGTTTGGGACGAGTCGAGGTTCGAGTTAAGGATCCCTGCTTTGGGACAAGTCAGGGACGAGTGGAAGATCCCTGGGTTGGGACGAGTTAAGGATCCCTGCTTTGAGACGAGTCAGGGACGAGTGGAAGATCCCTGGGTTGGGACGAGTTAAGGATCCCTGGTTTGAAGTTCCCTGGTTTGGGACGAGTCAGGGACGAGTGGAGGATCCCTGGGTTGGGACGAGTTAAGGATCCCTGGTTTGAAGTTCCCTGGTTTGGGACGAGTCAGGGACGAGTGGAGGATCCCTGGGTTGGGACGAGTTAAGGATCCCTGGTTTGAAGTTCCCTGGTTTGGGACGAGTAGAGGTTCCCTAGGTTTGGGACAAGTCAAGGTTTAGGGACGAGTATAAGGAAAGAGGCAATAAAAGGTCCACAGATTTTCTAAGCTATGATATCTGTTGTCGACCCGGAGTGGGTTGGCTTGGGTATCATAATAGTGATTTTTCTGATGTATGGTCTTAGCTTGTACCTAAATTCTCATTGTGAATGTGAATCCACTGTCCGAAAGGAACAGGAAGTTTTTGAGCAAGTGAAAGAGGCTCGGTCAAAAGACTCTGAGGCAGGCTCTAGTAAAAGAAACAAGGGACCAAAAAAGATAACCAACATTTACTCTAGTCTAAAAGATATAGATACAGAGAGCTCTTCTAGCTCTGATAGCTTAGAAAAGATAGAGGAAGAAAAGAGCTTAAAAAGATGGAGGAGGACCTAGAGGACATGTTAGCTAAAATAAAGTCCATGGTCCTCTCAAGGAAAAAGAAAGGCAAAATGGTGAAAAAGCTCAAACCGCATGCTTGGGAGATGCCCACAGCTCCGCCCCTAGGCCCGCCTCCCTATGTGGAGGTTCCTTGGGCCAGTCTGTCCCCAGAGACACAATGCTCATTCTGCCCACAGACTTGGAAGGAAGCGCGTATGGCCTTCCCAGTTTTTGATCCTGGAGGCAAATATTTTCTAAGCAATCACTCTTCATGACACAGTTCCAAGAGCCTATCTTCAGAACACAGGGAACTAGGGTTAAGAAAAATATTTTATTGGGTATGATTGCAAATTTATAATTTTGGTAATAAAAAACTAGATTTAAACTGGTAATTCAAAGTTGGAGTCACTCAAAACCAGATGTATGACAATATCTTTTAATATTTGAGACATCAGCTATATTCCTAAATAAATTGTGACATAAGATTCAAAGGTTTCTAGGAGATGCTAATTGGCTAAGATCTTTTTTTTTTTTTAAGCTCTCCACAAAAGAATTTAAGCCTCAAGAGAGATACAAACCTTAATTTTTTTTGGCTGATAGAAAAATAATTTTATAAAAAATATAAAAAACTATTATTAATAGATATGTAAATTAATTAGTTGTTGGCTGTTTTATAACAGTCCTATTTAGATTTATATTTACAGACAATGGCCCAGCCTATACGGCTCAAGCTTTTTCTTCCTTTTGCCAACGGATGGAAGTCTTACTCACTCATGGACTGCCCTACAACCCTCAGGGGCAGGGTATTGTAGAACGAGCACATCGCACGCTCAAGGAATGTCTTCAAAAACAAAAAGAGGGAATAGGCCACGGCCTTAACCCCAAGCATAGACTATCCTTAGCACTATTTACTTTAAATTTTCTAAATTTGGATGCTCAGGGTCAGTCTGCTGCTGACAGACATCATAATCACTTACGCCCTCTGCCAGAAAAGGTAAAATGGAAAAATATCATAACTAATGCATGGCGAGGGCCCGATCCCGTGCTCATAAGAGCACGAGGTTCTGTTTGTGTTTTCCCACAGGATCAAGAAAACCCTATCTGGATCCCTGAGAGTCTGACTCGGAAGATCTCCAGTCCGGCGATCCCAGACGAAAGGAGGGATGATGAAACTGCAGATCCTGATGTTGAAGCTCCTGTCACAGACCGCCACCCTGAACGGCACTTGACTAGATCCCGTCACTCTGAAAAGACTTACCACTTGGTTAAGGATGCCCTCAACTTCTTTAAAGAATGGGTGGGAGTATTTGTATGTTGAGCCGTTGTTCTCTTAGGATGTGGTTTCTGCCTTTGGTTTCTATGTCGCTTATGCCATGACCATGCAAGACAAAAGGCTGTAGTTTATCAGGCGCTGACTGCCATGGAGGAAGGTGCTTCCCCAAGTATTTGGCTGGCCTCCCTTAGGGAGACCTAGTGGGGAACCTTCTGGATCCGATATTGGCCGTCCAGGCATTTTCCCTAGATCCTGACCATCTTGACCATTGGCAATGGTGTACATTCATAAGGCTCCTATGGCACCATTTAAATTTTTCAGAAGCGGGGAGTATGAAGAGTGCCTCGACTAGAGATGTTCTCAATCCTGAGATAGATTCTCTGAAAGTATGTCTGAGTGCATAGAGGTTTTGTGTCAAATACCTCTCCCTGAAAAAAGCCACAAAGGCGAGTATGGGATGGCAGCCCCCATTACAATGCCTTCATTACTTGCACAAGGGCTCAGACCTCTGCTTTCCACCGCTGACTTTTGCCACAGTAGTGGCTCCTTCAAGAAGTGCCTTCTAAAGCCTTTTGATAATCACCTGGTGAATGAGTTCAAAGCATGTTTGGGTGTGAGAGGCCTAGGACGAATCTGAAGGGTCCAGAAGTAACCTATTTCAAATTTATAAAATAAATAAGGGGGAGATGTAGGCAGCCGAAGAGACAGCGCCAGTTTCCAACATGGCTGGCGCAGCGTCCTGTATAAGCCTACTGCGCATGCGTCAGCCTCAAGTCCCTCCCAAGAGGGCTTATGCAAATGAGGCATGAGCCCTAACCAATCACAGGGCTTATGCTAATGAGGCACGAGCCCCAACCAATCACAGGGCTTATGCTAATGAGGTACTGGCCCTAACCAATCCTGAGAGAACAGGCCGCCTGGCCCGCCCCCTTGGAAGGGTATATGAGCAGTGCATTTCTGCTGCTTGTGGCCCCTTCGATGGATGAAGACTGTGCCTGGAATAAAAGAGCTGTTAAAGAAGAATCCAGGCGTGTCGTGTCTTACTTGCCGGCCGAGAAGACGCGACAGGTTTTCTCTGTGTAGCTCGGTAGCTCGGGTTGTCCTGGAACTCACTCTGTAGACCAGGCTGGCCTCAAACTCAGAAATCCGCCTGCCTCTGCCTCCCAAGTGCTGGGACTAAAGGCGTGCGCCACCACCGCCCGGCTTCCTAGGTCTTGTATCTCTAGAACCATGAGCTAAACCATGCCTTTCTTTTTAAAGCACTCTGCCTTATTTTGTTATAGTAACTGTGGTAGTTTGAATAGGAATAGCCTCCATAAATTAATGAGTTTGAATGCTTGGCCCATAGGGAATGGCACAATTAAGAGGTGTGGTTATCTTCCAGTTCTCTCTCTCTCTCTCCCTCCCCCCTTCTCTCTCTCTTTCTCTCTCTCCCTTGCTCTCTATCTTTCACTTTCTGTCCTCCCTAGACTTGAATCCTCCAGAGAATTGGAATCAGTGCATGGGGGTGGGAGAGGGTTATCTCTGGGATGAGCTAGAAACCTAGGACAATGGAAACTCCCAGGAATCTATGAGGGTGACCCTAGCTAAGACTCCTAGCAATAGAGGATATGGAACGTGAAATGGCCTGTAACCAGGCAAGACTTCCAATGGAGGAATGGGGACACCAACCCAGTCACAAAACCTTCAACCCACAATTTGTCCTGCCTACAAGATATGCAGGGATAAAGATGAAGCAGAAATTGAGGAAATGGCAACCAATGACTGTCCCAGCTTGAGACTCATGCTGTGAAAGAGAGCCCATCCCTGATAGTATTAATAATATTCTGCTATACTTGCAGACAGGAGCCTAGCATAACCATCATCAGGGAAGCTTTACCCAGCAACTGATGGAAACAGATGCAAAGAACCGCAGCCAAACATTAGGTGAAGTTCAGGGAATCTTATGGAAGAGGAGGAAGAAGGATTGAAGGATCCAGAGAGGTTAAGAACACCACAAGAAAACCTATAGAATCAACTAACCTGGGCCCACAGGGGCTCACAGAGATTGAACCATCAACCAGAGAGCATGCATAGGACAAACCTAGGCCCCTACACATATGTAACAGACAAGCAGCTTGGTCTTCATGTAGGTCCCCTAACAGCAGGAATAGGGATTGTCTCTGACTCTGCTGTCTGCCTTCGGGTACCTTTCCCCTAACTACATTGTCTAGCCTCAATAGAAGATGCACCTGGTCCTATTACAACTTGTTATGCCAAAGTGGATTAATATCTATGGGAGGCCTCCCTTTCTCTGAAAAGAAAAGGAGAGGGGAGTGGGGGGAGGGAGGGTGTGGGGCAGGAAGGAGAAGAGGGAGGGAAATCTTCGATCAGGATATAAAGTAAGTAAATTAATTAATAATAAAAAGAGATGTGGCCCTGTTGGAGTGTGTGTGGCCCTATTGGAGGAAGTGTGTCACTGTGAGGGCAGGCTTTGAGGTCTCATATGCTCAAGCTCTGCCCAGTGACAGAGTCTCCTGCTGCCTGCAGATCAAGGTATAGAACTCCTCCTCTACCGGGTCTGCCTGCATGCCACCATGTTTCCTGCCATGATGATAATGGACTGTGGAGAGCTTTTGGGGCTGCTTGGCAGGAATCTGACATTGGCCAAGGATAAGGAAATGGGCTTTAGGCAGGAATCTGACATTGGGCCATGACAAGTAAGTAAGTTCAGGCAGGAATCTAATTTTAGGGTAAAACAGAGAAGTAAGTTCAGTCAGGAATCCAAGTCTTAGGCTAGAACAAAGAAGTAGGCCTCAGGCATGAATATGACTGTGGGCTAGGACTGTGAAGTAGGCTCAGATATTTTTGTCATCCAGATGAGCCCTTAGAAACAGCAAGAGTGGCCGGGCGGTGGTGGCACATGCCTTTAATCCCAGCACTTGGGAGGCAGAGGCAGATGGATTTCTGAGTTCGAGGCCAGCCAGGTCTACAGAGTGAGTTCCAGACAGCCAGGGCTACACAGAGAAACCCTGTCTCGAAAAAACAAAACAAAAAGAAAAGAAAAGAAAAGAAATCCTCCTGCCTCTGCCTCCCAAGTGCTGGGATTAAAGGCGTGCACCACCACTGCCTGGCAAACACACAGACTCTTAAAGTCAGTAGAAAGTCTATTTGCCTACCATGCTGTGTAGCTACTAGCTTACTGTTCTTGGTTTTTACACACAGAAATCATATTCTAGTTGATTAGAACTATAGAAGCCAAAAAGCAAGGTTAGTACACACAAGGACTTTCCCAGAGCTATGGACTATGATGGATTAGGTCTTTATTCTTGTATTTTGGGGGGAGATGTTGTGGTCTATGTGCTGGGTTCTTAAGTCAAAATGGTGCCTTGGTACCTCTAACAGTATCCATTGTGGTAAGGTGTGGAGGTTTGCTACATACTCTCCTGTCTCCCTATATATGATTATACATGTACATGAGTATTTTTTCAAGAATCTTGTACTCTCTGTAATCTTCACTTACTGTTTTTCCCTGGTTGCACACACCCTGGGTCGGTGGCATTCACGGTCTGCATGCACCTCCTATACATTCTCCATCTGACACCGGTCACACTTTCACCTCTATCTCTACACCAGAACCACTCTTGTCAAGATCATAAATGACTCTCACCCTGTGAAATTTCGACAAGTTATTTCTCTCTGCACAGCAAAGAAGACAAGGAGCAGGCAGTGAAGAATCACAAAGAGAACAGATTCTGGTATCCCAGAAGCCAAGGAGATTCTGGTTCTCCTTGGTTCTTCAGTTGTCCCTCTAATACCCTTCATTCATCTCTCTCTTTAAAAAGGTTTATTTATAAGAAACTAGAGAGATAGCTTTGCAGTTAAGATCACTTGCTGCTCTTCCAGAGGACCCTTGATTTCCAACACCATGTGACAGCTCACAACTACCTGTAAATCCAGTTCCAGGGGATCTGACATCCTCTTTTGGCCTCTGGGGCCATGAATGTGGTATAGCAGACATGTGTGCAGCAGAAAACAACCATACACACAAAATAAAATTGAAACAAGACCACAAAACAGGCCAGACATGCCTTTATTCATAGCACTCAGGAGATAGGAACCGGTGGCTGGCTCTCCCTGAGTTTGAGGCCAGCTTGGTGTGTAGGTAGCAAGTTACAGGTCAGACAAGACTATATAGTGAGATCTTGTGTCATAAAAAAAAGGAAGGAAAAGAAGGAAGGGAAGGGAAGGAAAGGCAGGGAGGGAAGGAAGATGGAGGAGGGAGTGAGAGAGAGAGAGAGAGAGAGAGAGAGAGAGAGAGAGAGAGAGAGAGAAGAGAGAGAGAGAGAAGGAAATAAGTATTATTGTATGAACATCATGCTGTCTGTGGAGTTAGAGGACAAGTTTTGGTAGTTCGTTTCCTTCTTCAACTTTGTGAGTTCCAGGAATAACACTCAGTTTGTTAGACTTGTGTGGTAAACGCTTTTACCTGCTTAGTCATTTTTCTAGCCCCTTCTAACTCTCTCAGAGCTGAGTGACCCCAGAGCTCTGCCTACATCTTCCCCATTCTGTTGGTGACTTCATAAGCCCTTAAGACTTCATGCCTTCTGTTCGGTGCCTCCCTGTATTGTTTGGTGGCTTGGGTCAAAAGCTGATGCCTATTTAGACAGGACCTCACAGTGTAGCTTCAGATGCTGGAGAGCCCACAGTAACTTTCCTGTCTCCACCTGGCCTGCTGGAGTTACGTGTGTGCATCACTGCTTTCCCTGTCTTTATGCCCCATAGAAACTTCTATTAGTCAAGTTCCCCTGATGTCTTCACAATCTGACCCTTCCCATGACCTCAACTGCTGCCACCTTTGTCTCCTTGCCTCTCTCTGACCCTAGTTTCTCTTCTCACATAACTCCTGGAGATTCCTTAATACACTGGGTTACAGAACTTCTCTTTGTAAAACCTTGCATGTCCAACGGAGCACCTGCTGCAGTCTGCACAGTGGGATCAAACCCCTACAGGGAGGGCCTGGACTAGCCTCCTGAACATTCTGGGCCGCTCTTCTACTGTGTTGCTATTCCTCAGTCCATTCCAACCTTCTGCTCACCTTCCTTTCATGGGAGCTAACCAACTGCTCTCCAGTCTTAGAATCCTTCACAGAGGTGCATTTCTTTATCCTGGAACCCCTTTTCCCTGATCCTACATGCTCCCTTCTCCCAAAGCACACTCCTGCTACTTATTCTTTTTGGCATCATTCATTCATTCATTCATCATCATTCATTCTTGTTCGTCTATTCATTACTTATTTGTTTAAGACAGTGTCTCAGATTGCCTCATTCTCTATATGGCCAAGGCTAGCCTTGACTCCTGACTTCCCTGCCCCCACCTTCCATATGCTGCGATTATAGACACACAAACTATACTCAGCTTTCCCCTCCAAGAGAAGGCTGCCCAGCCAGTTTGTCCTTGCAAACACTGCAGCTTCCTATTGCCCTGGCTCTGTTTTATATTTTCTTTTCCAAAGAAAACATTTGTTGTCTTTTTTTTTCCTCCATGCTTTGTTTTCTTATTTCATATTAATTGTTAATTCTGGGTCTCTCTCTTGCTGGAATACAAGCAATTCTGCTCATTGACATGTTCTTCTTTCCCACAACAATGGCTGGAAGATAATACATTCCCAGTAAAATTTTGCCAAATGCCCAAATCAGAGGATAAAACCCTGGAACATTTAAACTCTTATATTTTCCAGATGCCATTAAATTATGTACTTTGTGATTTGGACACTCCATGTTTATTGATAAGGAAATCAAGGATCAAACCCAAGGTCACGCAGGGACGAAGCTGGGATTTGCTCTCAGGAGCCAGCATCCAGAGCTATGTTTTTGAGCACTCTGTTGTACTGCCTCTGCCCGTAAAGGGGGGAAAAACTGTAAACAAGTTCTTCCTGCTGTGGCTGCAGTCAGCTGCAGAAACACACAATGGCATTTCCATGTCATCTGTATGTGTGGGGGAGCAGAGTGTGTCACAGGGGCCATTTCTCCTACTCCAGACACAAACACTGAAGAAAGAGTGCACAGTGCAGAGTGAGGGCGTGGCTGTGTGTTTGTCTTGGCTGGAGTATCTGATTCCTCATGGAGATGCTGAGCAGATTTGTGTAAAGACATCATAATGTAGTGGGGAAAGCTCCTGACCCCAAGTGCCCACAGACAGCATGATCACAGTACAACATCTCTTTCATCTTTACAGTCTACTATCCTAGCACCAATGGCACCTGCACTTGCTCTCTCTCTTCTCTTCTCTCTCCTCTCTCTCTCTCTCTCTCTTTCTCTCTCTCTCTCCACTCTGCCATTACCATGTCATCTTCCTCCTGGGCCAGTTCCTCACACTGCAGACAATGCTAGCTAGGGACAGTGGTATACTGTACCTCCTTGTTCACACTCGGCATAAAAACCAGGAAGACACCCATGGCTTATGCAAGTCTTTCCTTCAACGTGATTGAGCTAACTTAAATTACTTCATGGACCTGTTACGGAGGCTGGGGAATACTTGATGATTTTAGAGATTCACCAGTCCTTTCTAGAAGGTTTTGGAAAATATATTAAAAATAAATAAATAAATAATGAGTGCCAAAATGACAAGCCTGTCATTGGCTGGGAATTAATTGTACAGCAAGGAAAAAAAGAGATAGCACCGGCAATGTTCAAGACAGTTTTGCTGTCTCCTTTGAGAAGCACTGCAAAGTAGGATACATTGGCTCAGACCTGTCACCCCAGTGATTAGGAGGCAGAGGCAAGAGGATTGCTAATTCAAGACCCTGTTTTGAAAAAATAAAAAAAAAAAAATAAAAAAAAAAAGAAAGGAAAGGAAGGGAGGAAGAGAATGGGAGAGGGAAAGGGAGGGAAGGAGGGAGGGAGGAAGGGAGTGAAGAGAATGGGTGGGAACACTAGAATTGGTTAGATTGTACTTTTGGATTTAAAAGTGGATTTTTCTTGCTGAGGACTATGGTCCCAACAGAGGAGGTGTGGCATTTGGGATGTTAGGAAGGAAGGTTGAAACTTTACCAGTTGAGCAGTTGTCCCATCCCCACAGCAGGGTTGACTCTGTTTTGAGATAGCTCTCAGTAAGTTGAGCAGGCTGTTGCCCTGGAGTTCTTCATCCTCCTGTCAGCCTTCTGAGAAACTGAGGTTACAGGCCCACCTCCCAGGGCTGACTCCTTTCTGTCTTGATTATTTAATTCTTTTTGCTTGTAGTTTTAAAGTTTTACTTATGATTATCATGTGTATACATGGTGGCATGGTTGGAGGTCAGAGGGCAACTCTGTGGAGTTGGTTCTCCCCTTCTGTCTTATGTGGGTGCCAGGGATGAAACTGAAATCACTCGGCATGTATCTTTATTTGCTGAGCCATCTTGCTGGCCTCCTTTTGAGACAGGGTCTCCTTGTCTAGTTCTGGCTGGCCTTAGACTTGTGACGGTCTGCCTACTTTAGGCTGCTGAGTACTGGGTTAAGATATATGCACCAGGCCCCATTTGTTTTCAGTCTTAATATGATAAAAGTTATTCAATGGAAGCTATCGTGTGTTCTTTCCGGAGCGATGCTATAGGTAACCAGCCATGTGGCAGATATAAATTAAAATAAATGGGTTATCTTAAGTTAGGATTCTAGTTAGAGAAGAGCCTAGCTATATGGTCAAATTATTAGTAATATATTTTGAGTCTGAGTCTTATTTCTGGGAGCGTGGGGCAGGAAGGCAGAACCGGACCATAACTTGAACATGTATAATACATTGAGTGTCAGGCTGAGGTCAAACCAGTGAGCCATTATCAGTGGACACTACCACTCATTTTTTTTTTTTTTTTTTTTTTTTTTTTTTTTTTTTGAGATGAGGCCTCATCTAGCCCAGGTTAGCCTAGAACTGGCTATGTACCTGAGGATGACCTTGTACTTCAGATCTTCCTGCCTCCAGTTCCTGAGTGCTGGAATTTCTGCCATACTGCACCACACTAGCTTTCTTTGTATGTCATTTTTTTTAGGGTGGATTCTCACTATGTAGCCCAGGCTGACCTTATATTCTTGACAGTTCTCCATTATCTCAGCATGACTATGATTATAATCACGCACCATAACATGTGGTTTGTGGCTCTTAAAATTTCATCTAAAAAGGGGTAAAAAGGCCGGGCAGTGGTGGTGCATGCCTTTAATCCAGCACTTGGGAGGCAGAGGCAGGTGGATTTCTGAGTTTGAGGCCAGCCTGGTCTACAGAGTGAGTTCCAGGACAGCCAGGGCTATACAGAGAAACCCTGTCTCGAAAAACAAACAAACAAACAAAAAAAAAACAAAAACAAAAAAAAGAAGAAGAAGAAGAAAGAAAGAAAGAGAAAGAGAAAGAAAAAGAAAAGAAAGAAGAAAAAGAAAGAAAGAAAGAAAAGAAAAAAAAAGGGGGGGGTAAAAAATGATGCAGGGTTTAGTGACCCACTCCTTTATTCCCAGCACTTGGGAGGCAGAGGCAGGTGGATTTCTGTGAGTCTGAGGCCAGCCTGGACTACAAATCGAGAGCTACACAGAGAAACCCTGTCTCAATAAACAAAACAACCAAGACAAACAAACAAATAACTGTAATCGTATCTCTTCACAGAACTGCTGCAAGTGTAACATGCTATAAACAGCGTTCAGCTGAGGACTCGGTGCTCAGTAAGTACCACCTTGGCGTTTGCTGTAGAAAGAACCTGAAGACGGATTAGCTTCTCTGCAATGGATGCCAGGAAAAGAAGAGCCAGCATTTGGGAGCACAACTGAGATCCCTCCTATGGGAAACATTCTTACAATCATCCATTCCAAGGACGGGAAGCAAAGAGACTTGCCCACCAGCACCACAGTCTCTCTCATGAGAGTCTCTTTCAGGTTTATCAATCTCTCCATGTTTGGGCTCCTCAACTTTGAAGAAGGCTCTGGGGCGGGGTGGGGGTGGGGGGCGGCGCAGAAAGTAATAAGGAATTAGCCCAGAATTTGCACTCCACAGAAATGTTTGGTGCGGCTGAGGTTAGAGGCGGGTCATGACTGTGTGAGGCAGAGCACTCGGAGCATGGAGCACGGAGCACGTATTGCAGAGTCTCAGTCTGTGTTAGCCATTGTTATTAGATTAGATGACTCACACCAGCACACCTCGCGCAACACTGTAAGAGGCCCACCTGGGGAGCTTGTTAAAATGAAGATTTGGGTTCAGTAGGTTTGGGGTGGGCCAGAGTGCTACATTTTAACGAGCTCCCAAGTGGTGCTAATGCTAATAGCAAAAATTTTGTTTAATTAATTCACAGTTAGCAAGCACCTCCTCTATCTGAATTACTGTGTTAGAGAGACTACTGGCATTTTGTTTGGTAGGCTGAATATTAGTCTCCTCAAAAACGTCCATATTTGGATTCTCAACCCTTGATCCATGGCCTTACACAGCAAAAGGAAGTTTTCAGACGAGGATCTTGAGATACGACGTTTATCTTGGATTAACAGAATAGGCAGTGGCATAATTTCCGTGATTTTATGAGAGAGGAGGCTAGAGAGACGGAAGAAAACTCAGGCAGCTTTCAGAAGCCCAAAAGTTAAGGTGATGTGTTCTCAGGAGACTCTGAAGGAATGCAGCCAGCCTTACAGGCAGATTTTACACTTTACCACCAGAGATTCTCAAAGCTGATATAGTTTTGTGAGTTTTAATCCAGTATAGTTGTGGTCCATTGTCCCAGAAGCCCCAGGAACTGATGCAAATGGGAAGAAAATGCGGCGCGGATCCGTTCAGGATAGGTTAGATGAAGCTATGATGATAACGTATGACTCGCTTTGCTAGTTGCTTAAATAAGAAATGATTTGTTTATTGTTCAGAATACATTTAAAACAAAGATTGGGTGATGTGTCTGTCAATTCAGGACCCAAGTTGAGGGAAGAGCCACCATCTGGAACACTAAAGGCAGAACTTTCAATCACATCTCAAATGTTGTCATCCCACCCTCAAGGAATAGAAAGCACGATTCATCCACATGTCCAGAAGCAGAGAGATGGAAATAGTTGTCAGGCCTATATCTAGCATAGCTGAGTAAGCTTCTGGTGTATATTCATCTAGATAGAGAAGAAAACACTCTGGATAAAATATAAAAATAAACTTGACATGTGGTACAAGTCTATAATGTCAACACTAAGGAGGCTGAGGCAGGAGGATTGCCAGTTTGAGGCCAGCCTCAAACAAAACAAAACAACATATATCTCTCTAAAATTTTTTTTTTAAATAGAATGGAAAAACAAACAAACAAAATATAAAACAAGACCAAAAAACAAGAAACACACACACATACACACAACAATAATTTACATATCTGTCTAAAACAAAATTCTAGATGAAATGGAAAAACAAATAAAACAGAACAAAACAAACAATAACAACAACAAAAAACAGAACATAAAACAAACAACAACAAAAACCAAAATCCAACTACTCAGCCCTGGAAGGCAAGCAGACAGGCAGTAGAAGACAGTTGATATTTTAAATGACAATGAAGAGGCTCAGGGGGTGAGTGTGGGGAGAAGAAAGAGAGAGAGAGAGAGAGAGAGAGAGGAGATAGTTGATTAAAGGCACATTACATTCACTTGTAAGTCCAATAAGTTCTGATATCTAAGATGGCAGGTAAGTTAATTCATTTGGTGTTGCATATATAATCTTTATTTGTCAATCACATATCTACAAATTTAGGGATTCACAGTGTGGCTTGGTGAGTTTCTGGATTTTATCCCTAATATCACAAAAAATTAATTAAAAATGCAGAATTTCAAAAGAGACAACGTCTCGATGATAACAGCTTTGAGAGTGAGCATAGATCCCTAGGATGGTTATTTGTTAACTTGACTTGAGCAGGGGTCACCTGGGAAGAGGTGGTCCTGTGTGGTACAGGAAAGCAGCCTGAAGGAGGAGCAAGCTCCTCTCTTTCTCCATGGTTTCGGCTTCAGGGTCCTGCCCTGATGCTCTGACTTGTTCAGTAATAGACAATGACCTGGGAATTGTAAGAAGAAATAAACCCTTTCTTCTACAGTTGCTTTTGATCATGTTGTTTATCACAGCAATAGAAAGCCAAGGAGGACAGTACCAATCTGTGCCACTTAAAGTGGCTAAGGTGCAAACAGGATGTGTGTACACAAATACTCTTGTTTCTCCCCCTCCCCCACTTCTCTCTCTTGAGACAGGGTTTTACTCTGTAGCTTAGGCTAACCATGAACACACAGAAATCCTCCTGACTCTGCCTCCCAAAGTCTGGGATTACAGGCCCAAGGCAGCACACACAGTCTTCAGAGTTGGGGGACAAAGTCTGAGGCACCCTTAGTTGATGAAAAGCTAAGGAAGAGATTCCAGATAAGTGAGGGTTACAGAGGAGAGGAGGAACTAGCCTGAGCTACAGAGAAGAAACTAGCCTGTGGCAGAGGCATTACTCATGATGTCCAGAATAGATTTTAAATTCAGCATGTGGACAGAGAATCACAGCCCACTACCACCAGAGAAGACGTCATCAATAGAGGTTGACCAGATGTGGGATACTGGAGTTAGGGCTTCTAAAGCAGCTATTGTATGTATAGATGGAAAGGAAGAATCTACTCTGGTGAGTGGATAGGAAACCTCAGCTGGGGGCTGGAGAGATGGCTCCGTGGTTAAGAGCACTGACTGCTCTTCAAGAGGTCATGAGTTCAATTCCCAACAACCACATGGTGGCTCATAACCTCTTCTGGTGTGTCTGAAGACAACTACAGTGTACTCATATAATATAAAATAAATAAAATCTTTAAAAAAAAAAGGAAAAGTGTCTCTCTAAAAAAAAGGAAACCTCAGCAGAGAAGTGAAACTCAAATGGAAGTTCTAGAATTTGAAAACTATGTGAGGGGCCTAGAGATGTAGCTCAGTGGTAGAGTACTTTCATAGCAGGCATAAGGCTCTGGGTTCAATTCCCAGCACCACATGGAAAGAAGGAACGATAGGATGGAAGGATGAGAGTGAAGGAGGGAGAGGAGAGAGGAATGAAGCAGTCATAATATACGCTTAACATCAGATGGCGATTAACGGAGATTCAATAAACTTGGTGTAGACCAGTTGAAATTATGCAGAGGAGCAGAGAGGAAAAAAAAAAATCTTGAAAGAAAAACAAAAAAAAGCCGGGCAGTGGTGGCACACGCCTTTTAATCCCAGCACTTGGGAGGCAGAGGCAGGCAGATTTCTGAGTTCGAGGCCAGCCTGGTCTACAGAGTGAGTTCCAGGACAGCCAGGGCTACACAGAGAAACCTTGTCTCTGAAAAACCAAAAAAAAAAAAAAAAAAAGAAAAAAGAAAAAACCAAAAAAAAGAACAAGCCCTGGGAACTGGGTGGACAGCATCAGAAAACCTAACACATGTGCCGTGTGGGATGAGACATTATGCAGGCGTCCCTGAGCGTAGGTATTTGAAGACACATATCCAGCTGTATTACCCACTGTAGTCAAAGGTAAGAAACAATTAACACAATGTTTATATATTTTTAATTACACATATTCATTTATTCATTTCTTGGGGGGCATGCATACTATGGCATTTACATGGAGATCAGAGTCAGTTCCCTCCTTCAACAGTGTGCGTTCTGGGGTTGTTAGACTTGCCAGCAGTGCCTTTACCACTGAGCCATCTTGACAGCCTATATATTGAGATAGAATCTTGCTATGTACTCTAGGCTGGCCTCCTACTTTGACCTTCCAAGTACTTAGATGACAGGTGTGCAATACCACACCTAGCTCAGCACAAGATATTTCAAGAGTGACAGGAGAGGGAATGAGAGACTGAGAACTCATACAATAAATCATAATTCTTTTAATTTTTTTTTCTTTGTGAGACAGTGCTTTTCTGCTAAGTTGCCCTGGCTGTCCTGAACTCACTTTGTAGATGAGGCTAGCCTTGAACTCACAGAGATCCACTGCCTCGCCTCCTGAGTGTTGGGATTAAAGTTGTGAACCACCATGCTTAGCTCACATAGTTATTATGTACATTGTTATAATTTTCTGAGGTCCAGATGACCAAACCCATAATTAGCTAGGTAAGATCTCTATCACTAAGCTGCATCTACAACCCATGAATATTCAATTATATAATTAATTATTATTAAGCAATCATTTTGCTTCTCGGCTCCATTTCTAGCCTTTAGTTATTGCTGCTGATCTCTTAATAAAACCAATCCTTATCATAGATAGATATAAACACACAAAACATAATAATCTATCTATCTGTATAAACAACAAAATATAGCTATATTCTATGTATGACTTGGTGCTATCTATGGTTTCAAGCATCTCCTGGGAGTCTTAGAGATAAGGGAATATATATTGGAGATATAGTAAAATGTACATTGACAGATGCAAAAAAAAAAAAAAAATCTCAGTGAAAGTTAAGCAGGATTAATACAAAGAAAATAATAAGCGGGCATATCACAGGCAAACTCTGGAAGTGTGAAGATAAAGTGAGAATTTTAAAGCTGTCAGAATTGTAGTCAGTCATCCGGTAGCCACAGGAACTGAATTCCCATCAGAAGCAACGATGGCATCTTACAGGATTCAAACAAACAAACAAACCGACCTTCCTGTCAGCTGGATTTCTGTGTATGGTATGACAAGGGAAGATAAAGTTCAGACCATCACAAGACAGCTCTTCTCAGGAAGCTTCATCTTAGAGATTACAGTAGTGCTGTACTGTGAAGGGCAATGGGAAAGACAAGAAAAAGACATCTTGTGAGTGTCAACCGCAGAAGGGAAGCAGACGGTGCCACGCACATTTAATGTGCGTGTCACTGGACTTGCCTTCTGAGTGTGGTAGAGACTAGGACTCTGCTAAGAAGGGCCTTGTATTGGTCCAGGTGCTGCCATAGCAAAGTGTCATAGATTGAGTCTTTATCAAGGAAGTCTAGGAAGTAGATGACCAAGGTCTGCCTCACCTTGGTGGCGCAGGCCTTTAATCCCAGCACTTGGGAGACAGAGGCAGGTGGATTTCTGAGTTTGAAGGCCAGCCTGGTCTACAGAGTGAGTTCCAGGACAGTCAGGGCTATACAGAGAAACCCTGTGTTGAAAAAAAGAAACAAAAAAACAAAACAAAAAAGATGACCAAGGTGGAGGTGGATCTGCATCTCTGTTTCCAAGTTGGTACCCTGGATGTTGTGTTCTCACCTAGATGAAGGAATAGAAGAGAGAAAGAATGCAGATCGACTCCCTCCCTCAAGTACTGTTGTAAGCACCCTAATCCAGTCCCCAAGGGCCCAGCCTTCTGACTGGGACTCTCCAAAAGTCTTTTATCTTAATATAATCGCTTAGATATAATGTGTGAATTTTGAGGGCTTGTGGTCCATAGCAGGTCTCATGGGAGAAATTGCTTTCAAGTAAGATGGAAGATAAACTGAGGCAGACAGAGCCAGAAAGCCAGAAGCAAATTGCAAGAAATCTTGATTAAAAGATATGAGAGCCTGAACAGGGTCAGGGCAGGGGTGAGGACATGCTGGGAGGATGGTCAGGAAGCAGCACCAAGGGGCTCAGGGAAGATGAGAGTACTGAGAGGAACGGAACAAGGCTGAGGCCCCTGACTCTGGGGGCTGGTATAAAATAAGACAAAGGAAAGGCGATGGAAGAAATTGAAGATATAGACATAAAGGAGATTATTGATTAAAATACAGAAGGGACTTCAAATGCTTGAGAAGGAAAAGGAAGCCACACAGTCTCCTGAAGCAGGAAACTGAGCCTGTCTAGAAATGGGAGAAGTCTGGAGATGGAGAAGATTAAAAAGGCTCGGAATTCACTGCTGGTGGTGTTTGTTTTCTCTATTAAACTGGAGGAGGTAGTTGGTGTAAGGTGTGTGTGTGTGTGTGTGTGTGTGGTGTGTGTCAGAGGCGCTACGATGGGGACAAGAGTTTGCAGCACTACCTGACTGACATGTGACCTGTGCTCAGGACCTGGCAGGTTCTGTCTATGGAAATAGTGAGTTGACACTATGATATGCATGGGAGGGAACTGGTTCCAGAACACTCTGCTAATACCAACATCTAGATGTTTATGCCTCATGCATGAAGTGGCATACTATTGACCCAGGACCTTTGCACATCATTTTAAATCATCCATTGACTACTTAAGATACCAAACACCACATAAATCTCTGCAAATGGTCATTAAATGTATTGTTTAAGGAATTAATAACTTAAAAAGTGTGTGTGTGCCGGGCGGTGGTGGCGCACGCCTTTAATCCTAGCACTTGGGAGGCAGAGGCAGGCGGATTTCTGAGTTCGAGGCCAGCCTGGTCTACAGTGTGAGTTCCAGGACAGCCCGAGCTACACAGAGAAACCCTGTCTCGAAAAACCAAAAAAAAAAAAAAAAAAAAAAGTGTGTGTGTGTTCAGTACACACAGAATCCCCATCTTGCACCTTCTTCTTGATCCACAGTTGGATCTCATGAATACAGATGACTGTGTCACTAAACATGAGGGTTGTTTAGCTGTAGCAGCTGTCTCCCTGAGAAAGGAAACTTAAATTAATCTTAAAATCATTCATAGGCACGAGTGTGTGGGTGGGTGGGGGTCGGGCACACGTGTAGAAGGATCCATGACATTATGTGTGGTGCCACCACTGGGCAGACAGTTCTGGGTTGTATAAGAAAGCAAGCTGAGCAGACCAAGGAAAGCAAGCCAGTAAGTATCATTCCTCCATTCCTGCCTAACCTCCCTCACTATTGGGCATGAGAGTCAAATAAACCCTCTCCTCTCTAAGTTGATTGTGAGTATCTGCCACGGCAACAATAGAAAACAAACTAGGACACTGCAAAAGGAAGCTTGCTTGTTCTTAATTAACATCCAGAGTCATGAGGTCATAATGCCATCTTCATACGTTTTGTGTTTGTCCCTCGTCCCCTCACACACCTCTTCCATACACCCCTGTGTACTCACTTGTATGCCCTTCTTTCCAGGAGTCCTTTCTCCTTCTTGTGTCCCACTTAACCTCTATCCCTAATTCCTTCCTTAAAGCCCTTCTCCCTTCTTGTGTTCACCTTTAATCCTGCTCAAGATATTCGGCGGACATCTAAGCCAATATACACACCCTCCCAATTGTACGCAGATGACCACTATTATAAAGGTACCAAATTACCTTTCTAGTGATAATAAATCTTGAAGATTACTGTATGAAGTTCAGTTGTATACTAATCTTTGATATATAGTTTGCCCAGGTTTAAGGGCTGCCATAGAATCCCAGTAGAAATGTACATTATCTTATTCAACATATTCTCTCTTGTGTAGCATTTAGGCCATATTGAGCATCTTGGAATTTCTAAGACTATGATAACAAACACTGGGACAATATAACTGTAGGATAAAAATTCTAGAAACCCAACTGCTGAGTTAAAGGGAACATGCATTGTATTGTTTTGAGACAAACTGAATGAAAGCCTGTGGGTCAACGGGCCGCAGCCGGGGGAGGTTGCCTGGAGACTTCCACACAGCGGGTCCCACATCTAGGAGAAAGTCTGGAGTTCCAAAGGCTGGAAGCTTCAGCGACAGCAGGCCCGACAGGCCCCAATGACATGAAGAAGTCCTTGGTTCCAAAAGGATTTATTGTCATGGCAGGTGGTGGATGGATCTGGATGTACACCCCTCCCACCCCAAACTCAGGCAGACCTGAGTTAAATAGGGAGGGAGAAAGGGGGAGGTTCTGGGGAGGAATGCTTAATTGGCTCCACCCTCTGGCCTTCATTAGTATGTAAATCTCTAGGGCCTGAGGCCTGTAGTCACACCCTCTACCTGTGCACTTTGGGAGGGGCTATAATGGCCTACGTGACTGAACAAAGTAGGTCCATGGAGATTAGACTGCTTGTCAGGACCCTGGGTTCTGGGGACGTAGCCAAACTCCTGCTGTTTCTCCCTTGGAGTCTCAGGGTTCTAGGCCCATGCCCAGCCAAGAACCAGGATACCCTTACGAAGTCCCACAAAGGCCAAGTTGGCTTCAAATCTGCAATCCTCCAGCCTCAGCTTCCAGAGTGCTGAGATTGCTGGTATACCACCTTGCCCAGACCACATTTGTAATCTTAGTAAATGTGGCCTTCCTTGGGGTTTGTATCAGTTGATGTTGTTTTTGCACTTTGAGATGCTGTTTTTTTTTTCTTGTGTGTATGAATTGTTCAAACCTATGGGTTTAATTGTCATGTTTCCACACAGACACATAACATGCTTGATCACGTTGTCTAATTGTCTACCATTATCCCCCATCCTATCTCCTGCTAAGCGTATTTCCTCTTCAGTGAGTATTTTAAAACTGTGTTTGACTTTTGTTAGTTCGATTGATAAAAAAATGATGTTTTGAGGTGCTTTTATTCGGCATCTTTTCCCTATGGGGAGGTTGAGGACTGTGTTTGAGAGCTCTTCTTATTTCCTCTTTAATCCATTTCTTTCCCATTTTCCTCAGATTGTATAGACGTTTCCTCTCCAGAGTCCTTCTATATCAGCATAATAGCCCTTTGTCTGTGATAGGAATCACAAATATTTTTTCAACTTATTTGTCCTATAACTTTGCATTTTTGTATTCTAGTCATCCAGGAGTTTTTAAAATACAAAACAAAACAAAACCGAAATCTTTGTTCCAGGGTCTGGAGAGGTGGCCCAGCGGTTAAAAGCACTTGTTCTCATAGAGGACCCAGGTTTGGTTCCTAGCATCCACATGGTAGCTCACAATCATCTGTAACTCCAGTGCTGTGGGATCTGACACTGTTCTGATCTCTCTAGGCAACAGTCATGCATGTGGTGTACAGACATACATGCAGGCAAAATATCCATACATATAAAATAAACAAATGTCAACAAATTTGTACAAAAATTTTTGTTACGGTATGTCTTAGTTAGGGTTTCTATTCCTGCAGAAAACATCATAACCCAGAAGTAAGTTGGGAAGAAAGGGTTTATTCAGCTTACACTTCCACATTGCTGTTCATCACCAAAGGAAGTTAGGACAGGAACTCACACAGGGCAGGAACTAGGAGTCAGGAGCCAATGCAGAGACTATGGAAGGGTTCTGCTTACTAGACTGCTTCCTCCTGGCTTGCTCAGCTTGCTTTCTTATATAACCCAGGACTACCAGCCCAGGGATGGCACCACCCACCATGGGCTGGACCCTCCCCATCTTGATCACTAGTTGAGAAAATGCCTTACAGCTGGATCTCATGGAGGCATTTTCTCAAGGGAGGCTCCTGTCTCTGTGATAACTCCAGCTTGTGTCAAGTTGACACATACAACCAGCCAGTACACAGTATTTGTATTCACTAGCCTATTCTACTTGTAGATGTTATTTTCTAACAAGAGTGCCTTATACCTTCAGATGGCAACTGTTGCACGATGCTCCTCAGCCCCTTTAACTTCCTCTAGTTATTAAAAACATTTTCTGGTGTAATGCATGAGGTGTGTACCTTACTGTTCTCTGGTTGATCTCTGACTGTTCCTGTGTTTGATTTTATGCTTCTTGTATATGATCAATCAGCTCTGTAAGGACAGCTCTTCTGAACTTTGGCTTTTTATTTTTCTTTCCTTTGCTCCAACTCCAGTAAAATGTTGACTAGTAGAGAGGTAGAGGTAGTGGGCATTGTGCCTTGTTTTCTATCTAACCTGTGAACAATGACTCACTGCCTATGAGGGTTTCCTTATTTGTTTTCTATCTATCTCTATCTATCTATCTATCTATCTATCTATCTATCTATCTACTACCTATTCACATCTATCTATCTATCTATCTATCTATCTATCTATCTATCTATCTATCTATCTAATGTATGTGTTTGATCTTGTGTACATGTGAAGGTCAAAGGACAACTTGCAGGAGTCTGTTCTCTCTTTCCACTGACAGGGGATCAGTCTCAGGACCTCAGGCATGGTAGCAAGCACTTTTACTGGCTGAGCCATCTCCCCAACCCTGGCTACATGTTTTCAGAATGTTATGCACAGTGGATTTTTTTGTTTTTGTTTTTTGTCTTTTCCAACCTGAACCATTCTTCAGAATATGTGTTGCCTAGGAAACTATAAATAGTAATTATTAGCTTAGCTGTGGGCTTTTTATATATTTTTTTTGCAGATGCCCTTTATCAATCATATTGAGAACATTCTCTCCCATTATTAGCTTGTTGAGAGTGTTTGTCATCAATTTTGACAAGTGATTTTCCCTTATCTGTAGAAATCATCTTGCTTGACCTTTATTCTGTTAATGCAGTTTTTATTTATTTATTTGTCTGTTCTTCTTGAGACAAGGTCTTGCCATATTGCTCAGGTTGGCCAGGAACTCATTATTTGGCCACATTGTCCTTCAGCTCAAGATCCTCTTTCCTTGGCCTCCTGAGTGTTGAAGTTATGGGCATATAATATCGCATTCAGTGGTTTTTGTCTTTACTTTTTTTGGTTTTTTGAGACAGAATTTCTCTGTGCAGCTCTGGCTGTCCTGGAACTTGTTGTGTAGACAAGACTAGCCTTGAACTCAGAAATCTGCCTGCCTCTGCCTCCCAAATAGTGGGAGTAAATGAATGTGCCACTATACCCAGCAGTGTTTATTTCCTTTTAACTATTAATTTGTTTTTGGGAAGAAAGCCCTGCTGCCATTGACAAGACTTTCGAGGTTGAAGGCTTGACCTCTAACAGGGACAACAGAGAACAAAATAGACAAACATTAAAAAAAAAAAATGTGGGACTAAATGGACTGTGAGTGTGAACAGGAAGGAGGCAGGTTAGCTTTTCTCAGAAGGAGGGCTTTATAAAGCAATAGTTCCAGGTTGCCATCATCCAGAAGGAGAAAACTGTGGCTAATGGTTTCTGCATTCACTGGTTGTACCTAAAGGTTAATAGTCCATAAATGTCTATACTGAGACTAGAGGAAGGCTTTGCTGTTCTCGTGGGTCTGAGGCACTGCTCCTTGACATGGCTGTGCTCATGTCAACAACACACATCTACTCGGGACTTCATTCATTTCCCACAGGTCACATGATTCATTATCTTTTTAATGGTTTTGTCGATTCTATTTGCCAATTCTTTGTTAATGAGTTTTATGTTTTGTCCATGAGAGATATTGGGCTGTAATTTTCTTCTCTTGTCCTTGTCACATATTGACTCGAAAGACCACTCTAATTATATACTAAATTCCCATTTCTGGGCTTCGTGTTATACTTTGTCCCATTGAAATTTGTCTTCCCTATCTTGCAGTAACTGCATCGTTGGGTCTTAGGAATCAGGCTGCTTCCAGGCTCTGCTATTCCAGCAAGGTATGGGAGACTAGATGCAGTATCAGTTTAGTTCTGTCTCTTCTCACCGCACAGTCATATCCATAGGATGCATCCTTGTAAATTTAGTACCTGGGTCAGTGGGGAAACATAATGTTAAGGACCTAGCCATTTTGTCAGCTGATGCCTCATCAGGAAAATAGAAATGGTACTGATTGCTTTAATCAGGGGACTTAATTTAAGGAATAATTGCTATTGTTGGAAAAGCTGAAGGAGCAAAATGGGAAGGTAACTAAGCAGAGGGCAATGACTTCAGGAAACTGTTATTAACCTTACGACTATAGGACTAAGGAGAAGGTAGTTTTACTAGAGCCCAGAAGCACTCTTTGTTGTCCTTGATGAAGACAGGGTCTGCTGCTGGGACCAATGACAATGTATACTTCATAGTGGCACCTATATAAGGACCTTATGATCAACATTGGACTGTATATATGCCAGGGTCCCAAAGATTATAAAAAGGTGAAACTACCTTATGCTTAGTGCTTCTCTAAGCATAAGAACATGAGTACAGGACAATGAATTTCTCCCTGTGATGGTTCTTGTGTAAGCACACATACTGTTTGGCTGGTGCTATACAAGAATACCATGTACCACTTGATCATGGTGATAAATGAAGACGCTGGTGATCTTTGTATTTGTTATACAGTAGTCTAGTCATTACTAGAGAGTGGGCTTTTCTTTTCTTTCTTTTTTTTTCTTTCTTTTTCTTTCTCTTTTTTTTTTTTTCAAGACAGGATTTCTCTGTGTAGCTCTGGCTGTCCTGGAACTCACTCTGTAGACCAGGCTGGCCTCGAACTCAGAAATCTGCCTGCCTCTGCCTCCCAAGTGCTGGGATTAAAGGCGTGCACCACCACTGCCCGGCCTTCTTAAATAATTTTTAAGATATTTATTTTATGTATGTGAGAACTTTACAGATGGTTGTGAGCCACCATGTGCTTGCTGGGAATGGAACTCAGGACCTCTGGAAGAACAGTACTCTTAACTGCTGAGCCATCTCTCCAGCCTGAAAGTGGGCTTCTGTTATAAAGCATTTTTACTGTTGGGGCTGGAAAGATAGCTCAGCAGTTAAGAGCACTTGACACTTAAAGAGGGCCTAGGTTTGGTTGCCAGTACTACATGGAAGCTACAATCATCAGTAACTCCGATTCTAGGGTCTCTAGTGATGTCTTCTGGCCTCTGTGGGCACTAGGCATACACAAAGTGCACAGACATACGTACGGGCAAAACATTCATATACATAAACAATTTTAATTGTTAGTAGTCCATGGTAGTAGATGTTTATAATCTGAGCACTGTTAGAGGTAGCAGGAACATCATGAGTTTAATATCAGCCTTGGATAAAGTCGACTTGGATCAAAGGTCTTCTCGTGCAAGATCAGGCACCAGTGATGGCCCAAAGAAATGATTCCATGCAAGTCCTGCTTGGCAAACCATTAAATTATTGGACTTACAGGAGCATGGGTGACTCGGCAGCCGTTCAGTGAAAGTCCTACTCAAGCATGGATGATGACTTTCTGGTGGTCCTCCTTCAGTTAACCCTCCATGATCCTTTTCAGCTGAGAGGGAGGTTCAGGAGGGAGTGGATAGAATCTCAGGTAAGGGTTTTGGTCATCTTTAATCCTTCCTTTTTTTTTTTTTTTTTTTAAGATTTCTTTATTTATTTTATGTATATGAGTTTACTGTAGCTGTCTTCAGATACACCAGATGAGGGTATCAGATCCCATTACAGATGGTTGAGAGCCACCATGTGATTGCTGGGAATTGAACTCAGGACCTCTGGAAGAGCAGGCAGTGCTCTTAACCACTGAGCCATCTCTCCAGCCCTCTAATCTCTCCTTCTATGAGGGAATATGAACATCCTGTCCTTGTTGAACAGCTCCTGGGGAGTAGTCATACATCAGTAATCACACTATTGTGCTCATAATACAGCGTTCTACCACACAGGGATACATAGGGGAACTGTCTTAACCCAGTCCAAAAATATTTACTGTAAACCAGTTTCATGTAGCAACAGCTTCGTACATCTCGAGTTTACTGTCCCTTGACTCTGTCACCTTCTCTTGCTTGACTTAATCTAGGCTTTACTGTACTCTTAGGAACAATAGGCTATGCTACACGTGTGTCCCACATGGTCTAGGTGTGGAGAATGCTATACTGTTTATGTTTGTATAAGAACATTGTATGATGTTTTCACAAGGACAGAACCAGCTAACAAGCTCTGAGACTGTGTCTCCCTTGTAAAAACTACAGAAGTCTGCTTAAAATCCCTGCAGGATGTTGGACCCAGAGTCACCAGCTGCTGCAGCTGTGGTATCTGTGAAAGGATGCTCTGCGTTGTGGAAGCTTCAGCGACAGCTGCAGTGGCAGAGGAATAAAATGCCTGTTTCTTCCTTTCTGCCCTCTAGTCAGTTCTGTCAGTGTCTCCTACCCAGTGGGCATAAGCAGAAGCAAAGGTGTTTGCTGGGCCTATCTTCCACAAATGCTAAGAACACGACCACTGCCATGGCTACCCTACTTGTGCACTCACCCAGGGCTCCACCCTTAAAAGAGCCCTGTACTTGGTTTCATGCTCCCTTGTCACTGCCTTGAAATTTCAATTTAAAAGCAGAGTCTCACACTTTTATTTTGCACTTGCCCTGCAAAATTATGTGGCTGGTCTCACAGACTGGAACATGGAGGGGCATGAATGGAGCAGACAGCCAAGAGGAAAATGCCAGAGCCGATGTATGCCAATTGCTATCCTCAAAGTTTATAACAACTTGAATGTCTTAGAAATGTAGAGAGTTGCCTGGGAAACCATAAATGGATTTTGGTGCTGACAGACAAGTTTCTAAGATTTTCCCCCACACTGCATGTAATAGTTCCAAAAACAGCGGTGGAGACGTCAACAAGCTGGCTCTTAGGTCTTTAACTTAGCTGGGTTATAAGGTTTTCATGAGTCATTTTCCGGTCTCACTCCTTTAGAAAGATCTAGCTGGGAGTCTACTGGTTGTCAAGAAATCCATATAGCATCACCTTGCTCTTCTTTTTCTTTTTCTTTCTTTCTTTTTTTTTTTTTTTTTTTTTTTTTTTCGAGACAAGGTTTCTCTGTGTAGCCCTGGCTGTCCTGGAACTCACTTTGTAGACCAGGCTGACCTCAAACTCAGAAATCTGCCTGCCTCTGCCCCAAGTGCTGGGATTAAGGCGTGTGGCACCACTGCCCGGTTTTTTTTTTTTTTTTTTTTTCACCTTGTTCTTCTATTGCTGGTGGTATTTCTGTCCATTGTCCATCGTATGTATCTGTTGGTCTGTTGGTGTCCCTCGTTCTATAGCATGTTGGGGTAAAGAACATTGTGGGTCAGATACTCACTAGCACTTGGAGTCCATGAGGTTCAGCAGATGTGAATCCCATCATAGCTTCTGGAAGAAGACAGTCCTTGATTGGCTTCAAGTTACCCAGCAACAGCAGGGCAAGGGAAGATGCAGAGGAATTTCACAATCTTGGGAAAGTGGCTAAGCTATTGCAGGGACCAGAGCACAGTCACCTCATAGAAGGGGGAGGGGAGGTGACTAGGAGGGGAAATAGAGGAAGCTCATAAGGAAACTCTGAGTGCTGCTCCTTCAGCCTTTAAAGAACCAAGAAAAGCTCACTTTGAGATAGATATGCAAAGTTCAGATACAACTACCGGTTAACTAAAAGGTGCTTCTTGACAATCTGTTTCTTTGAATTAAACCACAGAGCCCAGAGCTAGCCTTCTGTAACTCCTTGTAAAAGAAGAGAATCATTTTTAAATCCCTGCTATTTGCCATTGTGTATCTGGCTGGAGTTAGACATGCTAGTTTCAGCTCCTAAGGATAGACTGGAAAATAGCACAGGAACGACCCCAGCTTTCTCAGACCTACAGCCTGAAAAGGGAGGAAACTAATCAAGAGCAATATGGCATGGTTAGTACTGTGGCAGGAGAGCAGAAGGGTGCTTAAAGAAAACATAACACCTTGTTAAAACATCAGGGAGAGACTGGGAGAGCAGTCCGGTAGCATTAAGCCAAGCTAGAAGGGAAAGATGGGGTGGAGGGTCGACATTCCAGGAAATGGAAGCACCCAGTACAAGGTTCCCTAGGCAACAGCCTACTTTGATGTAAAAATTGAAGAAAACATATGTGGAGAGATAGCAATGGAGCTGGGGAGGCTGAGAAGGCAGGCACAGGTTAGACCTTAAAGGACTAACTTTGAAGTTGCTTTGCCTCCTCTCTCTCTCTCTCTCTCTCTCTCTCTCTCTCTCTCTCTCTCTCTCTCTCTCTCTGTAGGTTGATCTCTACTACAGCAAGGAATAAAGGAAAGAGGAGAAAAGTGACTCAGTTCAAGATAGTTCTTTGAATAGCCATGACCCTTACTTAAGGGCAATGACAAATGATTCAGGTCTTCAGTCTCAGGAAAAAGATAGAAGGGAATCGTGTTCATTTGTGCTGTGATCCTGATACTCAGGAAGCTGAGACAGGAGGATTGGGAATTCCAAGTCAGACTGGAACATGTCTCAAAAAAATGTAGTGAGAGAGGTTTTAAGGCAAGCATAAAGAATTGCCTTTGAATAAGTTGAGTTTGAGGTCTCTGTGGGTGGATCGAGTGGAGTTGTCTAGTAGATGGATGTTAATTATTAGCCACTAACCGAGAACCTTAAATTACTTCAGGGAGCTTAGCAAGTTTTGCAGATCTTAAAGGAATCAAACACAAATTCTTTTGCTTTTTGCTTCAGGAAAGACTAAGCAAAGGCTTGGACCATCTTCCCCATCAAATTCCCATATCTATCTGAAATCCACAGCTCTTCCCAGCTGCAAGGAAATCCCTACCTCTGCCCTCCCTCCCGCTCCCACCCCCATCCCCTCTTGCCAGTGTCTTTAGCATTTGTCTCCTTGCTTCCTGAGTTGTCTATTTCCTCAGTTTAAAAATTAGAGTATAATAGGTTATGAGCTCGAGGCAGATCTGAGCTGATTTCATCGTTAGAGTCCCAGTGCTTTATAGGATTCCCTGAACACAATACACCCATCTTTACTGAATGATTTTAATTTGTATTTTAAAATTCATCAGCTGAATCTAAAGGAAATTAACATAACCACACATTTTAAAAATAGCCAGTATTTTTTTGCATAAACAAAATATGTAAATTAAACAATAAAAACAAATTTAATTTTTTATGGATATTTTCTTTATTTACATTTCAATTGTTTTCCCCTTTCCAGGTCTCCCCTTGAAAACCCCCTATCTCATCCCCCCTGCCTCTGTGAGGGTGCTCCCCCACTCACCCACCCACTCACCCACTCCACTTACTGCCCTGGCATTCCCCCATGCTGGGGCATAGAACACCCTCAGGCCCAAGGGCTGCTCCTCCCACTGATGTCCAACAGGGCTGTCCTCTGCCACACATGCGGCCAGAGCCATGAGTCCCTCCATGTGTACTCTTTGGTTGGTAGTCCAGTCCCTGGGAGCTCTGGGGGAGGGGGGTCTGTCTGGTTGACATTGTTGCTCCCCCCATGAGACTGCAAATTCCCTCAGCTCCTTCAGTCCCTTCTCCAACTCCTCCATTGGGGACCCCATGCTAAGTCCAATGGTTGGCTACCAGCATCCGACTCTGTCTGACAGACTCTAGCAGAGCCTCTCAGGAGACAGCTATATCAGGCAGCACTTCTTGACATCCACACTAGTGCCTGGGTTTGGTGTCTGTATATGGGATGGATACCCAGGTGGGGCAGTCTCTGGATAGCCTTTCCTTCAGTCTCTGCTCCAGCTTGTCTCCATATTTCCTCTTGTGAGTATTTTGTTCCACCTTCTAAGAAGCACTGAAGCATCCACACTTTGGGCTTCCTTCTTCTTGGGCTTCATATGGTCTGTGAATTGTATCTTGGGTATTCCAAGCTTTTGGGCTAATATTCACTTATCAGTGAGTACATACCATGTGTGTTCTTTTGCACTGAGTTACCTCATTCAGGATGATATTTTCCTTTTTTAAAATTTATTTATTATTATTTTTTAAATTTTCTTTTTTTTGATATTTTATTTATATTTCAAATGTTATCCCCTTTCCCATTGCCCCCATCCCCTCTCCTCCTTCTATGAGGATGTGCCCCCCCCAATCCAACCTCCCCACTCTCGAATTCCCCCACACTAGGCGTCCAGCCTTCATGGGCCAAGGATCTCCTCTCCCACCTATGCCTGACAAGGCCATCCTCCCTACATATACAGCTGAAGCCATGGGTCCCTCCCTAAGTGCTCCCAGGCTGGTGGTTTAAACCCTAGGAACTCTGTGGTTGGTTGGTATTGTTGCTTTCCTCATGGGGCCGCAAACCCTTTCAGCTCCTTCAGTCTTCACTCTAACTCCTCCATGATCAGTTCAATGGTTAGCTGTGAGCATCTACCTCTGAATATGTCAGACTCTGGCAGACCTCTAAGGAGACAGCTATATCAGGCTCCTGTCAGCATGTACTTCCTGTCATCCACATCAGCGTCTACCTTTGGTGACTGCACATGGGATGGATACCCAGATGGGATGGTCTCCAGATGGCCCCTCCTTCAGTTTCTGTCCCACACTTTGTCTCCCTATTTCCTTCTTGAGTATTTTGTTACTCCTTTTAAGAAGGATCGAAACACCTACACTTGGTCTTCCTTCTTCATGAGCTTCATGTGGTCTGTGAGTTAAATCTTAGGTATTGAGAGCCAGGATGATATTTCTTTTTTTTTTTGTTTTTGTTTTTTTTTTTTTTTTTGTTTGTTTTTTTCGAGACAGGGTTCTTGTGTTCCGGCTGTACTGAACTCCTGTTGCCAGCTGCTCGATCAGAATCGCTGCTCTGCCTCCAAGCTGGATTAAGCGTGCGCCACCGCCGCTGGATATTTTCAAGTTCATCATTGCTCGAATTCAGAGTCATTGTTTATAGCTGAGTAGTATTCTGTTGTGTAAATATACCACATTTTCTGTATCCACTCTTCTGTTGAGGGACATCTTAGTTGTTTCTAGCTTCTGGCTATTATAAATATGGCTGCTATGAACATAGTGGAGCATGTGTCCTTAATACATGTTGGAACATGTTCTGGGTATATGCCCAGGAGTGGTATAGCTAGGTCCTCAGGAAGTACTATGTCCAATTTTCTGAGGAACCTCCAGACTGCTTTCCAGAGTGGTTGTACCAGCTTGCAATCCCACCAGTAATGGAGGAGTGTTCCTCTTTCTCCACATCCTCACCAGCATCTGCTGTCACCTGAGTTTTTGATCTTAGCCATTTTGACTGGTGTGAGGTGGAATCTCAGGGTTGTTTTGATTTGCACTTTCCTGATGACTAAGGATGTTGGACATTTCTTTAGGTGCTTCTTGGTCATTTGAGTTTCCTCAGCTGAGAATTTTTTTTTTTTTGCATAAACAAAATATGTAAATTAAACAGTAAAAACAAATTTAATTTTTAAAATTTGTCTTTTTGTTTATAGATGGGATCTTAATGTGTAGCCCGACTGTCCTACAACTTGATATATAGACTGGACTGCCCACAGAAATCACATAGATCTGCCAGCCTCTGCCTTCCAAGTGCTGGGCAGGTCAGGCTTAAAAACAAATTTAAATAACAAATCAGCAACTTGAAAGTTAAATGCATCTGGCTTTTTTTTTTTTTTTTTTTCCAAATAAACTGTTACATTAAAATTTTGTACTTTTCCTCTTTTTCATTTTTTTTTTAACCTCTTGGTGACTTTTACATTCACACTGAACTAAAAATAGAATCAGAGCAGAGAAAAATACCTCTAGGTCAACATAAAAGCTAAACATGTGAGGCTTTGAAGTGCAGAGGGTTGTGGCTGTAACTAGTTACAGAGCCCTTGCTTAGCATAGACAAGGTCCAGTCCCTACTGCCACAAAACAGGCAGACAAACAAGCCATAATCTTATTACTCAGAGATTATATGTCACATTTAGAGAATCAAAAAAGAACAGAGGAGGTAGAGGGAGAAGGGAGGGGAACAGGAGAAGGAACCTAAAGAAATAGTGGGTCGGGTCATGGAGAGAGACAGAGCATGTTTTGTGGAAAGTGAACGAGCCACTAGGCTAGGCATGAGTGTGTGTGTGTGTGTGTGTGTGTGTGTGTGTGTGTAGTTTCAGCTACTTCACAGGCTGATGAAAAACGCCTTGAGCCCATTTTGTGCTTGCCTCAATAATGACATAAAACCCATAGATGATGGTTTTGTTGCCTCAGTCCTTTGTTTTGACACAGACGTTCATGCATTTGAACACTCAGTTCCAGTTGTTGACTGTCTTTGCCATGTAGTACTTAGCTAATATATTTTCAAATTTTATTGATATCTAGTAAATGAGGGGTATGCAGTAATTTCAATGCCAGTTTCAGACTAGTTAGATCCTAATGTCTTCTTCTATTTCATAATTTCTTCTAACAAGTCAATATTTCCATTTTCTTTATAATTTTTTTAGTTTTCCATTAGCATATATTAATTACATATACAATAGGTTTCATACATTATTTTATACATACATAATGTATTTGAACACAATTATTCCCCATTACCCTCTCTTGTTCCCTTCCCATTCTCTATGACCCCCTTCTGGTTTCATGACTGGTTTTTGTTTCTTTGTTTTCATAAACAGGTGACTTCATTAGGGTAATTTATATGAGCCTGGGTAGTGGGTTAGTTACAGGAACATGGGTAAATTACCAGGGCTACACACTGGAGAGAATGTTTGTTTCCTTCCCGGCAATTATTAACTGCCTACAGATCCTCATCAAGCAAAGATGGGGCCTTCTGGGACCATTCCTCCCATCTTGATGGAATGTTGACTGGTCAGTATTGTTCAGATCATGTGCAGGTAGTCACAGCTGCACAATGGCTACGTCACGACCAGCAGACAGCATCCCATAACAATCTACCTCTTCTTCCAACTCTTATATTCTTTGGCCCCTCTTCCATGATGTTCCCTTAGCCTTGAAGAGAATGATATGGCAGTCTCATTTAGGGCTAAGTGTTCAACAACCACTTATTCTCAGCATTTTGGTCAGCTATAAGATTTCGAAGTCACCACCACCCACTCGTAAAAAGCAGGGTCTTTAACCAAAGCTGATGGCAACACTAAGATATGAGCATAAGCATAAATATTTAAATGATAATTTGGCTAGTACATTATGTCCATTTAACAAAGCAACAACATGAGTTTTCCCATTATGGCTTACAATTTTCCCACTCACAGTCTTTGACCAGGCTTATAAGAATCTGACATGAATTCTTTTCTGTTGGTGGGCCGCAAGTCCAATGAGCATGTGGCTAGTCGAGTTCATAACAGGCATGCACTATTGCACTTGCAGACTGTATAGCTTCTTTTATCAATTAATCAATATATATATATTGTTTGTTTTTTGTTTGTTTTTTTTTGTTTTTTTGTTTTTTTTCGAGACAGGGTTTCTCTGTGTTGCCCTGGCTGTCCTGGAACTCACTCTGTAGGCCAGGCTGACCTCAAACTCAGAAATCCACCTGCTTCTGCCTCTCAAGTGCTGGGATTAAAAGCGTGCGCCACCACTGCCAGCCAATTTATATTTTTTGAAACAGGATATTATTCTATGTGGTCCAGGCTGGCCTCAAACTTTCAGTAATCCTCCTGCCTCAGTCTTTTGGGTTTTAGAATTATTGGTATGAGCCATTGCAGCCTGTTGAGTATCTTTTTTTTTTTTTTTTTGGTTTTTTCCCTAGCTGTCCTGAAACTCACTCTGTAGACCAAGCTGGCCTCAAACTCAGAGATCCGCCTGCCTCTGTCTCCCAAGTGCTGGGATTAAAGGCGTGCACCACCACTGCCCGGCGAGCCTGTTAAGTATCTTAAGCATACTTATTTTAAGTTGTTTTCAGATTAATTAATTTCTTTGTTGTTGTTTTTGTCTTCCTTAAATTTTAGGTTTCAAGCTCACCATGTGCGAGCCTAACTCTTCCTTCAATATTGCTAGTCTAAACATATTTTGCTCACCAATCTTCAACCCAGACCTGTAGGGCTTCTAAACCATAATTAGATTTTGTAATTTACAGTTCATGGCAGATAACCTAGGATAATAACTACATTCTTGCTATAAGTAGCTTGATTTAGATACTGGCCAAGAAAGTCTATCTGCTTTTGTCTGCCTTCTTCTTTTCTCTGCCCTGTGTGAGCTAGGCAGTGGTCAGTTTTTTCCTGGTCCCCCTTCCAAAGATCTAGAGAGGGGATGAAGCTTCCTTTCTGGACCCCAGCTTTAAGCAGTGAACCTAGCTCTGACTCTTTGCCTTGCCTGCACTCCTTGAGGTTCTGTTTCAAGCAAAAGCTTATTTGTCAACTGCTTTTGTCTGATTATTGAGCTCAGAAAGCCAGCTGTTTCCATTCTCTTTGATACTTGTTTTTCTGCTCCATCTCTGAATGGCAAATGCTTATCCTGTTTTTTAGCATGTATATGTGTGTGTGTGTGTGTGTGTATGTGTATATTTTTTTCCTCACTTTTATTTTGTCTATCATTGGTACCTTAGAGCAAAGATAGTAATTGAGGCATAAACTTACAGTGCATTCCTGACGGGAGTCCTATGCTAATTCTTCTACTGGGTCTCATGCAGAAATTTTTGTCTGTGTGGAAAATTTTAACATTTGTGGAAGGAGCAAGGATGAATTTGATGTTCATTCAAAGCTTGTGGTTTACAGGCTGTAACATTCTGTCTACACCGTCTCCCTAAGTAGGAGACTGGGTTTGTTTGTTTTTTTGTTTGTTTGTTTGTTGGCCTTGTTTCTAATTATGTGGCCTACCAAGGGGAGAGGTAGTGGGAAGCTACCATCCATCATCACAGGGTGACCCATTGCCTAATTGCAGAGATGATAACAACAACAACAACAGCACACTTAAAATGTTAAAACAAAGTTTGTGGGTCAGTTTACCTTTTACCTACAGAACTGGCTGGGGTCACGCTATAATGTTGTCTAATTGTCTTTTCTTTCTTTAATCCTCACTCCTTCCCTTGAGACCAAGTTGACTGACTGAGCTGGCTTGGTCAGCAGAGATATGATGTGTAAAGGAAGGGGCATTATAAATCAATAGGGAAATTGATGGAGTAGTCACTAAATGGGGCAGAGGTAGCTGGGTATCTATACTAGAATAAAATAATTTATACCTATATCTTATCATATACATGAAATGTGTTTTGGAAAACCCAAGTTCTGTTTTTTTTTTTTTTTTTGGTTTTTTCAAGACAGGGTTTCTCTGTATAGTCCTGGCTGTTCTGGAACTCACAATGTAGAGCAGGCTGGCCTCGAACTCAGAAATCTGCCTGCCTCTGCCTCCCAAGTGCTGGGATTAAAGGTGTGCGCCACCACCGCCCGGCTGAAAACCCAAGTTCTAAGTAAGAAAAAGCACTATCTAAAATGAATTATAGGAGACTATCATTGAGGATAGAGAAGAATTTATATACAAAACACCAAAACTGAAACTATAAATGAAAATCTGGCATACTTGACTAGATGATGAGAAAAAATAAAACTCTCGAATGAAGAAAAAGCACCAAGCCAGGAATTAAGATACAAATTACACTTTTTGATATATATAATCCTTAAAGACTTGACATCCAGATGATGTAAAGAACATTTGCAAAGAACAGATAAATAATCTACTCAAACAAGAGAAGAAGGGAAGGAAAATGAAAAAAATCAAAAAGGCAACTCACAGAGGGCAAAAATAGGTATAGATGCTATTCTCACAAATAATCATAAAAATGAAATCAAAAGTGTTCATCTATACTTATTAGATTAATGAGAACTAGCATTTGGTGAGGATGTGGAGGATACAAAACAGGAAAATATATACTGTTCGTGTGCTGGCTAGATTATGTCAACTTGACACAACATAAAGTCATCAGAGAGGAGGGGACCTGAATTGAGAACATGTCTCCAAAAGATCTGGATGTAGGCAAGCCTGTAGGGTATTTTTTTAAATTATTGATTGATGGAGGAGGGCTCAAATCACTCTGGGTGGTACCACCCTGGGATGGTGGTCCTGGATTCTCTAAAGCAGGCTGAGAAAGCTATGAGGAGCAAGCCAGTAAGCTGCACTGTGCCTCTTCATCAACTCCCGCCTCCAGGTTTCTGCCTTGCTTAAGTTCCTGCCCCAACTTCCTTCAATAATGAACAGTGATATGGAAATGTAAGCCAAGAAAAATCTTTCCTCCTCAAGTTGCTTTTTGAATATGATGTTTTACCACAGTAACAGTAACTCAACCAGAGAGTTGATAAGCAGACACTGGGAGAGCCATTATATGGACAACTTGGTACCATCTGTGAGAGCTGAAGGTGTATGTGTCATTTTTTACAGATTGTTATGTCCTAGAGTAATTTGTACAAGGTGTGTCATTAGAGCTTTGAAATGGTAAAAATGAAAACTAAATGTTTTATCAAAAGGAGACAGGATAAATAAGCTCAAGACTATTCATCTAAAAGAAAAATATACAATTAAATGAATGAATTTTATCTATGAGTAGAATCAAGATAAACTAGAATACAAGAATATTTAACATTTAAAAGGCAAGTTTCAGGATCTGCGTTAGTATCTTTTAATCAAATTATAAGATTAACTAGAAATAATGATAGTTAATGTTTATGGACACGACACATATACATATTACAAAATTAACTTAGAGGTAAACACAGATTTCATGGTTGTGTTTAAGGGCCCACAAAAGGTTCAAGTGTAGATTCAGCATTCAGAATAAATATCCTAGCGGGCAGTGGTGGAGGCGCACGCCTTTAATCCCAGCACTTGGGAGGCAGAGGCAGGTGGATTTCTGAGTTCGAGGCCAGCCTGGTCTACAGAGTGAGTTCCAGGACAGCCAGGGCTGCACAGAGAAACCCTGTCTCGAAAAACAAAACAAAAAACAAAAAACAAACAAACAAACAACCAGAATAAATATCCAAGCCTAAACTGGTGCACCTCTCAGACCTCATCAGAGAAGCATCTCTGTGTAGTGACTAGTGGCTAGTGTAGAAACTCACATCTGGTCAGTATGCAGAGAGTAAGTATCAGTGGAGTGCTCAGACACAAAGGAGAATCTCTATCACTGCTCCCCTCCCTGCCCCACTGCCCCAGGGTAGTTATGGACCATTGCAGAAGAGGATCTAGAAAGATTGTAAGGGCCAGAGGTTGGGGAGCAAATAGTGGTTTCAGGTTGTGGCAGGACCACTGCACTTATGAACTCATGGCAGCTGTGGCTGCCTACATAACATCAAACCAAGTAACATTCTAGCACAGGGTGGGGGTGAGGAGATGGGGGATGGGGTGGGTTCACCTGCCCTCACTCTTAGCTGAGGAGCCATTGACTTCTGGGAGACAGTTTTCTTTAAAGCTCTGGCCCCTGGAGGGTTGGCCATTCTCCAGCTCATGCCTCCACCTCCAGGAATATAGACAGTACAAACTGGACTCGAAGGGTTATTTAGAGGGAAAAAGTGATAACATTGCAATGGTAAGGACTTGGAGGTGGAAGTGGATGTTGGAGGAGTTAGGGGAGGAGTGGGAGTGGAAATTCTTTTTTTTTTTTTTTTTTTTTTCGAGACAGGGTTTCTCTGTATAGCCCTGGCTGTCCTGGAACTCACTCTGTAGACCACGCTGGCCTCGAACTCAGAAATCCGCCTGCCTCTGCCTTCCAAGTGCTGGGATTAAAGGCGTGCACCACCACAGCCCGGCGGGAGTGGAAATTCTTAAAGAAGGAATTTCTTAAAAAGATACAAGCCTATTGGGCAAAACACTCACATTTGTAAGTTGACTTTTCTTTTCTTTTACTGTTTTGTTATGCAGCTTAGACAGGTCCAAAAATCCCTATAGCTGGGATTAATAGGCATAAGCATTCACAGCTGTAATTGACAGGTTTTCAGAATATGATAAAAAGGAAACCCGGGAATGATGACATGTTCCTAAAATCCTGTTGCTGGAGAGGCAGAAGATTTTGAGACTAGGCCAGCTGGTCTACAAAATGGAATTGTGTCTTAAAGGGGAAAAAAGGAGAAAGGAATGGACTGGAGGGGTGAGATGTGCCAGCGTACACCTCTTACTTGCAACCCTCATCCCCAGTGTGAGGGTATTTGGATGGGGAATTTGGGGAGTGATTGGATCCTAAGGATGGAGCCCTCGAGAACTGGATTTGTGCCATTATGAGAAGATCCATAAAGAAATTATCTTTCCTTCTCAGCTATGGGAAGATACAACTGAACCTTGATCTTGGACTTCCAACCTCTAAAACTGTGGACAGAAAGTTTCTGTTTCAGCCACCCAGTCCATGTCATTTACTATTGTAGTCTGCTAGTGGACACCTATGGCTTCCCATGGTCAACTTCCTTGCAGAGACTTTGAATCCCTTTATAGAGTAAGGCGCATGGCCCCCTGTTCCCACTCTAGAGGCTTAGCTTGCATGCCAACACATCTTTCAACTCTCCAGTTGACTCAGAGGGATACTCTTCATTTGTTTTGCCCACTGAGAATTCTCCATCCTCCTCTAAGGCAGGCCTAGGGCAGGCTGTGTTAGCATTGTGTTAGAAACCAGAATGAAACAGAGCCATGACTGTCTGTCAGGCCAGCCTGCCCTAACCTGGTTCTAGACAACTGACCCAAGTTTCTGCTCCAGTTTAGCTCACAAATTGCTTTAATTTCTTTCTCATTGTTGTGATAAAATACTCTGACAAAAGCAACCCAGTCTGGAACTAAGGAGCATTTCTTGCAATTATCATCCACACTAAAAGGTAAGGATCTTACTGGCCTTCTTCTCATCTTTTTCTTCTTTTAAAATTTTAATTACTGAGGGTGCAGCATATGTTCCATGGTACTCATTTGGAGAAAGGATAACGTTTTCCTTCTAGTATTATGCAAGTTCCAGGGATAGAACTCAGGATTTCAGGTTTGCATAGAATGTGGTTTACCCTCTGGGTTCTCTGTCTGGTCCATTACTTCTTATTTTTTCCATTGCTTCTCTGGTTTTTCTTCTGAGATTATTGTCCATCCTGTGGTCCCTGTCTCTGGTCTGTTGTTCCCTTTCCTGCTATTTCTTTCCTTCCTTTGTACTTCTGCTCACTTGTCCATTCTGTGGTTTGCCACATGCATGTGTATGAGGGTCGGCGAGAGCTTCCCATCCTGCCGGCCAAAAGTGAACTACAGCAAATACTGAGTATTGTAAGGATGGAGGTAGAAGAACATAGGTTGCCAAGCAGCCTTAGCATCACAGAATCTGAAATCCCAGATGATGGTAGCTATTTAAATCCTGTATGTCTTTTTTTTTTTTTTTTTTTTTTTTTGGTTTTTCGAGACAGGGTTTCTCTGTGTAGCCCTGGCTGTCTTGGAACTCACTCTGTAGACCAGGCTGGCCTCGAACTCAGAAATCGCCTGCCTCTACCTCCCAAGTGCTGGGATTAAAGGCCTGCATCACCACTGCCCGGCAAATCCTGTATGTCTTAAGTAGAATATTATTTTAGGCTTGCTTTGTTTTGTTGTTTGAGACAACGTCTTTCCAGGTTGGGCTTAAATTTACTGTGCAGACTAGGGCAACCTCCAACTTGCAATCATCCTGTTCTTACCTCCGGAGGGCAACTGGGCACTTTCCTCACACCTGGCTTATTTCAGTCGCTCTGAAGCTTCTGGTTCTATCTATAGCTTCTCACCAAGATCTCTAGACTATTGGCTCAAAGATTCATGGGACTTGGGGCGTGACAGTAGAAGAGTTTTCAGGGGTCTGTGATAATCCTTGAAATATTCCTCAGTGTTTTTCAGTTAACTCCACAACCTCCACCCCTAGAGCCCAGAGTGTTTGCAACTCAAGAGGATTAGAACTTTCCCTACAGGAGCTCCTTCCTTATCACAAAGTCTGTGCTGCATTTAGGATTTGGTAGAAACTAAGAGAATCTAATGACCTGAGGAGTTGTGGCTGGTGTTAGACTACTTTCAATTAATTATAAATTGAATTAGTACGCTGAAGGAGGCCACTCATTTAGCCCAAGTTAAGTGAACAGAGGTTTAAGATGTCAGTGTTCTTGTTCTTCACATGCCCATGCTCTGTAAAATGGGAACTTTACCCTTAAGAGGAAGTATCCTGGGTACTTCCCAGTAGCTCTGTCTTCCCACCTCGTTTCAGCGTTTCAGTGTTTTATGTGTCTCCATCGCCTGAGATGGGGCAAGCTTTATCATGGATGGAGAGATGGTACATGGACGTTAACTGACTTTCACCTTGTAGAGCTGAGTCATTCAGGGTCACAGGTCTCTGTTTACTACTTATTCTACAGGACAGCAGCACCTGTGGCCTTCGAGTTAAAAATCCCTGGGTGGCTCTGCTGATGAAGGCAATCTGCTGGTGACCTTGAGTGACTCCACACTCTTTCTAGATGCCTGATTTCTTGCTTTAACTCTGGATGGAAAACTCGTACTTCTGGCTTATCCTGCTTTCATTTTCTTTTTAAAATCTGCAGGGATGAATCACCAGTGAGTCAGAAGCGAGGGATTCCACCTTATGTAGAAGCCGTAGACTCCCAGGTTGGAAAGCTGGGGGTGGTGGCACATGCCTGTGATTCCAGAACTCAGAAGGCTGAGAGAGGAAGTTTGAGGACTTGAAGCTAGTCTGACCTACATATGGGTTGGAGGTCAGCCTGGGCTAATGATGAGAAGTTATCTCAAAAGATCAAAAGAGGGGAAAGAAGCCAAATAAACAAAAAGTGTCTGAAAGCATCAGCTGGCTTACTCTTTCTTCAAAGAAAAAATTCCTGAAGGAATTGCAAGAATAGAGAATCTAGAGCCCCTCCTTCACCTACAGGAATGAAAAACATCGAAATACAAACAGGAATCTGTGCTTTAAAAGTCTCTTTGTGTGCCCCAGGTAGGTTTAAAAATTATGGTTTATATGGAACTGTTGCAAGTTCAAGAGACAGAATATTCATGGCTGATGAAGGGGTCAAAGGTACAATGAAAATTAATAGGAGATGGACTCAGAAATCTAACTCCCTTCAAAGCAATGAGTGAATGGGAAATGGTGACTATTGCTGTTGCAAACCCCTGTACGTCTCGGATTGGTCAATGAGTCTTAGAACCTAGAAAGAACCCTGTAGAGAGTGAAGCTCTGGATCTATCTACCAACTGTCCTGAACTAGCCATTTACCTACTTCTGGTCCTCAGTTTATTCATCTAGTTGCAAGATAAACTTTCTTTCTTTTTGATACAGGGTCTTGATATGTAGCCCTAGTTTGCCTGGAACTCACTGTGTAGCTTGGGCTGGCCTCAAACTCAAGGAGAGTCTCCTGCCTCTACTGGAATTAAAGGTGTGTGCTACCAAGCCCAGCACAAGGTAGACTTATCTCTTGAGTTACTTTTACATAGTTTTGATGCAAACATGGTATACTCCGAAAGGTTGGATTTTTTGTTTGTTTGTTTTCATTTTGGCTTTTGTTGTTGTTGTTTTTTTTTCCTTTCTTTCTTTTTTAAATCATGTTTTGTAGAACTAGTATTTTCCTGCTGAGTCTGTTTTCAGTCTTAGGCCACCCCCAGCAGCGAGGATGCTGGGCCTATTCTCCAAGTCACTGAGGTTACCCAGGAAACTCAAATTATCCCAAGATGATTCTGTTCTATCTCAGCCTGGAAAAGAGATCCAGGGTGAAAACTAGCTCCAAAAAGACAAGGTCCAGGGGAGAGGGAGTAGAAGTCTGGAATGAAAAATGATTTGGAAGAAAAGATAGTCTGGTTTGGTCTGGAGAGAGTTAAGTGTCCCACCAGACATGCCTGCTCTGGGCCAAGGTAATTCAATCTGCTGCTTGCCATTTCCAAAGGTGACCATAGAAGGCTCCAGCAACTGGCAGGGATGAAATGTTCCTGCTGTTATTGTGCTCACCTTGCTCCTGGGTCACGGCAGGAAGAGTGTGTTTGGTTTATGTTACCGGCACCAGTACTGGTCTGTCAGGCCCAAGCCTGGCCAGTGGGAAGAAGAGAGAGTGCCTGCAACAGCAGATGCATGGCCAGAGAAGACCAAGTGCTCAGGTCACTGGCTGAGATCCAGCAGACAACAGTCTAGGTAGGAGAACCCATAGCCAGGAGCCAAGCAATGGATTTTCCTTTATTTTACTTCTTAGTTTTGCTGGAGTCAAGGTCAAAAGAGGACATATTTATTCATTACCTCTCAATGAGAAGCTGCACAGACAAAAACTCCTGGTTTCAGTTTGTTTTCTTTTGTGTTGACAAGTTTAACTGACAGTTCTCCCTAAAAACTGGGCTTGGTGGCACATGCTTTTAATCTCAACACTCAGGGGACAGAAGCAGGCTGATCTCTGTGAGTTCAAGGCCAGACTGGTCTCTAAAGAAGGACGGCCAAGGCTGTTACACAAAGAAATCCTGTCTTGGAAAACAAACAAACAAACAAACAAATAAACAAATAAAACCAGACTTGGGGTGCTAGAGAGATTGCTCAGCAATTAAGAATCTTTACTGCTTTTGCAGAGGAATTGAGTTTGGTTCCCATCACTCACATCACATAGTTTAAACCATCTGCAACTCCAGCCCCAGGTTGATGTGATTTGACATCCTCTTTTTGTCTCTCTCTCTCTCTTCTCTCTCTCTGTCTCTCTGTCTCTGTCTCTGTGTCTTCTCTCTCTCTCTCTCTGCTCTCTCTCTCTCTCTCTCTCTCTCTCTCATACACACACACACACACACACACACACACACACACACACAAATAACAATTTAAAAAAACAAAATCAAGACTCATTACATTCATTCTACTGAGGACACTATAGCAAGGAAAAGAGACTGTAACCGAGAAGATAGACAAATGAGCGATCCTCTGGGTGGGCTTAGTCTGGAATTTGAGCAGGATTTGCCAGAAAGAAAGGGAGTGGAGAAGCATTCCAGGCAGAAGAGATGAAATTAGCAAAGACAAGAAATGTGCAGACAACATGACGGTAAGTATACCCTGTCTGAGAGACAGAAAGCAGGGGAGTTATCCCAAGGACTGAGGGGATGCTCCCTGACCAGGGAAAATTCTTGACCTTGCTGAATCGCATGTGGGTGAAGCAGGGCAGTGAAGGAGGCTCTTGTCAAATAGTCACAGTCAACACAGTCAACATTTAGCCTGGAAGAACAGTGGAGGGCATGTGGTCAGAGGGCAAGAACAGGACCATGACAGAAATGAAGAGAAGAAAGGCCCTGGCAGAGGAGTTGGGCCATGGTTTCCACGGGCCATCACAGAAGCTCCTAATGGCTGTCTGGAGGCAGCACTACAAGAGGAAGCAAGTAGTATTCTTATTTTTTCTGGTCTGGGTAAGATCCATGCATCAACACCCCTCACCTTTCCCCATTTCTCTTGCTCAGTTGGTTAAGGTAGGACCCACCTAACAGCTTTTCTAAGTCCTGTGTTATGGTTTGAAGGGGAAATGTCTTCCCAAGGTCATGTATTTTGAATACCTGGTTACTGCCTGGTGGCACTGTTTTGAGAGGTTCTGGAACAAAAGGGAGTTTGAGGTTTTGATGAATACTTAAGAATAATATTCTTAGGTTAGGCCATGGTGGCATATGCAAAAATCTCAGCACTTGGGAGGCAGACGCTGGTGGATCTCTGAGTTCAAGGACAACTTGGTCTATAGAGTGAGTTCCAGGACAACCAGGGCTACACAGAGAAACCCTGTCTCAAAAACAAACAAAAGAAGAGGAGAAGGAGGTGGGGGAGAAGGGGAAGAGAAGGAAGAGGAGGAAGATTCTTAGCCAGGTAGTCATGGTGAACACCTTTAATCCCATCACATGAGAGGCAGAAGCAGTTGGATCTCTGAATTTGAGGACAGTCTATAGAATGAGTTCCAGGATAGTCAGGGCTGCACAAAGAAACCCTGTCTTGCGTGTAGGAAGTATGTATGTATATAAAATTGTTCAGCATTGCTGATATGCTGGAAAATGCACAAGACAGAATACACAGCTCAGGGATTGGCCATAAAGCAAAATCCATATAGCCCTGGAAGTCCTCATGTCCCCTTGCTGGCATTTCTATCCTATCCAATCCTCCCCTACCCATATAAGAGCAGCTATCTTTCCTCCAAACTAAAGCACTTTAAAAGTTTTTCAAGACCAAAGAGCTGGTCCATTGGATAAAACCACTTCCTGCCATGCGTAGCAATATGAGTTCAGTCTCCTACAGGGGAAAGAGAACTGATGTCCTTTGACCTCCACTCACATGTATGCCCCTCCCCAAAGTAAATAAGTGTAAAAAAAATTAAGTAATGACAAATCTTGTATTCTCTCCTACCCATTTCAGATATACCCTCCCCCCTTCCTAGACCAGTGTGCCACTAGAAACCATATTGTATGTGGTTCATCATGTACAATAGTTACCTATTTTTACCTATGTGCGTGTGTAAGTATATGTCAAACTCAGGTACCCTCAGAGGCCAGAAAAGGATGATAGATTCCTTGGAGCTGGGATTACCATTATGAGCCAAACAACATGGGTTTTGGGAACTGGACTCAGCTATAGAAGAGAGTGTACACTCTAAGCTGTGTCTCTAGCCCCTCAATGTACACAGTAGTAAAATTGTAAGTTAAGCTGTGGCCATTCATTAATTAATCACCTCTGTGTCTTTCTGTAGCTTGTTTTTCATCGTAAGAGAAGCCTCTGCTTTTATATAAACAGGAACAAGTACTTTGGGACCATTAAAATGACAGGCAGAAAGGGGTAAATTGTTGAGTCTGGTAACTTAAAAGCGACTTATGTGGGATCTAGGCATCTTTAACGGGCTTAAAAATTTATTTGGTGTTTCTTCTTTCCAAACTACCACATTTAAACCTGTGGTTAGACTTGCTGGCCCTGGTACCCTCTGATACTTATTGAAGAAGGAAGTTCTGTGAGGAAAAGATTTGTTTATATGAATGAATATCTGACAGCGAGGAGCAAGCACAGTGGGCCACAGGGGAGGTTGGCTGGCCAGCAGAACAAGGTATGAGGAAGTCTTTGGAAAGACCAGAGCATTGGCAAGTAGGCAGTAGCCACTGGCTTCTGCCATTACTGAGGGCAGGTGGGGCCTACCCTCCCCAAGTTCATGGTGAGGTTTATGAGGGCCAGCGTGTTTGTGCTGCACTTGACATTTCCACAAATTGCTCTGTAGTTGTTTTTATTAGTTTTATTCCAGCTGTTGCTCAGGGGATTTTGGGGCAGCCAGATCCTCTAGGCCAGCTTGGACTCTCTCATTAATGGACTCAGATCAGGAAAAGGAGACATCAAGTCTGCTTTGGTTCCTTTCCTGTTTTGAGCTAGATAAATCCCAGGCAGGCACCATAAGAAAAGCAGTAATGAGGTTCACACTCTGGTTTCCAGTGTAGAACTAGCCTGGCCAAGTGTTAAGTGCAGAGGTAAGGTGTGAGCCCAGAGGAACCAGGTCTAAGGAGGAAGCCAATCCTGAGATTGTCATTCCTCCTGGGTCCTATGTGGGAGGAGGCTTCTCGGCAGTTCCTCCAGAGCCCTGGAGTTAATAGCCTCTCAATGACCCAAATGAATTCACAGGTATCTATGACCCCCTGTGTTTTCACTTCACGCCAACCCCAAAGATACATGCTTAGCGTGAGAGGAGAACTTGACCTAAAGTCTCAGTGAATTTTTTTTTTTTCTTTTCTATGAAGCTATTAGTTTTACCTCACTTTACAAAAGAATGTGAAAGCAACCCGAGGAAAACCAGGAGGAGGCTGCCATCAACGGGGTATAACCACTGTGTATTGCTGTTCTTGTAAAGCAAATTTTAAATATTTCTTTTGCTATTATTTAAAGGCCATAGCAAAGGTAGTGTTAGTAGAACCAAGCATTCACTATCTGTCATTGAACATTCCCCAGTAGCAGAGTTTTTAAATCAACTGTTGTGTGAAATTAGTTTCCATCTTTTTCTTTCTTTTTTTTTTTTTTTTTTGTGTGTGTGTGTTTTTTTTTTATTTTTTTTTTGAGAAGGGTTTTTCTGTATATAGCCCTGGCTGTCCTGGAACTCACTCTGTAGACCAGGCCTGCTTCAAACTCAGAAATCTGCCTGCCTCTGCCTTCCAAATGCTGGAATCAAAGGCGTGCGCCACCACCGCCCAGCGGTTCCCATGTTTTTCATACAAGATATCATAAGGCTCTCTCTCTCTCTCTCTCTCTCTCTCTCTCTCTCTCTCTTCTCTTCTCTTCCCCCTCTGTCTCTCCCTCCCTCTCTTTCTCTCTCTCCCTCTTTCCCTCCCTCCCTCCCTCCCTCTCCTCCCTCCCTCCCTCCTCCTCCTAAAATGGATCTGCATCTAAGCGTTAAAGTTATTTAAAAACAGGGGTCTAGATCTTACCTGTACCCTCCAGACTATGGGTCTTTCATCTCAGTCTAAAAGGAGTTAAGGTAAACAAAATCAGGGTTCTAGTGTCTTATTTGTTCAACAGGGGACCCGAATCCTAACTGGAAATCAGAAGACAGCATGTTCACAGGGTTTGGAAAGACTTTAAACATAGCCCCAGTGTAGGGTGTGGTTGAGAGAGTATAGAATGTTGTGGAGTGTTGATGGTGGACGGGAAGCCATTACATTAGAGTTTTTTTGTGTGTGTGTTTTTATTTTATGTTTGCTCAGGGAAGACAGTGGGAAAGGAGGCAGAAAGATTGTAAGGTCCTAAGGCTGGAAGGATGCGGACGAACTGTTTCTGTACATAAAGGGATCACTGCCCTCAGGAACCCACAGTAACTGTGATTGCCTGCCAAGTCAGTCAACATTCCAGCATGGGAGGGGGAGGGACTCAGGAGCTGCCACCTCTACCTGAGGCGCCTGGGGGGGGGGTTGGGTATGATATAGATACCCTGTCTGTGGTTGAGCTCCAAAACATTCTCTACACTTGAACAGTTTTAAGTCTCTGTGTCTAACCCCTGTCCACTGCACACGAAGCTTCTCTGATGGAGTCTGAGAAATCCACAGACAAAGCAATAATGTCACACGTGTTGTGGGTGTAGCCAACCAGTTTCTTTTTTTTTCTTTTTCCTTTTTTTTTAATTGGATATTTTATTTATTTACATTTCAGATGTTACTCCCTTTCCCATTTTCCCCCCAGAAACTCCCTATCCCATCCCCTCTCCTCCTGCTTCTATGAGGGTGCTCCCCCCCTACTCCTGCCTCCCGACACTTGCATTCTTCCACACTGGGACATCCAGCCTTCACAGGACTGAGGGCCTCCTCTCCCACAGATGCCCGACAAGGCCAGCCTCCACTACATATACAGCTGGAGCCATGGTCCCTCCATGTGTGTTCCCAGGCTGGTGGTTTAGACCCTGGGAGCTCTAATCAACCAGTTTCTAATTGGATTTAAGAACCATTCCATAGGTGGAAAAGCATGTTGAGTACTGTAAATCTGACCAGGAAGCCATATTTGGCAAGCTCACAAGCCCAGAGTTGAAATGAATATTATTCCTCTGCTAATGAAAATAGCATCATACTGTCTTCCGAACCTTTATATTTGGCTTTAATTTTAAAAATTCTTTGAAAAATTTCTTAGTTAGCATACAAAGCAATAGATTTATTAAGACCTTTATTTATTTATTTATTTATTTTTTTTTTTGTTTTGGTTTTTTCGAGACAGGGTTTCTCTGTGTAGCCCTGGCTGTCCTGGAACTCACTCTGTAGACCAGGCTGGCCTCGAACTCAGAAATCCGCTGCCTCTGCCTCCCAAGTGCTGGGATTAAAGGCTGTCGCCACCACGCCCGGCTATTAAGACCTTTAAAAAGTCATTTTAAAATAGATTTGTTTTTATTTTTATTTATGGTATATGTGTCTCTGTAAATGTATGCCATGTGTGTGGATGCCTACAGAAGAAGGTGTTGGATTTTCCAGAATTGGAATTGATATTATAGGCTGTTGTGAGTAACCCAGTATCGAGGCTGGGAACTGAAATGGTGTCCTCTAGAAGAGCAGGAATTTAAGCCATCTCTCCAGCTCTTACTAAAAACACATGCACACATACACACATACACACATCTCATACACACACACATGTCATACACATGTGCACACACATATGTCACACGCATATGACATAACACACATGTCATGTACACACATATTGTTACACACATGTGTCATATACATATGTGCACATATATATGTCATACATACATACACACACACACACATTTGAGTGGTGGTGGCACACACCTTTGATCTTAACACTAGGAACCAAGGTAAACAAATCTCTGAGTTTGAGGTTAGCCTGGTCTACAGAGTAAGTTCCAGACAGCCAGGCACACAGAGAAACCCTGTCTCGAAAACCAAATCTAACCAACTAAAAAACTAAACTCCAAAACCAAGAAAACAAAACAAACCCAAGACACAATTACACACATACACACACAGACTACACACACTACACACATACACACATGCACATATGTACATGTGCACATACACTTGCAGACATGCGCGCATGCAAACACACACAAATTGTACTTTGCTCATACTCACTACACAGACACAGACACAGACACACACACACACACATTGTACTTTGCTCATACTTACTACCCATTCTTCCCACCTTCCCTTTCGGATCATCTAGGAGCTGGAGAAATGACTCAGTGGTTAAGAGCACTGGCTGCTCTCCCAGAGGACCCAGGTTTGAGTCCCAGAACCTACATGGTGGTTCACACCATTTATCACCCCAGTCCCGCAGGTTCAGATTCCCTCTGTGGGCATCTGTGGGCATCAGGCACATATATAGTACATAGACAGACATGTAGACAAAATACCCACCGCATAAAATAAAAAGTGAAACTAAAATTTAAAAAGAGGCATATCAAGTCCATATTCCAAGAAAATATCAAAACACGGAATAATTGAGGAGATGAGAATATAGGGCATTTGCTGGCATTAAGAAATAATAATTATTGTTATTTTTAATTTAAACATTATAACGTAGACCTTGTACTAGCCACAGAAGAGCTCTGGACCCATCAGGACTCTGATATGGACCGGGAAAGCATAAACTTAGAGCTAGGATTGAAGAGCTCCTCAATGGCTGATCAGAATCAGAATCCTGAGGGCATAAAAGCCCTACAACAAATGGTGGCTCAGAGGCTGGACCATTTCCCTCTTCGTAATATCACTGGCTATGGTAATGGTCTGCCTGAGGTCTCAGAGGTCCTCAGTAGCTAGAGAGCTGACACCTCCTGCCAGATTCTAGAGTCTGTCCTACACCAAAAGAACCACGACCTATATTGCAGTGGTGTCCTGAAGTCTCCACATCTGTGCCCAGATATTGCCTCCTGTACCATCTGTTTTAGTATCTGTCTTAGTTAGGGTTTTACTGCTGTGAACAGACACCATGACCAGGGCAAGTCTTATAAATGACAACATTTAATTGGGACTGGCTTACAGGTTCAGAGGCTCAGTCCATTATTATCAAAGCAGAAGCATGGCAGCATCTAGACAAGCATGGTGCAAGAGTTGCTGAGAGTTCTACATCTTCATATGAAGGAAGCCAGGAACAGACTGGGCATCCTCAGGTAACCAGGAGGAAGATCTCCAAGCCCATCCCTACAGTGACACACTTCCTCCAAAAAGGCCACACCCTCTAATAGTGCTACTCCCTAGAATGAGCATATGCAAACCATCACAGTATCCTACCAGCTTCATTGACACCATTGATTACCTTTCTGAAGAGCATCAGGCACAGGGGCACCAGGACCCTGTGAACATCTTCTACATACCCTGGTAAAGATAGTATCAGCTATTGCCAACTATTTCACCACCCATGGCAAACTGAAAACCTATTACAAATTCAAAGCCTTCCTATGTGGCTTTTCAAAGTCTTCCTATGTGGTCAAGCCCTGACCTCTGTATATCCACAGTGGTTGTTGTGTGAGCCTCCATGGGCACTGTGACAGTAATCAGTTCTCTGGAGCTGGCAGGCTCATGTGTCATACCAGGAGATAGCTATATGTGTTCAGGTGGCTTGACGGGCTGGTTGGAGCTCCACAGTCCTTTCAGATGTACTTTTCTCAGCTCTGTATGGTTTAACTCTTAGGTGGTCAAGGGCTGACTGAATGGGTTCGGACAAAAGTAACAGGCATTTGTGGGAGTCAGCTTTAAGGTTGGTGCCCTTTTAATAAGGTGGCTTCTTCTACCTTGTCATAAAGTCATAGTGACAGGGAGTCATGGAGGTTGTGGGAATGGAGCCCTTGTGCACCAGTTCCACCTGGCTGCTGGGAGAACCCTAGCTGAATCCAGCACCAGGGACTCTGCATGTTTCCCCCAGAAGACTAGCAAGTAGGAGTTTAGTAAAACCTTCTTCCAGAGGCTTAACCAGATCCAGCCTCTGGGCTATTGCAAGCATAAATTAAGCATTGACTCTTACAGAGGAGCAGGAGGCTGCACCAAGTACCTTGGCACAGGTGAATGGCCACAATGCTCTTCTCTCCAAATCATGCCACCCAGGCTGTTCTCATAGCTTGATTCCTGTTGTTCCCATTTCCATGGTCTCCATTCTCATATTCCCAAGTTCAAGACCCCATCTGATAACTAGCTTTGTAGGTTCCTTTGTGTTTGTTTTAGCTTGGCCTCCCACAGCCAAGATCCCAGACCAGGTTTGTGTCCCCATTTGTGTTTACGCCCTGTCTAAAGATGATGACCGTGTATGGGATGGGGAGTATTGTAATTGCTTTAAAGAGGAGCTACCTCTTAGAGCTACATTTTATGGATGAGGCTTTTATAGGTAAAATGATAACCCAAAGGCTCAGGATGAATCTGAGGATTGTTGAAGATGCTGACATGCAAACACTGTGGGCTCAGTGTATGTCTCTGTGTCTCTGCGGTAGAGAGTTCTATTTTCAATGCTGGAAATTAAAGATCACAATGGGTTCTTACCTCTGGTAAAGTTTTTATTATTTTATTTATTTATTTATTTATTTATTTTATTTATTTATTTTTTTTTTTTGGTTTTTCGAGACAGGGTTTCTCTGTGTAGCTCAGGCTGTCCTGGAACTCACTCTGTAGACCAGGCTGGCCTCGAACTCAGAAATCCGCCTGCTTCTGCCTCCCAAGTGCTAGGATTAAAGGCGTGTGCCACCAGGTAAGTTTAATGTTAAGAACAAGGCAGGTGCAGAGAAAGTGTCTGTGATGGTTAAAGAGATAAGTGCCTTTAAATAGAAGAGACACTCTCGGACACTAAGAAGTAGGCCTTGAGGGTAAGAGCCCACCTATGGAGAGCTACATATAATGCAAATTAATTTGAAAGGAGTGTTCCTGAAAAGAATGAGCCTTAATAGAGCCTGCTGGAATGTGGCTGCCCAGGTGAGTGACTCCTCAGGTTAATTCTTGAAAGGATACAGAAGCCCAACAGCTGTGACACAAGGGGTCCAGGTTATAGCTTAAGCTGAGGGCAGAACTTTGATTCACCCATGTGCTGTTGATTCTGCAAGAATGCAGGATTCAAAAATGAAGATCTTATGGAGGCTTGCACTAAAGTCCAAGAAAGCTGCCAAAGCCAGGCAATGTAAATTGGGGTTGGATTCCCTACATTGAGGCCCTGAAAGGTTAGTGCTTAGAGCTGTAAAGATGAAGTCTAAGATATAGTGGAGACCCCAGGCTGTTGGAGATGTCAGAAACATGGGGTATTTGCTGAAAACTGCAGCTACCAAGGAAACAGGCTCTGAAGAGAGGCTACAGAGCTTGAGAGTGGGGCCAAAAAGGCTGTTAAGAGTCTCTATGATGCCCCTAAGAACTTAGATGCTGGACATAGAGCTACATAATTTGCATGGCTCTGTTTCATTGGCCACTTTAACCAAAAACTCACATGACTGGTTGGTTTTATCTCCTGCAGCCACTACCTCTTTCTCTCTACCCCCCAACCCACCCACCCCTACCCACCTGCTAATTCTGCCCAACTCATTGACTGCTAGCATCTTTATGGATGGATCAAGAACCAATTGGGGAACAGGACCTTAGCATCAGAACCACCCCTACATGTGTATGTATTTATTTTTGAGACAAGGTCTCACAGTGTAGCCCTGGAACTTGCTATGTAGTCCAGACTGGCCTCAAACTCACAGAGATCCAACTGCTTCTGTACTGGGATTAAAGTCATGTGTCACCACTGCTGGCTCAAAGGTGAATTTGTGCTGGTTAATTTTTGTCAACTTGATTGGATTTAGTCGTACCTAGAACATTAATGAGGCATATATTTAGGTTTTTCTATGGGGACATTTTCAAAGACAACTAACCTAGGAGGGGAGGTCCACCCTTAAGTGAGTGATATCATCCCATGGGTAAGAGGCTCAGAATGAATAAAAAGGGAAAGGAGGAAAGAGAGATAAGCATTCATTTCTCCCTGATTCCTGATTCACACTAGTGTCAATCTTATGTACTCTCCCATACTACAAGGAACAAAAATTACTTCCTCCAAAACTAATCAGTGAGCGTCAAGAACCTGGATGTGGCTTAGTGGGATCTTCTGGTGAGATCCTGATGCTAAGGTCCTATTCCCCAATTGGTTCTTGATCCATCAATAAAGTGATCTCACAAAGCTTCAATCAAGGTATAGTCTGAAGATATACTTATCTGAGGGTTCAAATTGGGAGAATGTGTACTTGAGATTTCATCCATGTGACCAGTGGCAGGCCTCAAATGTGCTTCTAAATTCTCTCATGTGAGCCTCTTCATGGTGATGCTCATGGCCCATGGCTTCTTCCAGAGCAGAAGGCCCAACTGAGAGCATTGCATAGAAGCCTGAGTGTAGGCAGCCGAAGAGACAGCGCCGGTTTCCAACATGGCTGGCGCAGCGTCCTGTATACTGCACATGCTCAGCCTCAAGCCCCTCCAGGGCTATGCAAGGCTAGCCTACCAATACAGGGCTTATGTAATGAGGCAAGCTCACAGCTTATGCTAATGAGCGGGCCTAACCAATCACAGGGCTTATGCTAATGAGGTATTGGCCCTAACCAATCCTGAGAGAACAGGCTGCCTGGCCTGCCCCCTTGGAAGGGTATATAAGCAGTGCATTTCTGCTGCTTGGCGGCCCCTTCGATGGATGAAGATTGCCTGGAATAAAAGAGCTGTTAAAGAAGAATCCAGGCGTGTCGTGTCTTACTGCCGGCCTAGGAAGACGCGACACCTGAGTACTGTCACAACTTTGGAAGTGGGTATTCCTCTTCTCTGCCATATTCCAGTGTTGAGAAGGGAGTCATTAAATCTTCCTTGGTGATTCAACTTATACCTCTTTCCCCAGGACTTTCCTGTGACTAGGACAAAAATCTCACATCTTGGGATTTCCCCTCAGGGCTGGGCAAAGCAGGTTTATTGGTTATCCTCAGTCTGGTATATATATCCTCAAAGAGGGATTCATAATGATGTAAGAGGTGGGGTTGCTGGAAGTCACTCATCCTAATCAATTCTCAATATTCAGTTCTCTTCATTCATTTGTTTCTTTATTTGAGCAGAGGTTTTCTCTGTGTAGCTCTAGCCCTGAATGTCCTGGAAATAACTATGTAGACCAGGCTGGCCTAGAACTCACAAAGATCTGTCTGCTTCCGCCTTACTGGAATTAAAGGCTCAAGTACCATGTCCAGTTTATTTATTTATTTTTTCATTCTTAAAAAACAAAACCTGGGGCTGAGAGCTGGCTTGGCAGTTGGAGCACTGGCTGCTCTTCCAGAGGACCTAGGTTTAGTTCCCAGCATTCACATGATGGTTCATAACTGTCTGTAACTCCAAGATCTGACACTCTCACACAGACTTACATGCAGGCAAAATGTCAATGAATTTAAAATAAAAATAAATAAATTATTTAAAAAAACCCAGGACCTTAGATGACTTATGGTTGTTTATTAGAACAGATACTTCATTTTAATTTTTAATCTAAACACATGTGTGTGTGTGTGTGTGTGTGTACCTGTTCTCTAGCTGAGTGTGTACATGTGTGAGTCATCTTCCAAGTCCAATGTCTCATTTTTAAAAATATGATGAATTATGTTAAAATTAACTGAATAATATGTAAGCCACTTTAGAAATAGAACTTTATAGGGGAAGAAATACTATTGGAATTTGCTATATAATATATTTTCCTGGTTTGTCTTTATTAGATACATGCATTTTTCTAGCTTGTCATTATTTCAAAGAACATATGAATGTTGGTGTGTTAGTTTTCTTTGTTTTGATTTCTTGAATTCTTGGCCATAATAGAAAAAAATATATCTCTTCACAAAGGAAAGCTTAGGACCACTGCTGAATTCTAATAAATGTTAAGGGAAGATCTCCTTCTGACCCTTAATTTGTTCCACAAAATAGAAAGAGAAAGAACATTGTCAAATTCATTCTATAAAGCGGGGACTTCTTGGTACCAGAACCAAGTAAAGATACAACAACAAAAATCTTCATGCCAGCCGGCGTGGTGGCGCACGCCTTATCCCAGCACTTGGAGGCAGAGGCAGCGGATTTCTGAGTCGAGGCCAGCCTGGTCTACGAGCGAGTTCCAGGACAGCCTGGACACACAGAGAAACCCTGTCTCGAAAAAACCAAAAAAAAAAAAAATCTTCATGCCAATTTCTCTGATGAACATAGATGCAGAATTCTCAGCCAATACTTACAACCCTAATTCAGGAACACATTAAAGACATCCTACATCACGACCAAGTGAGCTTCATCCCAGAGATGGAAGGTTGGTTCAATATATATAAATCTATGTAGTCCACCATGGAAATAAACTAAAGGACAATGAACTCTAAGAGAAAAAAGTAGGAAAAATATTTGATTCATGAAAAAATTCTTGGACAGATTTATAAGTTGTTTCCCTTTTGAAAAACGAAGTTTACTGTTGTCAACTCTAAATGTACTATACTTCATTTTACAATTCTTGGACTCTATAGAAAGATAAAGAGAATGTCAGAGGGTGATGCCTGAAGACCTTTTCCTACTTCTGTTTTATCTTTAATGCTCTGTGTTTGACATTACACCGCTTGCATCATAACACAACCATTGAATCCTGCCTCTTCCTGTTGCTATTATGAGCATTTCCCATCTGAGTACAATTTGTCTATTGTATTTTATTTATTCACAAATTCAAGTAACAATTTTTTATGAAAGCACAAGTTTCTATACAAGTTTCTTCCACTAAATGTTGGCAAAACAGCTTCATAACCAGAGAAAACCAGAAGGTAACAACAGAAGCCACGTCCTGAGTTCTGATGGGTGAAAGGTGAATCCTGAAGGCAAGAGTAGGGACATAAAGGCTGCAATTCAGGTGAGGGGTTAATAGTTTTTTTTCTCTCTTCTTCTTCCCCCCCCCCCCCCAGTGAATAAATCAGAAGCAGGCAAGTAGAAAAAGAAAGACTAGCTCAGTTTTAGTGGTCCAGGTGAGAGATCACGGACCTGGGCAAGGAGATAACTGAGGTAACTGAAGAAGGGACTTTAGATTCATGTTGGAATAACATTTTTATCTTGGTGATGGTTTGGACATGGGGTTCAGGAGAGAAGGGGAACTTAGGAGTGATTTTTGAACAGTGTCTGGAGTGGGAGTAATGGTATCATTTGTTGGAGTGGGAAAAGTGGAAGGGGCTTTGGTTTGGATCACAGATTATAAATGGCAGTAGTTGGTACACCTGCATGATTTTTCCTGCATTGCTGAAGTGGGACTGAGGATGTTGGCCTTAGGTTTCACTCCCAGGTCACATCTGAAGGCTGTGTGTGACTAGAGAGAACAGGCAAAGGTGTTGTAGGCATTTTCTAGGCATGGTTACCTTCGGGTTGGTCTAGGGCTATAAACTCAGAGACAGAGAGATGAAGGAGAAGTGAGCAGTTAGTCAGAGACAAGATGGTGGGTCCATAGTGAGAATCAGAGTAAGCAAGCTGAAAGAGATGGAGGGCATGCTCTGACTCATTGGGTACCCACAGCTCAAGGTACACAGCATAAGCTTAGTGTGCATTTGTGATTAGTCAGGTGATCTGGGCAAGTCTAAGAAACTAAGGACTGTCACCCTTCTCTAGTACTGTGTCTTAGTTTAGATTTTATTGCTATGAAGAGACACCATGGCCACTGCAACTTTTATAAAGGTAAACATTTAATTGGGACTGTATGACAGGTTCAGAGGTTCAGTCCAATATCACCATGGCAGGAAGGATGGCAGCATGCAGGCAGACTTGGTATTGGAGGAGCCAAGAGTTATATCTGAAGGCAACAGGAGAAGACTAAAATTCCCCACTGGGTAGAGCTTAAGCATAGAGACCTCAAAGTCCACTCTAACAGTGACACACTTCCAATAAAGCCATACCTCCTAACAGTACCATTCCCTATGGGCTAAGCATTCAAACACATGAGTCTGTGGGGGTCAACCCTATTCAAACCACCACAAACTCTCTCTCTCTCTCTCTCTCTCTCTCTCTCTCTCTTCTCTCTCTCTCTCTCTCCTCTCCTTCCTTCCTTCCTTCCTTCCTTTTTTAAAAAGAAAATTTATTTAATGTATATGAAATACAATATAGCTGTCTTCAGACACACCAGAGGAGGGCATCAGATCCCATTACCGATGGTTGTGAGCCACCATGTGGTTGCTGGGAATTAAATCAGGACCTCTAGAAGAGCCATCATGCTCTTAACTGCTGAGCAGTCTCTCCAGCCCCCACAAACTGTTCCTTTAAGAATTTATTTTTCATCTCTCTTCCTATGTAGCTCATGCTGGTATCTTCAAAACAATTTATTCTCTCTCTCTCTCTCTCTCTCTCTCTCTCTCTCTCTCTCTCTCTCTTCTCTCTCTCTCTTTCTCTCTCTGTGTGTTGTGTGTATGTGCATTTGAACATGAATGACAGAGTTATTTGATCCCCTGAAGCTGAAATGGTTCACAAGTGGCTGTGAGCTGCCTGATGTGGGTGCTGGGAACCAAGAGCCATCTTGACCCCTGCCACTGAGCCATCTCTCCATCCATGTTGTCTAACTCTCGATCCTCCTGTGTTCACCCACCAAGGATTACAAGTATAGACTACAGGTATGCCACACTTCCTTGAGTTATCTCTTTCAGTCTCTCTACTCTATTTTCTCCACTTTCTTCTTCCTGGGAGTCAGAACTTACAAGCCTCTCTGCTTCCAGTCACTGGTGGAGAATATACACAGCAGTTACCGATGACAAATGCTGGAGTCTCACCAGGCTCTCAGGAAGCTGGCTGGATTGTGGGTTGGTCTAGATAGTTCATTCATTAGGTTTATTCATTTATTCTATTTAACAAAACCTTGTTGAGCACCTACTATGTGCTTGTTGAGCACCTACTATGTGCCTATGTTCAAGTTCTTGGGGTTATCAGATATCAAGATGAATGAACGAGTAAATGTCCAGAAAAGTTTTGCTCATTAAGCTGCTACAAATAGCACTGGAGTCTCTGGACATGAACTTTTTTGGCTCTCTGCCCTTCACACACAGTTATATTGAGATAAAAGGAAAGGAAAACCTTTTATTCTTTTGCCTGCTGTGTTGTTTTAAAATTTTATAAAAATGTACAATGCTCTGAAGAGGCCCGGGCAGAAATAAATCTTTCTATGCTATCTAAAAATGGACAGCCTCATCTTTCTAGAAGCTGCTGGATGTCAGCAGTCATGCCCCATAAAGACAATGGCCACGGTCTCCCGGTCATCATTTTTAAGGCCACCGAATGTTATTTTTTTGGTTTGGTTATGCTTACCACCAAACCTTCAGAATCTGTGTATTCATCTTATGATTTCCCATGAGGAATGGGAAATTTTGGCCAACTGTGTCAGCCATTTATTTTACTTCCCTACAGTGTCCTCGTCACTCCAGGTAATGTGTGAAGCCAAGTTGAGGCAACAGGTTTGCAGGTGGTAATGGTACCAGTCTTTTCCTCTTCAGCATACAGCACGTTAGAGGGGCCAGTTTCATGGGTGTTAACAAGCAGTGGTACATGGGCAGCATGGTAGATGCTCAACCAATTCTTCTTCGATTAATGGATTCTTATAAACCCCATTAAAGCTGAGATTGTATTTCAGCACCTGTTATAGGCCTCCTATCTTGTAGGTATCCAATGAAGATATATGTTGGGTGAATGGATGAGAAAATATTCCTGGAGAGGGATGAGCTTTGAGAATCCTTCTAGGGTTGGCTTCTTTGAGTTCTCTAAAGTTAAACAATAATCCCTCCCTTCTTCACTCAACACAGCACAGTGTATGTGTGTGGTTTTCTTACTTACCACACAGGTCTCTAGCATAGCACGTTCAGCTGTCCCACAATCCACTTCAGTGCCAACACTGAATCTAGTTGGAGACAGTGATAGATCCCACAGGTTGAAGAGCCTCACAAAACAGATTCCTCTACTTCAGATCTCTCTTGCAGTAGTACGTCGCCTCCTATAACTTTTGGCTAACTTACTTTAAATTAGGATTCTTACTGTCCTTCTTTGGGCTTGCAAAACTAAGGAAAATACTTACATGCACTGGCCTTTATATTTATAATATATCTATAAAAATGAAGCTACAAAACCCCCAGAAAAGCCGGGCGGTCGTGGTGCATGCCTTTAATCCTGGCACTTGGGAGGCAGAAACAGGCGGATTTCTGAGTTCGAGGCCAGCCTGGTCTACAGAGTGAGTTCCAGGACAGCCCGGGCTATACAGAGAAACCCTGTCTCGAAAAACCAAAAAATAAAAATAAATAAATAAATAATAAATAAATAAGGAAAAAAAAAAAAAAAACCCAGAAAAGATATTGAGGAAGAGGCATAAGGCTTCCATGTCTTCTACAGGTTGCTGTCATTCTGGGTGTCCAGAAGTTCAGTCACCCTCTTGAATGTTATAGTTGAGGAGCAAAGTTTGTGGAACCTGATTCCTATACCCTTTTCCTCTCCCTAGAGGTCAGAGGCTATTGCTGAAAGCTGAGTACATACAACATGTGCAATGCTTTGTGGGATCCTGTGAGAAGTACCGTTGACCAGTCAAACACCCTTCTCGGGTATTTGACCTCTTTGGCAAAGCTCTCAGCTGCAGACTCCAGAGCAATTGTTCCAGATTGGGACAGGTCAAAGGACAGACTTCTGATAAATGTTCTAGTTTATGGAACAATCTCTTCACGTCATCAAACATTTGCCAAGTTGCTTCAGGAAGAGGAGGGACATGCAAGCATTAGGTTGGATCTCTTACCTTGCCTATTTCAGGGAAGACATAATAAATATTTATTGACTGTATTGACACCCACTGTAGTGTTTGCAAAACAGTGTACTGGAACTGTGGCTAGGGAGAGCGTGTTTAGAAGCCAGTCATAATCGCTACAGCTGTGAGCTATGAAGATGGGGCCTGAGGCTCTTCAGTTGTGCTTAATATGTATTTACCTTAGCCGTGTGTTTTCTTTATATTCAGTTCCTACTCATAAAAGCTTTTCTTTACCTCTCAAGGCAGTCTGATGGCATGGTCTAATGGAGCATAACAGTTTATGAAGTCTGCCTTGTATAATATTGTATAATATTTGTTACTGTCTAAACTTGTCTTTATATGGGGTATGGGCATGAGGACAATCACATTTGCAATGGCTCTTGGGCTGGAAAAGAACATTTCAAGTGAACAGCTGTGCTCTGTCCCAGATGTCGTTGGGCATTCTTGAAGAAGAAAACAAAATGAGTGTAGGTCTCTGGAATACACATGAGGCCCTGGGTAACAGTTGTTACTATTGCTACTATCAATAATTAAAAGTCCTCACTGACGCTGGTGTGGTGGCCTTTGATCCCAGCACTGGAGAGGCAGAAGCAAATGATCTCTGTGAGTTTGAGAACAGCCTGATCTCCATAACGACAGTTAGGGCTACATAGACAGGTACTGCACCACAAACAAAAAGTATTCACTGATAAACTTTAATCCCAATGAAGGAATTGTGACTATAATCTAGAAAAGAAAGGACATGCAGTTTGACTAGTTGTGCCCCTAGTAGAAGGTAAAAAGATTCAAAGGCGATTCCAGAGTTTTGCTCTTTGGTTAAAACAATATCTAAGGCATGAGTTTCTGGTGCTAGCACAATGGGGGGTATACACTGAAGTATCTCCAGGAGGGGATTTGAGAGATAGTGTCAGAACATGTTCGTATGTTGTCAGGATTCACTATTTAAATTTGAGGTAGGTGATTTGTTTGATGACAAATGTATAGATGACAGGAATAGTAAGTTCACCAGATGGCTTCTTTCTCTTTTCAGTTAGATTTTTCTTTCCAGTTTTTGTTGTTTGCTTGTTTTTTAAAACAGGGTTTCTCTGTGTAGCCCTGGCCATCCTCTGTAGGTCTGAGTGCTGGGATTAAAGGTGTTCGCCAGCACTGCCCAGCTATTATTATTGTTATTGTTATTGTGATGGTGGTGTTAAAAATCTAATGTTTTGTTACTGTTTTATCACTGGCAGAGTTTTTATCACTGAGCTACACCCAAATAGTCCCCCAGATAGTCCCCAGATCACTTCTTTCTCTCTCTCTCTCTCTCTTTCTTTCTTTCTTTCCTTCTTTTTTGTCTGTTTTTCAAGACAGGGTTTCTCTGTGTAGCCCTGGCTGTCTTGGAACTCACTCTGTAGACCAGGCAGACCTTGAACTCAGAAATCCACCTGCCTCTGCCTCCCAAGTGCTGGGATTAAAGGCGTGCTCCACCACTGCCCAGATCATTTCTTAATTAAGTGTTCTAGTGAAGGAAAGGCATCATTGATCAACTAAGCAATGTGAAGCCTAGGTATATTAATAATTAGAACATCAGCAAGGAGGATCATGGAAGCTGGAGGTAGAGAGTCATTTTAGCCAGTTTATTTCCCAATTTGAGGATCGCTAATGTGGCAACATGAAGTTGACTTAAGCTCTCTTTGCTCTCTTCACTCACCACTGAGTAAATGGGCCAAAGGTGACTACCCAGCAGGCCATGGAAGAAAGGAGGACAGGGCTTATTCATGTCTTGGAAGCCACTGTTCGAACCATAAGAAGTGAATGGTGGTTATTATTCAGAAGTGCCTTATCCTTGCCTCTCTTATGCTGTTGGCTTTAAGGTTCTAGACCAGCAATTCTCATCCTGTGACTCATAACCCTTTTTGGGGACATTGAATCACCCTTCACAGGGCTTGTATACCAGATATTCTGCATATCAGACATTACGATTCATAACAGTAGCAAACCTATAGTTATGAAGTAGTAATGAAAATAACTTTATGGTTGGGGGTCACCAAAACAGAAGGAACTGTATTAAAGGATCACAGCATTAGGAAGGTTAAGAAACACTGTTCTAGATGTATTTTGTTACATTGTTCTTGTTAATGCAGGCAACTAAGGTGCCATTGCCTTCAGGAATGTACTCGGATAATCCCAGCTATGGAGAAAGCCAAGGAAGAAGGCTTGCCAGTTCAAGGTTAGCTAGGGCAGCTTAGTAAGACTTCTATCTCAACATAAAGAAAAAAAATGAAAAGAGTTGGGGACAGTTCTCTTGTAGAAAATTTACCTAGCATATACAATTGAGGCCTCAGATTCAATCCCTCATGTAGGGAAAAAAGCAAACAAAGAGAAAGACAGAGAATGTTCATATGGAACTTTGCAAATATTTCCTGAGGAGGCACTTACAGGGATACTGATAGTCCAGGTGACCAGACTAGCCCTCATTGCAAAGGAATCCCTTGGTGCTCTGTTTAACCCAAAGTGTTAGAAATGAATTCAGTGGTGTGCTATTTGGCCCAAGGTGTCAGGAGGGCCAGGGTGGCTTCTGATGCATTCGAAATAAATTATCACCTGCCTTGGAGGAGAATTCCAATGAATTGCTCTTAAACCCTTAGGTTTTATAGACAGTTTCACAGCCTCTTGGAGATCAGCTTGGAGCATTTGAAAGGAAACACGTTCCCTATGCCTTCTGTGCTAGATACTGACTTTTTGGTATTTCCTGCTGGACCGCTCCTTGGGTGGAGCTCCCTTGGAAGCGCCAGGGTTTTCCTGTTTGTGCAGTTGATTTTCAAAACCTTAAATAAACTCTGTTGTTATGCATCCAGAACAGTAACAACTCCATAGTTCTTTATTAAGCACTTAGTAGGAGCCTGCCGTTGTTCCAGGAGCTGAATAGTGTAGTGACCTCCATAGCCTCTGCTCTCAAAGGGCCCTGAGTCTGGTCCAGGACTGAGGTTAGTAAACAAGCATTTGCCTTCCACGTGGTAAGTGCCATTCAGGACAAAGTACAGAGTAGGCGATGGGAGAAAGGGTGAATGCAACCTCAGAAGTGTCAGGGCTTGAGGACTGGTGCAGTATGGGAGACACTGTGAGAATGTGAACCCGATCGCATGCTAAATATAAGAACCTGATTTTTGTAGTAGCTTTTTTCGATTACCTGCAAGTAGGATATTCTGGTTAATTTTCAAAACCCCCTTTTCCTCACAAGCCATTTGACAAGGGCTTCTGAGGGCATCTGCACACCTTCCGTTGTCATTGCAAGGGAGTGTGAAGTAATATACTATAAAGTAAACCATAAACGTAGCGGCACCACACATCACAGCCTGTTTGAAGGAAGGCCCATATCTGGGTGAGAGTCAAGCAGAAATGGGAACCAGGTAAGAAAAGTGAGGTGCTTCCTGGACCCCAACAAGTTAAGGCCTTCATCATTCCATTTGAAATGAGTTTAGATAGGTCAAGTAGATAATAGTTTTTTACAGGTGACAAAACAACACCTCAGTGACAACTTCATATGAATGGCTTATGTTTTATTTTGTCTTTTTCTGGACTCTCAAGTCTAACTTTCTGCCAGAATAAAAACTAGAAGAATAGGACTTTTTTTTGAAAAGGATGTTTATCTAGCTGGGGTTTCTTATGATTATTCTTGGATTGTGTGTGTGTGTGTGTGTGTGTGTGGTGTTTGTGTGTGTGTGTGTGTGTGGTGTTTGTATGTGTGTATGCACATGTTTATGTAGGTGCACATGTTAGCGTTTTTTGCTTGTGGGTGTGGAGACCAGAGGTTAATATCACCTTGGGCATACTTCAGTGACCAGCTACTTTGTTTACTGAGACTTGGAATTCATCACTGAGGCCAGACTGGCTGGCTAGTGAACCCTAGGGATCTTACTAGCTTTGCCTCCCCAGTGCTGTGATCATTAGTGTGTCTCACCGTATCTGACTTCTTATATGGATGCTGGGGATTGAATTCAGGTCTTCAGGTTTTCAAGGCATGCATTTTACGAACTGGGCTACTCCCCTAACCCCTTGCATTTATTTTCGATTTCTGATCAGGTAACAAAATACCATGTTGCTCATTTTCAAAAATCACTTTATTGCCAGGTGTGGTGGTATCCACCTGTGATTCTGAACTTGGGAGGCTAAGATAAAGAGAGTTGTTACAAGTTTGAGGCCAGTAAGGGTAACAGTATGAAACCCTGTCTTCTAAAATCACCTTATTAAGTTGTAATTTATATAATATACTATACATATTGGAAGCATACAGGTATATGAATTTCAACAATTGTGTAGTGCAACTGCCTCTGTAATAGAGGTGTAAATGTTATCTTCTTGCTACTATTCTGTTATGTCTTCTTCACAGTTGTGTTAGCCCTGGCTGCAAATACCTATTGATCTGCTTTCTGTCTCTACAGACTATTTTCCTCTGATCTAGAAGTTCTACAATATGGACTTACCTCATATGTGTATTATATGTTTGGCTTTTTTTTTTTCCTTTTCTCTTTCTCCCTAAGAATAATGTATTTGAGATCATTCTTGTTCTAGTTTGCTTTTCTGTTGCTATGATAAAACACTCAACCAAAAGTATCTTAGGGGAAGGGAGGATTTATTTCAGCTATAGTTCCAGCTCATAGTCCAGTGTTGAGGAGAGTCAGGACAGGGAGTTGAAACGAAACCATGGAGGAGTGTTGCTTTCTGTTTTGCTCACTGGCTCATACTAAGCTAGATTTCTTTTACAGTCCTATCCTCCTGCCTGGGAATGGTGCTGCCCACAGTGGGCTTAATCCTCCCAGGTCAATCATCAGTCAAGAGAATCTCTCATGGACAGTTCCTCAGTTCAGATTTCCTCTTTCCAGGTAACTCTAGATTGTGTCAAGCTGACAATAAAAACTAACTAGTATAATCTTTTTTTTTTTTTTTTTTTTTTTTTTTTTTTCGAGACAGGGTTCTCTGTATAGCCCTGGCTATCCTGGAACTCACTCTGTAGACCAGGCTGACCTCGAACTCAGAAATCCACCTATCTCTGCCTCCCAAGTGCTGGGATTAAAGGCGTGTGCCACCACCGCCCAGCTAGTACAATCTTTTTATCCATATATATTTTTTAATTTAATTTTTAAAATTTAAACCACTAACTTTTCTTTTTTCTCAAGTAGCAAATAATTGCTCAGAAAGATAAGCAGTTGAAGGAGATTCCTCTGGCCCAAGAATTCTATCATGTTGCCCAGAAAAGGGAGGACTGGGGATTATATCAGGTTAGTACAGATGTAATTTAAGGAAAGAAGAGCATGTGTATTCATTTCTGAGTCCTGGGAGCCTGGGAAGACAGGGAGATGAAGCTGCTCTGAGTGATAGGATATATTACAGAGGATGACAGCACTATTTGCTCAGTTCTGTTATGAGCTCAGCAAAATGTGACAGTTCTGAGAAATAAAAATATATATCGCTCTATTTATATGTGTGTTTGTCTCGGGAGACTTGGCAGGGAGTGGTGGGAAGGGTTTCCTGAAGATAGAGTGGGCAGAGCAAACTGGGCAAAGTGAAGCCTGTCCTAGGCCTGTTGATGCCTAGTGATAAACACCCATGACAGGAACTAATACGGATTGAACACTTAAGTACTATGTCAGCTCCCTGGCTCAGCTCTTTACATACACAGTTTAATTTCACATGAATTCACGTGCTGTGTAGCAATTGGCTTTTTTGCATAACCTTGCATCCTTTTGCAATCTTCCTGCATGTCATGGTTACCTGCTGTTGAGTTCCCTGCAGCCTGCATAGGTCTTTGATGGAACACACAACAGTGGAAGCATTCCCATCTTAGCGGGGAGCAGAAAAAAATATTTAGGACTTTACCTGTTACAAATGGATACAGGGAAGCAAATACTCTTAGCTCTCTCCCATGCGACTCAAGCTATCTTCTGCAAGCCTCTCCAGGAGGCTTTGTTTGATTCTCAACCTTGAATGACCCCTTTTCCTTTCTAGTCCCTCTCCCTAGCTTTTTATCTAGCTTTCCTCACACACACACACACACACACACACACACACACACACACACACGTCGGTCCCTGTCTAAGTCATCCATCATCTGCCCTTCCCTTTCTTACACTGACTTTCCATGACCTTCTCCCCCAACACCCTCCCACCCTGCAGCTAAGGTCAAGTGTCTGTCTTATTTTCCCAGAGTCATTCCATGTGATACATATCACATAACATGTGATATGTGATACATTGTATGATACATACAGTGCTGAGTTTGAAATGATTCACACGATGCCCCAGTTAACAATAATCCTCCCTAAACCAGATGGCTGGCTCCAGGATGTAAAGGGCCATGTCTACTTTGTCCTGAGCTGTACCTCCAGCAGCCTGCCATGACTTCATAAACAGAGTAATTGCTCAGTCAATATTTACCAGAACAAGTGATGTGAGGTTCCTTCTGTTCACTCACAGGTGCTCCCTTACCTGCTGGGTAGTGTTGAGCCACTGTAAGAACTGTGCCAGGAATGTATAAAATAAAGGCCCCATGAGCGACATAAGCCTGTCACCCACTGCCATTCTTCGGAGTGTATAGAGAAGAACCATATTCAGGTCAAAATGACAGAATTGCTCCAGGGGACCAAAATTTAGTGCCAACTGTAGAATTGAATCTAGAAGCAGGAGAAAATTAGGAGGAATGTGAGCATTTGAATAACATTCCGAAGTCACGCACATTCTGAGTAAATCGTCAGTCTACTGAAGTACACTTAGCCTCATGTCCTCATTGGGAGTTGTTACGTATCTATACTGCTTTCTGCCATGGAAATTTCCCACCTATATAACATTTTCAAACTGTGTCAGAAGAGTCTGTGGAGAAGAGAACTGCAAGTGTTTTTGAGATTATTGAAATGCACGCTGACGGAGAGGTTTCCCAGGCTCGCAGTCTCCACAGCTGGATATTTTGGCTCAGATCAATGTGGATGAGTCTTCCCACCTGACAGTTACATATACAAGTCAAGAAGTGTGTGTTAATAGTCACCGGCTCTGCTGCCATTCAGTGCTGTCTCTGGCAATCCTTCATCTGTCAGGATGCAAGGCCTGAAGGGTCTTGGCACATGGAAGCGTTGGTACTTAGCAGCAAAGTAAATATTGGCATGTTGTATGGGCAAGGTGGGTCTAAGTAAGTCGTGACATCCTCAAGGGAAGCTTGAGTCTGGCTCCACCGCTTTTTATTTTACTTTTGTTTATTGATGGACTGATAAGAAATCAATGGCTTCTCATCTTCTGAGACAAAACAAATGACCTTTGTAAATGTGAAACTTGGAAGGATTTGAGGGTTAGTGGCCTGGCTAGTTTTATGTCACATGACATAGGCTAGCTTCATTTGGGAAGAAGGACTCTGAACTGAGAAAAGGCCTCTGTAAGGTTTGCAAGTCTGTAGGGCATTTTTTTTTAAAAAATTGCCCTACATGGTGCCATCCATAGGCGAGGGGTCCTAGGGTGTGTAAGGAAGCAGGCTGATTCGAGGCAGTGGTGGCGCGTACCTTTAATCCCAGTCCTCAGGAGGCAGAAGCAGACTGATCTCTGAGTTTGAGGCCAGCCGGGTCAACAGAGAGGGTTCCAGGACAGCCAGGGCTACACAGAGACACTCCTCCTTGAAGAAAGAAAGAAGGGCAAGTAAGCAAGCAGGTTGAGGAGCAAGCACTCCATGTAACATTTCTCCACGGTCTCTCCTACCTCTAGGTTTTTGCCTTGAGTTCTTGCCCTGATTCGCTATCATTACAAATTACAAGCTATAAGAAGAGATAAACCTTTTCCTCCAAAGTTAATTTTGGTCATGGTGTTTATCATGATAATAGAAACCTAACTAAGGCACTTAATAAATAGTGTATGCATGTATAATCTAGATGTTGAAAGGGATATATATTTCTCCACAAATCCTTATTATTGGGTCCGGTGACTGAGTTTATCCTTTCTGATTTTATCCTCCATATTCTTGTTCATCAATATTTGTTGGAGATGTCAATCAAACCAGTGCCATTTCACGAGTAGCTCTTAGAGCCTAGATATGAATGTGTTATAGTCATCCACTTGTGATGGGAATGTTTTCTGGCCTTTCATCCCTTTTAGGGAAGGCATCTTCATTAACTCTTGTTCTCCTAGGATGAGTTTTTTTTTTAAACATAAATTTGAGTGCTCATATCTATTCAACAAAATATGATTGGGTTCTCTAGAGAGTCCCTGCTCATTCCCTGTATCCACTTTGAAGCCAGAGTCAACAGTTCACATCAACCCGCCTGCCTACATGTGCCCACATGAACCTTTTGTCACCTCCCAAAGCATCTCAGGCATGAAGGCTTTGTCAAAATGGTCACAAGGGAGAAAAGTTGAAGGCTCATGCTGAATACCATGAATCCAAACTTAATTCCCCACTGAAAGAGTCCATTCATTCCAAGAGCCCTGTCTTCTATTGCCTGCTGCTACCATCTCCTCCAAGTGTCTTCATGAACTCTTCTAGGAAAGAAGCTATTGGAGGAAGAGGGGTTAAGAGCTGGTTAGTGACTGGTCGTGTTTTTCCTTCTCAGATGAGGACTGACAGTGTTTAAAAGATCTGGAAACTTTCCATTAGCCAAGACCCTTGAGTAAAAACTCAAAGGGGCATATGGCAAGGCCAGAAAATAAACTTCACTGAGGAAGCCATTGGGATTCAGCAGCTGTTTCTGCAGCATCAGTGCTATACAGATTGACTAGAAGTTCCTCAAGGGACACACGTCAAGATAATCCATCTTTCCATGTTGTACAGGAATATACCAATTCTCAGGCATTTGGAAAGTTCTGGTTGATGATTTAAACTGGGAGAGGATGAGATATAAGGCTAGAAAGTGGAACTTAGAACTTCAACTTGTGACTTCAGTCTGAATAACCAAAGAAAATGGGCAACACAACTCCTGTAGCCATCTGAGATTCTTGTATGTAAGATTCCCAAGTCTCGGTTTATTCATCTAGAACAGTGATACTATCACCACCTCACCACATAGGATTCTTGTGTGAATTAAACTAGAGAACACATTTAAAGCTTTTACCATATATCAAGCAGGTATCAACAAACTTCATGATTGTCAGGCTTTTCTTCCCAACAGATGTGTATGGGTCGTTGTGACCTCTTGCGTATCCTCAGAGAACTCCATCGCTTTTTAGGACACCCCCTGAGATCCCACTACTTGCCTAACCTCTAAATTTATTTAGCTAGACTTACCTGTTAGATTCTGCTTTTGTTGCTCTCTGCATACTCAGGATTTTCTCAGAAATTCCCTCTGTGACTGACTGCAGTGGGCAGCAGTCCTTGATAGAGGATTTCCACTGGAAAGATCATGTGTTTGAGGTACTTTCTCGTCTGGCAACATTGGAAACAGAGTCCTCAGTGAGTTGTGCACATCCAGGGAAAGTGAGGGGAAGTGATCTTCATTGGAGGAATGGACTTAGATGTCTCAGTGACTGGTTCCAAGGAAGCCCTACCTGGGCCTGGCTTTACTCAAACAGCCTGTGATTGGCATCTCTCTTGAACTCTAGAATGACATCTGAAGTGGAAGGGAAGTCTATGATATTGTCTTTAGTGACTCACTATTTGGGTAGCCATCTGGGACTCCGTGGAGTGGCTTAAAGTTTGTTATTTGTGGGGTTGTTGGGTGTTAGAAAACCTTGAAATAGGGTCTTGCTATGTAGGTGTAGTAGGTTGAATGAGAAATGTCCCCTGTAGTCTTAGATGTTTGAATACTTCTAAGTGGATGGTGGTATTTGGGACATATAGAAGCTATGGCATTGAATGATGTATATCACTGTAGGCAGGCTTTGAGAGTTTAAATATTCATGGCATTTCTAGTTTGCTCTCTCTGTTTAGTGTTTATGGTTCAAGATGTGAGCCCTTGGTTCATATCTTTTTGCTCCAAGTGTCATGCTTGCTACATGCTTTCCACTAGGAGGGGCTTTTATCTCTCTGGAACCATAAGATCCAGAGTAGTCTTGTTCATGATATTTTATCATGCCAACAAGCAAGTAACTAATACAGTAGCCCCAGCTAGATTGGAAGTCACTGTGTAGCCCAGGTTGACCTTGAACTTGTAAATTTCTTTCCTCAGCCTTGTAAGTGTTGGGATTACAGGTGTGGGCCACCATACCCAGAGAGGCTTGTGAGTCTTTTTTGGCCTTCTGTTCTAGTGAGCACTGGTTTACAGATAGACACACAGCCATGACTGAGTCCCAGAGGCCGTCTTCCTCCTACTCCCTGTGTAACAGTAGCATGGTATGGTGGTGTGTCCAGGTCCTAGACTGTTATGTAACTTAACTTCTCTAGTGTTGGCAGGAGCTCTGGTTCTGAAGTGAGAAAAGGGTGTTTACAGTCTGCAAGTACAATCTCAAGAATGCTTTGTCTCATTGTTGTTCTAGCTAAGCCCCAGCTCCCTGACATGCCAAGTAACTCCTTTGTCTCTGGAATATGCTGCCTCTGGCCTTAGAAATCAGTCTTGGAGGACCTATGAGAAACTAGGCTGAGCATAACAAGAAGGCCCATCTTGAGAAGGCATTTGACTCTTGCCCCAGGTACTACTGCCTGGATCAGACACCCTTGCTCCAGAAGGAAGGGACATTCCTCCAGGACAAGGCTCGGCTGCTCGGCACCAACTCAGAGGCAGGCGAGGCCGCTCAACAACCACTTGCTAAGTCAGTACACTGAAAATATGTGGGTGAGAAAACAGTTCAGAGGACACAGTAGTGATGTTCTAATCCACACCTAAGAAAGAGCTCTCAGTGACCTGCACTTACAGTCATAATAACCATGGTTACTGGTTACTTAATTAGGCACATTCTGTTTCCTTGAACCCCATAAGAAGCAAATTCAGCAATCAGCTGGCCTTTTCCCAGTTAAATAGCTGAGCATTTTCAGGCAACAGCACAAAGTCTAAGGAACTTGCCTGACGTCCAGGGACAGTAGATCAAGATGCAAAACCACCCGGCACAGGACGCCCTTTGTTCTCCCTGACTCTGCTCCTTTTCCTGCAACAGCACAGGACTAGGTTTCCTTGAAAAGAAGCATAGAGAGGCCCAGCCCACAACCCCTGCGGGGAGATGTTGGCATTTTGTGTCACCCTTCCTTTTGCAACAGGCATGAATTCAACTGGGAAGACTCCTGGTAGGCAACTACGTCTGTCTCTGCCTGCTGAGCTTTACTTCAAACACCCACCTGAGTTCAGGACCTTTCCACAGCTCAGTCTGCTGCCTTCTCTTCTTAGCATCCCTTCTCCCTCCCTCCCTCCTCCCACCTGTGGTCACACAGCTCTCCCCTTTCTGTTTCCCTCGGTCCTCTGGTTTGGAGATCGGTTTTCATTTTGCTAGAAAATCTTGTTTCAGGTACTATTTTATGATTGGCCCGTGCACAAAATCAGCATCGGATAAATATGCGTTGAATTGTTCGCTAAATTCTAGACAAAAGATGAAAAAGCTTTGGATCTAGGAGGTGAAAAGTTGGGGCGGATGCAGTGTGGAGCCCGGGCAATGGATTTTGACTGTTCGCTTTGCTCTTCTGTCCTCTTTCCCTGCCCCCGCCGCCTCTTAGCGCAGGCGCGGCCTCCGTAGCATATTTAGTATTACCGCTGTCATCTGAGCACAGAAACATCCAAACAGATTGAAAAGCTCCAGTCGATGCCAAAGCAGAAGTGTGCACACAGGGTCTTGTTTCCTTGGAAGTGCTTCAGTTGTAATTAAACTCCAAAGACAAATACACTAACAACTCCTTTGACCTTCCTGTGAGAAACAGCAGAACTGAACTGCAAGGACCAGAAAGACATCTCTGGAGTGCGAGGGACACACGCTTGTGCCCACTTTTGCGGTCATTGTCCGCAGATGGCTTCTGGGCCCACAGGTTCAGACGTTAGGCTGGGCTGGGCCTGGGGGTGGCGGCGGTGCCTGCTGCTGCCGGGCTGCGGCTGAGATCATTCTGTTGATCTCGTTTTTTTACACAGCGCAGCCCGCACAGGCTGAGTACAGAATGTTCTTTGCTGTGAACCAAGTTTGAACTCTTCCAGCCCACTTTGTTTGAGGAACCACACAAACACAGAGGGAAAAGACAGGCAGATAATCCCAAATCGTTGAAATCATGGTGTTCTTTGGGATTTGGTCTTAGGCCATTTGCTTTTCACTGACTAACGTGAAAAAAAAATTTTTTTTTTTTCAAACCTTGCTTTCCCGGAAGAGTGAAACGCTTGTAATGTCCTTCCTCTTAGACAGGACTTGGCACCAACTTTGGAAATTATAAAGTCTGTCACTGTCTCTCTTTAATTTATTTTTCTCCTCTTAGGCATTCAAAGAACAACAGTGAAAGTTGGTTTCCTATAAAGGAAAGATGAGGTCCCTTGTTCTCCCTGGGTTGTTAACACTGTCACGATATTATAAATTGTGTTCTCAGGACTTGTTGCTATGGGTGGGGGATGTATGTAATGGAGAAGGCTTTGGGCCAGTGGCTTCTATACAAATGAGCAATGAGAAGAACCCTGAGTGTGGAAGGTGGCTCGCTGTTCTTCTACCAAACTATAGTCACCTTGTTTCAGGGTTAAGTGTACAGTTTGAGGTCACAAATGGCTTGCGGGCTGTAGGTTGATCTCAGAGTGAAACTTCTGTAGATTAGATGGTGCTGTTCAGTGTGGTGGTTTTCTGACTCAATAATAATAATAATAATAATAATAATAAATAGTAATAATAATAAATTTGAAGAGAGGAAATTCTACTGTTATCTAAGCTGCTTAAACGTCCAGACTCCTGCAGTCTTCCTAGGTAGCTGGGATGATAGATGCACAGTGACATTCTAGGCTCCTGCTGCTGATAATAACAGCAATATAGATAGCAATTCTTAGCATTGTTATTGTTTATTGAGACAGGGTCTTACTATGTAGCTCAGGCTAGCCTTTTGGTCTGAGATTCTCCTCCTCAGCCTTCTGAGTGTGAGGAGTATAGGTGTGCACCGCTATACCTGGCCACAATAATGATGAGTTTTTGATAGGAGTAGGTTCCTTCCTTTGCTCTTTCATTTACAAAAAAGTGGGCAAATCACAGAGCTTTGCGTGAGACGTGGTTTGAATTTTCCTTTTCTTTTGAGAGTTTGTGTTATAGTGGGTGGATTGTATTCTAGGCTCATTGGTGAAAGGGTCACAGGTTGTCATATCTACTGACTATCCATGACTATCTTGCTGCTGTACCAATGGCATAAATTCTTCTCTTAAATTCACAGTTGTGTCACATCCTGGTTTAGGGCTTTTATAGTCTGGTTTTTGTTCATGGTTGGCAAAGATACTCTATTAATTTTATGTTTTTTTTTAATCTGTCTGTCTATCTATCTATCATCTATCTATCTATCTATCTATCTATCTATCTATCTATCTATCTATTACCTATTTTTATATGTATCTGAATCATCTAGCTGACCCCCCACTTTGGTATGTATGTATGTATGTATGTATGTATGTATCTATCTATCTATCTATCTATCTATCTATCTATCTATCTATCTATCTATCTATTTATCTTGTGTATAGCCTTGGTTGTCCTGGAATGGGATGTGTAGACCAGGCTGCTCTTGAACTCACAGAAATTGACTTCCTGTGCTTCCCGAGTGCTAGGAATAAAGGTGTGTGCTATCACAACTGACCTATTTATTTAGTTATTTATTAACACAAGATTTCACCACATATGTAGCACAAGCTTGCCTCTGACTTGAACCCCCCTTGTGCAGCTTGAAGAGCTGAGACAACAGGTTCTTGCTATCACACTTGATCATCAGGGAGGTTTCTATATGAATACCTTTGCTTCTGAGACGGTTTCAGTTCCAAGAGATTCTCTGATAATTTTTTTTGAAAGTCATGTGTCACAATGCTATCAGAATATTGGCTAAATAGTTTATTATTTTACAATCTTCTATTGATCACTGGCTATGTCTAAATGAGTGATGAGGGTTTAAGAATTGTGAGATGAGCAAGGTGTGTTTACTATCATCAAAAATCTTATTATCCAGCGGGAGAAGTAGGAACACACATGATATGGAATATGTACACAAGCATCTATACAATTGAGAACGTACCCACAGAAGAAGTATAACTGTGCCATAGAAGATGTCAGGACCGGTCATTTAATCCAGTTGGGAGGCGAGGCAGGCGGATCTGAGGAAGAAAGTGAGTCAGACAGGTAACAGTGAACTTGTCTCGAAACATCACATAGAAGAATGTCAGGCACCAGGTCAAAATTTCCATTTGAGGAAGTTGAGGCAAGAGCTGAGGATGAAAGGAAGAAATGATGAGAACAGGTGATACTGGTAGTGAAAAGAATTGCACGGAGCATTGTATCATCCAGGAAGTAGTAAGCAATTCTAATCTGAGTGGTGGAGGCTAGTGTGTAGAAAGAAATTTTAAAAAAAAAGAAAAAAGAAAAAAAAGAAAGAAAGAAGAAAGAAAGAAAGAAAGAAAGAAGAGATTTCATGTCTCTACTAACTTTTCCTGCTAAGTTTGTACAAAACCCCAGACTTCCTAACAGCATTCAAGAAGTCAGGATGAATCGTTGAGATTGGCGCTGACTCATTGTCAGTCCTGGCTTGAATTTGCTTTCCCATGCACTGTTGTTGTTTTTCTCCTTCGGCCAAAGTCCCATGAGCCTTAGGCTGGGGTTGAACTCCATATGCAGCTGAAGATGATCTTGAACTCCTGACCATTCTGCCTCCAACTCCCAACTGCTGAGATTGCAGGCATGCACTGTCTCCTCTGGTCTATCAGTCCTTCCCCTTGAGCCCAGGGTTTCATGCACAAATGTTCAAGCACAAATAATTCTCTCCTCTCATCCTCTGTTCCTCCCTTTTTCTTCCCTCCGTCCCTCCTTTCCTTCCTCCCTCCTTCTCTCCTTCCTTCTCTCCCTCCTTCTCTCCCTCCTTCTCTTCCTCCCTCTCTCCATCCTTCTCTCCTTTCTATTTTTCTTTCTTCTTGAAACAGAATTTCCATAAGTAGCCATAACTGGACTGGAACTTGATACATAGACCAGGTTGGCTTTGTACTTATAGAGCTCCACCTGCCTCAGCTTCCCAATGCTTGGATTAAAGGCTTGTGCCACCATGCCTGTTACCATCTTATTTGATGATCTTGAAGACATTTTGAGTCAATGATACAACTCAGCATGTATATTTGGGAGATAGAGCATGGTTTTAGGAAAGGTGAAAGCCTAGAAACAGAATGCGAAAGAAGACAATTTTAATCATGCACAGCAGGGAGAGCAAAACACATTGGACCAATCAGGTAATATTGGCCATGGCAGAGCCAGAAAGAAGACTTGCCTCTGGGCAGGTTGTCTGACCACAGCCACTGAGTCTCTTTCTCCTGGCCTGAGTGCTGATGACTGGCTTCTGCATTTTGCTCACAGATGGCAACAGGGAGAGCTTTTATTTGTTCTTCTTATTTAGGCACATAGTCACACTCTGTTTTGTAGCCCAGGCTGGCCTCTAACTTGAGATCTTCTTGCTTCAGGCTCCAGAATGCTGAGAGTACCAGCATTTGCCATCAACCTGACCAACAAGGAGATTTTTGACAAGAATATCTTTACTTCAGAGATGGTTTCAGTTCCAAGAGCTTATGTTATTATTTTTGAAAAAGTCACTGTCAACAAGCTATCAGAATTTTGGGACCAATACAGGGAATGCAGGATGAGGACTTTGACTTTTCCTTTTATGAAGAACAGATGATGTACTGAGATTCACACAGGCTGAATTGGAGAAGTCCAAGGGACCTTCACAGAGAGAACTTCACCATGATTTCAAGATGCTTACCTGGACTTAGGAGTTACAGCAACTCAGAATTTCAGCAGCATAAACCAAGAACATACACACATGTAAGAGGGAAAAGAATTTGTTTGACTTTGAGAGGTGCTGGTATTTAATGAACACCCAAGGAAGAAAAGCAAAGAAATAGCCTATTTCTCCTATAAAGTTTTATTATATTTTATATTAAGTGTATGAATGTTTTGCCTGACATATGTATATGTATCACATGAAGAAACTGAACACTAGCCCTCTAGAAGAGCAGATAACAGTACACTTAACTGCTAAGTCATCTTTAGCTTCTCTCTCTTCATTCATGTAGCTCAGGCTGTGTTGGACCATGGAAGGGTTGCCATTGGCCTGGAACCCTGAGATTGCAGGTGTGGCCATACCCCCAGAACCGGGGCCCTCTCCATTTCACCTGTAATCTTAAGTCACGTAAGACACGGGTAAGGGGCGTGTCCTAAGAGCCCTCTGCCTGAGATTTGCATATTAATGAGGCCAGGGGACATAGGTAATTAGTCTCCTCCTTAGTCCCACCCCTTTCCAATATAAGGAAACTCTTCCTGGCTTTTCGTGGGAGCGCACTTCATCTAGATTCACCATTCTCGTCAATAAAACTACTTCATGGAAGCCCAGTCCACGTGTCTTCTTTGGCCTACTTCCATGCCTCTGCGACCGTCTCAACCATGTGGGAACCACAGCGCCCAGGCGCGGGCCGCCCGTGTTATTTCCCACAAGGCTGTCCTTGAACTCTCAGTGTAGCCAAAGATTATCTTGAGCTACTGACTACTGGTCCTCTTGCCTCTTCCTGAGATTACAGGCTTTTGCTACCATACTTTGCAAGAATCCAGTTCCATCAGTATGGGTTTTCACATTGGTCCTCCAACTTGTCTGATTTTTTTCTTTTTTAAGTACAGACCAATGCTTCACTTGGATGGGACATGGTGGTGTCTGTCTTCTATACACACATGAAGGCGATACTTGTCAACCTCTTGTGTTAGTTGACCATGAGCCACAGTGGAAGACATTTTATATACATATCCAGAACGCACATACACCTGTCCTTGTGTAATGAAAACAAAAGGCTTCATGAAACAGGAACCACTGGATTCTTCTGCAACAACAATATTTTCTATTATATGTTATTTCAGTAAAAAAAAAGAAAATGCTTATTGAGTCCCCCTAAGTTGCTATCATACCTCTGATGTTTTTCAAAGCTGTGCTCGAAAGAAACTGGGTTCAGGGGCTGTGTTTTCTGGCAGTCCACTTTCCCGGAGAGACTACTTTGCTCTGAAGAGACCAGAAACCTGTAGTGTGAGCTTAAGTTGAAGTGCAGTGTGGGAGAGTTTACCCTGTTTCCTAGGTCTCTCTTGCATAGATGCACTTTTAGCTTTTGAGGCTGTGTGGCCCCTATCAGCAGGGTTGCTAGTGATGTCCCTAGATTCAAATGATAGTAATAATACAGGTTGCACGACTCTATATGATAAGGCTCAAGAAATTCTAGATGTTGGAACAGATGGGATTTTCCAATTGGAGTTACTCAACCTAGAAAGCCTATGCAAACAACTCCAGATTGGAAAAAAAAAACCCTAAATCTGCAACACATCTGGCCCTTAGCCTTCCAGGTAAGGCCACTCAACCTGTAATGGGTATTTATTGAGTCTGGCACATCATATACATTATTATGAACACAGTCTTTATAATCAAGCTCTAGGGGAGAGTTTAATCATTACCTTCTTTTTACAGATGAGAAATACCAAAGCTAGGAGCAACAGATCACCCATGATTGCTCAACCAGTGAATGTTGAATTCAAACCCAGTCAGCCAGTCAGCTGGTTTACAGAATGAAGACACTCGATTGACATTCTCTGGAAGATGTTTTCAACAGTTGCACTGGTGAGGTATGTTGACCTTGGTCCACTTGGGACCCCAGCCCATCTCCATCACTGTGTCTCTCAATAAACCTTGATCTTGTCCCTGGGAACTCTTCCCAGCTCTTGTCATTGGACTTTCCTCTTTCAGTTTACATGTGTCTGAGATGCAAACAATCATCTGATATGCTTTTAGGAAGTGGCATGGAGAGCTGGAGAGATGGTTCAGCGGTTAAGAGTTCCTGATTGTTCTTCCAGAGGTCCAGAGTTCAATTCTCAGCAACCACACGGTGGCTCACAACCATCATGTAATGGAATTTGATGTCCTCTTCTGGTATAGCTGAAGACAGCTACAGTATACTCATATATATATAATATATATATATATGATATATACTATATATATATAAATATATATATATATATAACACATATATATATAAATAAAATACATCTTCAGAGAGAGAAACAGAGATGGACAGAGAGACAGAGAAAGAAGCAGAGAATAGAGATAGAGATAGAGAGAGAGAGACAGAACGACAGACAGAGACACACAGACACACAGAGGGAGGCACAGAGAGAGACACACAGAGAGAGATGGGATGGAAAATGAAGCAAGAAAGAATATTGGGAGTGCACCAGTATGGGCCTCTGGGCTGCATGGGAGAGGCTGTCTAAAGTCACCTAGGCCTTTGTTCACTTGGCAGATTTCACCTGGCAACAGCTTTCTAATCAATTCCCATCAGCATTGTCTGTCCAGCCACACTCAGGGCCTCCTGAAGGTTTATCTTTCTGCAGCAGCATTGGCATTACCATTCCCTGCCATGCACTTGCTGCTGATATAGCAGTCTTCTTGTAGTTTTCATTCTTCCCTCTGACTCCTGGTCTAGCTCATCAGATCACAGTTGCCCCACCTCTATCTTATCTCTCCCACTGTTCCTCTATTTGAAGCTCTGCCTGGCGGGTTTTTCTTTGTGTCTAGATAAGGTAGTGCCTATCTGACTTAATGTAGTGCCTGTGCTGGGTCCCTGCCCGAATGCATTCCTTCTCCCTCTCCATCCCAGCCCAATCATAAAGTCAAAGATCAGGCCTGACCTTCCTTTTAGTTTCCCATCTTTTTGTAGTTACATTGTCCATGGAGAAATAGCACCAAATGATGTAGAATATCTAAATGCTTCGTGTTTTCGGCCCTCAAATACTTCCATCTAGCCTTCCATTCATTTATTTGAAATGATTTTTCAAATTGTCTGTTAAATTTCAGACACAGAAAACTCAATGACAATGAGACTAAGAATTGTTCTTTTTGTTTTGTTTTGTTTGTTTGTTTTTCTTTTTCTTTTTTTTTTTTTTTTGGTTTTTCGAGACAGGGTTTCTCTGTGTAGTCCTGGCTGTCCTGGAACTCACTCTGTACACCAGGCTGGCCTCGAACTTAGAAATCCGCCTGCTGCTGGGTGGTGGTGGCACACGCCTTTAATCCTAGCACTTGGGAGGCAGAGGCAGGTGGATTTCTGAGTTCGAGGCCAGCCTGGTCTACAGAGTGAGTTCCAGGACAGCCAGGGCTATACAGAGAAACCCTGTCTCGAAAAACCAAAAAAAAAAAAAAAGAAATCGCCTGCCTCTGCCTCCCAAGTGCTGGGATTAAAGGTGTGTGCCACCACTGCCTGGCAAGAATTGTTCTTATAACTCCAGAATCCACAGAGGGCTGTGGTGATTGGAACTATGGATTTCTCCTACAATCTTGGGTATCTGAATGCTTGGTGCTCACATGGTGGTGCTGATTGGGGAAGCTTAGGAGGTGTATATCATTGGGGGTGGGCTTGAAGAGTTAAAACTCATGCTATTTCTAATCATTCTCTCTACTTCATGTTTGCAATTCAAGATGTGGCCCATGGCCACCTGCTCCTGCCACCAACCGTGTCTGCTACTTGTTGCCATGTCTTGCTGCCACAATGGGCTCTTAGTCCTCTGGAACTGTAAACCCAAATAAACCATTCATTCTAAAAGTTGTTGTGGCATGGTATTTTGTCACAGTAAAGGAAAAGTAACAGCTAGAGAAGTTAGTATTAGAAACTGGGCTATTGATGTGCCAGGCACAACCACGCTATTTTTAGGAGGAATATGGATGACTTTGCACTAGGAAAGGGATTAAATGCTGTAAGCAGTTTCTTGGGTCATTCCAGGAGGAGCTTGGAATACAGTTCTCAAAGCAATGTGGTCTGTAGAGATCCAGCTCAAGAGGTTTTGGAGAGGAACAATATCAGCAGCCAAGGTAAAGACCATTCCTCTGATATTCTGGCAAAGAATCTGGTTGCCTTCTGCCCTTGCCCTAAGAACTTTTTATCTGAGGCTGAATTGAAAAGTAATGAGCTAACTTATACAGTAGAGGCACTTTTAAGACAATAAAAAAGGCACATGGGGCAGAAAAAAAAATCCCCAAAATAAAATATACAGTGTAAAGAGAAAAAGAACACCAGGAAACATAACTTTTCAGCTAAGATTTGTGCTGAACAAGATAAGGAGATGACTGATCTGCATTGGAATACAGGGAAGGGTGTCCTCGGGTCACATCCTAGCTACTACTTAGCTTCCAATGTATAAAAGAGAGCCTAAGGATTTCTGTTTTTTTTTTTTTTTTTTTTTTTTTTGTTTTTTTTCGAGACAGGGTTTCTCTGTGTAGTCCGGGCTGTCCTGGAACTCGCTCGGTAGACCAGGCTGGCCTCGAACTCAGAAATCCGCCTGCCTCTGCCTCCCAAGTGCTGGGATTAAAGGCGTGCGCCACCACCGCCCGGCTAGGATTTCTGTTTCTATAAAACAACAACAAACAAAAGCTTATTCACGTGGCTTAAGGGGACCAGGGTCCATCCCAAGACAGCAGCCAAACTTGGCAGTGTTGTCCACATCATGCTTGTCTTAGCTGCTTTTAACAAAATTGTTGTGAGGATACCAGCCATGATCAAGGTAACTTATAGAAAAAAAGAGTTTATTAAGGGCTTATAGCTACAGAATGAGTGCATAACTATCATACCAGGGGACATGACAGTCAGCATATACAGTTGTATAGTACTGGAACAGTAAGTAGCTGAGAGCTCACATTTTGAGGTAACAACCAGGAGACAGGGAGAGAGAGAGAGAGAGAGAGAGAGAGGAGAGAGAGAGAGAGAAAACTAACTGGAAGTGATTGAAACCTCCATAGCTTGTCCTCAGTGACACACCTCCTCCAACAAGACCACACCTCCTAATCTTTCCCAAACAATTCCACCAACTGGGGAAGCAAGTATTCAAGCATAAGCACATGGGGGGTCATTATCATTCAGACCACTGCAGTGCTGGCTTTAAAATCATGAAGGATGCATGAGTAAAGGGGTCATGAAACCTTCCTCTGAGGTTACAGAGAACTACTGAAGCCAGGCAACGTGTGACAGGGGAGTCTGCATGAAGCTTCTGAAAGAGCACGAGGCCCTGGGAGGGTGGGGGTGGGGGAGGCGTGCATTACATGAAGCTCTGAAAATGAAGCCCGGGACACACTGGAGATTCCCAAGATTGTGGTGATGCCAAATATGCCAGACGTGGGACATGGATTTGGTGTTTGCTTTCCTGGTTTTTGGTTTTGCCTTGGTCCAGTTCTTCACTGTGCCCCCATTCCTCCCATTTGGAATGCTAAAGTATATTCTGTGCCATTATGTGTTGCATGTATATAACTTGCATTCTGATTTTGCAAGGGTTGCAATTAAGGGGCCTTGAGTCTCAGAAGGGATTTGGGACTTTTTGAACAGTATCAAGATGATAAAAGACTGTGAGTACTTTTGAAGTTAGATTAAATGCATTTTGCATTGTGATATGGTCATGAGACTATGGGGGCCGGGGAACACAATGAGGTGGTTTGAATACTAAATGTTCTCCATAGTCTCAGGAATTTGAACGCTTGGTGCCCAGCTGGTGTTTCTGTTTGGGGAGGTTTAGGAGTTATGGTCTTTTTGGCGGAGGCATGTTACTGTGGGACAGCATTTGAAAGTTAATAAAACTTACGTCATGGGGCTGGAGACATGGTTTAGTGGTTAAGAGCACGTGCTGCTCTTCTAGTGGATCCATATTTGATTCCCAGTACCCACATGGTAGCTCTGAACTATCTATAATTCCAGTCCTGGGGTGGGGTTCCAGTGCCTTGTTCTGGCCTCCTTGGGCACTGAAAGCATGCTGTACACAGGCATGCATGCAGTCAAAACACTCACACAGAATGCAAGAAAATAACAACCTCACCTCCCACCACAAATAGCTTCACATCATTTCTAGTTCCCTCTGCTTCATGCTTGCTGTTGAAGATGTGACCTTTCCGCTTGCTGCCATGTCTCCCTGCCATGACGGATTCTTATGTCTCTGAGACCATAAACCCAAATTAGACCTTTCCTTCTGTAAATTGCCTAGGCCATCGTGTTTTGCATAGTAATAGAAAAGTAACTAATATGTGACTGACACAGTTAATAAGCAAAGAGGTATTTTTGACACCTAATTTCCATTGATCATCTAGGAAAGTCCCAGTGATCAACCCCAAGGCCTTGGACAGCAAATCAAGTACAATACTGTGAGAAATATCTCAAGCACTCCACTTTTCTTTTGGGAACCTCTTTCTCTAAGTCTTTGCCCTTGTGTCATGACCAAGTTTGGCTTCTATTCATGAGAGAAATGGCCTCGGTGCTGGCCAGTAAGAAGGCTGTTGTTCTGTGGCCACACTTCTAGTTGAAATCTGAGGGTATATTTGCAGCCAGACCCATGAGAAACACCCCCTGAATTCTTGCTGGAACTACCTGTAGCTGCTGAGCTTGTAGCTGTAATGGAGCTTCAGGGAGCTCTCCCACCATCACCTTCAGAAGGCTTGTCTGAAGAAGGGGCTGCACCAAGGAAATTTGAGACGGCAATAGATTCATTCGGTGTAACACATTTGAGGATTCAAGTCCGGCCAATACTGTACCTTGTAGATCATCAATTGTCTTTGCTTTAGGTCGATTTTGCTGAGCTTCTTTAGCTCATAACTCAGAGCTCTCAGCGGCCTCCTTCATGATCTATACGGTGCTCACGCTTAACTGCCAATGAGTAATCGCTCAAAGCACATTCTTCTGGCATCTGTCCTGAAACAGACCCCCAAATCTAATTGGCCTAGATGGATTCCTTGTCTAACCCTTGTTGCGTTGAAAGTCAAGATGAAACTGAGCTGATGCCTTCCTATGGTTCTGGGTACGGATGAGTGGGTGATTTCTGTCTATTCCTGCTTGGAAACCTGTCCATAGTACCTCGCCTGTTGATGACACCCTGAAGTGCTCTTAACAGCACTCGGTGCTTTCCAGCTGACTCTGTCAGCTTATTGGTACATGGAGTTTGCTTAACATCTCTCCTGAAAGGAGATGTGATCCTTATGCTGAGGCATGGTTTATAGTAATGTGCTTATGAGCCTATAGTGGACTTATAAACCATAGAGCTGAGTAGTGGCTAGGTGACAACAGGGAAGGACAAGTGTCACCTTCGTTTTAATAATGCCTCTGTGTGAGTGGTGGCCCCAAGTGTGTGCTTTGTCCTCTGATAAATTCTTATTAATGTGTCAGTCCATCAATCAATGACATATATTTAATAAGCATCAACTAGAGACCCAAACCTTTTATTAATATTGTATAGCTCTAAGCCAGTAGGAGCTTAATAAACACTTTCAGTGACTAATAAGGCGTTGCAGCTTTGAAGTCACTTTGAGACAAAAATCAAACCAATAGAGAACAAATTCTTGGCTTCCAATATGGGACTCATCTTTACCTCTGATTCAGGAAATGACCAAATATTTCTCAGCTAGGGTAGGAATGTTTTCCCTCCCTCTGCCATCCAGTGTTGGATTATTGGAATATTGTCAGTCCGAAAAGTCAGAGGCAGGGGAACATTTTAAAGTGCTTTTTATCAAAACCTTGAACAAAATCATTGCCTCATTTTAAATGTCCCCAGGATGTTCATGACTTCCTGTGCCTACATTTAGTTCCTGGCTCAGGTCACAGACAGACAGTCCTTAGGCTAGCCCTAGACCTTCTCCAGCAGACAGTATCCTTCTTGCTCAATTGTTTTTCTCCAGGGGAATCTATGGAGAGTTCCACATCCACACTAACCCTCTTTAAGAGAATTATGTAGTAAAACCTTAGGAAAATGACTTTAGCAACCTGCTTAAGGTAGTTCTCAACCTGTGAGTCATGACCCCTTGGGGGAATTCGAATGACCCTTTCACAGAGGTCACCTAAGACCATTCTGCATATCAGATATTTACATTACGATTCATAGCAGTAGCAAAATTACAGTTATAAAGTCACAACACAAATAATTTTATAGTTGAGGGTCACCACAACATGAGGAACTGTATTAAGGGGCTGCAGCATTAGGAAGGTCGAGACACACTGTGTTAAGCAGAGCTATAAGCAGCTCTATTTCGAGTCCCTCATCTGGATGAGAAATGACTAGGTAATAGGCCCTTTTCCAGGGGAGGGGTTGTAATTCCAACCTGTTTGGAATAAGAACATCTATTCATCTACCTCTTATCAATAAAGCTCAGCTTCTTTCTGACGCAGGACAACACTTTCTTTTTTGCATATATCCTAGGAATCATTAGACGTCAAAGATCTGGCTATTTTTTTCTTTTAGTCTGGAGCTGGGAAATGTTGAGCATGCCTCCCTTCTGCCAGTAGTCTGAGCAGCTGTTGGGTCCCAGGCAGAGCACTCTGCCTTGACTATGCATTAGAACCACCTGAGACTTAAACATTCTTGGCACCTGGGGCTCACCCCTAGTGATTCTAAATTGTGTGCTGTGGGCTACAGCCTGATATCAGATGTTAAAAATGTTCCTGAAATTTGTAATGTGCTATCATTGTATGTACATCATGTTTAGTACAAGAAAATAAATAAATTTTAAAAATCCAGACTTTGAAGAACAGATCACTACACACATTTGACATTTTTTTTTTTTTTTTTGAGACAGGGTTTCTCTACACAGACAGCCCTGGCTGTCTTGGAACTCACTCTGTGGACCAGGCTGGCCTCAAACTCAGAAATCCGCCTGCCTCTGCCTCCCAAGTGCTGGGATCAAAGGTGTGCGCCACCACTGTCCTGCGACATTCTTTCTTTCTTTCTTTTTTTTTTTTTTTTTTTTCGGTTTTTCGAGGCAGGCTTTCTCTGTGTAGTCCGGCTGTCCTGGAACTCACTCTATAGACCAGGCTGGCCTCGAACTCAGAAATACGCCTGCCTCTGCCTCCCAAGTGAGTAAACGGACCCAGGTCTGATTGCTTGTTGCCAGTTGAATAGTTCCTAACGTTGCTAACATTTATCTTTCCTTTTAGCCTGGCAGTGGTGGCACACACCTTTAATCCCAGCACTTGAGAGGCAGTGCTGAAAACAAAGAAAAACAAAACAAAACAAAATCTTTCCTTTTTTTTGAAGGGTTGGGGTTGGAGGAGTAGATATACATTAGGACTTATATGCAGAATCTCTCAATTTAAAGAATATGGAGTTGGATTTGGGAGCCATACAACTATAACTTTGGTACTTGGGAGGTTGACTCAGAAAGATTAGGAGTTCAAGGCTAGCCTGGCTTACATGAGAACCCCCGAACCCCCATTGCCAAATACCATAGAAATGGAAGCATATGTGAGCCCTAGACCCATGAACCATGTTTGGTGAGTTCCAAAGTTTATGGAGGGACATTTCTTCAGTAAATTTCCATTTCTCCCTGTTTGATGCATGGCTTGTTTTTTTTTTTTTTTTTTTTTTGGCTCCTTTCTTCTTAAAAACTAGAAGCCATGTTAGCTTATTCTAATGGAGTAAATTCTGGTAGGAGGATGGTCTAGGAAAACATGCCAAGGTAGGAGTTTTGTGTGCTGTATTTGTTTTTTGAGTCTGGAAAAACCTTTATTTGTCTGATGGTCCTGGGTTGTGTCCTGGAGCCTGTCTGGAGTGAGCCAATATCTGAGACATTCTGATTTTGACAAAATCCTTGTACACAGCATCCCTGATAAGGTACAGCAAGGATGCCAAGGCACATGGCAGGCAGGAGGGTCCCTGACAGGAGTCTGGTGCTAATAGCCAAGCCGCTTCTCACAGGCTTTTAGAAGTTGACAGGGTTTGCAGAGCCAGTGGAGATATTTGCTGCATGGACTCCCCATTCTTTAGACTATCCCCCAAAGGAGGAACAAATATCAGAGGAAATGGAGAAAAGCCATTGTTTGGTCACCAGTCTCCTTAATGAAGTGCAGAAGTGATAAGGGGAACTGTGAAAACACACAGGATGCTAAATTGATTTATGCCGAAACTGCTGCACCAGACATTTGTTTTCCCACACAGTCTTGGAAAGAATTCTTAGGTCCTCCCCCTCATCGTTGCACAAGACATCTTATAATGGCCTCTCAGATGTGGGGGACAGACTCCCGAGAACAAAACACCAAAGCACGTCAAAAGGTTGCAAAAGCGATTTCTTCAGATTTATGAAACCATAGCATCTTGGTATCTGGAAGTAAATAGAAACAGAAAAGGGGACTATGGTGAAGTCAATGCCCACCTAAGTGGGTACATCTGTGTTCCATCAAGTTTATCCACAGAGTGAAGCAAAATAGGAATGAGCAACAGCCACTCTGCTCTGGTATCCCTTGGCTTTCCTGCTTCATGTTTCTAGTTAGTCTAAGAGAGGGATGCTGGTGTCTTTAGTTCTGTCCTCAATGTGCAAGCAAGAAACCGAGTTAGAAGGTTGTGCTCAGGTCCCAGTGATGGTGTTTAAATCACCATAAGGACACCATAAGGACACTCTCACTCAATATCTAAACTCTACATTATTTTCTCTATAGAATCCCAGTTTAGACTCTTGACTCTTTCAGTAGAGGCTGAGATGAAGCTTCCTGGGCTAGACCCAGTGGCGAGGATCTGATATATACCTAGGCTTAGTCAGGTAGAAGTGGAGGACCACGGCCCATGTTTGGAGAAAGATTATTTTTCTTTTTTTCCCACTACCTCGGGACCCTTTCATCATGGATATTAGCCCACACTGTACTCCTCTGAAGTGAGGTGTGTTACTTATTGTACCCACAATTCTCTCCCAGTGTGCATTAGGCAAGGCTACTCCATGGGATATCCGTGCACACATCTGTGCACAGGGGACTTACCTGACTTCTCCAGGTTGCTGAGTAGAGCTGGTGATTAGCCACATCATGGCACTAGTTGGTTCTGTGAGTCTATCTTTGGTCATGGGAACTTGTCCTGGTCCCCAGAGCTGTACAGAACATGGCTGCCATCACCAGTACACGGCTAATGAGACAAAAGAGGAAGAAATTACCTGCAGCAGCCAAGATAGTTTAGATGCAAGGGACAGATGATACAAGCTTCCTAAGTCACAAAAATATCCAGGCTCTGGATAGGGGTATGGCTCAGTGGCAAGATACATACTTAGATTGTGGCTGGCCTTGGGTTTAACTGAGATGGGGGGTGGGGGTTGTGGAGTTAAGAGATATAAAATGAAGGAAATAGGAAGTACTTGGACATGTGACTCCGTCAGAGGTTCAAATGATGTCACCAGGGCCTTTTACAGTCACTTTTTGGGCTCTCTGTCATCTACATTGCCTTCCTTCTCACATCCACATGAGGGTAATACAGGGGTCAGTGGGTCCAGACATACCTTCCTCTGTGTTGAGATCAGTGAGAAGGAGAACAGCTCTTTACATTCCCGGTTCCCTAGGCTGCCCAACTTTCGTGTTCTTCCTTGGCTTTGGTGCAGTGATGTGCTCATTCCTGGCTTAGCAGTAGGGCTGTGCAGCATTCAGAATGGCCAGGCGGAGGCTAAAGAATGTAAATGGAGACTAGATACAAGACTTTAAGGAAGACCACTGCTTTCTATCCCAGGATGCCAGTGGATGACTGCTGGTTATCCACCCCCTTTCTGTACTTGGGAGTTTTTCCAAATGTGCAGGTTTTTTTTACGTGTTTATCTTTTTGTTTCTCTTGCGAAAAGAGCAGAGAATCTGAAATCAGAAGGCTGAGCTCACAGGGCAGCAGTGCTTAGAGCCCCAGCTCCACGATTACACGGAAAAGAATAGCTTTCCATAGGAGAACCTGGTGTTGCTCTGAGCCTCACTGAGAGAGATGTCCTACTGGAAGTGACCTTTGAAAGTGGGAAGGGCTGGTCCCAGATGGATTGTCACTCTGACTGACATTATTATCTTTATCTCTGTGAAGTGCTCCCACTACCGTGAAAGGCTTGTTTTTTTTTTTTTTTTTGTTTTCAAGACAAGAAGTGGCAAGTACCATTAACAAAGTGAAGAAGCCAGGAAGGGCTGCGGGTGAGCTGTCCTGCCTCTAGGCAGGGCAGTCCCTAGGAAACGTGGATCCCTGTGGCAAGCAGATAGCATCTGTGTATCTGTGTGCAAGGAAAAAGCCCCTCGCTCTCTAGGCATGGTCAGGTATGTTGCAGGGTAGTGGTTTTTTTTTTTTTTTTTCAGTAGCCACACCCTTTGTAGGAAGGGCCGTTGGGGGTGTGCTATAAAGTTCACTACCTGCAATGCTGTATACTCTGTTATCATTGTTTTAGGGAAGAGCCATGGAACAAGTTGAAGTCTTAAAGGGTTACTCCCCATTTTCTTGGCAAAATTCATCTAGCCTAGGAGGCCAACTTACCACTGTCCCCCTTTCTGAGCCTTTTCACTTCAGGCTGCCAAATATAGCAGTGCAGCTTCTTTCCTCTAGTTAAGTACCCAGCAGGGAGTGATCCGGATTTTGCTGGCCTTTTCCTGCTCACCTGCACTGCATTCCAACTAACAGAGGAGTTGAACCTTTCCTCTTTAACTGGGTTGATGAGTGCCTTTTCCAGAAGGCAGTAATCCTTTAAAATACAGAGCACTGGTGTGCCCATAACTGGCTCGTGTTGGAATGTCAGGGGCTGAGTCCTCTAAAAGGCACTCATTTGCGTGCACTTGCATGTGCCTGTGCATGTGCCTGTGCGTGTGTTTGTGTTAGGGGGTGAAGGATGGGGAGACACAGACACAAAACAGAACAGTGCAGCCAGCCACAGAACCTCTGGAAAGGCAGGATTTGAACCAGATTCAACCAGCTCTGAGGATCTAGGGACTTCGTTAGCTTATATTACTAAGGCCGACTGCTTTCCTGTTTTTGAGATATTCTTGCTTTGGGGGTGGGTGGTGGGTGGGTCAGAGGGCGATAAGATAAGGCAAAGGTCATGTTGTTGTATTGCTCTGTAAAAATTTACCTCTTTTACCTCAGCCTTGGGGTCTTGGGGGTTCTTAGAGATGCCTGACTCTAACAGAAAATTTCAAAACATTCTCAGCCAGGATTATCCTGCCATCATGATATCAAGGGTAGTTTGGTTGAATCTGGTGTCACATTAAAGCATGATCTGTTTGTCTGTCTGTCTGTCTAGCTCTCCCCTTTCTTTCTTTTCCCACAAGAGCCATGCTGAACCCAGAGCCCCCTGTATGGCACAGATTTTTACCTCTGAGCCACGTCTCCATCTGTCTCCCTTCTTTTTAATTAGTTATTTGTTTTATGTGTGTGAGTGATTTGCCTGCATGTGTGTCTATCACATGCATGCAGTGCCCACAGAGGCCAGAAGAGGGCATTATAAACAGTCATGTGGGTGCTGAGAATTGAACTTAGGTCCTCTGGGAGAGCAGCCAGTGCTCTAAGCCACAGAGCCATCTCTCCAGCCCCCTCTCTCTTCTTTACACATGCACAGATCAGTCTGCTGCACTGACTTTCATCCTGTACTCCCAACTTGCTTTCATTTACACACATTGCTTATTTTCTTGTTGGATTCCCAATAAAGACAATTCCTCCCTGTCCTCATCATGCGGTGAAAGGCACTAGTCACCTTACATCTTTGCTCTCTCCATTCTCTCTGTCCCAAAGATGTCTGTCCCCTTTCCTTCTACTTTTCCCCTATTCCTTGATGGAACTATTATCCTGGTCTACTTTCCTTTGCCACCATCTTCATTTGAAACACCAGCCATAAAAGAAACCTTCCAAAACCACAGCACAAATTCACAGGCACCCTCAACTCAGCCGCGGTAGGCACTGAGTCATCTCCATTTGACAATCCATCCCTTATTATAACCTGATACCCGGGAGTCAGAACCCCTGGATGCATCCATGGCTCGTCTGATCTCTAGATTACTGTTGGATCCCATCAGTTCCAGAACATCTCTGGTTGGAAATCACAGGGAGGGAGGAAGTCAGGGGATTATCCAGCCAGGTGGCCTCAGAGTGATATATCAGTTACTTTTGTATAGTCAGAGTCTAAATTCCTGGAAGAAACAACTCAAAGATTTTGGTTCATAGTTTAAGAGGGCTTGTGTTGGTCACTTGGCATCATGGTTCCATGCCTGCAGTGAGGCAGAACATCATGGAATGGAGGTGGAGCAAGGAATGGAGAGGAAGAAGCTGTTCATCTCATGGAAGACAGGGAGGAGGAGAGAGAGAAAGAGAGAGAGAAAGAGAGAGAGAGAGAGAGAAGAAAGACAGAGACAGAGACAGAGAGACAGAAAGAGAAGGGGGAAGGATAGAGACCAGGCATAAGTTTCAAAGGTGCTGACGCGATCTATTTAACACATGAGCCTAAGAAGCCATTTCACATTTCAGCTATAACCATTGGACATCCTTCTGGAGAGTATGAACTCGGCTTTTACTGCAGCAACTGTCTCCTTCTGAGTGTACCAATGCCAGTCTTCCCTCCTGCTGCTGCCTCTGTGGGTTTTCTTCTCTTGACTGTCATTATGGAAATAGTCCTGTCCTGTTTATCTCTTCACCCCTCTGTGAAGATGGCATCTTCTTGCTGGTCTTGTCTGGGGTCCCAATTATTGCTTTTGATAAAGATTTGTGGACTTTCCCTTCCTTGGTGTTTTAGTTTGGGTTTCCATTTCTGTAAAGAGCACCACGACGGCAACTAAAAGGACAACATTTAATTAGGGCTTGCTTACTGGTTCTGAGGTGCAGTCCATTATCATCATAGCAGGAACCATGGCAGTGTTCAGGCAGACAGAGTGTTGGAGGAGCTGAGAGTTCTACATCTTGTTCTGAAGGCAAATAGAAGACTGGCTTCCAGGCAGCTACAGGAAGCTCTCAAAGCCCACTCCCACTTCTTCCAACAAGGCCAAACCTACACCAACAAGGCCATGCCTCCTAATGGTACCACCCCCTGGACCAAGCACATTCAAGCCACCACATTTGGTACTTGGGATATCAAATCTCTCCTTGCTTTCTGTGATCCCAATTTACTATAGCTTTGTCTTGTAGGGCTATAGATTAAATTCTATCTGATTTAATAATATACACCTCTTTTCTACTTAAGGACAGGAGCCTGAGGAGGAAAGTGGGGTGTTCTCCTTCACTGCCTGCTTGCTCTGCCAGGCTTTCCCTTTTGCTAGAGGAGCAGGGGGATAGAGGAAAGAACACAGCTTTATTTTAGAAGCCGGTCCTGAAGTGTTGTTGGCTTTTCTAACCATTAATGTCTCTGGCTCACACTGAGGCTGCATCAGAGATGCCAGGGGGCCAAGTGTTGATCTCTCCAGGATGGAGAGGATGATGCTGGAGGAGGAATCACCTGGGATTTGAGTAAATGCCACATCAGCAGCTTACTCTCTTCAAACTCTGTGTCTATTGCAGGTCAACAAAGGCTCTGCTCATGCTCACTTGGACTCAAGCTCAGAGGACAGAGTCTGCATCAGAGGGAACAAGAGTTCCCAGAAGACCTTGTATCAGGGTTTATACGACCAATTTTGCATTTGCTTGGCAAGAGCTAACTAGTCACATGGTCCCACCCACACAGAAGGAAGCACAACCTCACATGTCCAGAATGGGACACTGTGCTTTGGAAATATTTGGGGACGGTACTGATGGTTCAGTGATTACTACTGCGTGTGTGTGTGTGTGTGTGTGGTGTGTGTTTTGTGTGTGCTTGTGTATATGTGCTCATGTGTGCATATGTATTGTAATGAATGTGGATTTGCGTGTATTGTGATGTGTGTGGTATGTGTATATTGTGATGTGCTTATTTCTATGTTGTGGTATGTGTATTGTATATGTATGTGAGTGATATGTGTGTATTGTGATGTGCATGCCTCTGTGTGTGCATGTGTGTATATGTGTTTTGGTGTGTATGGGTATTGTGATGTGTGTGTGTGCCTCAGAGAGTTCAGCCTGACCTTGTTCTTAAGTGAGGCTCTGATACCAGTCTGACAACTTCCATCCCAGTCTTTAACATTATTGAAGTCCACTCCCTGCCAACTGGTTACTGACTCTCCCTTCCTTGTAGATAGCCCTTGGATGACAACTAATGATGGCTAAAGCCCAGTCACTTTTAAACAAGGGCGTCTTGGTTACGGTTTCTATTGCTGTGATAAAACACCATTACCACAAATGGAAAGAGTTTACCTCAGCTTATAACCTTCACAGCACACTTGATCACTGAGGAAAATCAAGGAGGGAACTCAAGGCAGGAGCTTGGAGACATGAACTGAAACAGAAGCCCTGGAGGAAAGCTGCTCAGCCTGCTTCGTTACACCTCCAGGACTACCAGCTCACAGCTGGCACCACCTACAATGGACTGGGACCTCTCACCTCAGTCATTAAGACAATAATCCCAGACCTGCTGACAGGTCAATCGTATTAAGGCATTTTCTCAATTAAGATTCCCTCTTTCCCGTGTCAAATGACAAAAACCACAGGAGAATGGGAAAAAAATTCTGTGGTAAAGTATATTTAACATGAACTTGATCCTTCAGTCATTAAAGAGTATATGTGAAGGGCACAGTTCCGTTGGATTCCATGTATTTACAGTTTTGCAGCCGTCGCTACTTTCTAGTTTCTGAGCATCACCCACGGAGCAGTTACTCTCCCTGGCAACCATTATTCTGTGTTCTCTCTCTCTGGATCCGCCCATTTTGGATATTTCCTTTCAGTAGAATCATACAGTATGTGCTGTTTGGTTTTGGAGCTCCTGTGTGAGTTGTCCTTCTACCCCACAGGTAGCCGATGGCGGCACACTTAAGGGGGATAGTGCAGGTCTCCCCAGAGCCCTTTTCTTCACCTGCTGTTGCTCTGGACTTCCTTTCTCTTTGCCCAGGAGCTCAGCATGCCACTGCCTGAGCAGCAGCAGACTTCCTGCTTTTCCTCTTTGAGATCCCAGAGTCTCCTCAGGGGTCTCTCTCGGAGTCCTTTCCTGACTGGTGAAATTTGCCTGTGAGAGCAGAGGTCACCTGTGGGTGTGGGAGTTGGAGAAGCTAGGGTGTGGCCTCAGGCCACAATCAGAGGAGGGAAATACTGCACTGCCCTGGGCTAATGTCTCCAGCCAAGAATAAAGTTCTTATGTAGCTTAGGTGGTGGCCACCTAAGCTACCACCTAAACAAAACCACAGTTAACAATAAGAGGGTAGTGTGTATCTGCTCCCTCCTTGCCTGTTTTCATTGTAATAGAAGTTCTTTAAAAAGTCTTTGTTTTAGATTTATTTGTTAGCCGGGTGTAGTGGCTCACACCTTTAATCCCAGCACTCAACACTGGTGAGGCAGAGGCGGGTAGATCTCTGTGAGTTCCAGGCCAGCCTAGTCTACAGGGTGAGTTCCAGGACATCGAGGGCTACACAGAGAAACCCTATCTGGAAAAAAAAAATACAAAAAAACCACGTTTTTTTTTTTTTTTTTTTTTTTTTTTTTTTTTTTTTTTTAATAATTTTATGTGTCTGAGTGTTTTGCTTGTGGTGTGTCCTCTGGAACTGCAGTTAGACGCCATTGTGGACTGTCACGTGGGTCCAGGTAAGAATGTCAGGTGCTCTTAACCATGGAAACAACTTTTTGAAGGCCCTTTCAAGTCCTTTTGCACTGCTATTTACAGCTGTGGCCCTGAAGGCCAATCTAACCCCAGCAGGAAGGGCCCTGTTGGACATTTTCTTACTTAAGCATTGTCACTTAGTAATCAGTAAAGCCCTGCACAGTGGCTCTCAGCGATTCCGTTCTGTGCATGGGATAAATTACTGGCATTCAAGGCCCTCTTCAAACTAATTCCTGTTGAGTTCTCTAGTGTCCTCTCTCTCTTCCCACCCCCAGCACAGCATCTTTCCCTTAGGCTGAACTACAGGTCTGCAAGGGCCCTGATTCTACTCAGCCAATCCCACGTGGAAGGGGTGTTGGATTCTGCCTGTGTTTTCCCCCACACTTTCTCCTAGCCTCCTGTATTCCTGCACCATCCTCATAGCTCTCTGGTCTGATATTTGTTCCTGGGCATACATGCTGTGGTCTCCCGTAGCCAGTGACCTCCTCCTGTCTTGTTCTGTGCCAAGAGCTTGGAGCTAGCCTGAAAGCTCACTGGCTATTTCCCAGCCCTGAGGTAGTTAACCAAAGAAACCAGCAGGGCCAGGCACAGGGAGCTCAGCCAGGGCTGAGGAATGCACCCCTTTTCCTGACCAGTGGATAGGGTGTGAGGAATGGGCAGAAGAAGACTGGAAAGGCTCAGCCATCTCCTGGGATGCACTCCGGGCTCTTGCTGAGATTGCAGATCTGGATGAGATGGTTATGGATTGTCCACTTGGGGTTATTTCATGATGCCCTAAGTACATTTTGTTGGTTCCATGTTTGTGTGGAGGAATAAGTAAAGCAAGCAGGTCAGGAGGAAGGGCAAGTCATGCTGGGAAAGGAAGATGAGCTAGAAATACAGACAAAAGGATGAGTCAACATGAGAGGGGAAAGGAAGGGAGATAGATTTAGGAACCCCAAATGTTGACTGAAAAGAAGGGTCTCAGTTGTTCTTTGTTTAAGGAATGAACCCCATTGAACAGCCCCACTGATTTCGGTGCCTTCCTCCACCAGGTTACACAGCACATTGGTTTTTCTGAGTGTGCCTGGTCAGGTCAGAATCATCTTCCATGGTCATCTCACTGACATGGGAGGTACTGTGTTGGCCTCGCTTTGACTTTAACTTGCTGATTGGGCTTTGGAGGGATGCCCGGAAGGATAGAGTCACTGCAACATCTGCAGTGTAGGCTGACCTTTCTCACAGTGACCCAGAGCCACCCTTGTACCAGCAATTCTCCTGGGCCATGTGGGAAGAGGGCATGTCCCCTGTTAAGGACTCTACCGGCAGGCTTCTGTTTGAGGATTTTCTGACTATATGATACTCTAGAAATGAAGAGAGAGGCTACAGGCTCAAGCAGCAAGGTTTTGTGCTTCTCCATGGCCTGCGATCTGGCTCTACTGGCCTGGTGTTTTCATGCTATCTCTATTCCCTCCTGCTGAGGAACACCTCCTCTGGACTTTGCCAGAAGGAGGCTGGGCTCCAACACTTCCCTCCAGTTTACCCACTGATTTTGCTAAAAGCCCTATCCTATCTATTTAAAAGCTATCAATGGGGTAGGAGCTGGGGAGTGCTGGGCTCGGTAGTAGACAGAGTGCATAGCATTTGTGAGTATCTGGGTTCTCTCCCCAGCACTGTAAAACAGAATGGGACAAGCCATGCGTGGTTCCTATTGTCTATGGAATAGTTAGTGCAAATCCAGTCTCTGCAGAAGGTTCAAAACCCACAAATTCTCCCTCACTTCTCTGAGGACAGGCTTAGGCACTGGGAAGAAGGGAAGAGCAGTGTAGGGGGGACAGTTTTTTGCTGTTTGCTTACAATGTAGATTTTGGCTCTTGGGTGAATCTGCCTCTGAGTCTCTCTCTCTCTCTCTCTCTCTCTCTCTTCTCTCTCTCTTAGCATTATTTATATATTTTGTATATGAGTACACTGTGGCTATCTCCAGACACACAGAAGAGAGCAGTGGATCCCATTACAGATGGTTGTGAGCCACCATGTGGTTGCTGGGAATTAAACTCTGGAAGAGCAGGCAGTGCTCTTAACTGCTGAGCTATCCCTCCAGCCCTCTGAGTGTCTTATATAGATGGGCTTTCTCTTTTCATCAGGTCCTGTGGTATAGGACTATCTATCCTCTGACCAAATTGCCACATCCTCATCAGTGAGCTGTGCAGGCTTGCCAAACATCACCATAGCTGGGCTTCTAGACAGCCGACCTTTCTTCATTTGTATCCACCCATGCCTTCCAAAAAGACAGATGCAAATCTGCCCCAATAGCATCTGACCTCTGGCAGGACTAGGGGAAGGGATTCATGCTAGGTGCAGACCTTCCGGTTCGGATGCTTCACACCCACCTGTGCTCCTCCCAGTAACCTGTCAGCCATTACTGGATTTCCCCAGGGTGAGCTTTTGGGGAATCAAACCTCTCTTTGTTGCTCGGACCTTTGGAGGAAGGTTCGATGTTGCTTACCTCTCACCTAGGAAGCAATTTTAGTAACAGGCTCTCTGGTAATAACTACTCAGTGATACAAAACATCTCGTCAGTGAAGTACAAGTACAGTGCCAGGTAAGCAGACTATAGTGAGATCAGGCCATTTGGGGGCTTAACCAAAGTTCCCCCCATTTCTCTCCTGTTATTTGCCTCCATGGTGGGGGCATTCTTTTTTTTCTTTTCTTTTCTCTCTTCCTTCTTCCCTGCATGCCCATCCCCTCTCCCTTCCCTTTTTCTTTTTTTGGAGTAGGATTACTGTGTGGCTCAGGATAACCTTGAACATAACTCCCTTTCCTTCAGTCTTTCCAGGCTGGATCTACTGGACTGTGCCACCATGCCTGGCTGTTGGCTTTTATTATATGGTGACTAAATGACTCAGCAAGAGTCTGAACAGACTTTTGAAACTGCTGGCAGAGATGGTAATTTGAGGGAGTGTGTGGGTGTGTGTGTGTGTGTGTGTGTGTGTACATGAGAAACAGAGAGAGAGAGAGAGAGAGAGAGAGAGAGAGAGAGAGAGAGAGAGAGAGAGAAGGAGGGAGGGAGAGAGAGAATTTTTAAAAGCTGTACTTTGGAATTTCAAAGGCATATCTCTTACGGGGAGATAATACCACTAAAGAAAAAACAAACAAACAAACAAAAAAACCCCAAGAAACATGGAAAAGCTGTTCTGGAGGGAACTTGCAGTAGGTTCTTTTGCTCAGCATGTCTCTAGGCCATGTATGGGGGCAGAATTATGGAGGCCCAAGTGAGTTTGTGAAACTGAGATCGGGGAACCAGACATTGGTGTGAATGAGAAGCAGTGAGACTCTCTGTGAGAAAGTGTGAGAGGAGTTAGAAAAACATGGCAGAGAGATTTGTGAGATGGCGTCTAATCCCTTCCCATGACACCAGGGGCTCAAGGACCTGAGTCTCTTAGGTTATACTTCTGCCAGTGAGCTGAAGAGCGGCTGTATTCGATACTGTCTCACTGCTGTGATAAAATACCTGACAGAAAGCAACTTGAAGGGGGTGGGGCTTATTCTGGCTTACAGTTTGAGGGGATACAGCCCATCATGGCAGGGAAGGCGTTGGCAGTTGTGAGCATGAGGTTGCTTGCTCACATCTGAGTGGATCTAGGAGCACAGGGGAGATGGATGCTGGTATTCACATGCTTTCTCCTTTCCAACCTTTAATGTTATCTGGGCCCTGAGTACACAGGTGCCTTCCACTCAGCGTGGATCTTCCTTCCTCAGTTAATCCTTTTCAGAAATGCTCAAGGTTGTGTCTCTCTAGTTGTTAAGGTGTTTATTAATCCTATCAATTGAGAATTAAATTTAGCTATCACATGAACTGAAAGGAAATTGGGTATGACTATAAAAAAATAATGAAAGAATCCCATAGGAAATGGCTATATATCCTAAGCTGGCCTTGAACTTGGGATCCTCCTGCCTTAGTTTCCCCATTGCTAGGAGATGCCACAGCTGGCTAGTGAAAGGTTCATTTGGAGCATAGTTTAGATGGAATTTGTATCTATTTCATATCGATACCATCTAAGCTGTACTTATAAGATAGAACTCTTTGCAATGGCCTGGGAGGTATGCTGAGGGTTTTTCTTAGGAAGTACACAGTTCATTGCAAGAATGCTCTGTGTAGGACAGGATAGAGGCCAAAGGCCTTATTACTGTCCTTCATGAAGGAGACTCAGCAGCGACAGTCTTGAGAGTCAGGCCTGTTGGTGGGGGGAGCCCTGGTAGATCTTACAGCTGTGAGATTAGGATGCATAGTTGGTAGAACACTTAGTGCTGGTGTGTGTTGTGTTGGTTTAAAACGAAACAAAACAAACAAAACAAGCAAGCCTCAATCCCTAAGGCATGGTGACCATACTAAGCCAACAACCTGAAGACATCTCTCTAATTTGCGTGCAGTAGCCCTGCCTCTTAAGCACTTTCTCTTCCAAAGCTTAAAGAGAGGCTTCTGCTCAAGCTTCCTTCTCAGGTGGAAAGCAATGATCCGGAAACCTCATTAATGAGGAAAGATTAACTACCTGGGAAGAAGAGACCAAAGGTCTCCACATGCAGGCAGCTGCCCAGACAGCTTTTATCAGCTTTCTTCGTGTGTGTGTGGTGTGTGTGTGTGTGTGTGTGTGTGTGTGTGTGTTTTGTGTGTATAAACAGAGTCTCTATATGTATTCCAGGCTGGCCTCAAACTCGAAACCCTCCTGCATCAGCCTCTCCCCCCCCGCCCCCATTGCTGGGATTCCAGGTGTGTGCCCCTACCTCACACACCTAGCTCCTCTGCTTTTCAAAGGCAGTTCCTGAGGGATTACCTGACAGACTTTGTGCACATAATAAGGTCACCTTTCGGGCTCCACCATGGGCCTGTCAGTGAGGCTCATACTCTGTGCACAACCCTGTGCTATGAGAGTGCCTTTGTGAACATCACGGTGTGCATCTCCCTCTGTTTAATCTTGCACTTGCAGGGGACTAAGAGAGGAGGCTTCTTGTTACCCATACATTGGGAAGGATACGGGCTGATGGGATGGGTTGTTTATTAGCTTCAGTTACACTATAGCCAGATAAAAAAGGCCCTTTCTGAGCAGATTCACAGAACACAATTCACTTGATAATATATTTCCTGGGGCTAATTTTCCTTTTTGGGGGTGGGTGGGGGAACAAAGACTCAGTATGTAGCCCAGGATAGACTTCAGATTCCCAAGTTAGAGGAAAAGCCACCATGCCTTAGTTTCTCTATGACAATTAAGCCTCTACTAACTCTTAGGTTGGAAGTATAACTCCCCTTATGAGAGAGATCAAACTTAGAGCCTTGTATATGCTGGGTAATCACTTTCCTACTTACCTCAGTCCTAGGAATTTTAAAGGAGTTCCAGTTTCCTAGTTTTAATGTTATTGACCTCCAGGTTAGCTATTTCTGAGATGTTGGGTATGCATTGTAAGACGAGCCTTGGTAGGAGCCTTGGCTTCAACCCACCTTCTCCAGCATCTCCTCCAGGCTGAGAACCTTAGAGTTGTTTAGATGTTGCTTTCCTGATATTGGGGTGGGAGAGGGTACAGAATCAGTAAGGGAGAGCCACCAGGATTACTTGATGTTCCCAAAGCACCAGTTGCAGGACAGGGTCATGCAAGTAGAAAATGGGGTCTGTGGTCAAACAAGCCTGGGGATCCTCTTGAAACAGACTAAACACGGGTCTGAATGCTGGCCCCCTTCTGAGTTCCTATACTTAAATCTTAATCCTAAGGTGTTGGCCTTCAGGAAATGAGGATGCCAGTAGGGAAGAGTTCTACAGATAGGATTAGCTCCCTTTTGATGAGAAAGGGACCTAGAAATAGGCCAGTCAGTTCAGAGCAGAGGCGTTGAAAGCAGTAGCTCTGTCTTAACCTTGGCCAGAAGCTAGAAGGCAGTGTCTTTGGTTCTCTTGCAAGGAATGCCAGATGGAGGCTCTGGTTCCTCTTCCAGTTTCTTCTTATCGTTCTTGTTCTAAATGAACATCCTTGCCTGGAAATTATACATGAGGATGTGAATGGAACTGAGACGCTGCTGGATGCCTGTGGATGCACCGGCTAGATTGAACAGCTCATCTCCCCATGCCTCACTCCCAGTCTCTGCCATAAGCCCCAGGGAAAGCCTAGTGGGACCCTGCTTTTGTTGTCTTTTTTGGTTTTGGACCCACCTGTGCTATGTAGGAACTCTGCCTTCTTTCTTTCTCTTAACTCCCTCCTACAGTCCTAAAACGTGCTAAAACTTGCCCTTCTGAGGTCTGTGAATTTCATTCTGTAAATTCTTGACCCAAAGAACCTGGATCCACTGACTCAGTGAGAGTGTTATGTGGTCACAAACTTCTGGCACCTTAAATCATGAGTTAAAACCCATGTGAGGCTAGGAAAACCATCTCTCTCAAAGACACTTCCCCCCAACCACATCATCACCCATGTGAGATACCAGGTAGTTCAAGTCTTTCTCTCTCTCTCTCTCTCTCCTCCTCTCTCTCTTCTCTCTCTCTCTCTCTCTCTTCTTTGTATCTTTTCTTCCTTCCTTCCTTCCTTTCTCTCACTTGTGAGAACATAGCAAAAAATGGCTATCTACTAGCCAGCAAGCTGGCCCTCCCATTCCCCGAATCTGCCAACTCCCTAAACTTGGACTTCCCAGGCCCTGAGCTGGGAGAAAGGCATTTTTGTTGCTCGTGAGCGTGGGAAGTCTATGGTATGAAAACTGCTGTCAGAGGATAAGATTACAACTTGAAGATCTGAAGTTTTGATTTGGAGATTGGGCAACACTTCATTCCATGAAACTGAACGAGTGTTGCAACAGCCAGAGCAGAAGAGGTTGGTTTTTCAGCTGGAAAAGGGTGGACAATAACAGAAACAGAACCCGAAGTAGATGGGCCATTCCAAAGCTACTTTCCATCTAAGGCAGGGACAGGGGAACTAGGCAGCAGGAAAGCAACATTTGGTCGACACTAGGGTATATCAGATCACTTCTTTTGTATGAAGATGAAACCTGGGGAATTTTATTATCATGTAAACAGAGATTGTCCTGTTGGGGACATTTGGATTCCACCTCTTTAAATCCCGATTTTCAGAAGTTCAGATAGATATCTTAGTTTTAGCTTGGTTTCATGGGACTTTAACAGGAGTGACTCCATTTTGGTTTTTTTAGCTTGGTCTGTTGGGGCTTAGTACAGTCCTCCTCCTTCTCCTCCTCCTTTGTCCCCACCACCACCACCACCACCTTCTCTATTCCCTTCATTTCTTTTTCTTTTCTTTTTCTTTTTTTTTTTTTTTTGAGACAGGGTTTCTCTGTGTAGCCCGGGCTGTCCTGGAACTCACTCTGTAGTCCAGGCTGGCCTCGAACTCAGAAATCCGCCTGCCTCTGCCTCCCAAATGCTGGGATTAAAGGCGTGTGCCACCACTGCCCGGCTCATTTCTGTTTGATACAGTTAATGTGTAATTTAACTTTCAGTGCTTGGCACTGAGTTTTAAGCCCAAGATCTCATACATGATAAACATGTGTTCTCTCACTAAGCTATACTCTAACTCTCAAAGTTTGGTTTTCTTCTTTCTCCTTCCTTCCATTGTGAAGTGTGTGTGTGTGCATGTGTGATGTGTATGCATGGTGTGTGTATGTGTAGTGTGACTGTATGTAGTATGTGTTTATGTGTGATGTGGTATGTATATATGTATGGTATCTGTATGGTGTTTGTGGAATGTGTATGCATAGCATGTGTGTGGTGTGTGTGTGTGTCTGTGTGTATAATATGTGTGTGAGGTGTGTGTAGTATGAGTGTATGTAGTATGCGTGTGTATGATGTATTGATACGTATGTATGGTGTGTATGTGTATAGTATGAATGTATTTAGTATGTATGTATGTATGGTATGGTATGTATATGTGTGGTATCTTTATGGTGTATGTGTAGTGTGTGTGTGTATGTGTGTGTGGTATGTGGATGTATGTGTGGTGTGTGTGTATGTGTTGTATATGTGAGAGTAGTGTGTGTGTTGTGTGTGGTATGTGGGTGTTGTGTGTGTGTTGTGGTGTGTGTGGTATGTGTGTTGTGTGTGTGTTTTGTGTGGTATGTGGGTATTGTGTGTGTTATGGTGTGTGTGTGTATTGTGTGTGGTATGTGTGTGTTGTATATGGTAGGCACTTGCTGAAACTGGAGGATGACTTTGGAGTTCCTATTCCATTGTTCTCAGCCTTATTTCCTCTAGACAGAAACTCACTGAACTAAGCTGATAGCCAACAAATCCCAGAGACCCTCCTGTTTCTGCCCTGGCCCCCACCAGTGCTGGGGTTACAGGTGCATGCTGCCTCATTCAGCTTCTTCTTCCTCTTTTTTTTTTTTTTTTTCAAGACAGGGTTTCTCTGTATAGCCCTGGCTGTCCTGGAACTCACTCTGTAGAGCCAGGCTGGCCTTGAACTCGTCATTCAGCTTCTTCTGTGGGTGTTGGGGACTCAAACTCAGGTCCTTACTGTTCTTACCCATTGAGCCATTCCTCAGACCCCTGATGCACACTTTAAATACCCAAGAGAAAATGTGTGGGACTGCATAAGGGTATCCTGGTTCTTGGCTGGGAATGGGCCTGGAACCCCGAGACTCCAAGGGAGAAACGGCAGGAGTTTGGCCACGTCCGCAGAACCCAGGGTCCTGACAAGCAGTCTAATCTCCATGGACCTACATTGTTCAGTCACTGTAGGCCATTACAGCCCCTCCCAAAGTGCACAGGTAGAGGGTGTAACTACAGGCCTCAGGCTCTAGAGAGATTTACATACTAATAAAGGCCAGAGGGCGGAGCCAATTAAGCATTCCTCTCCAGACCCTTCCAACTTCTCACTCCCTATTTAACTCAGGTTTGCCCTGAGTTTGGGGGGGGGGGGGAGGGGTACATCCAGTTCCATCCGCCATCAGCCAAGAAAATAAACCCTTTTGGAACCAAGGACTTCCTCGTATCATTGGGGCCTGCCGTTGCCAAAGCTTCCAGCCTCTAGAACTTCAGACTTCTCTCCGCCATGGCCCAAACCCTGCGGGCAGCCTCCACTATGCTGGTCCGGACTGCTGCCGCGTGGGCCCACAGCCTCCTTCTGTGGCCCCCCTTTTCCCACAAAAAAGTGGGATTAATACTGCGTAAATATATGCTGGCACTGCTGTTAGCTACTTCTGTGGAATGGAAGACATCAGAGCTGATAGTAACGATCATGGCACTAGCAGTCTCCAGAGCTAGTGTCTACCAAATAGATTTGTCTTTCCTTATTCCAGTTCTTCAGAACAGATAAATGTTACTTCTCATAGAGGAGAGAGATGAGACTCAGTGTAGACTTACTTTCTGATGGCCACAAATGGGCAGCAAATAGGCAGAGTGGGCTGTAGCTGACTTGGTTGGCCACTCTCAGAGGTTCTCTGCTACGGTGGGGTGTGGCTCCGAGAACTTGGTCAGCCAGAAGTCAAGTGGATCCTAACTCTGAGTGCCACTCACTCTGCTATATTTAGAATTTCTTGGAGAGGTGCTATCAGCTGGGTCCCCGTTTTCCTGGGCAAGTAACTGGTGCAATGGATGGATGTGGAAGAAATTATTATTGCTCTTACATGGACCTTGTTTGTCTTTTCTTAAAGTGAGAGTTACACAACCATATTGCTTCCCTCCCCCACTCCCCACATTTTCAGGATGTTCAGCTCCAAATTCTCTATCCTGTTGGATTATCTCATTTCCCCCTCTGGTCTATTGCATGCACAAATTTCACCATTTTTTTAATCGCTCACCCTCCCTCCTTCTGACACAGGGTCTCTTTCTTTCTTTCTTTCTTTTTCTTTCTTTCTTTCTTTCTTTCTTTCTTTCTTTCTTTCTTTCTTTCTTTTTCCGAGACAGGGTTTCTCTGTGTAGCCTGGGGCTGTCCTGGAACTCACTCTGTAGACCAGGCTGGCCTCGAACTCAGAAATCCACCTGCCTCTGCCTCCCAAGTGCTGGGATTAAAGGTGTGTGCCATCACTGCCCGGCTGGTCTTATTTTCTTATCTTGTTGGAAAATTCATGTATGGATCATAGCTAGAAATGGCTTTATTTAGTTGGAGAGTAGGAGCCATTCATGTAGATAATTTATTACTTTTTAACTAATTAAATTAAACCACTATTTACATAGTGTTTTGGGTTTCCAAGGCCCTTGTCTAAGCATCTCTTCTGTAGTTCAAGCACTTGTTCTCTTGGCATGCAGACACAGACATTACTAATTGCTATTTGCATTGGACCGTAGATGAGTAAGCCCAAACTCGAATATTCTAGGTGATCTAGTTTTAGTTTCTAGAGTGGTAAATGAAAGAGGTTTAGAAATAGATCTGAATGTCACCAGGAGGTGCACATGAGTAAGGGGCCTCCTATACTGTGGCCACTTCTCTTTCCCCACCTTTACCTCTGCTGCCCAATACACACATCAGGGTTCAGGGGTTAGCAGGAATAGCCTGTTCTTCTCTCTCTCCTCTCTCTCTCTCTCTCTCTCTCTCTCTCTTCTCTCTGCTCTCTCCCCCCTCTCTATGCCCCATCTCTATCTCTATCCTCCTTCTATATCATCTCTATTCCATCATCCCCACCTCTATCATCTCCATTTCCATGTCTACATCTTATCTCTGTTGATGGCACTGGGAACTGAACCCACGTGCCTGGCAAGTGTCTCACTACTGTGCTATACCTCACGCCACCAGCCTCTCCTTTCCAATAGAATGCAACCAGAATCAGAGCCCTGGGTAAAGTGTCTAGACACATACCCTTCAATGACAAGATACAAGACAGTTGAAGACTACATGTTCTCTTTAAGATTTCACCAAGTTATAAAATTCTCCAGTTGTCTGACTGAATGCTGGATCAGAAACCAAAGATCCTTGAACATGATGTATCTTGTCTGTAGCATCTGTCTGGCAGTTTTAAAAGCAGATAGGTCAAATAGGGATAATCTTCATTCTCAAGATTCGTTTGACTTTGGATGATACTAATTTTAAATCAGCCATTACAAATGGGTACTAAAAATAGACTATACAAAACACCTAGTGCAAGCATTACAGCTTGACACAAATCTGATTTCTTTATCTACAGCACTCCTCAGTTGATGTTTGGAGTCCTGCCCCCACCTAATACCTTTGGTAGCTTTGAGTGTTGCTTTAGGTTCAAGGTTTAAAATCATTTAAAATCCACAGAGGTAGAGAAACAAACAAGTCCATATGGCTACTGGGGGAAGAGAATTACTGCTTTGGTTTTAGCTCTAGAGAATGGATGGAGCAGCATCCAGCTCAGTGTCTTTATGCTCACTATAATCTGAGAGTTTTGGGTTAAAAAAGAAATCATCCCTTTCTCTGAAGGTTTGCCTTTTCTCTGCCTTGCAGTACAAATTAAGAGCAATTAAAATCAATGTCCTGCTCTCTGAATGGTACTGTTTATCATCGTCTACTTTCTTTGATGTCCGATCATAGATAAAACAAGCTGGTCTACTGTCATTGTCAATACATGAGTTAGTGAGACCACCCAGCTCAGGGCTTTTTCTCTAAGGGCTGTTATTTAAGGCTAGGGTCCTATTCTTTTTGATCCTTTCTTTAATAGAGAATAACTAATTCTGCAAGGATGTGTGTGTGTGTGTGTGTGTGTGTATGTATGTGTGTGTGATGTGAGAGTGTGCGTGTGTTGATGGTACGCCTGTACACATGCAGAGCCCAGGGGAGGATGTTGGCTCTCCCTCTATCTTATGCCCCTGAGACACTGTCTTGCTGATGCAGAAGCTCACCCTTCTGCTAGGTTGGCTCACAGTGAACTTCTAGGATCTGCCTGTCAGACAACATTGGTGTCCCAGGTTCATGCAGCCATAGCCAGCTTTTGTTGGGTATTCACACTCTGGTCCTCAAGTTTGTCCTGCTAGCGCTCTTCTCTACTGAGTCATCTCTCAGCTTTCTCGATTTTCTTATTTTCTTATGAATCAGCTACAGATTGGTCAAAGGATAAAGGATAAAGGAGTATTTGGCTGTCGATTCGACAGTCATGTCTTGAATTGCCCTTGCTTTCAAGAATAAGGGATCCTGAGTCTTGCATGATGCAGCCACAAATGGGACTAAATTATGCTAAGCAAAAATAAATTCTCGTACTGAGAATTTCCCAGGAGTTTTGATATTTTTGACTCTTACTCACTAAATATGGAAAAGATTGAGACACTGAGAAGCAGGGGAGCTGTTCTGCCTTTTTTAGACCTTTGAATAAGCCGTTTCATCCTATTCAGTGCTATTAGCAATAGACTAAAAATCTCTCCCTGTCGAAAAGTCCCAGTTTTCTGAGCGGTGAGTTTCTGGAAATGTTCGTTTAGCTTCCATTTTTATATAAGTAATGATGCTCTTGAATTATAATAAATATTTTCTAGTGATCCCAGTGTTATTCATATATGGAAGTGATAGAAATTGATATCTCACTGATTTTGTTTTTAAAGGTCTCATTATGTAGCTAGACTGGCCTGGAACTTTTGATTCTCCTGCCTCAGCATCCCAAGCGTTGAGAGTACAGGCCTGTGCCACCAGGCCTGGTAGAAATCCCATTGTAAACCTCTCCTTAGTCCTCACTTAATGCAGGTTCTTAGTGTTCAAAGTGAGCATGGCTGTTGATGCCAAATCCTTACAAAGATTAGGGAGAGAATATTGTCCTCCTGTGTGGCCAGAAAGAATGCATCCTTTAAAAAAAAAAAAAAGATTTATTTATTTATTTATTTAATGTATATGAGTACACTATAGCTCTTCAGACACACCAGAAGAGGGTGTCAGATCCCATTACAGATGTCTGTGAGCCACCATGTGGTTGCTGGGAATTGAACTCAGGACCTCTGGAGGAGCAGTCAGTGCTCTTAACTGCTGAATCATCATTCCAGCCCCCAAAGGCTGCATCTTAATAAGCATTGGTAGATTCGATCAGGAACTTCAGCTGGTGGCATTTACACTAAAGCTATGATGGAGGAAGATAAGAAGAGGAGATCTGAGCACCCTGGCTTAGCAGCACTGGGAATGAATGTTGTCTTCAGTGACAGGCACTGCTCACTGAGAATTATAGGAGTCTGGTAGCCATGTATTGAACCAAACCACGGTAGCCTTTCAGCTGCTCAACAGCATCCCTTGGTAGTACATAATGTATTTCTCTGTCCTGGGTGGCACACACAGAACTGATAGAACTAGATGTTTGATCAGCTCTGTCCCCTTCCTTGAGTTCCTTCTCTGTCCCTCTGTATCCCTTTAATTCTTCTGAGAACTCAGCCTTGGCACTGTGCACAAAGGCCCAAAGGTCTTTCCTTTAGGGTTGTGAGCTGCCATTGATATTCATTGCTGGGATCCATTAACTTCTTAGCAACACACAGTGAGAGCATTCTAGTCTTGCTTTAGCATGGGGAAGTGAAGATAACTTTCTCCCATAAACAATTTGATAATCTCAACACACAGCTTTGGAAAATAAAAACAAATGGTTCCTTCCTTCTGTTCTTTATCTTTTATGATAGTACTCTGTCTGGAGCATTTTACCAGTTAAGGGTGGCTGTTTTCTCTTTTGTTTTATGAGGTAGGCTCTCATTATATAGCCCTGGCTATCTTGGAACTTCTTGTGTTGATCAGGCTGGCCTCAAACTCACAGAAATCTGCCTGTCTTTTCAACTTGGGTGCTGGAGTTATAGGCATGTATTACTGTGCTTGGCTTATAATAATGTGTGTGTGTGTGTGTGTTCTCATGTGAGCATGCATGCACATGAGGCCAGAGATCATTTTTTCTTATGTACTTCACTTCTTATATGGAGGCCAAGGCGGAGTCTCTCATTTGTATGTAGACCTCACAGGTTTGTTTAGGCTGGATTTCCAGATTGTTACCAACATCACTTGTCTCTGCCTCTTGTGCACTAAGATTGTAGATGGGCCACCCCACCCACCTGGCAGTTAGGAGGATGCTGGGTTCTGAACTCTGGTCCTTATGCTTTCTTAGCAAGCATGTTACCCACTCAGCCATCTCCCTAGGCCATGAGAATGTTTCTTAAACAAACCACTATAAACATATAGGTAGTAACATACTTGGGTTTAGACTACTACAGTCTTGGTCTTTATTGATGGCCCAATCATTCCATCTTCAGGCCACCATCTTGGTTGGTTACTTAGATCATCCTCACGAGTGTTGTTACTACTTTGCCTTTTAGTCTGATAAGATGTCTTATGTTTATTCCTTCATATTTTTGGCTTTATACCTAGAACCAGTCATCTCTTCAAGTAGATACATTCCATGTAGTAGAAAACAATCTTTAGATGTCACCATGTGAGTGCCCAGGGAGACAGAATTGAAGAATTTAATTTCTAATTCTGGGGATTGAACCCAGGGTCCCAGGCATGCTTAGCATGTATTCTACTACCCAGTTACACTCCCACCATGCACTCTATTGCCGAGCTACAACTCCAGCCCTTGCATTTTATTTATGATATTTCTCTCTTTTTTCGTCTTTGGAGATATGGTCTCTAACTGCAGTCTTCCTGCTTTAACCTCCCACAGACTAGGATTATAGGTGTGAGGCATCATACCTGGCTCATTTACATTTCTTAAAAAACCAGAATGAACATAGATTTATTAGAGAAAAGCTAGAAAAGAATGCCTTGAGTAGGAGAGGCTCTCAGATCTGCCGTCCTCTGCCTCTTCCGTGCTGGGGTTAAAGGTGTGCACTGTCACTGCTGGGCCCTCTGTTACTTTTTAAAGCTAAAACATTTCATAGAATCAAAGGGAAACTTTGACTTTACAACTGCTTTATTCTATAATATACAACCTAGTCCTAGGCTAGCAAATCACAACCAATAATAATCAAAGGATGTGGAGGCTTAAATTAGAAGAGCCCCCATAGACTCATATATTTGAATGTTTGGTCTATAGTTGGTGGAGGAGGTCTGTCATTGAGAGCTGGCTCTGAGGTTTTAAAAGCCCGTACCTTTGCCAGTTAGCCTTCCTCTCTCTGCTTCATGGTTATCCTCTCAGGATGTGAGCTCTCAGCTACTTCTCCAGTGCCCTTCCTGCTGGCTGCCATTTTCTTTGTCATGATTGTCATGAACTTACTTTTCAAAGCTGTAAGCACCAAATAAATTCTTTCTCCTAAAAGTTCCCTGGTGGTTATAGTGTCTCTTCACAGCAATAGAGAAGTGACTAAGTAAAAAACCTGCATGCTTGCAATTATAGATCGTGATAAAAAAGTGATGTGGAATAGTTCACATATCTATGATTAAGCCACTAACTGGATGGACTATCTTCTCTGTCTTGGTTCTGACTTTTGGGTTATGTTTGTATTCAATTAACTTTGGGATAATTATGTAAAAATATTAAGTTTGTTGATAGTTAGATCAATACAACAAACCATATTCAAAGAATGAAGTCATTCCCTTGTTCTCTCTGTTCCTAATTATTTCACTATCTATAGGTAAGTTTTTGAAAACTTATGGCTTATTATTCCATTTAAACACCTAAGTAGGTAGTCTCTAGTTCCATCTCTGTCCATCTTAGACAGTGGACAAATAGCTTCTTTGTTATATCTATAAGGCAATATGTTGTATTTTTTTTCCTTTTCTTTTTTTTTTTTTTTTCGAGACAGGGTTTCTCTGTGTAGCCCTGGCTGACCTAGAACTCACTCTGTAGACCAGGCTGGCCTCGAACTCAGAAATCCGCCTGCCTCTGCCTCCCAAGTGCTGGGACTAAAGGCGTGCGCCACCAACGCCCGGCTTTTCCTTTTCTTAAAACAGGGTCTTAGTATATATCTCTGTCTGGACTGGAACTTGTTATGCAGACCAGGTTAGCTTTAAGCTCACAGAGATCTGTTTCCCTATACTGTAGGCAGCCGTGTTTACAGTTGTAAAGTCGTATGACCAGCACCTGACAATGTAAGCAGCTGGCTTCCAGAGTGGCCAGCTCAGAAACTGGTAAACAAGTCCTTTGAGCATGCGTCGGCCTCGTGCCCCTTCAGAGCGGGCTTATGCTAATAAGGTATTGGCAGCTTAACCTATCCTGGGAGGACACATCACCCAGCCCGCCTAGGGCAGTTATATAAGCAGCTCCTTTCTGCTGCTTGGGGTCCAGGCCCTTCCCTTCCCTTCCTGGTCCAGGTCCCCCGTCCAGTTCCCCATCCCTATGTCAAGAGTCGTTCCTGGAATAAAGCCGACTGAGAAGGATCCTACCGTGTCGCGTCTTACTTGCCGGCCAAGGCGGACGCGACATATGGTGGCCCGTCCGGGGAAACTGAGGACTTCACCTTCATTGGATTCAGAACTCAGCAGCTAGGAACGGCGGTACAGGTATATTTATTGCCACAGAAAGTGCCCAGTGAGTAGGGCCATCACAAGGTCCGCGGTAAAGCGGGTCATAGAAAGTGCCGGTGGATAGGGCCGTCACAAGGTCCGCGAAAAGCAGAGTCACAGAAAGTGCCCGGTGGATAGGGCCGTCACAAGGTCCGCGGAAAAGCAGAGTCACAGAAAGTGCCCGGTGGATAGGGCCGTCACAAGGTCCGCGGAAAAGCAGAGTCACAGAAAGTGCCCGGTGGATAGGGCCGTCACAAGGTCCGCGGTAAAGCGGCGTCATAAGGTCCGCGGTCATAGATCCATGGTAAAGTGGCAATTGAATCACGAGAGACCTTAGAAGTATCATGTTAGTGTTTGCTTTTTGTGTTTGTGTTTGTTTGGTGTGTGTCTGTCTGGGTGTCGTAATTGTGTTTTGTCTGGGGTATTGGCAAGATCAAATCAGGAAAGTGAAACCATGGGGAACTCACCATTGTGCCCCGTGAGAAGTGCCTTAAAAGAACTAATGCGTGCAAGAGACATTAAAATAAAAGAGGGATTTGCGTTGGATACCGGGTGACTTTATACCTTTGTGGGCCGTCACACGCACCTGGCCAGTGCCTATGCCGGTCCATTCTAACTCCCCGGTCCTCCTTACCTTTGTCCCTACTACTTGTGCTCAAAATGCACTTCCTGCTGGCTAACCTATATAAACCTATTCAGCTCTCTTGCGTCTCCTCTCTCAGGGGACTGTATATTTTTCCTTTGGTATATAACTCTTCTCTCTCTCAATCAGAGCCGCCTCCTGTCTGAGTACCTGAAAGGAAAATGGTCGAAAGAACGAGGACCTATCCATGAGGCTCCTTCGCAGATCGCTACCCTGAATGGCACCCCCTGGATCCCTTTACTTTGGAGGGGCTCACCATTGGGTCAAGGGTGCCCTCAATTTTCTTTAAAGAATGCGAGATCGGGAGTATTTTCTCGGAGTGGTTTCCTAGGGTTGGTTTCTGCCTTTGTTTTGTGTCATTTGCCATGACCATGCAGGATTAGTTGTTTTCACGGCGCTGACTGCCATGGAGAAGGCACCCCCCAGGTATTTGGCTGGCCTCCCTTAGGGAGGCATAGTAGGGAGCCTTCTGGACCCGGTAATGGCCATTCAGGCATAATCCCTAGATCCTGACCATCTTGACCATTGCCAAAGGTGACACTCATGAGGCTACAGCATCACATTCTAGCAATGTTTTGAGCGGGGAGTACAGAGCCTCGACTAGATGTTCTCAATCCTAGATAGATTCCTGGAAAGCTGTGTGCCATAAGTTTGTCCAAAATACCGACGGTACTGAAAAAAGGCACAAGGCGTATTGGCAGAAATATAACTTTCACCAGTCAAGGCCTCCTTTTCCACCGGCTGGACCTCTGTTTTCCACCGCTAGTGCTTGCTGCGCTACGCGACTCTATGATGTGCTTTCAATTCAGCATCCAACACCATGAATGACTAAGTCTGGGGTGTGGGATGCCAATATACTGAAGGGCCGAGAGGTAACCACTTCAAATTTAATAATAAATAAGGGGGAGATTAGGCAAGCCGTGTTTACAGTTGTAAAGTCGTATGACCTAGAACGTAAAGTAAGCTTGGCTCCAGTAGTGGCCCCAGAAACGGAACAGTCTTTGAGCATGCGTCGGCCTCGTGCCCCTTCAGAGCGGCTTATGCAATAAGTATTGGCAGCTAACCTATCCTGGGGGACCCACCCCCCCCTAGGCAGTTAATAAGCAGCTCCTTCCTCTGCTTGGTCCAGGCCCTCCTTCCCTCCTGGTCCAGGTCCCCCGTGCAGTTCCCTCCATGTCAAGAGTCGTTCCTGGAATATGCCGGGCGAAGGCTACGTGTCGCGATCTTACTTGCCGGCCAAGGCGGACGCGACACTATACCTCCTGAGTTCTGGGATAAAAGGCATATGCCATTACACCTGGCCCAATATTACATATATAATTTTAAAAATTTATTTATTTATTTTATGTGTGTGACAACACTGTCACTCCCTTCAGATACACCAGAAGAGCATCACATCTCATTACAGATGGGTGTGAGCCACCATGTGGGTGCTGGGAATTGAACTCAGGACCTCTGGAAGAGCAGGCAGTGCTCTTAACCACTGATCTATCTCTCTAGCCCCCGAGTATTACATTCTTAAATGTGCGTATTTTCAGTCGTGTGTACACACTACTCAGACCTTAACAATCATTAGGACCATACAGGTAAAACCAAGGCACTATCAGGTGAATCTATCTGTTGGATAAGGTATGTATTTGCAACATTATGGTTTTTTTTTTTTTTTTTTTTTTTTTTGAGAAAGTCTCTCTTTTCCTTTCAAGACAGGGTCTCCCTATGTGGCCCAGGCTGCCTTTTCTTAAACTATCTTCTTGCTTAAGCCTTCTGAATGATGAGATTACAGGTGTGTGCCACCTCATACAACTGGAAAGGTTTTTGTTGTTGAAGGTTTACAGTACCTTAATAGTTGAAATTAGAAAAAAACAAAAACAAAAAAAAACAAAAAACAACCTTAAGTTTTCATCAAAAGAAGAATAGATAAGTTTTGGTACATTTAAGTGACAGAATATGATCCAATTTAAATGTCTGAACATTTTAACACGGCTTTTAAAAAGCTTGATTTAAAATTAGAAACAGGGCATAGACCAACAGTAACATATCACTTCTGGAACATTACATAATGTGGGTTGTGTTTGGATGCATACTTGGTAATGATGGTATGGAAACATGAGCAGGATGGAGACTCAGCATGGGTCTAAGGACTCACGGAGGGAACAGAGTGGCGTTTTGTAATTGGAGTGTTGGTTTTACTTTTTTTTTTTTTTAAAAAAAACCAAAACCAAAAAATCCTGTACTCATGTTGATAACCATGTCTCCTGAAATACACATAACCAGGGAGGAGAAGGAATGGAGAAAGAGAAACATACAGACACAGAAGGGCTGGGATTGGGTGGTCTGGGCTCTGGGATGGATAAGCTGTAGCACCTTAGAAACTCAGCATGTTTATTATACACATGGAGGGAAGTCATTGCATACAGCTGAACAAGGAGGCGGGGTTATAGCATATAGATAGGCAAGATTATTCTATATTGAACAAAGAGGCAAGTTTAGTTAATCTTGTAGGGGAGGTCTCTGTAGGGGAGCAATAAACATGGGGGCCGGGGGGAGCTATGGAAGGCTTTGCTACCCACCATAGCTGAGACATGGGTCACTATATGGCTGTGTCCATGTCAAACTGCCTACATTTGCTCAGAGCTTCTTATTCCCTTCATGTACGATTTTCTTTCCTAAAGAATTTCTACCCAAGTACTGTATTTACATAATATCCACCCTTCCTTCTCCCCCTCCTAACTCCCTTTATGTCCCTCCAACTCCCTCTCAATGTCACAACATCTTCTTTAATTATTATACAAACATAAACATATGCTTTGAGTCCATTTAATATTGCTCATATTGCTCATATGTTTATGTGTTTGGTATTAACCACTTAGAACTGGATAACCTATCAGGTAGTTTGTCTTGAAGGAGACTGGTATCCCCCCTCCCCCACCTGCAACAGTGTTTCTCCATGTCCCAGAACTCTGTCTCCAGGCTGGCCTTGAACTCATAGAGATCTGCCTGTCTCTGCCTTCCAAGTGCTGGGATTAAAGGTGAGTGCCACCATACCTGGCTTGATACTCCCACTTTTAAAAACCATTAATTGCCTGTAGCTTTTCATCTAGGGGTAGGGCCTTGCAAGATTTCCCATCCACATTGGGATGTCAATTGGTGTTGTCATTGTGTAGGTTTTGTTTAAGCAAGCATACTGCTGAGATTTCATGGTGCAGTTCTGTATTATATATAAAAGATGCCGTCTTGAAGCACATGTCCTGGTCCTTTAGCTCTTTCAATCTTTCTGTTTCCTCTTCCAGAATGTTCCCTGAGCCTTAAGTGTAGGTGTTGTACTATAGATGTATCAACATGGTATGGGCACTCTATAGTCAACTGCCTTCTTCATTTTGATCAATTGTGGATTTCTGTGGTGGCCTCTATTTCAGAAAGAAGCTTCTTTGATGAAGGATAAAGGCTATACTTATAGGTGGATGCAAGGATACATATTTAGAATGCAGCTGGGAATTATACAAGTTTAGAAGTGTAGCAGGTTCTACTCTAGGGTCTATGACTTCATCAGCCACGGATAATAGGCTGGGTTTACACTAGCAGGCATGAGTTCCCTTCTATTGAGTGAGCATTAATACCAATTAGATGGCTGTTGGTTACTCCCAAGATGTGAATGCCACTATTACGTCCTTGAGGTCACGACATTCTGGTCATTGTTGGGGTTTGTAGGCTTTATAGCTGGGTGGGATTGATATTTATTTATTTATTTATTTAGGTTCCTTCACAGCTTGCATAACACCTTTGTATACTATGAAGCAAGTCCTCAAGGATGAAGCTTCCAGGTGAGTTCTGGCTCAATTCCTCCAAGCCTAAAGTGTGTGGTGCCTTCAGCAATAGGGTCTTACCTTCAAATCCTGGGAGGTATCAAGGGTAATGTCATTAGCCTATATTTGGAAGTCTCTTGGACTCATCTGACTGACAACTTAGAAGGAGGTTTCCCAACTTAGAAGGACTGTTATTAGACAGGCTATGGCTCTTGGAAGAAGCATTATCATCCTGTGTGATAGAATTGTCCTGCACTATGAGAAATGAGACTTTTGTGTGTCTCACACACAGACTCTTTAAATGTGGAAGCATTTAAAAATAGGGAGTTTTCACATTTAAAAATGAATCTAGATTTTTGGTAATCAGAAGCTTCCTTCAGCCTTTAACCAGTAGCTGTAGGTGCTGCCCCCTTCAGGTGAACTGAGTGCTTCTCCTACTCCCTGCCTGATAGCCTGACAGTGTGTATCCCTCGCTTGTTGGTGCCAGCAGCCTGACCCCCACATGGTTGATACCCTGCTGAGGGAGGGAGGTAACAAATAGCTCTTGTGTTTCTTGCTGTGAACAGCTTTTTCTCCCCAAACATTTCAGTCATGTTTCTCCAACTGGGCTCAAATTGAATTTCAGAGTGCTTGAGAGTCAGGGTTGCTATGTCCCTGACGTCCTTTCTCAGGGTAGTTTTGAAATGGGGGCTGGGCTATATGAGTCAATTAAAATTACCACGAAAAGTTCGTCAAGTCCTTGGTGTGTTGGAAGCAGGAATCGGTGTTGGAGCTTGGTATTGGTCCTATGTAGCTATAAAAGATGGCTGAGGAGGAGAATCAGAGTGTTCCCAGATAGCCAACCTCATTTTCACAATGCTCAGTGCAGACCACACTAGTATTTATAACATCCACAGCAACAATTCCCCAAGAACTACCTCTAATTAAGACTTTCTGCTCATTATCTAGCTTGGAAATAGATCAGGATGAGTCCCAGATCCCATCCTTGCTTACCACATGAATGTGGCTGGGAGGTGAGAGCCCCAGCCAGTCTCCACTAAGAACTGGAAAAAGAGAACCCTAACAGCAGGTCCAAATGGGACATTCAACCAGGAGACTCTTGTCTGCAGGGGACCTCCCATTTGATGTAGTGGGGCAGCGGCGAGTCAAATGAATCAGTGAGGGCTGAAAGGCTCAGATAAAACAGATGCTGCTGGAGGATGTGGTACAACTAGGGCACATGCTTCTCTAGCTGTAATTCTCCACAAGGTAGCCTCACGCATGGTGTGAACCAAGGAATTCTGGGAAGGGATAGCCCAAGGGATATTCTTCGCCACCAAGTGTTTGCGCAACTTACAGTTTTCACTTCCTAATCTTCCTGATACTCCATCAGTGGACATGATTTCTTTGTAGCCAGGCACTGTCCCTAATGTAGCCCCATACCCCTTTCTTAAGTGTATTTGGAAGAAGCACTGAAAATTCTTTCTGCGACTGGAGATGTAGCTCAGTTGGTAGAGTTCTTCTCTAGCATGGGAACCCCCAGCTCCATACAAATCGGGTTTGGTGACACATGCCTGTAATCCATGTGTCTTAGAATGGATTTAGGAGGACTAAGAGTTCAAGGTCATGGTTGTCTATATAATGATTTTAGGGCCATCCAGAAATACATGAATTGTCTTTAAAAAAAAAAAAAAAAGAAAGAAAGAAAAAGTTTACCTGTCTGTACCAGCCTCTTTCTTATGTACTCACCAATGCCCAGGTCACATGGCTATGAGTGACCACCAGGATTTGAGATCTTATTGATGTATCAGTAGTTTTTAGTGTATTATCATTGAATACTGTGTGGGGGAGGCTAGTGGAAATTCCTCCTGAGAGTCTGTGATGTTAGAACCATTCTCAGAACAAAGCCTTTCACTCTGTTTCTTATGAATGTGCTGGGACTTCTCCAGAGGCTGTATAACTTGTGATGGAAATAGGCTGCAGAACTAGACACGAGGATCCGTTGTCTTCTGTTACACCAAGTACCACAGAGGTTTGCAAATACAGAGCACAGTGCTATTCTTCTCACTAATTTTTGTTTGCTTTTGAGTGCTTTGGGAGTTCTCCATAATTTTAAAGAAAAAAAAAATACCATTAGACCAAACACTGGAAAACTACTGCTTTGTGGAACAGCTAGTGGCTCTCCTAGCTATTCTCATCTGAGTGTGTCTTTGTCACTGGTGGTGTGCTGGCTAGATTTTATGTCAACTCGACACAAACTATAATCATTTGAGAGGAGAAAAACCTGAATTAAGAAAATGTCTCCATAAGATTGGGCTGTGGGCCCAGCCTGTAGAGTGTTTTCTTAATTAGTAATTGATGAGAGAGGGCCCAGCCCATTGTGGGTGGTGCTATCCCTGGGTTAGTGACCCTGGGTTCTATAAGAAAGCAGCCTGAGTAAGCCATGAGGAGCAAAGCATAAGTAGAATTCCTCCATGGCCTCATTAGCTCCTGCCTCCAGGTTCCTGCTCTGTTTGAGTTCCCTGTCTTGATTTTCTTCAATGATGGACTACAATGTGGAATGTAAGCCAAATAAACCCTTTCCTCCCCAACTTGCTTTTTGGTAGTGTAAGAGTCACCCAGGTGGCACTGGTTCTGAAGGATGAAACAGTCATGGAGAGCAGCTGAGGCTTGGCACTGGGAGAGGCCATTGGTAAAGGTGCAGCTTCAGTAGCAGTTGAAGGCCAGGACTAAAGGGGTCGTGCAGAGAAGCTGAGACTTGACACCACAAAGAGAGGCTATTGGTGAAAATGCAGCCCATTGCCATTGAGAAAACCAAGTGTTTTGGGAAGCCAGTACAATGGGATGACCACGAGGAACAGCAGCAGCAGTGGAGTGGACCAGCCTGGGGTTAGAAGACAAACTGTGTGTGTTCAGACGGTGGAGACTAGAAACAAATCCCAGATATTGGAAGCTGAGTTATTTACACTGTTGGAGTTTTGTTTTGCTTTGTCCAGATTGTTGATTGTGCCCTAATTCTTTCTTCTTGAAGTAACAAAGTACTTATTTTATTTTTTATTTTACAGAAACCCACTGTTGAGAGACTAACTTTTAAGAAAAGAGAGAGGGATTTCAGGGTTTTACAGAGAATTTAAATTTTAAAAGAGACTGAGTTTTTTTTTTTTTTTTTTTCAGAGACAAATTTTAAAATGTTTGAATTTGTAAGGCTGCTGGACTTTCTAAATTTGTAAAATATTTATATTGTGCTGTCTCTATTAATGTGCAATCTTGGGGAGAACAAGAAAGGAAAGGTTATGGTTTAACTGTGATGTGTTTGTGTGTCAAGTTGGCAAGGGGTAAGTTATGCTGGCTAGATATATGTCAGCTTGACACAAACTTAGTCATTTGAGAGGAGAAAACCTCCACTGAGAAAATATCTCTATAAAATTGGGCTGTGGGCCAGCTGGTGAAGCATTTTCTTAATTAGTGATTGAAGGGGGAACATCTATCCCATTGTGTGTGGTGCTATCCCTGGGCTGGTGGTCTTTGGTTCTATAAGTAACAGGCTGAGCAAAGCCATGTAGAGCAAGCCAGAAATCAGTATTCCTCCATAGTGTTTGCATTAGCTCCTGCTTCCAGCCAGGGTCTTGGCCCTGTTTGAGTTCTTGTTCTGTCTTCCTTCAGTGATGGACTATCATGTGGAAGTGTAAGCCAACAAACCCTTTCCTCTCCAACTTGGTTTTTGGTCATGGTGTTTCAATACAGCAATAGAAGCCTTAATTAAACAGCTGATGAAAAGGTGTTCAGTGATGTGGGGGGTGGATAGTGGGGTGGGATAGTGGGGGTGGGGTGGGGGAAGATCTTCCAAGAGAGAATGTGGCACCAAGAGCCTCCAGTGGGAGGGAGGGCAATAGGAGGAGAATCCGGGAGACCCTAGGAGTAAGACTTTAGATTTGCTTTGGAGTGGAATTTATTATGACACAGAGGCAAGGGCAAAGAGAGGATTTAGAAGAGGGCAGAAAAGCCTTGTAGAGTTCATGGCCTGGGCAAATTACTCACCCTTGCTGGATTTGACTTTCTTTGACTGTGAAGTAAAAAGGCTGGAGCAGTTCAGATTTTCAAAGCAATGCTGAGGTAATAACAGCTGTAATACTCATAGCTGCTGCACTTAGCAATAAAATTCTAGGTAAGACATCGGTCTGTAAGCACTTAATTTAAGTTAGGCAGATTTAGCATTGTCTCTGATCATAATGCCACTCTACATGATCGAGGGTTTATTTGCTTGTTGAGAGAAGCTCTCACAATGTTCTCAGATTGGTTTTAACTTACTGGACTCATGTGATCCTTTTGTATTAGCCTCTTGTGGGTTGACATTATAGATATATAAAACAGCAAGGGGCTCCATCTTTGAGCTTTTATCCTTTCTGTAGTGCTGAGAGCAGTGGAGTGGTGGTGGTGGTGAACCTAGGGCCTGGTGGGTGCTCTATATCCCCAGATCCCCAGCCATACCTAAGGTGGTGTGTGTGTGTGTGTATGTATGTATGTATGTATGTATGTATGTGTATGAATGACAGAGAGGGAGAGGGAGAAAGGGAGAGGAAGAGGGAGAGGGAGAAAGGGAGAGAGAGAGAGACTTTATGTAGTCTTTGGTCTTTGCTGTCCCTGGAACTTATTCTGTAGACTAGGTTGGCCTTGAACTCATGGAGATCAGTATGCCTCAGCCTCCTGAGTGCTGGGATTAATAATGTGCACAACAATACCTGGATCTTCCTGAGTTTTGATATGCTTCCTTAAGTCAGTATTGTAACCATAGAATTGCTTGGCCTAGGGAGAAGTAGTCATGGCTGACAGGAGAGATCGAAAGCCTTGAAAGTAGATGACCAGGTTTTTATCTAGTTCAAAATTTTTAGAAGTAAAAATTGTTTGGTTCAAAGCATGGAAACCATAAGCGGTCTCACCGAACTGAGGTGAAGCAGTAATCAGAAGGACTGGTCCAAAAGAGTATCAGGCTTTCATGACGAGGTGCATCTAATGCTGCCACCTGTCATGTTGTTCCGAGCAAGAGAAACCATTCATTGAAGGGACTGCTAGAGCCTACCTTCTAGGAGTTGGAGCTTTATTAATGAGAAGAACCACATGTGGAACTGGATGGTCTAGACCCAGACTTTAGGAATACAGGATGTCTTTATTCAGTTGAGTAAGTAAGACAACCGAAAGCACTCGAACTCGTGAGAGGAAAGAGGGTTAGCCTAACAGTGAAGGGAAAGGGATTGTGATTCTGTGCGACTCAGTTGGAGAGCCATTTCGGTGCTATTCATCATGTTGCCACGAATATATCTGCTCCCTTGGGTCTGACTTCCTGGGAGACATGATGAATGAGCTGCAGTCAGGAAAGCTTCGTCCCCCATTTATCATCTCTTGGCTTGCTCGGAGGAGCCTTGCTTTCCAACAGGTGAGTTGGATTAGATGGATTGTGTGTTGTCAAAACAGTAAGTAATGGGATGTCGTGGTCATTCTTTTGTGATGTTGAAGCAGGAAACATTTATGCATTTCATGTTAGATTAACAGCAAGCTCAGGAAATGGACATTTATGGTTCCTGGTCCTCCTCCCCCTACCTGTCATACTTGGTTTTAAATTACCACCCCTAAAGTACCATACTCAAGTTTTAAATCTATATTCTTCTCACAAAGATATTTGGAGGAAATAAACACTAACTTAAGGATACTTTGCTTAAATAAATATGGTGGGCAGAGATCAGTGATGGTGCTATTTGATTCTGCCTCAGATGCTGTTCAAATGCTATGACAAAACACCACGGTCAAGGTAACTTAGAGAAAAAAAGAGTTTATTGTTGGTTTACAGTTTCAGAGGGACTTCACTGTCTCAGCAGGGAAGTGTGGAGGCAGGCAAACATGGTAGCAGGAGCAGTTGAGAGCATCCATTTTGAAAGGCAATCAGGAAGTAGAAAAGGCAAGAGCCTTGAAACTCTCTCTAGTGACAAATGTCCTCTGATAAAGCCACACCTTCTAAATTTGCCAAAAGAGCGTCATCTACTGGGGACCAAGTATTTAAATGCCTGAGAATATAGGGGACATTTCATTCAAACCATCCCAGGTGCCTTGGTTAGGTCTATGAAATGAGATCTGTTTGAAGAGCCCTCTTTGGCAAAAAGTTTGCAAACTCAAACCCAGGCTTTATATGTACTTGGAGAGGCAAAGCAGTGGGAAGACATAGGCTTTGGTGAATCTGGGAGTTGGGTTTGAATTTGGGTTTTTTTTTTTTTTTTTTTTTTTTTTTAATGTTTTTGAGACAAGGTTTCTCTGTGTAGCCCTGGCTGTCCTGGAACTCACTCTGTAGATCAGGCTGGCCTCGAACTCAGAAATCCTCCTGCCTCTGGTTCCCAAGTGCTGGGATTAAAGCATATGTCACCACTGCCCGGCCATTTTTTTTTTCCTAGACTTGTGACATTGGACTTTGGTTGTTATGTGTGCATGCATACCTGTATGCATGTGTGTGTATGGTGTAGGTGCACATATGTGTGTGTGTGTGTGTGGTGTAGGTGCACATAGGCCTGGTGTTGATCTCAGGTGTCTTCCTTACTAACTCCCACCTTATATAATGAGGCAGGGTCTCTCACAGAACCTAAAGTTCACTGTTTTGGTTAGTTTAGCCAGCTTGTGCTGGGGATTCCCTGTCTCTGCCTCTGGTGGATTTGGCTCCAGGCAGCCATGACTCCACCTAGCTTTTATGTCAGTTCTGAGGATTTGAACTCCGATCTTTAGATCTTTACACTTGTGGGGCAAATGCTTTGCTTACTGAACTATCACAGTACTTTTGAGCCTTCAACTTCCATTAAGCTGGAGTAGATAGATGCTGCTTGGTTGGACTTCTTGGATTATTAGGCATGATGTATGTAAAGTATCTTCCAATTACGATGCCCAATGAATGCTAGCTCCCTTGAGGGCAGTGGTGTCATGTAATACATTATGCATGGCTTACTTAGATCTATTTTATCCTCTTGGATTGCTTCTAAGTAATGCTATACATGCCACAGTATATATATGCTTTGGAAAAAGTTAACTTATTATTACACTGATAGGCATAAGATTCACAAATAACTTTATGAAGAAATCTCAGCTATAAAAACAAAACACCTGAACAAATGTATACCATGTAAACACAAGATCCTTGCAGGTACCAGAGGAGGGAGAGTGTATAGGAGGGTCCAATGGAGACTAATTTAAGCTTGTATTCTTTTTCTCTATATAGAGGACCAGCAGCAATTTTGAGTCCCGGAAGGTGAAACTTCATGGAAGGGACGGTGTGGCTGTCATCTACAGAGACGTGTTGAAAGGGCACATTGCCTTTAAGTTGTAAGCCTGGCTTCTCTCAGCAGAGTCCATGAGCTGCTATAAAAGGCAAGTCACCTCTACTTCACATTGCAGTAGTCATTTCCAGTTTCTCCTTTCGATTTTGGTATTTATGTTGGGAATAGAATTTTATTTTTAAAAGAGAATACAAAAAGCTCTAAACACAAAGGGAAAGTTAAGAATCCATATTCATAAAAAGATGCAGCATTTGAAACGAGAAGCCATGGAGAAGAGAGATTCTGGCAATTCCTATAGCTGGCAGAGGACAGTTGTTTGAGGATGTGAAAATACCCCCTACAAACCTAGCCATGAGAGAAACAGGCAGTTGAAATTCAGGAGGAATTCAAAAGACCAGAAACAATAGATGATATGGTAATTAGCAATCAGAAAATAAACTGTAAAACACAATGAAACATCATTATGCATTTTCTCCAAAGGCGAACACTAAATAGACTGATAATAACTGACAACATAGAGTAGGGCAGCGTTCCAGACCCAGTGGGAGGGAGGACGGTTGGTAAACTATTTATGCCATCCTCTAAAGTTGATGCTGTACTCACAGACTAGTCAGAGACTCAGATAGGAAGTGTAGATTCAACAGAATAGTCATAACTATTTTTAATAGCCCTGATCTGGAAACAGTCCAAACGTCCAAATGAATAGCATTCTAATCCCATATTGCTCTGGGCCTTCAGGAAAATAATCATGCTGTAGTTACTTTGAGCATCGTTGATGTTATTCGTATAGAAAGTATTATCAGAAAAGCCTGATATTATTCTAATTACCTAAAAAGAGGGTGGGTGTGTTAACTTCCGGTTTTAAAAGATGAGCATTTAAGCAGCAAAAGAAAGGAGGCCACTATCGTAAACACTGCCATCTGCTGGAGCTGTTAAGTTATACTGTCAGGACAGCTGATTATGGTGTAAAGACCTACCCTGGTTAATAGTCTAAAACCAGCAGTAGGTGGGATATTCACATAATAGAAATGTTTACAAAGTCTACAAATTTCAGGGCTTCCAACTCCCAAGACAGAGGAATTAACTATACCCTAGAACATCACTAAAAGGCATAGTGCTGTCCACTTCTCCTGAGTGGACAGAGGAAGATAATTGTTAGGAACTTCTATATTTTGGGTCTTTTAAGATGCTGGAAATCATTAGGGTATTAGTAGAAACTTTAGGCATATAGACTTTCTGGTAGGAGTTATATATATCACAGTTTTCTGGCTCTTCAAAGAACTAAAGCACATGCAGTAAGACAAGAAAAAAAAATAACAGGAAAGAGAGAATCATCAGACCCACTGTGTGTGCCTGCTTGCTCAGTAGCATGGGTCTTTGCAGGGAAAGAATGGAAGCAGTTCTGTGAGGAAATTTGTGAGGCAGAACATGCTGGACTGATTGTGAGGTGGCATTCCTGGGGCAAGCTGTGTGTTGAAGAAGAGTTTGTGTAAATTGGGGAAGATAAGGGAAGGGCATACATACATAGCTCTAGCACTGAGGGAGGGAATTGGCCCTTGGTTGGATACAAGAATCTGGACAAAAGTGAGAGGATCTCAAGATAGACCAGACTCTTCAGGCTGTGCAGGAGTAGTTTCCAAGGGTGATAAATGTGACAACAGGAAGCAATGGCAATGGTCAGCAGATCTGACCTATTTCTTGTCCCACATAGATGTGAGAGGAAGACTGACCATTTGGATTGAGTAGCTCTGAAAAGGAGGTTTAGAATGACTGGGAGGGTCAAATGTATCTCTATACTAACACAGTCCTCCTGAAGTTCGTTAAGAGAAAATAGTTATGTGACCCCAACTATCACCTCAAGTTTTCATTTTAATTATAAAGGTAAAATATATTTAAACTGTAGAAACCTGGTGGTATCCACATTAACCATGTGGTCGAGGGCAGCATCACTCCCAATGGGAACAGTAACTTGGTGACATCCTGGTGTGACACCATGGTATGGAAGATATTTGTAAAGTATTCTTACTGAGTAAGCCTACTTTTCATTCTCTTTCCTCCTTCCCCTTCTTTTCTTCTTCTTTTTTTTTTTTTTTTTGTGGCTCTAGGTTTGAACACAAGATTTTATGTATGCTATATATGCATTCTACCACTGAGTAATACCCCATCTTTATCAAATATGTTTAACCCAAGTGTGTTTAACTACCAGTTTATAGGACATATAGAAATTAGAAGATACGACCAAGACATTGGGTAACAACCACATGAGTTCAGAATGTGAGACAATCAATAAGACAATTGGCCTGCAATCTTTGAAAACTCAATTTCATGACAATTAAGAGTGTCCTGTGGGAGCAGCTGTTGTCTAAAAGGCTAAATAGCTGTGACAATCAAATGTACTGGCTTAGAAATAAAAAGTCACAAAAATGAATTTGGAAACAATTATGAAATTTAACTTGGACTACATGTTAGATGACATTGGGATTGTTGTTGCTTCCTTATGCATGATAGTGGTTCAGCATCATAGAGGAGAGGCATCATTACTCTTGGGAGATAGATGCTAAAGTCTATAGAAGTGACGTGCTTTGATTAATACAGCTTCAGAAAAAAATTTATACAGAGATGGAGAAAGCAAACAGCAAAATGTTGAGAATTGTAAATTTTACAATTGTAAAAATTATAAAAAAATTTATAGATGTTCACTTTCTTATTCTTTCTGTGTTTATGTGTGTTCAACAATTTCAAAATTAGAAATAGAGGGGCTGGAGAGATGGCTCAGAGATTAAGAGCACTGGATGCTCTTCCAAACAACCTGGGTTTGATTCCTAATACCCACATGGCTGTTCACAAACCATCTGCAACTCCAGTTCCATATTGGATCTGACATATTTTTCTGTATTCCATAGGCACCATGTGTAAATATGGTACATAGGTGTACATTCAGGCAAAATATCCTTATACATATAAATAAATAAAAGAAATAGAGGGAGTAGGATGACTCAGGGGGAGTCAAAGAATTTCCTGGAAAAACCGAGATATGGCAATTCTGCATGTGGATCAGAAGCTTGTGATCTGAAAAATAGCACGTGAATCCTGCTCACCGAGAGCACCCATTGTGAAAGAGAGCAATATGTCAACCCCACCGAGCCGTCACGGGCAGGGCTGCTTGCTTTTATATGGGTGACATTCCTATTAGCAGACGTTCTTTTCAGATGGTGGAGCAGGAGGCAGACTTCCAGACAACCGGGGTGGACTACCAGGCTCCCATTTGCAGGCACAGCTTACCCTTGCAGCCACTGTTTCCCAGGAGAGCTGGAAGGTGCAGACTGTTCTCACTGTCTGCATCACGGATAGCTTGACTTGCTTAATTCAGGATTGGACTGTCTCGACTTTGGTGTGTTTGTGAGCAGCTGCAGAGAGCCATGAGCGTGTGCCTGCTGCAGACAGCTGTCAGCTGGGGCTCCTCTGCAGACAGAGGTTCCAGGTGACTCTGCTTCCCATTTGACAGCCTGCATGGGCTCCTGTGGGTTCTTAATCTGGGCTTCCCAGATCCTTCTCCTGTTGACAGTGGGTGAGCGTTCGTTATTCTGTGATCCTCTTTAAATAGTTGGACAAACCTCACCTCTCTCATGCCCCTTAATGTTCCTAGCTTCCTGCATATCTCAATAAATGATTATAAATCAAGAAATTTAGGATTCATGAGCCTAGTCCAACCTGTAAGCGCTTGTGGCTGGCAGAGAAATGGAGAGAATGGGTTAGGAAAGAGATCAGACAGTTTTTTTTTTTTTTTTTTTTTTTAAATTTGAAGTGTCTGTATAACACGATAGAATGGACCTGCTTTTCGTCCACTGCAGACTGAGCTAATGGCCCAGTAAAATTGATTGAATAAAACTGAACCACCAGGAGCTTCCACCATTAGCACAGAAGCCCAGAGAGCAGACAACTCTATTTGAAAGCCTACTACACTCTGGACACTGAGAACCAGATCTTCTAGCCTCTAGAAGCCAGTGATATAGGATTCATCAGTTGTTTCTTTTGCTTGGGCTAGATATGAACTCTAGAGGGAAAAGAATTGCGTTTGGAAAATATCGATGATGTTAGCCATAGTGGCTCATGTCTGTAATCTCAGCACTTACAGAAAGTGAGGCAGAATGATTACTGTAAGTTTGAGGCCAGAGTTGCAGAGTAAGACCCTTGGCTCAACAAAACAAAACAAAACAAAACAAAACAAAACAAAACAAAACAAAACAAAACAAAACAAAACAAAACAGTATTGTGTTCACACACATACACACACATGCACATATGTGTTCACATGTGCTTGTGCCTGTGTGCTAACATACTCATCCCTCCATCCACTCATTCTCCGTACCTACCTCAGATACTTCTTGTTTAGCAAAATGGTCCCTTGGCAGAACTGACACAAGGAATCCCGAGATCATTTTCTTTGTGAACTAGGGAAAACACTTTATAGAATAGGGCATGGCTGTGTTTGATAAATAAGCGAGGTAGGTCAGGTGTGGTGGTGTGCACCTTTAATTCCAGCAGAGGCAGGCAGACCTTTGTGAGTTTGGGGGCAGCCTGGACTACATAGGGAGTTCCAGGACAGCCAAAGCTATATAGAGAGACAACTTGTCTCAAAAAACCTGAATGAGAATGAATGAATGAATGAACAAGGTAAGACAGAGGTTTTAAAGTAAACGTGAGTTTGAGGGTGTAAGGGTGTGAGCAGAGATAACCATAAGCAAGGACAATGTAATTTAGATCATGTTGGGAAGGCTCTAAGCCTCCAGATGCTGTAGGGAAGAACCCATTGGGTCCCTAGGCTGCTTCTCCTACAAGGTGAAATGGCTTTGGGATGTGTGGCTTGCTGCTCTCGATATCCAGTCTCTCAGTCAGCATATCCTGCTGTCAGCTGCTCATGAGCACCTGGGGACATGGGGGCCTTCCATGGAGACCCTCCAATAGCTTCTTCCCATGACCAAGTGAGCTTTCATGACATGTCTGAAAGGCCCCATAGGAAGAACTCTTGCATTTTTTACATTGTCTGCTGCTATTAGAGTCTCACAGGGATTTAATCAGACCCATCACAGCAGGGAAGACTACCTCGATGACTAAATCCCTCTTGGCAATGGTCCCCAAATACCTTTTAGATTAGTTCAGATTTCAAGTGGAAGATCTCATGGATCGTTGACTCCAGTCTTACGTCGTCTTGTCACTGTTTGGGTCGAGGATTGTCATCATTTGTTTGTTCATTCAGTTCATCCCCCATCTGACCTGGTTTCATTCATAGCTTATTTGTATCGTCGTTCATTTTTGGGAAAAGTGGATGGACTCACACTGATGAGACACAACTACACTCTGTTTCTTGGGTCGTATTTGAGGCTTGAGACCTTGGCGTCATCTTCAGCTTTCCCCTCTTTACTGGTTGGCATCTCCTCACTCCGTGTTGCCCGTCCAGAAGACCCACCCATATTCAGCACACGCTGCAGCCCCTTCAGCTCGCTAGTGAGTCTTACCTGTTTCCCACACTGATTTTCTCTACAGTTTGCCCTTTTGTGTCATCTTGAGCTCTAGCCTGGATCAGGTTTTCTAGACTTGTCTCTCTTTACTTACCACACATTGGGGTGTGCTACAGCCCATGAGTCCTACGCTGCTTTCCAGAGTCTACTGGGTCTGTGTGCTCTTATGACTTTTTAAAAAAAAAAAACACAGGTTATGCCTTTTGTTTTGGGGGGGGGTTGTTGTTGAATATTCCCCCTACCTTGACATACTATCTATTCCTCACAACTGAGATATTTGAATTTAAATCTTACCCTTCCTGAGAAACCCACCCAGTTTCCTCGGCTTGGCTCTGTATCCGTTTGCAAATTTGAATGTAAGTTAAAAGCATACTTGACACTCAAGGGGACTTTGTCTATATAATTTATTTATGGTGCTTAGCAAAGTCTGGTTTATATGGAGACATGCGTTAATGCTGCTCAGTGGGGAATTTGCCAAGGGCCTGAACTGAACCCATATCCTCTGGAAGAGCCAATGCTCTTAATGCTGAGTCATCTCTCCAGCCTCAGTACTGTATATTCTGTATATTCTTAACAATACTCAGGAGGCTGAGACAGGAGGGTCATGAGTTTGAGGCCAGCCTGGACTAGAATATATCACAAAGACAAAGGAAAACATACAATAGTAAGTATGATTCCTGAGCTGCGCTATACAGCTTCCCTTTTAATGATGCTGGGTGTTGGGTATTGGGTGGCGATGTGCTCGTTCTGAGCTGCTGCTTTGAGAAATCATCATGACGTTCTCTTATGGTTCTTCAGACCATACATTCAGATGTGTCTTAAGAAGCTAAAACTAAGATGGCAACAGGTCTGATCTTTCTAGGATTCTTGGGAGGAATCTAGACCTCGTCTTTTCCAGCTACCAGAGCCTACCCCCCTCCACCCCATTCCTTGGCTTCAGGTCCTTCCCCAATTTGCATCAGTTGCCCCTTCCAATCAGATCTACCTGATTGGCTCACTTCCCTACCTCAGGATATTACCCTGGCAAAACAAGCTAATAGCCAAAAGTTCTGGGGCTCACGACATGAGTGTCTTTGGGGACACTATTCAGGGTACAACAGAAATATTTATTTTGAGGATACTGGTATGTTTTTAGAGCCTAACTGTGAGATTATAGCTATATCTCAGGAAGAATCTAGAATCTTTTTGGTTCCTACATCTGTTCCTGCCTTCGTGATTATATTTCTCTCTCTTGTTCTTGGCAGACTGATTCCCTCTGTAACCCAGCCAACACGCAGGAACATGACTACTGACAACCCAAGGGTATGGGCTGTACTTTTATTATCTAGCTTGCCTCTTTGTACCATCTCTAGTCCAAATTCCCACGAGAAGAACTAATCAACACTTCTGTTACTACTACTATTATCATTATTATGGTTGTCTTTTGATTTCATAATGCAACCCAAACTGACCTTGAACAATTTTCCTGCCTCTTCTTCCCAAGTGCTGGGATCACAGGTGTGTACCACCATGGCTAACTGACTGGCACTCCTAGATCATCAGTCCAAGAATGCAGTCAAAAGTATAGCTTCAGCCAGAGCGTAGAGCTCCATGGGACAAATTCTACGGGAAGCAGGCATTCTGGGTATAATTCATTGGGCATGTACTAAGTATAGTCTCTACACAGAAAGACTTAGCTCACCAGAAAGTCGAGCAGGTACTGTTTCAGATAGAGGGTAGTGGTACTTAGTGTTTGTAGGATAGTAGGCATTCAAGGAACATGTATTGAATTGAGTTGTGACGCTTCCTTTTACTTTTGCCTGGAAAGGAGTTGCCCAAGTTCTGTGGCACCTCCCTCCTTCTATGCGGTCACATGCCACATGGCACATGCTCTGTCTAGAATTCTTTAGCTACTTTCTTCCTGTCACAGGATAAAGTCCAGACTCTAGCGTGGCACTGGTATATGGCGTGATGAATCTCCTTTCTTCTGCCTGGGTCAGAGAATAGTAACTCCAAAATCACAGAAGTGTTGAAAGGATTGTGTGAATTGAAGGGAACATTGTACTCAACAGCGCCTCTCAGTGGCAGTCCTTCGCACAGGGCAGCGAGGCTCCTACTGACCCCAAGGCTTTTGTGTCAGTGTTTTTCACAATAGAGACTTGTTTTACCTGGGACGCTAGCCTTGGGAATACCTGATTCCATCCATCATCTTTAGTCCTACTTATTTCCTTAGGTTCTGTTAGGCTAGGGGTTTTGTTCTTTTTTCTTAATTCTAAAGACTTTTGAGTCCTGTTCTACTCAGAGTCTCAGAGTTAGTTATGTAGTCCAATTTTCTACTCAAATGTGGGAAACCATCCACATGCTGTCTTTCCGGGGGCCATTAGCTTCTACTTGAGCACCGTGAATGCTGATGAGCCGTATTTAGGATGCTTGCTCCCAATTTTTTTTCAACAGCCCTAATTAAATAATGAAAACATGCAATTATCTTTTTAGTCATGACTGTCTTGCCTTTTTAATAAAAATTTCAGTTCTTTCACAGGAACACAGTAACTGCTGAAAGGCATTGATTATATTTACGCCTTAAATTATAATTTCATGACATTGGTAGTTAAACCACTTCTCCCATTTCCTTCTAACTATACCATTCACTGGATGAGATGGCTTACATCGGAAAGCTCGTGATTATTGGATGATGTCCACAGTGGACTTTAACACAAAGTCAGTAAAGAAAATCGTGACAGCTGAGGTTGGTGTCTCTTGATATGTCACCCAACTTTGCTCAGGTCACTTCTCTCTCTCTCTCTCTCTCTCTCTCTCTCTCTCTCTCTCTCTCTCTCTCTTGAGGGAGAGTCTCTTGATGTAATCCTGGCTGTACCAGAACTGGCTATATAGACCAGGCTCGAATTCACAGAGACCCGTCTACCTGTGCTTCCAGAGTGCTGGGATTAAGGTGTGAGCCACCATGCCCAGTTTTAGGTCACTTTTGGTTCCTTTTAAACATTTGAATTTTAAAAATGAAAAGCTATGTTGTAAAACTTTTACCATTTTTTTGAAGTCTCTCCCCAGTCTTCTCATGGCTTATATGTAAATGTATCCATATCTGTATGTCTGGTTTGAATTTTACAGAACTTGGGATCAAGTCATATAGTGTCCTCTTTATTAATTTGTTTTTTGTTGTGCGTGGGAAACTTGGGAATGAACACAGAGCCTTGTATATGCTAGTCAAGGAATCTGCCACTGAACCTACCACTCTTTTACATATCCAACACACACCTATTGTTATTGTTATTATTACCATCACTATGGTGCTTTTTATTTTTATTTATTTTAAGATTAGACATCACTATATCTCTGGCTGCCAGGAACACTCTATGTAGACTCAGTTGGCGTTGAACTCACAGAGGTCTACCTGCTTCTGCTTTCTGAGTGCTGGGATAAAGACATGTGCAACCATGCCTGGTATCATTTGTTAAGACAAGGTCTGACAGTTGCCCAAGCTGGCCCATACTTGTGGCAATTGTTCTGCCTTAGCCTCCCAAGGGCTGGGATTACTGGTATGAGCCACTATACTGGAATTTATTTGTAGTTTTAAAACAGGGTCTTACTAAATCACTTCAGCTAGCCTTACTATGTAGCTCCGTTAAAAGTTATTTATTTTTTATTGTCTGTGTGTATAATATGTGTGAGAATATGGGTAATTACATGCCTGGCACATGTGTGAAGGTCAGAGGCATACTTTCAGGGGCTGGTTCTCTCCTTTTGACTGTAAATAGATTCTGGGAATTGAACTGAGGTTGTCAAGCTTGTGTGGAAAGTCTACTGAGCCATCTCAATGTCTTTGTATTATTGTCTTTTAAAAAGACAATATAGCTGGGCGGTGGTGGTGCACGCCTTTAATCCCAGCACTTGGGAGGCAGAGGCAGGCGGATTTCTGAGTTCGAGGCCAGCCTGGTCTACAGAGTGAGTTCCAGGACAGCCAGAGCTACACAGAGAAACCCTGTCTCGAAAAAAACAATCAAACAAACAAAAAAAAAAAAAAAAGGAAAAAGTCATTGTAGGTAGAATTAGTCAAGAAGCAGGCTGGTGGTGGCAGTGGTGGTGGCAGTGGTGGTGGCTAATAGAATACGACTTGTATTCTTATAAAAAGGAGAAATTTGGAGACAATACATGGGGAAAACGTGATGTGACATGAAGGCTGAGCCCAGTGTGATGCTTGTACAAGCCAAGGAGTGCCAGAGAGTGTGAGCAAATAGCATAAAGCAGGCAAGACCATGGGGAAGGATCTCTCTCAGATCCTTAAAAGGGAACAAACTTATTGATATCTTTACTTTGGACTTGAAATCTCCAGAAATTTGAGGCAATAAATGTCTGTTGCTTAAAATTTTAAGTTTATGTTACTTTGCTAAGAAAGTTCTAGAAAACTAATATATCTAACTTTAAAAAAATGGGTGCATAGTATTTGAGACAGAGAATACGAGAGAAATATTCTGATTTCAAGGAACATCCTTCCTAGGGTAACTTGGTTCGACTAGTCTCTATCTAAACAATATATTGAAAGATTCTGACCATGATACAGCCACTGCTTTAAGAAGTGTTGAACTATAACATGGTAGTGTGCTGAATGTTTGAGTAAAGGTCAAATAACCAGGATTTAGAAAGGAAAAAAGTGTTCTGGAGAGATGGCTTAGTGGTTAAGAGCACTGACTGCTCTTCTAGAGGTCCTGAGTTCAATTCCCAGCAGTCACATGGTGCTTCACAACCATCTGTAATGGGATCTGATGCCCTGTTCTGGTGTGTTTGAGGACAGCTACGTGTACTCATATACATAAAATAAATACCTTTTTTTTTTTTTTAAAGGGAAGGTAAAAAAAATTACTAAAATTTCCAATGATAAGGATGTGCTTAGACTTTCCTATATGGTGGCTTTCAATTAAGTAAAGTAGCATGAATAAAAAGTAATAATAATTATTTCTACAGAATTTATTCTTCTTCTCACCTGTGTCAGTATCTCACCCGAGAAGACCCATGCTATTCTATACCTGAGATTTACGAGACTCCTTTTGGAATACCATGTGTGTTACAGTAGCTATACAAGTTCAAGAACATACCACATTGCTGTCAGAAAATGGTGTCAACCATTCCATTACAAAGGATCTGAGTAGGCGGGGTCATTCATCACCAGGAGAACATCTCCTCTCCTGAACCACAGAAAACTACCCCTTGAAATCCCAGATTTGTATTTTTCATGCTTTATTCTTTGGGCAACAAACTGGTAATATGATTCTACTCTCATGACAGCTGTGCTTGAAGCCAAACAAGGATAGGGACTTAGTTGGTTTTATTCATCTTGGTATTTTTTGGCACGAATTACTTTTCATGAAAGCGCAAACTTGGCACAAAATATGCACTTGTAGTCTTAGTTAACTAGAAGGTTAAGCAATGGCTATTGCTTGTTCTTCTGTTTTTAAAGTTTTTATTTTTTATTTATTATATGTAAGTACACTGTAGCTGTCTTCAGACACCCCATTAGAGGGCATCAGATCTCATGGCAGATGGTTGTGAGCCACCATGTGGTTGCTGGGATTTGAACTCATGACCTCCGTCATGTGCTCTTAACCGCTGAGTCGTCTCACCAGCCCCTTGCTTGTTCTTCTTAATGGGATCTAAAACCATAGTTGTAAAGCTAATCTAATAAAAAAATCAGATAATAAAAAAATGGGATAATGAAGTCATACTTGCATACTTGTTACACATGTTTTAGCACAAAAGTTTTTTTTTTTTATTTTTTTAAATCATCTTTTTTCCCCCAAACAAATCGATCCCCTGAGCCCTTCTATTTAGATAGTCCAGACTTGCCACTGTCTTTCTATGTCCTTTAGTACCAAAGTTCCACTGCTGATAGGAGCCTTCCAGGAAATTTCAACAACTGAAGGAAATAAGAGGTAAGGGTCAGTAGGGAGAGGTGGGGACTAAGGAGTATTGGAGACTCTGAATTCCCACTGAAGTGCTATGGTTCACCATGGTTCAGTTGTGTGGAAATATGGTAAGTCTAATAGCTAGGTAGCAGAAATATAGGATGAGATATGATATTCTGTCAATTTGAAAATTCTCTCTCTCTCTCTTTTTTTTTTAAATACCACAATTGGCCTATAATATCTATTCATTGCTGGTAAACACATCCCATAGTTAAAGAGTTTGTAATTTCTACTTTTCCAAAATGACTAACTCACAGAGCCTCAGGCAACAATTCCCTAGGAGTCACTGTGGACTTCAGCATGAGAATAATGGAGAACAGATAGAGACACATAAATGCACAAGGAAGTCTGAGTCATGTTTTAAACTATTTGTATTTTTTTTATTGCAAACATTTGTTACAGAAATTCCAGAAAGTTCTTTGCCTGTAGTATCTGCCAACTTCTGCTTCAAATTATATATCTAAACAGACAAGGTCAAAGTGCATTGTGAATCCAGTAAGAGACCTTTAAAAAGAACAGTTCCTCTAGATTATATATATATATATATATATATATATATATATATATATATATATTCATAGTGTCAGTAGATATGCAAACCTCTGTCTATCCATACATGAAAGAATGAAAAGATGTATATATAGTTAGTAAACCCAATTTCAAAATCATTGTATTTATAGGAATTCATTTAAAAATGGCATCTGAATAATTTCCCCCATTATAAACTATGGTTAGAGCAATTTACAGTGCGACTCTAAGTGCTAGATGGTGAAATGGCTATGAAATTATTTCTGACTACACAGACTGTCTTACACAGCGGTAGCAGCAATAAGAACTCAGGTCAGATTCTCCAGTGACAGGAAGCAGGTAAGTCTTCACATGCTACAACATCCTTCCTCTGAGTCTCCCTCACACTGGTCCTGTGTTTGGATCTACAAAAACATGCTAATCAACATACATGGAAGTGATTCAAGAGTCACCTCCAATAGGGCAAGCTGCTTCTCCCCACTTGAAGTTCTCAAGTGTATTTGATGTGTTTGCTAAGTGTGTGAAAATCATGAGTCAGATCCTGCTTGGCTCCAAATTAGAGGCCTCCAAACACGGCCATTGGGAATACTGCGGGCAGACACGTGTGTGTGGCTAGCACTGGAGGTGGAAACCCAAAGTTGAGTCTTTCTATGAGATGTGTATGTTCTCATGCCTAAAAAATCCTGCTTCAGAGCCTTTCTAGATCTGGGTCTTGGATTGAATTTGCAATCCCTTCACAGAGAGGCAGGTGACTGGTTCTGACCATGTGTAGGAAGCTGGTGAAGAAGTAGAAGGCCTTTGAGGAGTCAGATGGGCAGTTCAGAATTGGATGTGACATGTGCCACACCAGCCACATTAAGAACTTGGTGCAGGAGGAGTCAGATGGACAACCAGACCTGGGTCAAATTCAGAACATCTGGCTTCTCCCATGCAGTTGATGTTTGGGATTACTGTGTTGGCGTCCACAGGGATTATGAAGTAATGGGTAAGTCTGTTAGTCTCACACTCACACGGGGGAGAAAGAGCTGGCTTTAAACTAATAAAAAAACAGGAAGAAGAGGGACAAAAAAAAAAAAAAAATCCTGTGCCCCCAGGCCCAAGGCTGGTGTCATCCTGTGCCTCACATTCTTTAGCAATCTGCCTCCCCTGGGATCTAGAGTCATGACTGTCACTGATGCCCCTGTAAGTTGGTCCAGTTCCCAACACCATGATGCAGGGATCATGTGCTGCCAGCAGAAAATGGCCAGTTTTTCCAGGAAAGTTAGAAAATGGATTGTCATCTCTTGATGAATCTGGATGATCTGGTCACTTATATCCCTCTTAGATGACACAGAGAAATCAGTAGATCTTGATTTTTTTACTAGGGATGACCAGCGTAAGGAGGTCGCAAGGGCAAAGGCACCATCAACACTCAGTGAAATTGATTTGAAAAAGTAAAGAAAAAGTTGGTCTTTACTCAGAACCCGCTCCCTCTTTTATGGACTCTAACCCGAGAGACAGGATGCTGGACTTGTATATTCAGGGCAAAGCTGGTGTCAAGAAAAGATTTCCCTGCTCATTTGGGGAGCATTTTGACTGTGCAAATTGGATCCATTTCTTTCCAGATGTTTAAGGGCTTCTAACAACTGAACGGCGACTTCTTTGAAAGAACAAGTTCTTGAGAGTCACCTGGTGCTTCATCAAACAATCACCCACTCCCGCCTCTGGGCCTGGCCCACCCACAGGGTGTGAAAGCCACAGGACAAGAAGGGAGGTCTCATGAATTACCACGGGACCACTCTCTCACAGCGATTTGTGTATTTCTGCCTTGTCATTGTTCACCTTTGACTTTCATCTCTGGTTTAGCAATTTGCACCCAGGAAGCCCTAAAGAATCCAAGATGTGTCTTTCATATATCACAGATGCCCCCACACCTAGACCTTGGGACTCCAGAGTGGTGCTGCCTTGTCATCTCTGGGTCCCCTAGCTATTGCAACTTGTAGTTGATACTTTATTTCATATTATTTGTTCAGAGCTTAAAAAAAAAAAAATTGCAAAGAGGAAAGAAACCCTTAATTACTTGTGTTCAGTTTTTGAGAACTGAAAGTCGTCCCCAGTTTAAGAAGCCCACCAATTCGAGTGACTTACTGTTTTAAGGATTGCAGCAGACAAGAGTAAAATGTTAAGTGCCTTAAAAAGGTAAAGGAACACACATAAAGCAGAGTGTGCACTGTGCTGACACAAAATTAAGACTAGGTTTGGAGAGGGATTACTTAGTCGAGTCAAATTATTATTGTAAAGATTAACAAATTGAATGCAATATCTAGGCCAAATATACAGCCACCTAAACATTAACATCGCTTTATCTAGAACAGATAGTGCTACGGAATGAACGGATTTATAAAACACTGTACACTGCTTCCATATGGGGTCGGCAGATGTAAACAGACAGCTAATTCAACGGGAGTTTAAACTATTTAAGTTCATTTGCTATATAGTCTTTTGCATAACATGCCAGCTTGTCTGACACAGAACCACACCTTGCCTCACTCAGCTCGTGGGACCTGGTAGAGGAGGCACATCAGCTTATATAAGTATTTTATGGGGGTCTGAGGGATGTGAAGAGCGTAATAAAGATCAGGAACAAAACTGCCCATTACCGGAGGCTGCTAAAAACATGGAAATGGGAGCGTGATTAATCCTTGCCACATGTGCTTCTTTATTGAATGTTACAGATTTATAAATGATTATAAAGCTGTCCTGTAACGTTCATTAATACAACCACATGCTACAACTATGCTGGGTTAAACACAGGTTACAGATATGTTTACATGTGTTTTTATAATACAGCATTGCCCAATATGTCACATGGCATAGCCTATAGATATAGCATGATGGATAACTGGATAATTATCTTTAAAGAAATCAAACAGCCCAAACATCCAGGAAGATTAGACTGTACAGCTGCAGAAAAAAAAAAAAAAAAGGAAAGAAATGTACTATCCAGTGATCTACCATAATGTTATCTATAGAATCCAGATTTAAAAATACAATTGTAACATTCAGAAGAAACACATTTTGTGTTTTCACAAGTATACCCCCCATTTCATTATTCTGGTATATGTATTTATATATATATATATTTTAAAGGGGGAACTTTCAAAGTGCTAAATAGTAACTGGCCCCGGAAGCTTCAACTTTAAAGAAACATCCAGTTCTCTAAAGTGCTACACAATGACTGCCCTCCTTTGGGCTTGCAGACACACGCACTGGCCATGACAATTTTCCTCTTGCTTCCTAGCACTCCATTCAAATCTACCAGTTTCTAAATGTAAATATAAAATATGGCGGTTAATCAGGAAACCTTCATGGCCATTTGTATAAAACATTCTTCGTTTCTTTCCCAAAAGGAACAAGCAAGCAATTTAGAACAAACCATTACACATCATAATATATAAAAATTGGCACCTACGAAGCAAGTGATTAAACAAGCTGTCTCTTCCTTGAGCCCTCTATGACTTTATGTATGGTCTTCAGTGACTGGCTACTCATGAGCTGTTTAATTCACAGAGGCAAGTGATTAAGGTCCCCTCCATCAGGGACATGGTGGAACAAATGAGCTGAACACAAGCTGTCTGCACAAGGCCACAGAATCAATGCCACACTGGTACACAGAGAACCCAGAGATGGAAGGAGGTGGGGTTGGAAATGACACACACGCATGTGCACAGGAAAGAGATGGCTTATGGGACCTACACAGTTTGTGTCTCAAGTTGTTTACATTTGGCTTATAGACTTCACACACTTCACCAAAGATGTTAGCACTTAATTTTCATGCAGAACAAAAGCTCAGGACTGTTAAGTGGTTCCTTTCCCAGGTCATGTTCTTTCTCTCAGACGATCACAACAAACAGAAACACGTAGGCTTGTTCTCTCTCTCCCTCGCTTCCAAGAAGGTCCCAAAACAAGGCTTTAGAGTGTTGGTATCCTGCTCTATTGTCACAACTGATGGCTTCATCTTGGATTCCTCTATGGATTTCCCTCAGAGAGTCTTTGCCTTTGAGAATGCTTGCTACTCAAAATCATGAAGATGTTAGGGCATAAGGACATCCAGCCAGCCACATCTATTCTAAAGAGGGGAAGTGCTGAGACCTTGGTTCAAACTCTGGTGCTGAGCCCTCCTGAGAATCACAGGGAAATGGTCTGGAAGTGTATAGTGCCTGTTGCAGCGTGAATGATGATGAATGAATGCAGTCCCTTTAATCATCACCAGTCACTAGGGAACTAGGGGAGTCATGAACCCCTTAATGTTATAGTGTGGCATTACATGGATGTGAGTTTGGGTTGTGGGAAGGTTCAGAGTTTCTATCAGATTTGCACAGGAACTCATGGCTCAAGGAAGCATGGAGACAAATGATTTATTCTCAGGTTCAAAGGATGTCTGCTGGGAGGGAGATCACCAATAAGGACGTGAGTGTCTCTAGCACAGTTATTAATGAAGAGCTTGGGCATTGTCTAAATACCAAGGATAAAATGGGATTCTTTATGGATGCACCCCTGCCACACTCTTCTGCTGAAAGATTTTTTTTTCTTTAAAAACATATTTAAAGGCTACAGGTTTTGTGGTGGACTGATTTGATTTCACTAAAGGATATGCACCTTGGTGTTTAGAACTATAGTTAAAAGAACCAAGGAACACCTCGGACCAGGGAAGATTAAATTATGTTCTCTCTCTCTCTCTCTCTCTCTCTCTCTCTCTCTCTCTCTCTCTTTCTCTCTCTTTTCTCTCTCTTTCCCTCCTCTCTCCCTCTCTCCCTCTCTCTCCTCTCTCTCTCCCTCTCCCTCTCCCCCCCCCTCTCCCCAACAGGGTCTCAGGTAGTTCAGGTTGGCCTTGAACTTGATATGTACCAGAGGCTGACCCTGAATTCCTCGTTTTTCTGCCTCTTCTTCCCAAGTGCCTGAAATCACACCCAGTGTACATCACTGCTAACTAACTATTCCTGGCTCAAAACCATTTTTCTTGAAGAGTTTGTGTTCAATGATCTAAATAGAATCATCAATAGTTTTGTGGTCAAGATTTCTTTATCCCACTTCAAGTCCAGACTCTATTCTAGAAGTGTATGCCTCTATTCTAAACTTTTTTTTCTTTTAAATATTTAAATATTTCACAGTAAACTGTGAAATACAAACTGACTTAGAATCATTCATCTCTTCAGATTGTATTTGGTGATAATAACTTTGTGTCAGAGCAATCGGAGTGAAAGGGATCTCATGACAATGAGTGCTTCCAAATAGCAGAGAGAGGGGTGGGGAGAGAGACCATTTTGACAGTTCTTGTTCAATGTAAAGACAGGTGAAGACTGGAGGTATTTTTTTTGAAAATTATAATTTTAACAGTGGGGAGTCCAATAGCACAATAAACTTTTTCCAGTGAAACTTCTTGGACACTAAAAAATAATCTTGGTTATACCATCAGATGATAGGTAGTCAATGCCTTTTAAGAAATCTCTATGTGTCTGTATATATACTGTATATAAACATGGGTCTGTATGTGGATGTAGATGTAAGCAGCATAAACTATAGAACTCTCTATATGGTATATTTGCTTTCTATTTTGGCCCTACTGGATCTTTTTTATAGCTTTGTAAATAAGAAACATATTCATGGCCTGCCTACAACTGATGGGTTTGGGTTGATATCAAGCCCCTAGTCAAATCTAAGGTTATTTATGGTTTTTAAACTTCCTTAAAAAGTACTTTGGAACGTTTCCATAAAAAAGATACCAGCCCTTGAAAAACTCTGATTAAATTTATGCTGAGCCCAGATTAGATGGCTAAACTCTAGGTATGAAAATATCCACATATAACCATGTGTTCAAGTACAAAATGGTCACATGATGAGCGGTGTGGAAATTTGGCAGTTACATCTTGGAGGTGTCTGGAGGACATAGTGGAGACATGCAGATGATGAAGGCCCACACAGCAGCGTCACACACTATGAACGGTGAGACTATAACAATATCCCACTGGCAACTTAATGTTAGGTCTTCCCACCTTTTTCTTAAAGTTCAGTATTACATATTTGACGAGTGAATTCTTTGATGACAGGTGAGATACAAAATAACTTAAAAATATAAAATTATCTAAGTACATTCATCCTGAGCTCACTTGACTCTATTTGATTGCCCGTGGTATATTATAAATCATATGATTTTTGCTTTCAACATCAATTCTTCTTTCATTTTGATCGCAAGACAAAAAAAAAAAAAGGCATTTTTCTGTTCCCTTAATTTTCTTCTAAAGAGATAAACAGTTGTGGCACCAGAAGTGAATAGATAAGAGACAGGTGAACTGTATATATGACTGTTACCTTGGTGTTCTTTATAATGACCAATTACAGAAGTGTTGGCATGAGAAGGATGTGGGACGTTAGGTAGAACTGCTTGCTGCCGGCTTATACTGAATAAAAAGGATGTTCTTCATCAGTCACCAGTGATGGAACCAATGTAAAAAGAAAACAGAATGGAAGTTTAGAATATCTCATCTTGTACGCTGGCTACCCTTATTTCATTTTGCAATTTAGCCCTCGACTCTTGATAACAGGGCTGAAATCCCATGATGCCTGTTGGCATGGAGAGTGCTGAAGCCCATTGGCTCCCCAGAGCTCATGGCTTTCTGTGGTGCCTGGCGACACCCATTCATCTCTAGCCCCTGTCTGTTGTCTTTACCCCTCCCTGCCCAACAGATAGGAACATGCTTTAACCCCTGTGTTTTGCACTGGGCCAGATGGAATGCTTGCTTGACCTGTGGCCCAGAGGTTACCTTTGAGTTAATGTCTCCCATTGTTTTGCTCAGCTAAGAATAAAGCAGGTCTAACTCAAGGAAGGGGGAACGTGGTGGGCATTGGGGAGAATTTTAGTGCTGGATTCTCGAGCCACCTGCAACACATGGTAAGACGGTTTAGTTGTGCTTGCTTTCAAAGCTATGAAAAGCCGACGTTCTAGACAGTCTCCTCATGGATAGGCTGTCCCCTCGGCCCTCCGGCTTGGAGGACTTACTTCTCTGGAAGGGATTTCGGAGGCTTGCCGTGTTCCTCTGTCTATCAAGCTTGTCACTGATGGAGAAGCTCTTTCTGGTGTGTGCATATGGCACGCTTGGCTCTTCTGCCGAGTAGCTGTTGGCGCGCTCTATCTTGGGAACTGTGATGTTGTTGGATAGGGTTCTGTCTGCATTTTCAGCCTCCTGAGAGGATATCGGATTGGCAGCTCTCCGGCCTCTGGCTCATTTTCCTCACTGTCAGAGCTAGGATGGCTCAGCTCGGCTTCTCGCTCAGGGTGGCAACAAGATAAGTCTTCCACTTTGTCTCCAAGACCTCCGGGGAAGGTGGCTCTGTCAGCTATTGCTTGGGGGGCATTGACACATCTTGTGTCGATACAGTCTGTAATACTTGTGTATTCTGCTGTTTTCACGGGCACCCCAAAGTTGGCATAGTAACTCCTTGAAGGAGAAAACATAAAGCTATGGGATTTTACAATGGGGGCCTCTTCCAGAAGAAAGGGTGTGGTGGCTAGGTAGCGGCTACTCTTGGAACGTTCGATGGTATGGTACATTGGAGGGTCTGTGTCCCAGGGGTTTTGGCATTCTGGGAGGTGGGTATAGTCTGAGGAAAAAGATCTAGTGTCCATGGACGTGAGGTCTTCAAAATCAATGCTCCTGCTTGGAGGTCGGTCTGTCGGTGCAAGGGTTGCATAGGCACTACTTGAGGGGCTGTGGAAGGTGCTAGAGCTGAAAAGCTTGGCTCGCCCAGCCCAAGGATGTTCATGGAATTATCCAGAGGGTCTATATCACAGTGGAGCTCATCCATGGCAGAGACATAGATATCTATGCATGATGATGGTCTTCTAGAGTCAGGAACAATGGCCAAGGTGTTTGCAGGGGCTGCAGGAGCTTTGGGTTCTTTTGCTACTGAGTGGGAACTAGTAGCTCTGTGTAAGCTCAGGGACCTTTCTTTGAAAATGCTTTCCAACTTTTCTATACCACCTTTGTCTTTCACATTGACTGAATAGAAAGAATGGCTTCTCATACGGGGCATTAAGGTTGGAGAAGTTGGGGACATGGTCTCCTCACCTGCAGGGTCTATACTCTCTTGAAGTTTGAAGGTGTTCCCTTCCTGGCTGTTGAAGCTGCTCTGGCGGACAATGTAGGCTGCATCTGTGCAGTCTGAGGAGGTCCTTGAGCGGATTTGTTAGACTCTGCCCGCTCCAGACCTGTCAGGCGCTCCAGGGCCGTGGCCATGCGCCCGATGAGGTCCTCCAGCTGTGCTAGCCGGATGTCCACAGTCTGGAGTGAAGCCTTCATGGAATGTTCTCTCTCATTAACTTCTTCCAGCCTCATGGACATGTTCTCCACCTGTGTGAGAAACAAAGAGTAAGAGTCACTTGGGTGGATTCCTCTGTTGTAGGAGTTGGAGGATCAGGCTAGAAGATATCAAAACTGTGCTCTACTCCAGAAGGGTTATGGGTAAAGGGAGAGGCTGAAGGGGAGAGAGGGACATTCCAGCTGCTACCGAGGATCACAGGGATCTGAATACTTTTGTGCTGAAGACACTTTGGAAATGATCTAATCCACTGGTTTTCTTTAGTTTTAGTAATTCTTAAAAGTGGTCACTCTGTGTTGTACAGGCTGCACTTGACTGCCCAGTGACACTCTTACCCCAGCCTCCTGAACAGGTGGGATGTCAGGCAAGTTCTACCATGCCTGCCGTAATTCAGAGGCTTTAGCTTTCAGTTAAGCATCTCCCAGGCATTGCTTCCTAGTAGTATTTAAGTGCTAGAAGAGTAATAGAAGCAGAGTAGCTATTCTCTTGCTGTTCTTTGTGGAGCCCAGTGGATATAGGGCTGATATCTGAAGGGGATAACGGTGTTGTTTTGGCAAAATTACATGTGATCACTGGTCCAAGGAATGAGAAATGTGCCATAGCCTAGCCTGGGTGGTAGGGCCATTGTCTACCATCCTTCAGGCTTAGGGCTCCAGATCATAGAGAAAAGGAGGGAGAGAGAGAGAAAGAGAAAGAGAAAGGAAAAAGAGAGGAGAGGGAGGGAGGAAAGGAGAGAGGGGGGAAGGGAGAAAGAGAGAGAAAAAGAGAGAGGAGGGAGGAGGGAGGGAAGGAGAAAGAGAGAGAAAGAGAGAGAGAGAGAGAAGAGAGAGGAGAGAGGAGGAGAGAGAGAGAGAGAGAGAGAAGAGAGAGAGAGAAGGTTGAGGCCTAACAGGGGAGGTCAGCTAGACATAGTACGGAAATCCACCAAGAATGAATGGAAGCTGGGGTGCGGGAGGAAGAAACTCTTTAGGCACACTAGGAAAGGTCTGGTGGGACCCTAAGAAGAAACAGCACAGACTTAAAAAATAGAACCAGAGCTGGAAGCCAGCTGCAAAGGGGCTGAAAAAAACATATGCAGGGTCTGTCTATGTAACCCTGGCTGTCCTGGAACTTGCTTTATAGACCAGGCTGACCTTGAACTCACAAGATCTGCCTGCCTCTACTCACAAGTGCTGGGATTACAGGCATGCAGCAGCATACTCAGCTCAAGAACTATTCTTAACCAATTTTGTGACTTCTCTGCACTCCTAGGTGGTTGCTCTGTTAAGTCTTGTAGAAAACAGTACAGGGCTAGTGTTAATCTATTCTCATCCATTACTCTGGGTGTGATTTACCATCTAACCACCCAACAGCCTAATTAATGATGAGGGCTTGGACTTAACTGAAAGGGGCTTAATGTAGAAGCTAACATCCAAAAAGGACCTAGGGTCAAATTTACATTACTTTTGTTCTATAACTAGACATCTTCCTTTAAACTTAATTGTTTTCCTAGAAAAGTTTGGGATCAGTGTGATGGTTCGACAGGCAAAGACACTTGCCACCAAATCCGATGACCTGAGTTTGATCCCTGGGATGTACATGGTAAAAGGGAGAACCCACTCCTGCAAGTGTCTTCTGACCTCCATATATGAATGAACTATAAGACCACCAAGGATTCTCAGTCATGATTGTGGCCACTCGGTACTGATTATGGTTGAATGGCTTAAGCAACAGAATGCAGACACAGGTGACAAGAATTTATAAATGAACAGGTATCCCTAAGGAGATGGTCACATACAGTGACTAAGTTAAAAAGAGAAAGAAGGTCATTGTGGAAATCACGATGTTGTATGGAAAGCAACTGTCTTCAGCTTTCTGTCCCTCACATCTCCAGATGGAGAGAGGTTCATTTCAGATTAACTCAGACGATGCCGACAACAGGGTCCAGGGAAGCTGAGAGGAGTCACATGCCCATGAGAAGAGAATAAGCTCTTAGTGCTTTCTGCTTTCAAATCTCTGCCATCTACGTGAAGGTGTAGAATATACGTGAATATATAATATTTTCTGCTATATAGACTGTGTACAATAGACAGGGAAATGCAGTCACACACATCTCTGCTAATGTCTCTACACAGACACACTCGTATGCAGATCTCTCTGTCTCTGTTAAGAGGCTATAAATAAGACAGGTGATATTGCCTGCCACTCCCCTCAGGAAGGGAAACCCTGGAGGATACTGCGGCGGGTATGGATGCCTTGGTCTCTTGCTGGGTTCCCAGTGCATCCTGAGGCATTTCTGTTGTGCTGTATACTGTTCCATTGTTGCAAGATATTAGTTTTCGTTTTCTTTGAAATGCAAAGAACCCAACAATGACCACAACAAAACTCCAAAATGAACGGATGTCATAGAAGAACAAGGCCTGGGTTTGCAGCCCTGGGCCGGCTCAGGAGGCCATGCTGGGTCTTTAGGCCCAGTCTTCTTATTGCCCATGCACCAAGAGGGTAAGCTTCTGCTCTGTTCTGCATTCCTGGTACCTTTTCACCTCACTCATACTCTGAGGAGCCACCCTGGCAGGTCAGAGGAAGGAGTTGTCTTGCAGGGTTGACTGATATGGAGTGAGAGAATCTAGTTCCTTTCTGAGTTTTCCAGAAGGAGTTGTTGACTTGGTCACAATCTATTCACATGTGCTGACATATGGCCCTCATCATCCCAGTTCCTCAGAGAGTCAAAGCTTTCCTGGCATCTTAATATACCTCTCCCTTCTTGCTGTCTTGCCTCCTAGGCCTGTGGTTTTTCTGAATTCAAAAAAGCATTTCAAAGGCCCGAAGACATATGCTGAGGAAATGTGTCTCCGCTATGGTAATATTCCCACATGGCACAAATTTCTGGAAGCACCTGGCTGTCTGTCCATTCATAAACAGCTTTCCAAGGCCTCAGAAGGAGAGAGAGCTTCAGAATTTCAGCTCCTTCCTCTGTTTGCCAGAGAACTACTTTACAGCATATCATAAATCTCTCTATTTTGTAGTGGCAGCTGTGTATAAAATCTGTGCACAGCCTTAAACCTTATTAATATTGGCTTGGTACCTATGGATATAACCACACATTGGCATATGTGATTATACCTATGTATATAATTTTCATTCTCTAAAAAAGAGCAAGAGACAAAAAATTACAATGTTTGTTAATAAAGGATCTTTGATTTGGGCACACTTAGCAGTGTTTCTCAAATCTCTGAAGCTTCATCACACTGACTGCAGTCATCAATCTATTATGACTTCTACACTATTCACAATTTGTTCTTTCTGTCTTTATAAACAGTTAAAGCATAGTTACACCAGTTCTTTGTGACACCCTCGAGTATTCTTTTGAATGCTAGTTCCAAATGCTGGGTTTGAATATACCAGCTTGGAATGATGGTTTTCTTAGTCTAGAGTAATATTAGAGACACAAGAAACCATAGAAGCATTTGCCTAGATCTAGAGTTATTAGATACCTGTCCTGTGTTTTCCCAGGCACATGCGTGCATGCGTGTTGCATCTTATTTTTTTGAGGCAGGGTGTCTCTGTGAACCTGCAGCTTGCATTTTTCAAGTTAAGCAAGCCCCAGTGGTCCTACTGCCTCTATCCCTGACAGCACCATAGTTACTGGTGCCCATGAGGTTATGCCTGTCTTGTGATGTGGGTGTTGCCACCAGAGCCCAGGTACTAATGTTTGTGTAGGAGATTTTTCTTATAGGTCTCTTGGCTCCCAGATCCATTTGATAAGTGACAAAAAATAATCTGAATATAACATTTTGTATTAACTACTTTGTTCTTAATCATGGCTATAGAAAGAAAACAAAAATAATTCTTGAAAAACTAACAATCATTATTCTCACAGAATTTTGTTTCTGAGACAGGTTTCCGTAGCCCTGGCTGTCCTGGAACTTACTCTGTAGAACATCGAATCGCCTGCTCTGCTTCCAAGTGTGGATTAAAGGCGTCCCACCCCTATTCTACAAGATTGACAGAACTGTGTCTTGCTTTCTAGAAGACATAGTCTATACTCACATAGCCAAACAGGGGACTATTCTCCTCTGGACAAGAATGCTTAAGGTCTAGGTATGAAACATAAACTTGTTGAAAGCCTAAGTTGAGTCTGGGTCTTCTCTATTATGTCTAGAGGGTCTAGATTGTTCTAGTTATCACTGTCAAAATTCAATCTGGAAAGGGCCAGGGTCTTAAGTCTGGAACTGATTATAACTGACAGGAAATGTCCCTTATTCGAATCCATGTTTTCTTCATAAAATAGCTTAGAGCTGAGATAATCAACTGTAACATGGCCTGTGGCGAGAAAGGTGGTAAGAAAAACCTTGATGTAACCGTATCTCTCATCGTGGATAATAACGATATCTTCTCTGAAATATCCTTAGCATTGCTCTTCAAATCATGACTTTCTTGAGTTCATCATTATGAGAGTTTGTGGTGAAGAGGGAGAGAGAGCGTAGACAGAGCAGGCGCGACAGCTGGCTGAGCTAATACGTTTAAAGAACCGTGAGGAAAGTCTCTAGTGCATTGTGAGTTCCAGACGGAGTCCAAACCTATTAGGCCACTCGAATCACCAGCTCCTTCCTGAGCTGCGGAGTAGTGCAGTCTCTGGAGCCCACCTGGGTATACCTGGCTACTGCAGGAGCTTGGCTTAATTAAGGAAGCCTCGGGACTGACAACATAAAGAAGGGTAGGGAAAGGAAGCAACTCGAAGCATGGATGTTTTTTTTAAAGGCTCCAAATTTCCTGAGCTGTGTAGTGTGACATGCTGATGTTGTTGATTGATAATCTTTGTTCACCCCATCCTCTCCCTGTCTTTTTTTTCCTATTCAGAGGCTAGAGAGCCACACAAACACGCATTTCTAGTCATCCTTGAAATTATTAGCATCCCTAAGACCCAGTTTTGACCAAGAAACAAAATAAAGGTACTGCAGGGTGGGGTGGGGTGTAGGAAAGAGATTTTTCCTTCCCTGATTGGGAAGAGAGAGAGAGAGAGAGAGAGAGAGAGAGAGAGAGAGAGAGAGAGAGAGAGAGCGAGAGATGCTCTTTCTATACTTTTCAGCTTCCTTTTTTTTCTAACTTTAGTTTAGACATTTAATGACCACAGGCTCAGCAACTGCCCTGTGACCTTGAAAACTAAATGATACAAAAAGAAGAACTGAGCTGAAAACTCAAGGAGTCTGGGGCTTTGACCCAAGGCTGTGGAGCCACGGCTGCAGTCCTGGACCATTGGCTCACATTTTGTTATGTAAGAAAAAGAAGCCTCATTTATCTATGCTATTGCTATTCTGATTTTCTGCTAATAAAAGGTAAACACCCCCATCAATGCTACAGCAACAGAGGTCTGGTGGAACTGTGAGCCTTTGAATGGTTTATAGAACAATATTCAAGAAAGAGAGTTGCTTTGGAAATTTCCAAATCAGGAAGTCTTTCTCATCCTGGGCCCTTGAGTTGCTACAGGGATTGGTTCAAATGTTAGGAGGGCTGAGGCTTTATTTATTTATTTTATTTATTTATTTAGATCACTCTTGCTTGCCTCAAAACATCAATTAGAACTTGCTAGGGGCTGTAAAACATGACTGTAAACGTCACGGGGAGTATAGAAAACAGTCAGACTGCACTTCTCCAATACGGCAGGCTCCTGAGGGGAGACAGCTATTCCAGACAGGGACACCTGAGATGGGTCATGAAATTACACAGAGCCCTGAACTTTAGGGTCAAGAAGAAGAGAGGCCATGCATAGACTCCTTCCCTGATGCCAAGGCCTCATGCTACCCTCTGCTAGGGATGTTTCTAAGATCCAAAAGAATCATCCAATACTCACAAGTACCTCATTAGACATCTTTGATATTCGTGTGTGAGTATGTCGTGTGTGTGATGTGGTACAAATGTGTTGTGGGTGTGTGTGTGTGAGTGTGTCTGTGTTTTAAACACTGCTGCTGCCTCTGTGCTTGGCTTTTATGTGGACCTCTGCATTTAGACTCAGGGCTTCATGCTTATATAAAAATCACTTTACAGCCTGAGCCAAACCCCCCAGCCCTAAGCTGTTCATTTTAAAAGAATAAAATATTCTTTTTTTTTTTTTTTGTCTTTGAGACAGGGTTTCTCTGTGTAGCCCTGGCTGTCCTGGAACTCACTCTGTAGACCAGGCTGGCCTCGAACTCAGAAATCCGCCTGCCTCTGACTCCCAAGTGCTGGGATTAAAGGCATGCACCACCACCGCCCGGCTTAAAATATTCTTTAAAAAATCTTTACCGGGATGGAGAGATTGCTCAGTGGTTAAGAGCTCTGGCTGCTTCCAGAGTACCTAGGTTCAATTCTCAGCACCCACATTGCAACTCACATCTGTCTGCCCCTCCAATTCCAGGGGATCTGGCACCTCCAAACATACATGGCAGAATAGCAATGCACATAAAATAAAAATAAATAAATTTTTTAAAAAAATCTATTACTATGTCAGAGTTTACCATATATCTCTAAGTTTACTCTTTCTGAGGCTCAGTATGAACCTGGAAATGCTCTGGGATCTTTTAATGACAGCTATGTGCTGAAGGGGAAAACTTCACTCTTCCCTGATGAGTGGATAGATGCAGGGCTTTCCCCTTGGCTCTTCACTCTTTGCATCCTGTCAAATTTTCAAGATCTTCCCTGTGAGAAGGAGGTCTCTGGGAAGTGTGTCACCTGCTCTATCCTGCCACGTGGGTCGAGACCTGGTGATGTATCTAATCTACTCTGGCTGAAAATAAGAAAGCAGTGTCTATGGTTGAGTGTGGTACCACATGCCTTTAATCCCAGCACCTAGGAGGTAGATGCAGTGAATTGCTAGGATGGTGTCAGCCTGGTCTATATAGTGAGTTCCAGGCTAGCCAGGGCTATAAAGCAAGACCCTGCTGCGTAAACAAAGCACAGCAAAAATAAATCACATAGATGAGGTAGGTAGGGCCTTCTTAGTATCTTTAAATCTATGAAATGAGCTCTGACATAGAAATAGGTCTCTGAATGGCCACTGCTGTGATCTGAACACAAAATATCCCCTCCCTCCCAGGCTTATGTGTTTGAGTAGCTGGTCTTCAGAGAGAGGGCAGTGTTGTATTAACATATGTCAGGTCTGTCTGGGTCACTGTGGATGAATCTTTAAAGTTCACCCTGGCTAGATTGCTGATTTATTTTTTTTTTTTCTTTCTGATCCCCCAAGGTAGTAGGACACTTCCTGCCCCTCATACCCCCACTGCTATGGAGACCCATCATTTCCAAGGCCTTCTTGCCATAATAAACTGAGTCGCTGTAAACTATGAACTATGAAAACTCTCTCTCCGTCTTTAAATTTCTTTTGTTAGACCACAATGATGATAAAAAATTAATCCCATAGCCCTCCATCCTGTGCTGTATTTCCAGTCATCTTGTGCTCCCTAGCTAAGCCAAGTTTTCTACCACAAATGTTCATGCTTATCAAAATTGACTTGGAGCCCTGGTTGACCCCCAATGCATTATTCTTATAGGATATCCATCAAGACAATAGCCATTGCCCAGGACTTGACTATGCTGACATGATTTGAGGACAAAATATCAAGGCACCCCAGCTTTCTGTTTGCCTAAACTTGTGCTTCAGAAGGGAATGGCAATAGAATTTCTAGGTCTTTCCAACTGTCTGATTTGAATGTCTAGGAAGAAGTTGGATATTGCTTAGTCAGGGAGATCACTAGGAGCTTCAGCTTGAGAGAAACAGTTGACTAAGTAACTCTGGTTTTAAGTCATGGGTGTATTGGACCAGAGGTAGGTAGATTCCTGGACCACTATCCTAGAGGTTCTTGTTTGTGGATTTAATGTAGATGTAGATATGACACATTTGGAAAATGCACAGTAGATTGTCTATAAGTCATTACACTTTCAGAAGCCTAGAGTTTATGCCCAGGGGCATTTAGAAGCCTTGCAGGAACCATTGGTACTTAATGTGCAGAGATGGATATGTTAAGTCTTCTGCAATGAGTCACTCGTTCTTACACAGTGAGGAACTGCTCCAGCCCAGTGCCAGTCAAACTTCCCCTCAGAAACACCGGGTTAGAAGGTGGGTGGTGGAGAGGCCATTGTTCTGTGCTTTGAAAGCAAGGTTTATTCTCCTCAAAAAAATCATATAGGCACAGTGCTGAAGGCTTAGAAAACATTTAAAATCTGGAATAGTGACAGTACAGAAATGAGTATGGAAGAGTAAAACTCAGGACACACTGTTTAAAGTATTATATCTAATTTAGCACTTGGTGCATATTAATGTGGTTGATTTATCAATGGGATCCTTGGGAGAAGTGTGTGGTGAAGATGGAGCACCAGCACTGTCGAGAATGCTTTTTCTCTTACTAAATGTGGCTAAGAAATCTGGCTTCAGCTCATGCTATACTGTCTTTCTTCTATTCTGTATCTTATCAAGCAGGTCCCTATCCCATCCCTCTAAATATGCACAAGGCAGGAAAACCGAGGAGGGCTTGGATCCTGCCTGACTGCCTATGGAAACTGCTGGGAACTTCCGGCTGCAGGCGCCGGCTTGCAGCTCACTCAGGCCGTAGTCCCTTTCATCCGGGTCACTCTCATGCTTCCTCCACCGGCAGCACACGTGCTGGAATATCATGGTCATGTGACTGAAGATGATGAGTGGTGGGGGCAGAACCGGCCTCTCGTGGAAAGTCATGATGAGCTGGTACCTCTGAAATTTCCATACTTGGTTGGATATCGACTTGACCTCAAAAAACGTATTGCTGAAACAGACCGGAGAGTCACATGACAAGTATCACTTTTCGAAGTGTCAGCTCCCTCCACCTGCTGCCCATCCGTCCACCCATATGCCTGAAGGAGTGACCACTCACTTGAAGACAGCAATAAGGAGGTTGACCAGAAGGATATTTGCCACCAAGAGGTAGCAGGCCATGATGGCTGGCACAATCCATGCTCCTGTCTTGCATGGGGGCAGCTGGATTGTCTTGCCATCTTCTCGGGTCTCGTTCTGTCCACAGGGAGCTAGAGGAAGTGACACAGGTAAGAAATGAGAAACCATGGCTATTTGATTTATATTAAAAAGAACAAAAAAAAAAAAGAAAGAAAGAAAGAAAGAAAGAGAGCAAGAGACATTTAAATGAAGGGGTTTAAATGGAAGAAAAAAAAATATACAGCCACCTCAAACAGCAAAACGATTCAAAAAGCCAAAATAGGAAAATGAGATCTTCATGAATATTCAAAGGGCCACCACTCTTGAGGAGAGGCAGTTCCACCTGTGTCCCCAATCTGTCTTTAGACTCAAAGAGATATCTAGAGCCACCTGCCTGAGCCCTCAGTCTTTGGACCCCTGGTAGTGGTGAGAGGGCATTTGGTGTTCCTAAAAACTTTGGTGAGGGCTTTTGGAGGAGCCACAGCCAAAGTCCTACCTCCTGGCGCGTTACTTTCAAAATGTGCTGTAGAGGCCTCCAGCCGACAGCTTGGAGCCAAGCATGGCAGGCTATTGATTGGAAATTAACACCAGGGCAACTGTTAATTGCTGTGAGAAACAATCCACAGCCTTGGCCAACGATTTGCTGTCTCAGTACAGAAGGAACAGTGCCGGGCAGCACCCTGAGAAGTACCCAGAGAGCTTGTCACTCGGTGTCCCTGATGGATGAGGAGGATAATGAGGAACGGAGTAACAGGGAAGGACCACAGAGCCCAAGCTACTTGTCTATAAAAAAAAAAAATAAGCCAACCACATTTTCATTCCAAATATGTGCATTTCAGGAGCGCGATGTAAAACCTAACTCCAGTGACTAAACGGCAAAGGCAGGGGTGTTCAGGGAGATGTGGAGGTGGGAGCGAGAAGGAAGGTGCTGTTGGGATTGGGTGAGCAGAAGTAATATGCTAATGAGGCCAGCTTGGAGTTTCCAGGTAATGAAAGGGGGTGGGAGGAGTCCTGGATAAGGCTTTAGAGCCCTGCACAGTGTGGCTCACAGTTCTATTCTTTGTTACCGTTCTATTTGCTATGAAGACACAGTGAGTGATCAAGGCAACATAAAAAACATTTTAATCAGGGGCTTGCTTACAGTTTCAGAGGGTTAGTTCATGACCATCTTGGTAGGGAGCATAGCAAAAGACAGGCAGGCAGGCAGGCATGGTGCTGGAGCAGCAGCTGAGAGCTTATATCTGATTCACAGGCAGCAGGCAGGGAGAGGAGTGAGACTGGGCCTGGTGTGGACTTTTGAAACCTCAAAGTCTGCCCTCCCCATGCCCCACTGCAGTGACACACTTCCTCCGGAAGGCCACACTTCCTAATCCTTTCTAAACAGTTCCACCAACTGGGAGCCAAACATTCAACTATATGAGTATATGGGGACCACTGTCATTCAGACCATTACAGAGCTAGATGTTGCTTGCAGGTATGTCCTAGGGGTAGGTGAGATATCCCTTCCTTTCCAGCTGCTTTATATTGGCCTTTGAACAGGGTAACTTTATGCCTGTCTTTTTGCCCTCTTAGTAAGAGTGTCTCAGGCGTACTCAGCACTTCCCATAGGGTACTGCTGAGGGTTTACATGGGGGCCCAGGATCTACAAGGTTTGAGCAGGATAGCAAGGGGACCTGCTTTTCTTTAGAACTGGCACTGTACTCTGCAGAGGTTCTCAGCCCTGAATACCCAGGGCTCACCTAGCAGCAGTTCTACCATCCAGTTCTCACCAGACAACGGAACCAGAAGCCCCATGGCACGGTGGGTATGGCATTGCGCCTTAACCTTCCTTGTCAGTTGCTCCAGTCATTGAGTAACTGAGCTTTTAATTAGGTTGCAAAAGCCACATGATTTTTTTAAAATGTAAAACACACCTTTGTAGCCAGCAAGGGTTGTATTAGCAGTGGGTCAGCAAGTCCCTAATTTTATGGCTAGGATAAGCCGACCAAGGCACTCCCTTTGTCTCTATATGGCAGATAATTGGATGTGGGAATGGGTTATATCTTGCTCTTGACATAACTGGGTAGTACTGACCACCTAAGACAGTCTTGTAAGATGGTTTTGGAAGGAAATACATTGACAGGTGATGTCCAGACTCCACAGGTGGGTCTCCAGGGCTTCCTCTTCTTACTTCTCTCTATGGGCACAACCTGGACCAAGTTTCTTGTAGTTCTTAGAAGCCCAGTCTCGCCGGGCGGGGTGGCGCACGCCTTTAATCCCAGCACTTAGGAGGCAGAGGCAGGCGGACTTCTGAATTCGAGGCCAGCCTTGTCTACAGAGTGAGTTCCAGGACAGCCAGGGCTATACAGAGAAACCCTGTCTCGAAAAAACAAACAAACAAACAAACAAACAAACAAAAAAGAAGTCCAGTCTCCCTTTTGCTTTCTGATTCTAAGACACATTGTTTCTGTTGCTTCCATTAGACCTGCAGGATCCGGCTGGTCATATCCTTAGGCTCCTGACACTCTTACTGTTCGTCTTGGGATTCTCACACTGCTGCCACTGGCCAGTTACTTGTCTGTACATACGCGAGATTCCCAATGGAGCATCATTCTTCAAGGTTACGTTCCTCTTAGCTCAGCACATACGCATAGCATGTTTGCACACACTTGAAAACAGTCCGCATTTGTCGACTGAGTAAACAGAAGATGCTTTCTTGAGCATCTGTCCTATTGCTGTTAGCTCAGCTCAGTCAGGCGGTTACAGTGTCAGGCCAGTCTGAGGAACATCATCTAGATCAGTGGTTCTTAACCATCTTCATGCTGTGACCCTTTAACACAGTTCCTCATGCTGTGGTGACCCCCAAACATAACATTATTTCATTGCTACGTTATAACTGTAATCGCGCTACTGTTATGAATTGTAATGTACATCTCTGATAGGCAGGCCCAAAGGGGTCGCGACCCACAGGTTGAGAATAGCTGCTCTAGATTCTACAGCAAGTGCGGCATAAATGAGCTATACATTCCTTGCGATAGTGATAGCGATAATGATAATAAAAGTGAATCATTAAGAGGCAGCTTTTATTTGGCAATATCAGTGAAGAAGCTATGAGCATTATGGACAGCAGTTAGTGCAAAGGATTGTGCCATGAGGCTTCTAGAGAGATGTCTACCGCTAATGGAGAGGAACAGGGTGCCTTCCAGACCTGACAAGCAGCAGTTATTAGGAAGGAGGGTAAGTTATTGCAATGGTCCTATGATACCAGCAAGTTGATAGGATGTCCCCAGGGATGTGCACCAAGACACCCCACATGACATGGATGGAGGTTTAGGCATTTGGGGGCTGACTGCTATCACTGCATCTCCCCATTTCCTCACTTTCCTCGCTTTGCACTTGGGTCCTTTTCTCTCCCAATACTTTTGCAAACATGAATTAGCCATTGCCTGTGTTATATCAAGTGGCATTCTGTCATCTCTGTCTTTGTCAATGACAGTCAATAAAGTCCCTGTAGAAGATGTTTGCAGAGTCTAGCTCCTTTATATTCATTGTCCTCTCCTTGAATAAGAGCCTTCTGTTCACCCTTGTGAACTCACTCTGCTTCCCCCATCCCCTAGTTACAACAAAATGTAAGACATCAAGTAGAAAGGGATGAGAGGGACACCATGGAGAACCAAAATTTATGACCGAGACATGCAGGAAACCAGCCTTCTCCAGTTACACAAACCATACAAGCCAGTTTTTCCAAAGTCAGCTTTAATTGGGTCATTATCACTTGCAATGAAGACTCTTGATTGTAGGTAGGTATGGTGGTGAGTATCTATGGTCCTAATACCAGGGAGGCTGAGATGGAAGGAGGCTTGTGTGTTAAACCTTGGTAGGGGTAGAGGTAGAGGGGTTACCAGGTGATACAATTCCTCTCAATTTCCCCATCCACATCCACAGTCAGTAAAACAAGATGTTCATATTTAGAAACTTGGAATACGTAGGAAGTTTGAAGTAGTGCCCAGGTACATAGCATCTGACCCGAAGCTCAGGCCAAGTCATTTCTTTTCCAAGACGGGTTTCTCTATAAAACAAGCCCTGACTGTCCTGGACTCACTTTATAGACCAGGCTGCCCTCCAACTCATAGAGATCCACTTGCCTCTGCCTCTCTCCTCTACTGGGATTAAAGGTACCCACCAGCATGCTTGGTCCTCTGAGTTGATGTCTTAAGTTTTAGAAGCCAAAGCAGAGATTCAGTTATTTTCCTTCTTCCCAAAGTAGGGAACAACTTGAAGGGTCTACTCTGATAATGCCTGAACTTTTGTCTAACTGTGGCCTCAGAAATGGGCAATATGGACTATTTACAAAAATCAAGGGGTTAGAAACAAGTCTGAAGAACTGGTAAGATATGTGTACATAGCCAGCAACCCTCAAAGCAAAGAAAGTGAATTCTAGAACTGGCAGCACTGGGCAGATGTGGGCACAGAAGGGAAATTTGGCTATAGCTGCTGCATCTGCATCTGCACAGTTACAGCCAAATTTGAAGGGATCCTTGTGCTCTGTGTATGTGGGTCACACTGACACATCACATAGAAGGAACTGCAAATGCCAGTTCTGCTAATGATGCATTCATAGGTAGAAATGGACAATTGGGCTTTGGAACACACTGATGGGCTAGTCACAATCTGGCCAGATTATGTGGGCGATGAAAAAAAGCTACGGCCATACATTGTGAATGAGCATTCCAGTGGTTGGAACTGTCCCTCCAACCTTTCCAGTACTTACTTAAAAGTATTTGCATAGCATGAATAAGATCTTGGGTTCAATTCCCAGAAGTGAAATAGGAAAGACCTAATCCGAAATAAAGAGCCAGTAGCATCCTTCCTAGAATATAAGCTCTGAGAGCAGAATTTTTGATCTTTCTTGTTCACCAAACTGAAGAACACAGTCTCCTAAGCACCATCTGGCACATGCAGGTGCTAAACAGAGAGATGGTGTTACTCTCTGCATGGTGATACAAGACACCAGGATGCAATGCCATGCATTTCTCTAAGTGCTACATTGATGCTTACTACCAGGTCACAGTCTGGGTGTTTTTCTATTTACTTCTAGTTCTCACCAAGTGCTACCATAACCTGCTAGTATAGAAAGCTGTCATGGTAGCAAAAAACCGATAGAGAAAACAGGATTTTCCTCCCAAAGTCTTTGTCCAGAACAACAGAAGATCTTACTCTGTATGCTGTTGTATAACCCTCCATAGCAAACTAGGCCCCCCCTGCCCACCCATTCAGTACTCATTCATATAATGCTAATTAATCTTTATATTCTTTCCCTTTCAGCTAAAATGTTACTTTGGAATCCTTCTTTAGATGAAACTCTTGACAGTATGGCCAATGCACTGTAATTATTACAAGGCATGGAACCATTCTTAGCTCTTTTTTTTTTAAATTGGATATTTTATTTATTTACATTTCAGATGTCATCCCCTTTCCCCATTTCCCTTCCCTAGAAACCCCCCATCCCACCCCCCTCCTCCTTTTGCTTTTATACCATTTTAATTACATGCAAGTATTAAGGTCAGTTCTAGGTTGAGGAACTAGCAATACAATAGATGCAAATAGTCAAGGAACAAGCAAGACAAAAACACAAATAGTCGAAGAACAAGCAAGACAATAAACAAAGTTCTGTGAACACTCCCATGATCACTGTTTTAAGGGCTTATCAGGATGACCAAAATATCTGAGCCTACTTCTCTGTCCTAGCCCAAAGTCATTTTCATGTCTGAAGCCTACTTCTTTGTTCTAGCCTAAGATTTAGAGTCTTGCCTGGAATCACTTCTTTCTTCTAGCCTAATGTCAGAATCCTTCCAGAAGCCCACTTCCTTGTCCCTGGCCAATGTCATATTCCTGCCAAATAGCCCATTTCCTTTTCCTTGGCCCATGTTGGATTCTTGCCAAGCAGCCCCAAAAGCTCTCTGCGTCTCCCCCTTTTTTATTTCATAAACAAGACTGAGCCTTTCTTAGGTTGTTCTGCAAAGATTGCTTTCCTTACCTATCGTGAAATATGCATTATCAAAAGCAATGTACTTCTGTCTTAGGTTTGTAAGGCTCTGTGCAGAATCTTACCTGTCCTTGGCTTGCCAGCCTGTTAATTTAATAACTCTGTCTGGGATTTAAATCATGTTCTTTTTATTTAAAATTTTTCTTTAAAAAAAATTTTGGATGTCAAGGAACTTTCTGCTGAGTGTCTATAGCACTCTACAACTAGGCATACTTATGTATAGGTGAAAGGGAAGGATCCACTAACTGGCATATGGTATGATCCTGATCAGGTTTTGAATATGGGGAAGAGGACATATTTATGTTTTTTTTTTTGCAGGATGCTGAAGGAGCATGGTGGTTGCCAGAGCAACAGGTGAGACATGCTGATGATGAGACAAAGAATGATGTTGACCTGTGAGCTTGCTGAGTGCCCTGACAATGGTGACTGGGAAGCTGTATTGGACATATGTTCCTGTCCCACTATTGCTTACCTATACCCTAGATTGAATAAGCTGCCTTGCTTCAAGTTTTTAGACCTTGTGGAACAGAGAATCAAAAAGAGAAGTTAAAATGACTCTTGTATTTTTCTTAAATGTGACCAGTTATTTGGACTCAATCATGGACTTGTCTAGAAATCAATCCATATTGGAATAACAGTCTTCATTTGGAAGGCTGGTTCTGGACCTTTTCAGAGACATATTTAGAAGTTAGCTGCAGTTCTCTATGATGTTATGTTAGCAAGAGATAAAGTTGGGACAGGACCTGGGTTTCAAACAAGTGTTAATACATGTGTTAAGGCTCTTTTAATGATAAAATTACTTTTGTTTCTTCTACAGGATTTAATGTAAGTTGCATTGATTGTACACTTTCTAATTGTATTTGTGTGTTAAAATCCAGCATGTCAGTTATGGAGATCTATCAACCAGCTGTTGTTTTATTGCCCTGAATATTATCCTTAGCTCTTTATCAAATGAGGATGCAAGGGTTGGGTCTCTCTTAAGGGTCTCCCTCAAGTCCTCAAGGTTTAGCAGACACTTGACCTATATCCCAGCTGCAGGAACCCAATACGCAGTATCAGACAACCTTCCTATTCTAGACATTTCTGAGTGTGACATGGACTTCTTCCCATACATCACAGGCCCTGAGGACTTGAACTTGCCCTGCCAATTCCAAAGGGCTTATTTAAAAGCAGACAATTCTTCAGAAAATATTAACCTCACTTCTTTCTCTATCTGAGACCCTCAGAAGTGCAGACAGCAGACCTGAAATAAGCGTCTATGGAAGGGATGCTCTGTGCCAGCCTCCTCTGGGCACTTTACATGTGTTTTCCTACCAGCTTTGTAAGAAGCACACCTGTCATGTCAGTACTCAAGTGGTGGGGCAGGAGGATTGGAGTTCGTGGCCAGACTTGGCCAGTCTTGGCTATGTAATGGGACCCTATCTCAAAAGCTAGAAAGAAAAACAAACAAACATGTTTGCTTTATAGTTGATCGGTGGAATGCCTTTCTCAAGGTTGCACAGCGATCAAGAGGTAGAACCCCTGTCATTCTCTTTTTTCAACACATGCCCATTTCTGGCTGCATGCCATGGCAATTGGTACCAGAGATGAAATTATGAATGTAGGAGAAATAAGTACCTTTGATCTCTGACCTATGTACACTCCACTCTTTCTCATGTGGCCTTGCCAACGTGCTCATCCTAGTGACCAGTGGCTGCATGCTTAAATGCCAGATCTTGAGCTTGAGGTGTGATCTTGATAACATTTTGACATGATAGAGCATCTGAAATCTTTAAGACCTTTGTCAGTGTTTCAGAAGAATTTGGGAAGAACAGTGAAGCCATTCACACAAGCCAGGTGGATCAGAGTCTCTCTGTTTAGTGCCCCCAAAGAGGGAACAACACAAAGATGAGAAGAACATCTCAATTAGAGACAAATGATGGAATTTGATAGACACCTGAATTCTTTTCTTGTTTTTAATGATACAAGTAACTGACCTGAACTGCTCAAAGTAACAGGTAAATGGAACTCTTTAAAGGTCAGAGCACAAAGAAAGCAAGTTCATATAATAGGGCGATAGGGCATAGGAACTGATATCCCCAGAGTTAAGACACTTGTCTTTCATTTTTGTCTCCTTTTATAACACGCAGGGAAAGGAAATGTTCATTTATTTAATATGCATACCACATTGTTCCCTCAAAACCAGAAACATTTACAATTAAAGACTGACCGATGTTAGAAATGATTGATATTATTCTTAAAAATGAGATAAAGAGGTTATTTCTTGAGGCCCATCCTTTCTCTCAATGTCTGAAAACAAAAACAAAAAACAAAAAAGCCTACAAAATTTATCCCAAATGACAGGCAGTGGATAAAAGACCTTGGTTTAATATTTAACTTTTAACTTTTAAAATTCTATTTCATGTTTTGAAGAAATGATTTTCAACTAAAAATCTGTCTTGAGGGCTAGCAATATAACTTATAAAGTAGCCTGTAGCCAAGCTGATGATTTCAGTTCCGTCCCTGGATTTGATATGGTGAAGAAGGGAACTAACTTTTGGAAGTTGTCCTCTGACCTCCACACACGCATCATGGCACATGCATGCTCCCTGCAATGAATAATAAAAAGTGTAATAAAATTTATTTTTAAAAATCCACTTTGAAAAGATAACAAGACAATGAGGATTACTCTACCAGTTTGCTCCTAAGACCAGGAATACCCTAGACATTCTTGGCACCTGGCACCCTGTCTGAGGGCTAACTCTCAAAGAAATGTCCTTCATTCTTTCTCATAAGGTGATAGCCTTCAGGACAAAACAATTAGAGAGGCCCCTCTTTGTATGTCTAACTCTTTCTAGAATTTTCCTTATCTAAAGGTCTTCAACTGTGGTGGATCCAGATGGAAGCTGTCTCTGTGAAAGGGTATAGAATTTTCTATTGCTTGCTGGGGGTGACAGTGTCCCATGTAGTCAAGGACAGAAATTACAAAGGTAATTGTAAACCAGTCCAGACCGGCTTCTGTACAAAGGCACCACCAACTAGTTCCTGTCTTACTTCTTCTTTTCCTATTCCCTAACGCAGATGCTAGAGATGTACTTACATGACACATAATGATGAGAACATGACATGGCACAAAGGCAGCCATTAGAAATTGGCAGGATGCCTCAAGTCCTGCATCTAAGAGTAAAGAGGAGTTAGACTGTTGATTTTCCCTGGGTGGGTAGCACTCCAGATGAGGGAGTCTGTGATGATTTTAGGGCATGGGAACAGAGCATTGTATAGCATTGAGTCAGATGGTAAGACAATTTTTCAAGGCTTGTTCAGTCATTCCTGACTTCAGCAGGAAGACTGTCAGTTTGAGGATAACGTTTGCATAACTCCTTCCTCACAAACCCCACTTTCCGTAAAGTTGAGACAGGCTGAAGCACCTGCCAAGAATTTCAAAACAGTGTGGTGTTTGCCTTTTGTTTCTTTTGTGATAGTCTTCTATTTACACCAAATTATAGTAATTTTCAACTTATGATCATGATGTATTTTTTTTAATGTAGATTGAGTTTAAAACTTGATTCAGTTGAAAGATTACAAGGAATAGAATAGAGGTTACAAAACAGAACATGGCTGATTAAATGTTGAGAAACACTAAATTAGATGATGTCCAAACCTCATCTGTTCCTAACATTATATTGCTCCATGATTCCAAGAAAAGTCATGAGGTTTATAAGCCTGGCCCACCTGGGTACAAGTGACATAATCCTTAGCTCTTTAGGACTATCCTGGTGTATAGTCACTGGCTATTAGCATAGCTTTATCTTTGAGCTGTTCAGAAATCTATTCTAATCTAGTGACTTAAAAAGCAGGATGTCCCAAACCTAGGTATGTTATGTTGAGAGGTGTTCTGCAGGGGGAAGAGGGAAGAGAATTCAATCCTTTTTTAAAAAAATATTTATTTATTGATTTAAAATATGTGAGTACACTGCCACTCTGTGCAGACACACCAGAAGAGGGCATCAGATCCCATCACAGATGGTTGTGAGCCATCATGTGGCTGCTGGGAATTGAACTCAGGACCTCTGCAGAGCAGCCAGTGCTCTTAACTGCTGAGCCATCTCTCCAGCCCTTGAAAATTCAATTCTTTTTATATTTCAGTGCTATGTTCTTGCTACTGTACATATAAGTTGTCATTTATTTGCTGGTTTATATATAAATTGTCATTTATTTGTAGATTTTTGGAAAGAGCTTCAAAAATCCAACCTCAGTAGTTCATTGTTTTGTTGTAGGAATTCCCATCAGGACAGTTGCATCCTAGTCTCCTAGGGAAGACTGAGGATATATATGAAGCTGCTGTTCAGACCTGTGAGTTAGGGCCATGATATAGCAGGTGGATTGCTTTAACAGCCCTAATTTCCCCCTTTCCGTATATCCAAGCTCCTTTACTGATGGCCGTGGAATTCTCATTGCATGTGTAGAATCTATTTCTTGGTCTTTGATTCTGAATTTGGCCACGCTGGTTACTTTGGTGAATGGGACGTTTGTCAATGCAACCCACGGAGAACTTCGAGAAAGCCCTTGTACATCTGTTTCCACTCTTCTACCTCAACTATAACCACGAAAGACATGCTTATCCTAGCCAGTCAGAGTCCAAGACACATGCACATGGAGCCTCTGCTCCTATATGCTTCTGTTGTCTGAGCTGAAGCTCTTCTGGATCAGGTGATAGTTGATTGCAAGGTGGCTAAGGCAAGAAAAGTCATTTATTCAGTGTACAGGCTTGTGAACTCATTAAGTGCTGTGGGTTAAAGCATGATGGTTTGTCCTCTGGCATAATTGAGTCTACAGACACTTTTCCCTACTCACTGTGGGAAGAGGTGGCCCTTTAAGAAGACAAAGTCCTTTCTCCACTTTTTTCTACTCTGATGAAAAGAAAATGAATTCTCTCTTCTTTTCCCCTTAGTCCCAGAACAGCCCCACAGTATACCAACAACATACCTAGGTTTGGGAATCCTGTCATTACATTAGAATAGTGAATGTATTTCCAAATAGCTCAAAGCTAAAACTCTGCGAACAGCAAGTGATTATATGCCAGGAAGGCCCTAAAGAGTTAAAGACTGTGTCACTGGTACCCAGGTGGGGCAGGCTTAAGAAACTTCCACCTCTAATTCAGGTCACAACTGAATGGAACAGCCTATCACTGCCCAGTGACCAGGAGCTAATCAGACTTGTCCTTCAGAAGCTAATCTTCAGTGCAGGGATTTTTAGCTAGACAATGGCAGATACTTAATTGAAAAGACAGGTAGAACCAGGGCATATTGGTCCCATAAGAGTGAAGCAAGATATCTGAAAGGAGGAGAGGAAGAGGGGAGGGAGCTAAGGAGGATGAGGCATATGACACGGACAGAGGGTAGGGAGTAGAGAGAAAAGCAGATTGCAGAAGCTGAATGCTCTGGTGCTGACTCTCCCAAACCACTTCCGATTTCATTATCATCCCACACCACGCTGCATTCCTGTCCACAAATGCCTCTGTGGTATCCACTATTGGCTTCATCGTCAATCTTTCTTTAATTTAGTTTGAGTGGTTTTGTTTTCTTGGAACCAATGTTTTTCTTTGCGTCATTAGTGTCTCAGAGAGAAACAGCTTCTGACTAGTAGCTCGTCAGAGGAGGCTGAAAGTTGTAAATATTGCTTAACTCACAGTTCTGTTGTGGGCTCACATCACTCTCTCTCTCTCTCTCTCTCTCTCTCTCTCTCTCTCACACCACACACACACACACACACACACCTCCCTTTTGATATGTGTCTAAATAAAATAGAATCACATGAGCATTTTCTTCTTCAAACCAAAACAACAACAAAAATACAGAGACCAAGTGTAACAGTTTTCCTTTTCTTTTTTTTTGATATTTTATTTAGTAATAGTTATTCTTAACTGTAAACTTGATTGGATTGAGAAATGCCTATAAAATTAGTAAAGCCCACATTTGGGGCCATCTCTTGAGAGTGCACTTAGACCATGAAAGTTCTGACTTACTGAGTGTATGAATCCCTAATGGCTCTTGATATGATGACATTAGTGGTGTGTGTGAAAGGTAGGAGGTAGGGACTCGATACTGGAGTAGGTCGCTGGGGATGCATCCTTTGGGGCTGGCTGTATCCTGTTCCGACCCCTGTAGTGGCCCTCCTGTGGTTTCCAGCCTTCATGGGGAAGCAGCATCTTTACCAAATGTTTCTGCAGCTATGATGGTCTGCTCAAAAGAGTGGGGTCAATGACCACGGGGGTGACCTGTCTGAATCTGCATGCCAAAATAACCCCATCTTTTATTAAGGTGTTTCTGTCAAGCACTTTCGTCACAGTCACATGAGAGTTATGAGTAGAATTAAATAGCCATGGTTTGCTCCTCTGGATTTGTGTGTTGCTGGATTTGTTTGTAATCTTTTGAATGTCTGACCATCCTACCTCCTTTCTCAAATACCAGGGTTACAAGTACATGCTGCAATATACATTTATATTACACAGTAGGTTTTGTTTTTTTTTTTAAATTTGAGACAAGGACTTCCTATGTAGCCCAGGCTGGTCTTGAACTTCTCAAGTTATCACTTGACTCCTGAGCTCTACATGCAGGAGATGGTAGCTCTCCTATGATAGGTGCAAGAGTGCAGATTCCATTCTTATTGCCTTGGCCATAGAGAGCTTCCCCTGAAAGTTCACATGAGCTTAGCTTGCTTGCCACACATAGGAGAATCTGCGTGTTGCTTTCTTTAAATTGGGATTGTATGCTTCTTCAGAAAACCATACATCTCCAGGGAGTCTGCGCTCATCAAGATATCTGAGGGGGATGAGCCAGAACCCTCTTTAAGAGGGGCTGCCCTATAATAAAGAAACTAGTAATAGAACATCAGGGCTGCGTGTGTCTGGAGGGTTCTGTGCAGTGAACCAGATGGCACATCTTTGCCTGGATGCACCTTAGGGGACAGAAGGCTGTAACAGTGCCACAGAAATGATCCATGGCTCCCATGGACTCTCATCAGACTGTGCTTGAGGGCCATCACACTCATAGAAGCAATCAATATGGTCCCTAACATTCAGTTCATGTACATAGGCAAATGTGAGTTCCTGCTGACATTACTTACACATTCCCTGGCAAGTGAGAATGCAGGAAAGCCCTTCATCCTCGTGGCTTCTACTCCTTGTCCCCACCCCCTGGCATGCTCCCCTCTCTATGTCTCTTACTCCCTTTCTATACTCCTGATGCCAGGCTCAACCCCCTTGTCTCCTCAACTCTGTTTCTTCTTACACCAGAGCTGCTCACTCTCCAACTGATGATACTTGAGCAGAATGCAGTACAGAATGCAGATTGTATGCAATCCACGTTCCACTTTGAACCTAAACAGCTGTTGGCAGGCTCATATGCCAGTGCCCAGCGCTTGCTGTGCTGTTGGTAGTAAATATCCAAATGTAGCCTGCATATCAATGTCACTACTGTTATAATAGAGCAGGTGACAGGATAACTTTATACACGTGACTAACATTGATGCATGGCATTAAAAATAAGCATTTTAATCTTCATAGGTTTGTCTGTTAAAATAATACGCTCTGAATGTCCATTAAGTGTAGTTATGAGAGAAAGGGGAATGGAGGAAGGACCCTCTGCTGTTCATCTCAGCTTATCTGTTCCCAACAATCACCACATCCTAATTCTCTGTCTTGTTAGCAGTCTGCCACTGGTCTATCTCATTAAATCATTTCTTTAAAGTCACTACATACAAGGTGCTATCTTGGGCAGGTTCAGGTGGAAACCTCAATCTGCCACTGTCAGCTGTGCATCTTCGGGTTTACTCATAGATCAGCGCTGCAGTATTTCCATCTTTAAGCCCGAGGTAATGATACTAGCAATGACATTATTGATAATGATGTTGATACGTGACTAGCTTCCTTGGCCATCCATCTGATCAGTATTTATAGACGTCCTTATATGAGGCAGGCTGGGCATGTACCAGTGGATAAAACACCAAGGGCCTCTGTTGTTCTAACATCTGCACTGGTGAGGCAGTGGTGGCGCCAAGGGACAGAGGTCACGGGGAGTGCATGAAAGAGAAGCAAGAGTATAATGAATGAGCAAACAGAGTCTTGTGGAGGGAGGCAACTGGTACCAGAGCAGGAAGACTCCAGAGTGGGTACAGGTGGCCAAGAGACCACACTGGGAGAGCATGACGGGAACAGACTGGTCTTGGACGGGGTTGTTGGCTGAGGAGTGAGGAGGAAAGGCTGTTCCACACAGCAGGTACTGCTTAGCAAAGGCTCTGAGGTGGAAGCCTGCCTGCTGTGTGCTGTGAGCTCAGGAAGGTCCCTGTGCCCAAAACCATGCTGGGAGAGCAGCTGGAGAAAAGGGAAGGGTGAGAGCAGAGAGCATCACGTGGGGCCTCTGGGGAGACCTCAGAGAAACAGGTTCTGAGGTGACAGGCACGGTGACAAAACATTCTGTATTGTAATCTGGGTTTAATTCAAGTAACCACGTTTCCTTATCCACTCACGCTGCTGCCTGATGGTTTTGCAGCCCTATGTAAGTCATCTGTCTTTTCAGGATTTTTATTTTTCTGGTAGTTTATTTTTCCGCCTTTAGTGAAATAGGGAGCACCTCTGCACTCAGCGGGGAGCACTGGAGGCATTCATGTTTTGGTACCCTATAGTCTACAAGTATCTCTCCTACAGGAGGGAGCTAATGACAGGTGGCAGCTGGGCATGGTGACAAACGCCAGCGACTCTAGAGCTTTGTAGAAGGGTTTCAAGTTCAAGGGCAGTCTTGGCCAGACACTGTGTTTGAAGGCAACCTGGGTCACATACCCAGACACTGTCTCACAACAAAACCTAAATATCAAACAGAAGATATCAGCAGGGCAGGCAGCTGTCTCTCAGCCCCGCCCACACAGCTCTTCCCACCTTTAGGCCAAGCAGCAGTTCACTGAAGGAATCTTGATCTCTAATCTGGTTTGAGCAGAAGTAACATTTACAGAGAGATGAAAACCTCACAGCACGAGAGAGGATAAGGTGCTTGTTGATGGCATCAGGGTCTGAGCCTAGCTTTTCTCTCTGTAGTTATAATCCACCGTGGTTCTGCTCAGCACACACTGTTCCGTGCACCTGCTGTGCCTAAGAACAATAAACCTAGGTATAGGCAAACCCTTTCCCTTCTTAAGTGCCTTAACCTTTGCAGGAGCAGGGAGATCAACGTGAAGCTGGAGCCAGCAGGAGGCCTGAAAACTCTCTAGATGGCTTGACTCATTGGATGACATACGAGAGACATAAAATTCCTATTTGGCTTGCTCATGAAGATAGGAGTGCTTTGACTTAAAATATAAAAAGTGAAAGAGATGGTTTGCAGAACTTACAGATTAATATATTCAGTTCAGTGGATTACAGTCAGTGAGAACAATGGAAACCGAGGTGGCTTCACTTTGCCGTTATAAAGTGGTGACGTGTGAGAGCCGATCTGCACGTGTTCTTTAAAACCTTGGCCCACACAGTTGTCACAAGCTAACGCTGCTGCAGCTCTCCTCTAAGCCGTAGGGGATGAACAGTGTTACAGTGTTTCCTTTGGCCAAGTAGGTCTGAAAAGATCTGTGAGAAAGATCCCCAAACTGAACCCACACGCAGTATCAAAACTGGCTGGTTTTTTAGGTTCGGCATAGAAAGGAAACAAGTTGGCCTTTTTTTTTTTTTTTTTTTTTTTTTTGTGCTGCCGCCCCTTGCCTCTAACCAAGACAAAGGCTGTTTGCTGCATTTTCAAAGAACCAGACTTGGGGGATGCAAATTTGTTCAACCATTTAGTAAAAGGAGGGTGGCGAGTGTTCAGGTTCTGTGCTGTATTCCCAGTGATCATATAAACACATGAAATGCAAGCACAGGCAGCAGAGACTGGAGAGACACGCACAAAGAAAGAAGAGCTAAAATAAGTCAAGTTCACCGACAGGATGTTCAGGAACCTTGTGCATGCATGACTGCAGTTAGAACTCCATGTAAGATGGATACCACCCCCTTCCCCACCTCCGGCAGTCACGAAAGCTGCCTACGGGGGTCTTGAGTTCCGGAGAGCTAGCCCTGCCCCTCACCAGCAGCAGCACATGGGAGAATGGATCCTGTACCTCACTTGGACAGCACAGCAGAGCTGATCCTGACAGTGGGGGCTCAGGCCAGCCAGCCCCGAGGGTGAGAGCATGGGAGAACTGGCTCCAACACTCATCTGCCATGAGGTGGCATGGCTTCAGACATTATGCTCCCGACTGACACAGGCAGTCGGGAAACTGGCTCTGGGTTCATGACAGCAGGTGAGTCAGCCCTACACCCTCACTGTCTGCAGCACTTGGGAGAGTGGGCCCTGCATCTCACCTGGTCAACATAGTGGACCTGACCCTGATGGCAAAGGCACCAGTGAGCCAGTCCCAAGGGTCTAAGAGCAGGAGAGCTGACCCAGTCCCTTGAAGGCTGCAGCACTTGGGGGAGTAGGCCCCTTGGCTTGACTGGGCAGCACAGTGGAACTGGTTCTGAAAGTGTGGGTGTGGATGAGCCATCCCCAAAGGCATAGGAACAGGAAAGCTAACACTGCCTCCAGCTGATGGAGGCACTGGTGGTGTAGCTGGAGCAGTGCTGGAGAGCTCACAAGGGTGGTATGGATAAGGGAGAGCCAGCAGGCTGACCAACTCAGCTACCACTCAGGCTCAGACTCAGGACTCTGAGTTGGCCCACCCCAAAATCTGTATCATCTTCGAACTGTTGGGATGTATAAAAGGGCCAGTGCCACAAATCCAAAGCTGCAGGATCTCCATGACACAGGAGTTATGGAGTTATCCTGGAGTCTCAGTGAGGTTCAGTATTGATGGTGTCACAGAAGCCAGAGACCTCAAACCAGTCGTAATCGTTCATTGCATTGGTCTTTTGCAAGTGAAGATGTGTGGATAGAGGGATATACTGTGGGACACACTACAGCTTTCACAATGAGAGTTTTTCAGTTCTTTGTTTATTTTTTTTTGCTTGTGTGTGTGTGTGTTTGGGGGGGTTGCAAGAGCAAAGGGCAGATATAAGAGGACTGGGGTGCATGATGTGAAACTCACAAAGAATCCACAAAAACAAGAGATCGAGTTCGTATCAGGTGACATAAAACCAACCTCCAGTGAAGTGAACATGTAAACTATCTGGCCTGGGATGGGATTTGCTGACTTGCACAGGTACAAGGTCAATGAACAAGCTGTTTTCTATAACTCTTCAAGGAATAGGGTTGGTATAGGTCTGACAAAACGTTTCAAACTTACTCACAGAAAGCCCCTGTGAAGGTCTAGCAAGCATTCGTGTTTACAGCGGAAGGGCTCAGCAGGTTCTGGGTCAGGTGCTACTCATCTGTTCCCTCATTCGAACACCACAACAACGGACACAGTTTTAGAAAGGTATCAAGGTCAGATCATGGCCTTGGGACTTAGTCTCTCAAGGATCACTCTAGAAGTTCTTACCCATTCACTTAATTAAAAAAAAAAAAATCTATTATCACACCCATTTTAGAGATGAATAAACTGAGGCAAAAATAGCTAAGTAACTTGTCTAATGAGACACAGCTAAAAGGCCTGAGTTCAGACCTAAGTTTCTATCATCTTTAAAACAAAAAACAAAACAAAACAAAAATCAAATCCAAAACCAACCAACCAAGCAAACACCACTACCACAGGGCCTCAGTCTGTATCCCAGGCTGGCCATGAACTTGAAATCCTCTTGTCTTAGCTTCCTAATTTCTGGGATTATAGGGAAGTGCCACCACGCCAGGTTCTATTATTTTAACATTTTGGCCTCCAACACCACACTACCTCTAATAGTGAGAATTTTTTTTTAAGGTAGGAGTTTTGCTATGTAGCCATGGCTAACCTGAAATTCACTATGTAGACCAGGCTGACCTTGAATTCACAAAGACCTACCTGCCTCTGTCTCCCAAGTGTTGGGATTAAAAGTATGTGCTACAGTGCCTGGCCATAGTAAGACCTTGAGGGTCATTTTAAGGGAGGGTGGAGTGATGGGCTGTCTGCATCTTGACTTTTCTAGTGTTCTGTCCTTATGTCATATCAGCGAGATGCTCTACAAGTGTAGAGTTTGGAATGCTTATGTGTTAGAGGAGGCTATGTAGTATACAGACTTGAAGGCTCTAAGTCAGACCTCTTTAGGTGTTTATCCCAGGATCTCTCTCTGATCTAAGGGAACATTGAGCTCTTTACTTCACTGGGCGCTGCAGACGGGTGCAACTGTAGGCGTTCTGCACCGGCATAGCTGTTTGCAGACACCTTCACCGACAACCTCACTCAGCAGGATGGGCTTGCAGTAGGGACTCGGTTAAGATGAGGGTAAGGGCCAACTACAATAAGGCTTATGTAAGCAGCGAACAAAGCACACATCTTGTTTTGCTGTCTGTCATGAAGAATAGTCTATTATTTCACGTTAGTACGTGATTGAAGGGACTGGCTCCATCCATGGTTGTCATGGATATGTGCTGCTCCAACTGCTTCAGATTATAATAGAACCAGCGATGCAGCATGTAGAAACGTCAAACAGTGAAGTCTATGTATCAGCATCTGAGAAAGCAAGGTGCTCACAGTCATGTCGATGACTTCAGAATCCAGGAGATGGATCCACTGTAGAGAATGCCCCTATTGATGGCAGGTATGTAAGGGCAAATACACAGAGCAGCATCCATAAGATCTTGGTTGCTGTGTTCTTTCATTTAATTAATTTATATATGTATAGGCCACATATACAATTATATACATATACACAGCCTTATTTAGGTCTGTCTTCTGCCTCCATAAACTGACTCAGAATACTGACCTGTGGGCAAGGGACATGGAAATTAATCTGTTCTATTTTGAGATTTAAAGAGACACACTGAAGAATCTTTCTGTTCTTGTGTACATTTGGTGGTCTGAACTACTTTTGGCTTAAATTTGGAGCTACTTTGAATTCTAGGATTCTGTATTTGTATAGAACTTGCTACACAGTCTGCAGCGAGGCTAATTTCAGATGTCGTGTGCATGTCAAAATAATGGAGCCATACTTTAAAAAATTCTATAATCCTGACTTTTGGCTCACTTAGATTTACCTGATGGAATTAGTAAATTAGTTTTAGGTCACATTATTAAAGGATATTCTAAAATGTACATTCTCTGCAGAGCAACCTTCAGCTACTTATTCCTTTTATGGAGAGCATCTTGGTATCAATCAAGTCAATTGGACACTGGGACATTATGTATGACACCTACAGAAAGCAGAGCCAACCACGTAATATCCACTGGCTGACTAGAAAGCCATTCAAGAATAGGGGAAAGACAAAGAATTTCAAATGTAATACTTGCTTCCAAGAATCTCCATATTAGGAGCATGGACATAGCTTTTTTAGTCTGTCACTCAATTGTTCACAGTCCCTTTGTATTCCATTTTCTTCCATCTCCCTCATGCATTTCGTTACTCCCTTTTGCTCACATTATGAGCTAAGCTTCCCCTTCCACCAAAATATGATCAGCCGCTTTGAGCTGGTGAGTAAATGTGTTTCCCTTCTGTGAGCCCCACCAGATTGAAAGTGTGGTAGTGGGAAAAACCTCTTCTACCCAGACTGTCCACCCATTTTCAGTCTGAATGCAGCCATACCCCCAAACACAAAGAGGATATAGAATCCAAGATCTAGGCCCTGAGAACAGGAGGCAGGCATGCCTCCGACCTGCAGCACTGCCACTCATAAGCTGTCCTGTAGCAAGACACATAAACTCCCTGGGACTGTTTCTTCAACTGTCTGTGGTTCATAATCAGAGCTATGTGTAAAGCTTTATGTACAGTGTCTAGCATATAGCAAATACTCAGTAAATAGTGGTCCTTTCTATGAGAGGCTCTAGAGCAGTGGTTCTCAATTTTCCTCGTGCTGCAATACTTTAATATAGTTCCTTAAGTGGTGGTGTGTAGTGAGAATTTTGGTTTCTTTAAAAGTACAGAAATATAAGAATGGGTTTTCATTTTAATCCCAGGTGTGGGATATGGGGCTGCTTCAGATTGTCCACAGTGGCTGACTATGGTTTGCCTCCTGCTCTAGCAGGGGTGTGATTTTGCCAGCTGCAGATAGTTTCTGTGAATGTGTGAGGTTTGGGATGCTGGGGACTTTTCAGAGCCTGATAGAAGGGGCCATTTGGGCAGCTGGTGGTTGGAATGTGGTTTAGTGCCATTTGTCAAGTCATCATGTGCAAAGTTCCTGACTGCGAAGATTAAACTTGCCTCCAAGAACTTGATGCCCCTAATCATCAGGAAGTAGTCTGATGATATTATCACCCCTTCCCCGCTCTATCCTTTTCTCTCTCCTACCTAGTGTTAGGGGGTTGAAAGGGAAGACGAGGGGTTGAAAAGGGTGGAAGAAAAACTAACCCACAAAGTAACCAAAAGTTCAGTTACAGTGGTGACCACCAACCATAAAATTATTCAGTTGCTACTTCATAACTGTAATTTTGCAACTGTTATGAATTGTAATGTAAATATCTAATATGCAGGATATCTAATATGTGACTGCTGTGAGGGTCACATATCATACATTGAGAACCGCTGGTCTGGAGCTTGGAGACTCTCAGCCTAGATATTGACCCAGCTCTGTCCTTCAGATACTATGTATCTTAGTTAAATTACTAATGAGGTAAATATGAACCATTGAATTTTTCTGATACAGGTCACTATTGAATAACAAAATTGACCATTTCCTCAGTTCCTTGGGTTCAACAAATACAGTAATATTCACTGTGTTTCTGCTTCTTAACTCATTAAAAATAGGTTCAATAATCCTATCTCATAGTCTTCTCATGGGGATTAAATGAATTAGCATTCATAAACTCAGGAGGCAGTACTTGCTTGGTATGTAGAGAGTGCTATTATGGCTGCTGAGATGGCTCAGTGGGTAAAGATACTTGCTGCCACACCTGATGATCTGAGCTCCAGTCCTGGCATCCTCAGAGAATCAGCCCACAAAAGGATTTCTTTGAATTCCACATGTGCACCATGACATGAGGATATGCACACACACACACACACACAACACACACACACACACACACACACACACAAACACACACACCCTTTTAATCATATGTAGTGAGTGTTTTTAGCTGGGAATTGGTTCTAGGGCCTCCTGGATGCTAGGCAAGCACTCTGTCACTGAGTTATATATTTTTAGCTCTGGAAATTGGTATTTTATTACTATTATATTTTTGTTACCCTTAGATATAATTACTGCACAACTCATACTTTCATCACGAATCACCTCTTCAAGAGCAACAAATACTCTGAACTACTGAGCTATCTCTCCTGTATTTCTGCTTTTTTGAGCTAGGATGTCATGTAACCACAAACTCATTGTGTAGCTAAGGGTAACTTTGAACTCCTGATGTTTTGCATCTATCTCCTGAGTGCTGGGATTATAGGTTTGTGCCACCATGCCTAGCTTCATACTAGTGACATTTATTTTTTGGGCACAGGCGAAGCAAGTACTCTATCCTCGAGATGCACCCTTAGCCCTTCACCAATGATGTTATCTTTAATAGCATTGCATCATTTAACGAAATATAATTTCTACATCAGAATTCTCACATGCTAAGGTAAACAAGAACCCACCTGAAGATAGTAAGTGACTAAATCCCTAAAATAGCATCATTCTGGACACTGAACAAATGTGTCTAGTTGTTCTTAACCTCGTCAGACCTAACATCTTTTTTTCATAATAACTAACTTCTAGGACCTCCTTTATGCTTCTAAAATGAAGTTGGTACATGGTATATTTACCTTATACATAATCATGGAAAAATCAACATACGTCTTTTCATATAAAATGAACACTAGAAATGACATAACCAACATCTGAATTATAAATGCGCACACATAGATATTGTAGAATCTGCTCCAGGCAGCTGTGCTTCCATTAGAGAGAGGATTTCTAGGAATGGACAGACACAAATGTAGATGGATGTAAGGCCCAAATACAGTGAGTACTTTGTCATGAGAAAGCAAATTTTCCAGGATGGCAACCCACCCTCGAGAAAATTCCACAGCAAACAAAATGGCATCTCCCTCGATTTTCATGGTGGTTTCACGATTGGAAAAAATACACTACTTGTTAAGAACGTGCAAATTTTTGTATGAATATATTTAAATGTAAGAAGGGGTTAGGTTCAGATAATTATAACCAGGTTTTTCACCCACATGGACATTTTCTGGGATATTAAAAACCTGTAGTCAGAGAACAAGGCTTGACTGTTAGATTTTTATCCCTCTAAGGACTGGCTAGAAAAAACACACCATGATTTCTAAGACAAAATCTCCCAAATATAGACATGATGTTGCTTAAGTCAAGGTCACCAAGGGCACAGTCAAGTACAGTCACTTCATTTCACAGAGAGGTACTAAGCTAGGTTCATATGGCCTGCTCGTTAGGACAAAGCTGAACTACAAATTAAATTTGCTGGCAACTTTTGGATCAATGCTATAGTGGAGGTCAAATCATATAATTCATACCACACCACACACACATACACACACAGACACACCACACACACACACACACACACACACCACACATAGGTGCGCATACACAGACATACCCAAAAATACACAGGTACTCAAGTCACCGTCACTATCACCCTTACCAAAGTCTACATCAACTCCATTCTTACCCAGAACCATGTCTAGGTCTTTGTTTGGTTGCTTGTTTTTTGTTTCTTTTTAAAATTAATTTATTTACATTCCAAACACTACACCTTCTGGGTCTACCCCCTTCCTAGAGTCCCTTTCCCTTTCCCATCTTCTCTCCCCTTCGACTCTGAGAGGATGGGGCCCCCCTGGGTATCCACCCACCCTGGAGCATCAAGTCTCTGCAGGATTAGGCACATCCTTTCCCATTGAGGCCAGACAAGGCAGTCCTCTGCTCTATATACACCAGGGTCCTTGGACCAGCCCACGTATGCTCTTTGGTTGGAAGCTTGGTCTCTGAGAGCTCCTAGGGGTCCAGGTTAGTTAATACTGTCAGTCTTCTTATCCCCAGCAGGACACCCAGTGGAAGGATAAGGACATCAACTCACTACAAAACTTTTGAAGCAAAATTTGTCCTGTCTAAAAGAAATGCAGGGACAATGATGGAGCAATGACTGTAGGAGTGGCCAACCAATAATGGGCCCAACTTGAGACCCATCCCATGGGCAAACTCCAATCCCTGACACTATAATGATATTCTGTTATGCTTATAGACAGGAGCCTAGCATATCTGTCCTCTGAGGGGCTCCACCTAACAGCTGACTGAAACAGGTGCAGAAACCCACAGCCAAACATTGGATGGAGATGGGGACCCTTAGGGAACAGTTGGGGGGAAGATTGAAGCATTCATAGGTTTTTATATTGAACAAAGGAGTGAGTTCAAATGCTTATATGGCTTGAAAGGCCCAAGGAACTTAGTCTTGTCTGCCTCTTTAGTTTTATTTGGTGTCATTTCCTCCTCACCAGTGGTTTACCTCACATCTTGGTTTTTTTTTTTTTGTTTGTTTTTTGTTTGTTTTTTGTTTTTAAATCAAGTTCCTAGCAGGCCTGACTGTCTTCCCTGCCTCAGGACCTTTGCACAAATAATTTTACCTCCCTAGTTTCTTCTCCTGGCAGACTTCTGTGCATTCTGCATAACTTGGCTTATAAGCAAGCCCCCTTTTCAGAGAGCTTTTTCCCAAGACCCTAACACATTTCCTTTTTAGAGGTTTCAATGCGTTACCAGAGCTCAAGCTTATGTCTCCTTTTTTCATCTTACATATAAGGATGTTTTGCTGGCGTAAATATCTATGCACCATATGTGTGCCTGATGCCCACAGAGTACATAATGGGGTGTCAGATTCCCTGGAACAGGAGTTCTGTAAGTCTTGTTATGAACCACCATGTGGATGCTGGGAATCGAACCTAGGTCTTGTGGAAGAGCAGCTGATGCTTTTAACTACTGAGCCATCTCTCCAACCCAGGCTTACATTCTTATCTTTGTGTTTCTAGGTTTAGTTTCTGATACTTCCACTAGGCTGTGAGTCAGAGGAAGAGGAGGAGGAGGAGGAGGAGGAGGAGGAGGAGGAGGAGGAGGAGGAGGAGGAGGAGGTAGCACCAGCTTCATATATCACTAGCACCCAGCACAGAACTACTGGACCCATGAAAAGATGAGTGATTGGGTCAACTGCCCAGAATGATGCTCAGCCTGGCTGGAAAGCAGACACATGGCAGAAACTCTCATGACTTATTTTGTGTGTGTGATGAGCAGCATTGTGAGGCATTGGGTCTAACTTGTCTTCGAGAGAGAAACATGCTATTTGAAGCTTGTTTTGGCTTACTTGCTTTCAACTAAGAACACATGGCGTAGAAGCACCCCACAGTTTGGATGAGTCAAGGCTCTCACATCTGTCTGGAGCTGGCTTCCCTGCTGGAAGAAACAGCAGCTTGACAAAGTTTGACTTCACAGGACTCAACGATACAAGTACCCCCTTCATCCTTTCAAGGTTATCGCCGGTGTATCATTCCTGCATAGCTTGCTCTTATATTTCTTGTTTTGTTCTTTTCTCAGACTTTTGCCCTTGGGTAGCACTTTTATTAACCTGGCATATCCGTGCACTACCAACACTGTTACTTCCTATTGTTTTTCTTTAAATGCAACACATTTTAACATCAATATGGATTTTGGCTTAATCCATATTGCTTTATGAGCTCATCAGATTCACTCAGCAAGGGATGCTCTCATCTTGTCAGCATTGCTGTGAGGGAGACCCAAGGCAGACCCAAAACACAACTGCAACATGACAAACACGCTGAAGGTCACATCTGGTTCTGTCATCTGTCACATCTGGCTCTCTTCTGACTATCTCCATCACACCAGAGCAAACTGTTTATAGACTGATTCTCCACCCATCCTGTGCCTGTCATATATACTAACCACTATGCCTTCTAATGGCAAACCTTTCTGTAAAGTCTGTTCCCTAAATGTGTTGCATGCAGTGTAGTGTGGCCTGCATCCCAGGGCACACATTTTAGTTGTCTCTCCCCAGTAGTACCTATCTATCCCATTCCCAGCTGTTTCCTTTGTAAATACTGCATTCTTGTTGGCATTACCAGGGTACTCACTGTTTAGATGGCAGATGCTATTTTTACATCCTCATAAAGACAGCTGAGATCACACTAGGGAGATATAATATGGTTTCTTCGCCATCCCCCATGTTAGAGTGTCTAAGTCATCCATGAAGAGGGTTCCTGAGTGTATCTAAAATGTCACTAGTCATAACCACCATCCAGTAGGCAAAAGGATATCCCTTCATTGGACATTATTGGAACCAATCTTCATGACTGGGAGGCTTTTGGAAGATTCTCCACCCTCTAACAGTTGGCATTATGACACTGTACACTTTCAGAATGGCCAGAAAACTCTTGTGATTTTTACATCTCCAGTGTTGAGCAGGATACTTAGTAAATGATGATGAAGTAAATGAGTGCATGATAGGCCCCAGGACTGTAGAGAGGTTCAGGGCAAAGAGACGAGGTCTGGAATCAGAAGCAATCTTCTGCTATCATGTAGAAAGTAAGCACACAGACTCGAGCATTAGACCTAGGTTCTAGTTTAGCCTCTACTGTGTGCCTTGGCCAATTCTTCATTCCTCTCTACATCCATTAGCAATTCCTAGGACTAGAAAGTTGCAATGTGTCATAGGCCTGTCCTGGTGCCAACTGCTGCATTAGGGACTCCACAAATGCTAATTGACTTTCTCTTTCCTCATTTGTGCCACAAGAAGCCGACAAAGCCCCTGACCCTGTCTTTGTCACACACAAAGTCAGTACAATCTGATTAAATATAACTGCTGCCCACTTGGCAAAAGGCAGCGAGATTTTTTTTTTTTTTTTTTTGATACTTCCTAGGGTTTGTAATCTTAAATCTACTGAAAAGAATCCAGTCTTTTAGTGCTTGGCCTGCTTGGGAGAGGAGTCCCCTGCCCTGTATATTCAATTACTTCCTGCATAATAGAACCGCATGCATCATACAGCGCTTCTTCCGTAGGTGAACGTTATGTTCCTCAGGTGGCACAAGTGACTTTGAAGTGCTTGTCAGCAACTGGCCTTCCTGTGAAGTACTGTAACCATTCAGTTCACAGTGGCATTTTACTTCTGACACCCTCATTCAGAATATTAAAAAGGGCACGAGGTAGCCTCACCTCTTTGCTTCAGGAACTGTGTTTTTGGAAAGCTGAGTCCCCATGGGCTGCTCAGGCAAGTCACTGGCCTGTGTTTAAGAACTCTTTCAAGTTGGGTTGGCTGGCATTGACTAGTAACTATAGCTACTGAGTCCCATCAAGGTGGCATGGTCTTCTTTCATGTCTCATCTCAAGCGAAGCACTGGATTGACAGAGCTGGGATTCCTGGATTCCAGCAGGATTTCTGAGGTCATTCTATCACTTTCTTTGCCAGTGTATTGTAGTGCTTTCCCAGTATGCATGCAAACTGACTGAGGTCTCTCACAAAGTTGGAAAGAGAGACAGACATTAAAGGAGACTTCATCTAGCTTGGAAAAATGCTTGTGGCTTCTGATGGATAGGCTAGGGATCCCAGGCTCTTCTCAATCATATACAGTGATGATGTCTGGATTTTTTTTTTTTTTTTTTTTATCAAAATGGCTGACAGAAATCAGGAGATGAGACTTTCTATGACATCCTTTGGCTATCCAGACACCATCTCTGTGTGATCTCCTAACTCAGCCAAAGCATAGAGCGAGACGGTCTTAAAGTCTGCAAGAAGGGTGACAATGGAGACACAGAACTCTACAGGTCCAGCTTCAGTTTCTTAGGCATTGGTGCCCTTTTAGAATTTCCTTTTAGGACTTTCCAGATGATGAGACAACTGCACTGTGGTCTTTCCCTTTATGAAGTAATGACTGGGAATTGAACTTTGGATGTAAGTAGGTCAGAGTTTTCTCAACCTCAGTAGTACTGGTTAGCGGATGGGTGACTCTGTCTGAGACACTAGAGGAGTATGCTCAGCACCCGTGGCCTCCACTTTTAGATCTAGTGTCACCCTCCAACTTATGACAATCCAAATACTCCTAGAGTACAAACTGGTGTAGGCACTATGGAAATCATATCATGTGATGTGAAATCATGAAACTGAGAAATAAAACTCCCATTTGATCAGATAGAGAACTCCTGTGCATATACCTAAAGGTTGCCACACCCTGCTTCTGTGACACTCGCTGGCCCACGTTCCTAAGTGCTCTGTTCACAATGGCTAGGAAATGGCATAAGCCAGGATATCAATGAACTGACGGAGGGATAATGAAAATGTGCTACATACACATTTTTATTCTTCTGTGAAGAAAAGTGAAATTATGAAATTGTTAGGTAAGTGGATAGAACTAGAAAAAAAAATTATACCAAGTGAAGTAACCCAGGCTCAGAAAGATAAATGCCATCTGGTTTCTCTCAGACATGAATTCCGACTTCAGATCATTGTTTTGTGCTTAACTTGGAGTACCTGTAGAAGTAAGGGCACCCGAAAAGGCCACTGTGGTAGGTGATACCTTAATGGAGGGGAGATATATAGTATAGGTGATATGAAAGCAGAGAGACGACCTGTGACGGGGGTAGGGGTGGTGGGTGGTGGTGGAGGAGGAGGAGGAGGTGGTGGTTGGAGGAGGTGGGGGTTGGGGGGGTGGAAAGTTTAAGCAGAGATGGGTGAAGGGGTATGATAGAGATGGAGCCTGAGGGAAGGGGAGCTAACGAAGACTAAGAATATGTGGAAATTTACTACCTTTAAAGTCAATTAAAAAAAACATAAGAAAAAGAGAGAGTTAGAAGGGAGATATTCTGTGTGTCTGAAAACGCTGTTCCTAGAAGCCATAGGGCCACTAAACAAATTCCCTAGCGTCATGTGTGATATACTTCCTATGAGATGCTGGTCAAGGAGGAGTCAAAGGCCCTCAAAACAACATATGCTTTTCTTTTTTGCTACCAGAGCTACTTGAGAAGAAGCCACACACTTCAGTTGCAAGATACTGAGAAACCAAGTTGGAAGGAGCTGGAGGACTCTTCCCTGCTGGCTAGCATTCATAGTGTTAAAGGCTTCTGGTAAAGAAAGGGCATCAGTGGGCGCATCCAGTTGTTACGAATAGCAACCAGTTAGGTGAGATGGTGCTGTTAGACAAGTACTTAGGTAAAATTAGGCAATGTGTCACTGGGGCTGTAGCGGTACAACTGTCATGGGGCTAACCAACCCCTTTCTTATTGGATTTTACGTCCGCCCCACAGGAGAGAATTCATACTTGGTATTGAAAACTCTGTCAAAACCCATTGCTGAGGAGATATTAGGCCCCAGAGGTGAACTTAGTAATTTTTTTTCTAAATCATCATTGTTCCATGCTGCCTTTAAAATATTTATGTTTATAGCCATAGACAAATGCTACTCCAGAGACACATAGCTGCTCAAGGTGCTGAGAATAAGTGACATTTGAGAGCTCAGCCCTAAATATGGCATTTATACCACCATCTTTAAGGCTTAGGGAATAGCATAAGAGAGGGGAAAAAAAAAAGGAAGATAAGGAGAGGCCCTCTGTGTAAAACACTGTCATGCCACCAATGCAGTCAGGATGCCATGACAGCTGTGGCTGTCTAAATAGACATACATAAGAGTGGCCTATTAAAGTCTAATGTGGATGTGGGTGAGCTTACAGGGCCATACTCCTTGATACTGAACTATTGGCTACTACTGATCAATTCTGGGTAAAGCATAGTCATTGTCTTTAGTTGTATAACCACCGAGCAGTCTACCAGGCTCTAGCAGATAGTTCCAAACTCATAGTCACACAGACAATCCTGCTTAAACTTAGTGGTCACAACAGCAACGGTAACAAAGTCATTAATTTGAAGGGGACTTCTCAGGGAAACAGAGAAATAATAGAGGTGGGAGAGAGATGGTGTTATAAACAGAAGCACACTGTAAATGGATGAGATTGTCAAAGAATGAACTCAATAAAAGTTTTAAAAAATAAAATAAAACCAAAAAATTTCTAAGACCAAATATCCCTTTTGGGTAAGGGTGAGTGGTGACATTATCCTTGGTTGAGGATCAATGGAATGGATTTGAACTTTGGGAGGTCATTTTTGTCATTATTGTCGTCGTCATCATCATCATCATCTACTTGGCAATGTTGGGAACCAAACTCACAGCGCATATTAAAGAATATCCTACCATCCCAGATCCTGGGAGATTCTCCCCCTCCCCATGGTCACAAAAAAGTCTCTTTGGGTGCATTTCAGCTTCTTGTGACTATCCCGAGACCCGCCCCTCCATCTTTGTTTACTTCCAAGTTTCTTGTGCAATATATGTATGATGTATTTCTAGGTTGGCAAAGGATGGACTAAAAATGAAAAAGCAAAAGGTGAGGAGGGAGGCAGAGGGGAAGAGGGGATGAGGAGAGGATGGAGAGCAACAGAGAAGGTGGAAGATACATGCACACACTGGTTCTTCTTCCTCCCCTCTCCTTGTATACTTCTGTAGGGCCAAACGAGAGGAAGTAGAGTTGGGGAGAAGAACACAGATTGAACTGGCAATGCTGGTCTGTGCGGGAACTGGGGGCCTAGGGCTTTGGAGCATCAAGTAATTCCGATACTTAAAACAGGCATTAGCAACGTAGCCCAGGCAGCATAAGGATAGTATTTGGAAAAAGCGAGATGTCTGCCAAGGTGCTTGGCAGAACCGCCATGTAGGCGAAGTCCTTTTACCACACCGTGCCTGGGCCCTGCTCCCTGCCCTGCAGTCACACAGTTGCCTCATGCTGCCCTCTGGCTGCTCAAAGCCGACTTCACCCAGGCAGAGCCATCTGCTGCGGCATTTCCTGTCCTGCTTCCAGATCCCCTTCCCTAGTGCTGATTTCAGCTATTTGGAGAGTTAAGATTAAACATGCAAATACTTACACGAAGGGGAGATGAGTCTGCAGGTTTAACCTGGTCAGGGGATCCTGGCTCTTTGAAGGGAAGCTTGCTGTTCCTTGGTCAGGGGAGATTTGGAACAAAGAATGTTTTTTCTGCCTTCTCTGGTTTCTTGAAGCGAGCATAGGAGTGTAGTATTTTTCTAGCCATGATCTCTCTACCCCCCCACCTCCTCTCTCTCACACTTGGGTTTCTTAAGTTAGAGATCTCACTTAGAAAGGGGCTCCACATAAGATGAACTGTGAAAAACCCCAACTTTCTTAGCTTGGCATGTAACGTGTTTGCTAACAATCTGTCTTTCTAACCCCGTCCCCATTCATTCTTCCAAGAACTAGTAGAAGAGATGGACACAGCTGCTGATTCCAGCTCCTTCCCTAGACCTCAGACAGTGCAGCCAGAGGCCACATAAAAAGCCAGATGAAAACAGCATGTAAACCAGGGCAGGCTCAGGTGGTCTTGGAGTGCTTTGTATCTGGAACTAACCTGGGATTAGTTTTTGGCTGGCAGAAGAAGGAGACCTCCTGTCCTTGCTCATTCCAGTGCCATCTGTGAGCACCTGACATGCTTTGTCACCTGTCTCTGACTTCAGACATGATCGTGCTCTCCTTAGAATGGTTTATCTGTCTGAAAAACTCCCAATTCCATTCACAATCCAGCTTAACCCTTATCATCAGGCAAATGCTTCAGACCGCCCATTGCTTTCTCTGCCTCTCTGCTTTGCTGTGGCTCCCTGAGCTACTGCTAAATTAAACTGTATTCCTCTTTCTTGTGAGTGAATTCTTTATAAGTCACCTCTATAGAAATAAATCCCATCAATTTGTAATGTTTTGTTGATGTGCCAATCCTCCCTAATTCAAAGGCAATGAAGTAAACTCTTTTTTTTTTTTTTTTTTTAACCTCAGCTTCTGGCAAAGAGCCTGACACACGGAAGTGTTCAGTAACAGTGAATAGACCCATTCAAACTAGGGTAGCAGGATGTTCCCTACATTCTCTCCTGTAGTAGATGGTGAAATTTAGTGCCCACATAGAAGGACCAACAGAGCTAATATGTCCAGTGTCACTAAGCCCAGATCAAGAAATAGTTATCCACCAGAACTGAGGATGCCACTAAGACAAAGACTCAAAATCCCATATTTGATCTGAAAGTGCTGGGGTCTTCTAAACAGAACTCATCTTGAACCTTGGGCAGAAGTCTAGAGACCAAAATTTGACCAAAAGCCAGCAAGTTTCAGTTAAACATCCTCTGACAGTGCGGCTAAAATCTAGCTGCAGGAAGCTATTTGCTCCAGGGGACAACTGCCTTCCAAAATCCCTGGCACGTCCTTCTTCTTCCATCCACACAGCTTCAGGACAAACTATTAATGTAGGTGCTTTGCGGAATGATCTGCTAATTGTTAACCTGTGGCAGATGAGCCTGTTTGTTGGCTGCTGTTAATACAGATGGTTAAAATAACAAAATGGGTGTCCTTGGCTCTGCTTTCGGTTGGGATCAACCATCTGCCTACTGTGTTTGGTCAGAGCACTGTTCGTTTGGGAAGGGCTGTGGTTATAGGATGTACAGCAATTACTGCTGGTGTGGCACAAGTCAGAGAAGGGGAACTCTGTGGGACCCATTCTGGTCTGCTGCTAGGTTCACACAGGCCTCTCTTCCTTTCTCCATGCTCTCACAAAGAAGGACCCCCCCTTTTTAAATTCATCTCTTTATAGATGTGTGAACAGCTAATCTCTGTGTATATATTAAAATGATGGCTTTGTCAGTGATATATTTCTTGAACCTGGCTGTAATTTTCTAAAAATTATAGCTAAGTTTCAAACTTATCACTCTTGGATTCCCTTTCAGCGTACGTTTCTCCCCTTAACTCTTTACCTCATGCATGCATGTGTTATGAATCCATAATCACCCCTTTTAACTGAACCCTAGTTTTCAGTTCTTTTATAACTACTCAGCTACTCTCCATTCCCAGCACTTTGACTTCGTTCCCTCCATGTGTCTGCTCACCAAAATCTTGTTTGCTTGATTATCAAATGCAGTTAACAGCATTGCTTTTCTCTGAGTCTTGCGTCAGTGTGTTTAACCATGCACTGGAGACTTTCTGAGATGTTACTTTGTGCCTGACAGCTTGAGCTGCTGAAGTTACAACGGTGAGCAGGTAGATGTGTTTTTGCTCCCATGGAGTTGGCATACTAAAAGAAACTTTTTGTCTAAGGCTTTAGCTATCTGATAGGACACCCACTAGTGATGTACAGCTACTTGAGTTCAAATCCCAATGAATTAAAATAAGAAAAGATAAAATAGAAGTTTTAGTTCTTCATTCATACTGGCTACATTTCAAGTACTCAGAAGCCACAGGAGACCAGCAGCTATGGTACCAGTTCCATCACAAATAATTCTACTGCAGAGGAATGTTTTAGAAGAACTCTCTAGACCCACTGTCATCTTGATAATCTTTAAAAGCCTTGAAGCTATGCAGAGAAATGATTTAGAAAGACAGAGCACAGATCATAATTCCTCACATGCAATTTCCATTAGAAGTATAGATTAGGCACAGTCTTAAGGAACCTATACACTTATTTTTTTATTGGGAACACCCAGTTTTTAATTACAAGATGGCTAAATTAATGTGGTGAAATAGGACTTTGAGATGTAGTTGGCTCATGTTTCTCAAGGCTTTGTATTAACTAGCCATGGAAGGAAAATACTGGGGGAAAAAACCCCAAAACATTTCACCAAACATGCTATTCCCTAAACCAGAAAGAATAACCACTCCCTTAATACTTACAGTATTGGGTATTTGCAATTTTGAGTTGACTTAAAGTATACAGGAGAATGCTCATAAGAAATGTGTGACACTGCAGCATTTTATATAAGGGACCTGGCTGGACAGTGGTGGCACACACCTTTAATCCCAGCAAAGGCAGGCAGATCTCTGTGAATCTGAGGTTGGCCTGGTTTAAAAAGCTAGTTCAGGGACAGCCAAGGCAACACACACACACACACACACACACACACACACACACACACACACACACAGTATCTCGAATATATGACATGAACATCTGTGGAGTTTGGTAGCCACAGGATGAGGTGAAATCCTGAAGTCAATTTGCTGTGGATACAAGGGATGACAAGCCCATCGCTTTCCATCCTGTCTTTTGAACAGATGTTGGCTTTGTTCTCACCATTTCGTGGAAAGGAAAACTATCATTCAGAACCCGAGACAGCCCGTGTGCCTTTCTGGTGTTCTCTTACAAATTCCCAGGGATCTGAGAATATTTGGAGAAGGAGACACAGAAAGAAAGATCTAGGAAGTATATTCAAATGTCCTGGCTGAAGCAAGGCTACCAAAGAGAGAGAATGAAGTCTGCACGCAGTGTGGACCAGAGTGAATGCCAGTCCACCTGTGCCTTATGAGACTAGGATGTGTGATCCTGGGAGTTCTGTTACAAGCAGCAGGGCTTCTGGGAGACAGAGTTTCTAGGGACTGTGGAGAGGAGAGACTTATACCTTCACAAGACTGCAAGAGCCACACTGATGTTCAATAGGAAACATTGGTGACTGAGCACTGCGTCCTGTCCCGCCCAGCCTAATCCATACCCCATAATTTCAGTGATGGCCTCCCAGTTTTAAGAGAACGTATTCAAAATAGAAATAAGTGGAATTATAAGGTAAACATTGACTTCCTTGCAGCATCTGATTTTTGTTACCTGGAAGCCAGATCTACCCAATAAGTAGTGTGGTTTTCTTATACACACAGGAATCCAGTAACAACTGATGTTCTCTTCTCTGCTGGCCGACTTCATTAGAAAAATATTCCTAGGAAGTAAGCACATCTAATGCTTTTGGAGAAATCTTGTAGTAAGGAAACTGATTCCATCCTGGAGTTCAACTGACAGTGGTAAGAAAGAAACCAATCTACTTGCAGGGCTGGTTGGCTTAGTCAGAGCTCCAGTCAGTCTAAGTGGCTGATCCGGCCTGCCTTCTGTTCTTGTAAATAAGGTTTTGTTGACACATAGTCTTATCTACCTGTTTACCTATTATCTCGGACCACTTTGGGGACACAATGGCAACACTGTAAACTCTGACAGAGACCACATTGCTTTGAAACAATCAGATATTGATCTAGTCATTTCTGGAAAAATTTTGCTGACATTCTAGAAAAATTTTGCTCACATCTACCTGGCCTGATTTACAAATTCCTTAAGACAGGAACACGTCTGAATATTTTTTTCTATTTCCTTTTGGGCCTTCTGGGTACCAAGCAAGAATTTAAGAATGTGGAATGAAAGATCCCAAGGTGTGATAGAGTGGCCCTTTAAGCTTCGAGCATGGCTTCTTGAAGAGACTCCTGGGAGCATTATGCCTTGCCTTACAGCTACTGAGCTCAGCTATTAAAGAAGGCATAATCATGTTCCGACCACCAATGATGCTATGGATTTTGTTTTCTTTTTGGGTCAGGGTCTCACTCTTTCCTCAGCCTCCCCAGCTGCTGGAATTTCAAGTCTGCACCACTACGCACAGCTCTAGATTGCTGGAACTTGTGTGTGATTTGACCTTCCAACGTCATGTACTGGAGGCTTGGTATGCTGTGAGGTGTTGAGATAGAGAGACCTTTGAGAGCTGGGGTCCATGTGAAGGTAATTAAGGTATGGGGCCATCCCAAAAAGAGACTCACTGCAGTCATGCAGAGTGGGTCCACTCTCTCAAGAGTGGAGTTTTATGAAACAGGGTGAACCTTGCTCTTGATTGTCTCTCTTGTGTTGCCATGTGATTTTTTTCCTCACACACTCCAATCATTATGACAGCATCCATCATGAAGCCTTCACCAGAGCCCAGAAGATGCCAGTGTTCAAGCTCCTCTCTCTTCCCTTATCTTTCCTTTTATCTCTCTTTTAGAGGGATATTCCCAAACTTGTGAGTCTCCTGCTTGAATCTTCAAGTGCTGGGATACAGGTGTGGCTCACCACGCCTAGATAAATCTTTTATTGTAAAGATGCTGGTCTTGGGCATTTTGTTATACTGATACGAAGCTAAGAAGTAGGTAATGAGAGAGATGATTGTCACATTGTAATGTAGGTGGCTGGATCAGCCATCTGCTGTATATATAATACAGGATGCTCATAGTCTCCTTCCATACTGGAAAGGAGTCTTCAGTGTGAATGATGTTGGGATTTAGCCGAGGAGACTTAGTGTTTGAGGGCCTAACTCAGGCTGGTTTCTTCCAGAAGAGTCCCTGAGGAAAGCATTAAAATGAATGTAATTTATTTACTTAAGAGAATATGCCTAGTGGTATCAGAACAAAGGAGGATTAAAGTTTTAAAAAAAAAAAGGTACAACTTCAGGCTCAGTCTAAGCTCACACCTGATTCTATGGGCTGGACCTCTCCTGCAGGAAGGTATTCTGCAGTTTAAGGGAAGGAGAGTGGGGTTCAACAAGAGTCAAAATAACTAAGCTTTTATATTTCCTAAATCCAACTGCTAGAAGCAAGGTGCAGGATTCCCTGAAACACCCCAACTCTGAGGTCACCTTAGGTTCTCTGGGTGGTGAAGAGGCTTCATGGATCCCAGGGAAGTTGTCTGAAGGTGGCAAGTGAGCCCAGCATTAAAGACCACAGAAGCAGAGGGCTGAGTGCAAAAGCTGGAACAGGGGATGGCAGGGACCCTGAGCAGTGAACGAAAGGTACCCACCACATTTCCAACTGGAGGTTTATTGATGTAGTATGAGGTTCTATATCACAGTAAGTGTGTGTGTGTGTGTGTGTGTGTGTGTAGATGGGTCTTGCCCAAACATTCTCAGATTTGGGGTCCTCTTTCTGCAGGCTGTTATGGCTGGTTTGGTTTTCATCATTGTTGCTGATTTGGGAGTCTTCTCTTACCCTAGGGGGCTCCTCTTTTTAAAGATAATTTCTTGTACTTGTTAAAGAGGCCAAGATAAAATATAACTTGTAAGGAAATGTACTGGCTTGTTTCTATTGAAAGGGACAGATACTTCTTATATTGCTTTTCTCTACTAATAAATTAGCAGTTAGGTGACAAAATGGTCCCCATAGCCAGATGGGAACTCAAAGTTTCCTCTTCAGTTACAAGTTTGGGGATTTAGTACTTGTGCTCATCACCACAGACTTTGACAGGAACAGACATTCTTGATCCTAAAATCTGCATTTCCATTTCAGCTCTTTTTAATTAAATCATTAATCTCTGTTTACGTATGTGCATGTTTGCCTGCTTGTCTGTATGTGCACCACTTGCTTACAGGTACCCAGGAGGCTCGAAGAGGGTATCAGATCCTGGAATTGGAGCAATAAGAGTTTGTGCACTGTCTGATATGGATGCTGTGGACTGAATTTGGGCTCTCTGCAAGAACAGCCCATGCTAATCATGGAGCCACTTTCTTCAGTCCCCTGTTTAAAATTTATTTCATTTACAGTCCAGGTATCCTATTGAGCTGCAAGTCTGGGCTCTCTATAAGGTCTACAAATCAATCCCACCCCAGTGGGACACTAGCCCTGGGTATATTCCTTCCCCCAAGTATCTCAGTAAGTGGCTTTTATACTTTAGACTAAGTCAGGATTCTCAGGGTGAGCTACCAATCCCCCTATTTTGAATCCCCACCCACTTCTTTTATCCCTCTGCACCATCTGGTCTTGGCCCAGGTCTTTCTGGTTTTACCTTCCTCCGGTCTCATGCTGCTGTTCTTCTCCATTACCAGCTCCATTAGGAATGCTCTTTCATCTCTCCTGTCCCCTTTCCTCCTTCTCCATGGTCTCCCTCTCCTTCTCCCTCCCTTTCTCCTCCACACCCATCTGTCCTGCTTCCTGTCTCCTACCTCTCACTTTACAGCGAGCCATACTCGATCATTTTCTGTGCCTAGAGCTTGCCACTCTAGGTCTCAGTTTGGAATGCTATTCTTCCTTCACACCCCCTGCTCCCATCTGCCTAGCACACATCTGCTTGTGTTTCAGGGCTCTCTGCTCTGCCTGCTTCTTCTTGCCGGGGCCTCGTCTATTGCACCATGCTCCAATTCCAGTGGAACTGGCAGATTTCCTATCTGAGCTTCGCCTCAATACATTGTTGTAATGGCAGTTTGCTCCTGCTAAACTGTAAGCACCTCGAGGGCAATGTCTCTTCCATGTTTGTCTAAAGACTCTGGTTTCCAGCTCATAGGAAGACAAAAAAAAAAATACCATTGAATGAAGAGTGGACTCTAAATAGAGTCCCACCTGTGAGTAAATACAGTGGAATCATGGCAGCAGAATGCATGTGGTTTCACGGCAGTGGTCGAAGGCAGATCGCTCTGTTTTCTGTAATCTCCTGAGCCCAAGTTTGTATTAGTAAACAAGTCATGTGGCTCTTCTTTATAGTGTGGGCTGACTGTTTCAGGACAGCCCAGTGCTGGCTAGCTTCCTTAGCAGTTTGTGAAAATAAACCTAATGAAACGATCTCCCTTTTCCCAGTGTTGGCACTGGCCCCAGTTTTCTTTTCCCAGAGTATTTTTCCTGGTTGGGCAACATGCCATATGCTATAGCTGTTAGGCATCAGTGTACTCTGAAGCCATCAGAGGTCAGTCTGGAATTCCAAACAGAAGCCCAGTCCTGAGTTCTGAGACCCAGAGTGAGATGACCGAGACATATCCCACTCGCCACCCTTCTGGCTCTCCGTGTTTCTTGCTTCCTGTGGCAAGTGTATTTCAGACACTCGAACTGTCCTACTTCCATACCCAAATCAGGGAATAATGAATTGGAGACAGAAAAGTAATTCAGGACAGTACTTGAGCTTTCTGTACACATGCTCGACCCTTGTTTGAGTCAAAGCCACAGAGGCATCCTGTCAAAGAGCAAGAGATTGTATTAATAGCAAAATGCTACATTCAATCAGTCAATTAAAAACAAAGCAAAACAACCTCCATCTCCTTCTTCAGATTACCTATTAATTTCAGATGAAAAAGCCCCAGGCAGTAAGAAAAAAAACTGACCTGTGTACTAAGAAGATTGGATAGCTAATTCAGAGTAGAAATGGCTTGGTAATGTTCAGTTGTCATGGTAGAAAGTAAGTCCTGGACAGTCTGCTTCCACAGTACTATCTAAACTTGTAAAAATACCAGAGAGGCAGAAAGGAGGACTAAATTTAGACCTGTATTTAATGCATTCGAGAGCATGATTCATTTCTCTCCTGCCTTGGTACAGCCTGGGAAATCTGAATATATAGCAGGATGCCCTGGAAGTAAGAAGAAGTCTCACCCAGCAAGAGGCTAAAGAATGTCAGAGATACCCTGTCTCTTAATAAAGGTGAACTTCTAAGCGACCTACTCACAAAACTAGATTTCTGAGCTGATGAAAAGCCATCCATTTTAAATTTTGTTCTAGTCTTGGTGCTGACATTGCTGGGAATTTATTGATTCTGTTGTTTTTCTCCTCTTTTAGTGGGTTTTCCACCCAAGCACCTCTGGGGTCCTAGCTAGCTCTAAGAAGACATGCAGTATAGGTCACCCTAATGAGACTTCCCAGAAGAATGTTGTAATTGATATTGGTGAATTTAATATAATGTATTGAAATAACTATTTTGTGGCACTGGGTATTGAATCCAGAGTTTCCTGTGTGTAAAGTAAAACTCTACCACTGAGCTACAGCCAAAGGCCAATATTGGTATAACGCCCCAGAGTCTAAGTCACTGTGGTAGCCCTTAGCTGGGGCTTAGCAAAGTAATATGTAGCATGGATATTCAATGTCAATGACAGGTTATCTGAAAAAAAAAATCAGGTCAAGTATCATATATAGCATTGTCATTCAAAGTCAATTATAGGTTATATGAAAACAAAGCAAAACAAAACAAAAAACAAGCAAATCAAACCCCAACTATCAACCGACCAACTAACCAGCCAACAACAGCAAATTCAATTCCCAGGAATCAGATCAGCATGAGGCTCAACCTCCAGGGTAAACACGGTTACCGTCCCTTCTTTGTTTTCATATTCTTCTACTTCCAATGACATTCTTGCAGCCCTCTGCTTTCAAATCTGAAGCAAAAACTATCCTCTCAGATAATTTGTACTAAGGCTGCTCTATCTGTTATGTTAGTCCAAAATGGCGTAGAAAGAAAATGTACTTGTTATTTTGTGATTTTTTTCCCACAGGGTTTTTTTTTTTTTTCTTTCTGTTTTTGCTTTTTAAACTTTTTAGTTTTTAAGCACATTTGGAAAGTAACCTTACAAGTCTCATCCTACTGTCTTTGGCTATATAGGTAATTTCTGTCTAAATAACAGGAAAATAGATGAACTAAAAACCAAAAAAGTAACACTGCCTCCCAGAAGTGAGGGCTATTATAGCTGTCCTCCATTCTGAGGTCTGCTGTTGGTGTGAGTAACCCATTCTGAAGGTCCCATTGCATATTCACATTGATCAGTCCCAGTTAAGAAAGTGATAACTTCCCCCAACATGAAATGGGTCCAGCCACTTAAGTCAAAACAACTAGAGTTAGATATGGAGCACGTGCATCATGTTAGGAATGAGTCATCTGAGGTGCGTGTGAATGAGAAGAACTGGAAAGGGCTACAGGGGCACATCCATAGCATGGGCTTGGTAGACCCTGGGCAGGGAGGGCCTCAGGTCCGGGTGGATATGAGATCCAGTCAGCCTGAAGACATGCGCCACACACCAACCTGGACACGGCACAGAGAAAAGGCCACACACTGTAGGGCAGCGTCAATGATTTGTACCTTTCTCAAACAGTTTGGTACTAGTTCTTCTGGGAAATTTTGAAGAGACAGGTGGGAACTGGCACCCAATCTTCATGGGGACCCATCCTGTGCCATAGTATGGGCACTGAGTCATTAATAGGACAGTCATGTCCAGTGACCTTGGCTGAATGTTATTTGAGATTTGGGGACAACCCATCTAAGTCCATTTGAGAAAGGACGAATACTCTTTAGCACTCTACACAGAAAACTGGCTGATTTAGCTTAGAACAGAGTCTGCCATTGCAGCCAACTTCAGAACATCACAGAGGAAGAGGGCAGGGTCTCAAGAAGGTCATATCCTGTAAGGCGAGGTCAGGTATATTTTGAGATTTGGGGATCGAGATTTATCCTCACACACATAGAGTACCACAGATCTAATTCGCAGAGTGGGGGAATTTGTCTATATTCATACTCCAGTCACACAAAACACCTCTAGTCTGTCTTGGGGGGAGGTGGGATGGGGAGATTTTTGAGTTCTAAACTATAATCAGCCCTTCTTTTAAAACAGCAAATACTAAATCCTTGTGTTCAGCAGATGGTGGTGCTTGTTGCACTAGGCTGGGCTCCTAGTACAACGTCAATAAATGGCCACTTGTAGAGGGACAGACAGAATCCCATTTGTAAAATACAACCATACCGCCCCTTTCTTTCTCTCTTCCTTTCTCCCTCCCCGCCTTTCTTCCTCACTACATTGTCCAAATGCCCATAGGATCTCCATCTCATTCTATGGGAGAAAGGGACAACTCGAAAAGGCAAAATAATATAATAAAGTGGAAAAGCAATTTCCGGGGTGGGATGGAATAGCATGCTTAGTCTCTGAGGAAAATCGTCATAGTGAGCTTTTTAACTGTCATTTTGCCTGTAGGGACCATTTGAAAGGATGCTCTCTACAGGAAATTCCCATCCCTGGGAAACTGCCTTCCAAAGGCTGCACATTGTCACCAAAGATATCATAACCAGAGGATGGAGTTAAAATTCTTCATCCGTGAGCTGGCTAAGTCTCATGGAACAAATATTTGTTCCAATTAGGTGTTCCAAAAGCCTTGCTTGCCCCAGATAACATGTTTTCACAGAGAAAGTATATTTGTTCAAAATTCATCATGGAGGGGAAAATGACATGTTGCTATGTTCTGTTGCCAGGATACACCATGCTCTTCATAGGCCTGAGGACTCCAAAGCTCAGGTGTCCTTTGTCCTTGTGTTCCTAGGCCCCATTCTATCTGGGATGAGGAGGGAGAGTGGGGTGCTGACTAGACTCTGCTCCCACTCTGAATAAGCGATGTGGTTATGTGACCCTAATCTGTGTTCACAGTCCAGGGCTCAGATGGCTGGCCTGTCAGCAAAAAAATGTCTGAAAAATGTTAATTTAACAGTGTTGGAGGGTTGTTATTTCCAGATCTGAACTCCTCAGGGAAAATGAGAAAGAGCGGCTCCTGGGATTCAACTCCACACTGAAATGTGCTTCTCAGATGCTTTCTTCCCAAGTCATTTCCCGATGCCTGGTGTGCCCTGACATTTGGTCCAAATAAAATCCTGGAACAGACTCCTAGACTACAACTATCCTCCAGCTCCACACAAAAGGAGTTGTTTGTTGCAGAGACTCTGCATCTAGTAGGCTGAAGGTAGTGGGGGCTGCTGGCTCTTGGTCCACACTAAGTCATTTTATGATATAGATACCCTCCTCCAACCCTGGCATTTGCAGCAAATAAATCAGTCTACAACCTACGGGCATTTTCCATATTTCTTGGTAATGAATTCTGGCTTCATCTGTGTCTCAATAGCACATAACTTAAGACAATGAGAAAGGCTGTTGGGGAAGTTTTTAGCATGAGGAAAATGCCATACAGATGTTTGCCCTTAATCTTGAATTCTAATGACGAAATTGAGAATTGTTTATTTGTTCTAAAGTCAAACCCAAGGAATTTATTTCTAAAGCCTAGCAAGATGAGGGATAGGGTAAGAGTGGGTAGTTGTGACAAATATATTCCCAGTAATGAAATATAAAAAAACATGGCCTTAAAATTTTGAGTTATATGCAAGATTATATCATTTAAAATGGTTCATTTTTTTGTATCAAATTTGGTATAGTAGAAATCCATTCTTGTCATAGGAAGGACATACCTGAAGATACACTCAAGGCTATTTAGCTAAAATAGTATATTCACCTGCAGTGTTTGTCTCCACCAAGATAGCAAACTAGGAATCGGTCCTCTATCTTGAGCCATTTATTGAGGACAAACAAATGGACTTGGAAAAGACGTGACTCAATTGAAGTTAAAATACCTGACTTTGGTGTATGAGAATCATAAACTTGCTTACGGTCTATCTGGTCAGCAAACACTTCCCCATAAATCATCCAATAAGGCATGTAGAAGATATTCTTGGCCAGTTTCCAAGATGGCTCCTCATTGGGAAAGAGAATGGCTTGCCTGGCGACCCCAAAGCTCATCAGCACCACCAGCATAATGATGACAAAGTACATCATGTCTATCATCTGGAAGGGTGGAAAAGGAGAAACAGAAGAAAAGATGTGTGATTGAGCACGTGCCTAAGTAGGGAGTTGTACCTGCTTGGAGGAAAGATGGACGGTTGAAGCTGATGTTTACATACTGAATACTGACGTCAGTGGCTATTTTTTTTTTAAACAAGTGCATGCACAATGGAGCACCCTCATTTTTATGACCGTTTATAGAACATATTTCTATCTAAGTCTAGGAATGCTATTCCTCAGAATTTGGGTTCTCCACATGGTTCTAGCACCATTTTTTTAAAACTGTTCTGAGAGAAGGCAAGTCTCTTGTTTTGGTTTGTTTCTTCTTAGGAAAAAAAATTAGAATCAGGATAGTTGGACTATTTTAAGAACTAGTGCAGAGTGGTATATTCCTGCTCTTAGTTCTGAAATGCTAAGGCAGCACTGGAAAGCTCTAGAAAATAATATATTACAAATAGACCTAGGAGCTCATCCCATTGCTTGATTCCTTGCCACAGGCCTAGCTCTTACAGAATCACCCACTTCCTCCTTTATTTCTCTGGTAGGGTATCTTATTATAAAGGGTATTTTCACAGGTCTTAAAAACATGAGCTTCCATGAGCTAGACCAGTGCCTGTTGTTGACGAGATGGATTTTTTCCTTGATGTGCTTCTAAACTGCTTGTGACTGAATCCCTTTATAATGTTTCTCCCTTCACCCTGCCCCCACTTTCCTTATCCATGACTGTGCTTGTTTCAATGCTATGGTATTAGAGATCTGTTTTGTTCACCTGCTACATCCCTTTCTTATCCTCATTAAAACCTGATAAGTTTGCAATAAGTGGTGATTCCAACTGGCTCCAAACCCACTGTTTCTTTCTTTAAGAGACAGTCCTACTCATCTGCCTACAAAAGTGGGTGTGTTGTCTAAGCTAAGCTAGTGGTGGGATCTTATCCCACGGTACCATGGTGAGGTGGGCATGTGATACAAGACTGAGCCACCAGTCTGATTTTTTTTTTTTTTGAGACAGGATCTCTGCATGAGTCCAAGGAATCTTGGAACTCACTATGTAGGTGAGGCTTGCTGCAAACTTTGTCATCCTCCTGCTTCAGCCTCCAGTGTGCTGAGATTATAGCCTGTTTTATCATTTCTTTAAAATGGAAGTAGAGAGAGAAACCCCATTTTATTCCTTGTAATGTTCATTCTGTGTAATAATTTAGCATGTCAGAGGCTGAGTTCTCCCACCAGTGAATGAGACAGATATATAAGAGAAGGAGAGCTACCCCTGTCTGCCAGTGATTGAACTCCTGTCTCGAGGTAGTCTTTATGGCTAGTTCCACCTTGTCCTATTATAAGTCAGAATATTCTCCCACCCCAATGCTTCAACTACAGAGATTGATTTTCACTCCTTGCATCAAAAGGTCTGACACTAAAGACTTCCTCCTCTTGGATATTATAGGATAAGGGTGCCTACTCACAGATGATAATACATACTAATTATCAGTGATAAGGAAGGCTCCAAACTGTCTTATTGGTTATTGTTACTCTTGTGCTGGAGACTGAACCAAGGGCCTAGTGTACACTAACTACCCACTCCACTATGGACCTATTCTTGTCTCTAGCTTAAAAGAGAATACTCCATGACATGTGCTCCAGTCATGTCATTATGGGTACTTTAAGACACAGGGGCCTCAATACATTTTAGATCAATTAATACATTTTCAATACAACTTCAAAACTTGCATGATCTTGAAGTGAGACAAATTTCTCCAAGATTCCTACTTTTCATGTCCATCCTCACTGATAAATGCGAGTTGTTTCCGCCTCCAGTGAGTGGCTGCAGGTCTCTAAGGGCACCCCCTGGATGTCCGAGTTGAAACAGGTTTATAGGAAACCCAAGTCTGGTTTCACCTTCTTTCTCCTTTTTACTTTACAAAATGTGTTGATCACTTATTTACAGAAAGTTGTATCAATGAAGAAGCAGAGACGGGTCTTCATGCTGTGTTTGCTTCCATTGATTAAAAAGGTGGGTAGCATATGACTAGGTGTACTCACAAGACTGAGGACCTAAGCTGACCCAAGAAAACTCAGCCAGGAAATACAGAAATTGCACCAATTTAATTTTTTGGCATTTTTTTTTCAAAAAAAAAAAAAAAAAAAAAAACAACCAAAAACCAAAAAACAATTGATCCTAATACCTATCCACAAGGCCAAAACAGTAAAAGGAAAAACATTCTTTCAAAATGCTGAGCTCTCTCTATTTTAAAATCTTCACTGTCATAAAGGTATTAGGATCTGAACACCATTAATAGAAGAGAAGCAGACTTCTTTTGTTTTCGAAGTTAAATTATCCAGTGGGTTCAATGTTAAGATTTGGTCTCAGTCTTAGGAATACCTTTCAGAATGCTCTTTCAGAGAACATTCATGGCAGTGACGAAGCACATGCTCTTAGGTGCCAGACAATGTGGATTTTGATCTTGACTGCAGGCAAAAATAGCAACACGGGGGAAAAAAAATCCACCAAATAAATAAATAAATAAATAAATAAATAAAAAGTTTTTCCTGACCATTAAAAAAAGAGAGAGAAAGTTAGCTTAGTGGCTTGGGGCAAGTTGCTTAGTCCTTGTTTTTAAATGTTGTAAGTGGGATAACAATAACAATCACGAGATTACCTTTGACTAAGTGTGATAGCTATGCTGTATGCTCTTGTAAATGCTAGCATGTTGTTATTGGAAGGTCAGGATTTAGTCAGGAGTTTGAACCTTGTCTCTGTCTCTCTCACAGCCTGTTTGTTTAATTGATATATGAGGGTTCTAAGATCTATTCCATGGGGTATAACATGAGGCCGAGATGTGCCCACGTGGTGCCTGGCACAGTAACACATAGCTCCTGCTGTGTGGTCTCTATTCTGTATTATAAAAGTGGTTAGTACAAGGTTTTTCAGAATTCCCTTGAGAAATGAAATATGAGGGAATAGAGTCAGGGTTTCAAGTGATCCTGGACTCAGCAGATCAACAGGACTCCCAGAGGAGAAGCGGGCATGCTGTACTGTCAGGCATTAGATGAGCTGGTTTCTTCCGCAGGGCAAACGGAAAAACCATTTCAGAATGAGCACCTGGCGATGCTGTGTCTGGTCTCAGACATCAAGGCACATTGGGCTACCTGGGTGCAGATTACTAAAGAGGGACCTGTTAAATTGAGGCCTTTGCAGTCCGTCTGCTCACTGATAAACTCTAGAGGTGTCTTTTATCTACCTTCTGGGTCAATGACTCAATTATTGAACTAATTATCTTAAAAGCATGCTGTAAGAACTCAAAGCCCACAAATTTCCTAATTTCCTCCTTATGACTAATAAATGAAGTCATTCATAAGTTAAAAAGCAGAGATGGATGCATCACAGCCGCCTGCTCATTCCTTACTAAGGTTTCGCTCTACTCAAAACCGGGGTAATTACCCATTATTAAAATGATAGACATGGAAATTAAGATAATCTCACTGCATTAATGTAACTTTAGGTATTTCAGAGAGTTAAATGCCACCAAGACTTTCAAAAATGATTGACTTGGTTTGGATCTTTGAATAGTTTATCTGTTAAAATAAGGTAAGCATAAAAAAATTAATAATCCCCTGATATAGTGGTTCTTTACAGAGGGCAGTTTTATGCTCAGGGGACATCACATATGGTAATGTTTGGAGCCATCTTTGTTGTTCTAGCACATTCTCTCTCTCAGATGGGTGTAGTGTCAAGCTTGTAGTCCTAGCGCTTAGGAGGCAAAGGCAGGAGGGTAGTGAGATTGGGTCACATAGTGAGACACTCCTTAAAAAAATGAAAAAAAGAATATCAAAGTGGAGAAAAATTGGCCTGATTTCCCAGCTGTTACAGTTTGATAATTTTTTCTCATTTTACTTGGAAAAATACTTGAGAATCTCATAAAGGTCTGGTCTCTCCAGAAACCCTATAAACATTTTCCTATATAAGTTGAGAGCAGGAATCCATAGATCCCTTCCCTTAAGCCTACTCCACAGTGTCTGCCTTTAGACATAAGAATTTTCACCCAGATCTCAAATCCATTATTAAATGAAGACATAAGAGTAGAATAAACAAATGCCGTTCACCCCACCCTCTTCTCAAACAATATCAAGTTGAACTGGGTTCAGTTTGGGTAACTTAGGCTCCGGCATCCGACCTTTTCTTCTCTACGATGTGTCTGGTGTCATTTACCCTAATCAGTGTTGGTGTGGTAATTCCAAGTTTGTGTCCGAAGGGCTGGTTACATAGAACAATGGTGTTTATAAACTTTTCTTTCTCCATTGTCCCTTAAAAAACAATATAAACATAGACAAAAAAACATAACAAAGACAGACATAATTTACAACCAACCAACTAAGAGCCAGCTATTGTTCAGCTTGTGCCATTCCTAATCACCACAGCTTACAAAGCTCATTTATTGTTCATTGTTGCCTTAGACGGCTGTGAACTGAATATCAGAGAGCAAAGGAAATTTATTTTGAATTTAAAATTTCCTCTCTTTGTGTATATTTGCTGGTTCTTTTTTTTTTTTTTAAATAGGAAGATTTTTGGTGACTTAAGATGCACTTCAGTAAACGTCATACACAGATGTTTAATAAATACTGAATTAACAATAATGCCTAGAGGAAATCTTAGTGACAACAAACAGGGGCATCTATAATGCTACTCGGTTGTTTCAGCAGCATGTAGAATTGCAGGAGAGATGATAACAACGAGACTAATGATAGGGGTATGCTTGACTTTCCACAATGTCAGGAGATATACTTAGAGAAGTGGGCGTCAGGCTCTGGTGATAGCCCTAGAGTTTCTGGGGAAGGAGCTCATGAACTCAGCACCCTCACCCCACTCCTGCCACCAGCTTCACTTATGGGAAAATTCTGGAAGCTGAATATAGTCTAGAATGTTGAAGCCCTCAGCCATTTGTATGGCTTGCCCCTTGAGATTCTTTCCCCTCCCTCCCTCCCTCCCTCCCTCCCTCCCTCCCTCCCTCCCTCCCTCCCTCCCTCCCTCCTTCCTTCCTTCCTTTCTTCTTCCTTTCTCTTTTTCATTATTATGTATGTATGTATTTATTATGTATTATGGTATTTTTTTCCTGCACGTAAGTATGCATATCAGAAGAGGACATTAGATCTCATAGTATCACAGTTATAGACTGTTGTGAGCCACAGTGTGGGTACTGGAATTGAACACAGGTCTTCTGGAAGAGCAGCAGTGCTTTTAACCTCTGAGCTATCGCTCCAGCCCCTTTTCTTTTTTTTTTTCTTCCCTCCCTCCCTCCCTCCCCTTCCCTCCCCTCCCTTCTTCCCTTCCCTTCCCTTCCCTTCCCTTCCCTTCCCTCCCCTCCCCTCCCCTCCCCTACCCTCCCCTCCCCTCACCCTCCCCTCCCCTCCCCTCCTCCCTTCCTTCCTTCCTTCTTCTAGAATTAAAGGAGCAAGTGCCTTGCTTCCAGGAGCCAGGATTACTGGATAGTTTTCCCCAGTATTCATAAATTCCCTGGACTCAGATCCCACCTGTCCACCTCAGCTCAACTCAATCTTCCCTTTGTGGACCAAAACCCACTTTTAAAAAGATCTTTATTTGATCTTATTTTACCTTCAAGGCATTTGAGACAAGCTTTGCTATGTAGCCCTGGGTGGCCTGGAATCTGAGATCCTTAGCTTCCCGAGTATTGGGAATCTAAGTGAATAACCACACCCAGCTTTCAAAGTCACCTCAAAGCTCATCTTTTAGGAGTCTTCAAAATCTGTTAACACTTTTATCTGAGACCAAGTCGTCTCCAAACCTGGCCACGGTGAGTGTTCTGAGTGAACCCATGGTGACCTGTGGTCCTTCTGTCCTTTGTCGGTGTCTCTCTGACCACCTTCCACCCTCCTTCCTCTCCCTCTGTTCCAGTCTCAAGAAATAGCATTTTTGTCCAACCTTTCTTTTTCTTTTGGAGAAAGGCTTTTTCTGTGTAGCCCTGGCTGTCCTAGAACTAGCTCTGTAGATAGGGCTGGCCTCGATCGCAGATGTCCACATGCCTCTGTCCCCTGTGTCCTCAGATCAGAGGCCTATGGCACCACTGCTCAGCTTTGCTCTACTCTTAAGTCCCAGCCTGACAAAGCAGGTGACTTTTCCATATACTTCAGTTAGGAAATAGGTGGCTGGTAATTAACTTTTTTTTATATAGCAATTATAGTCAAATTCACAAGCCACTCAATGGGAATTTAAAAACAAAAACACTTCTGGGGCCTATCTCATGCAGACCTCGGCAGCAAATCCAAATGAATCAGGTATCTCTTTTTATGATCATGGCTCTGCCTCTGAGAATGTGTAACACGAAACCAAATGACCTTGCTTACCATTTTCCCAATCATCATTACATATGGGCCCAGATACTTGTTCACGCCGAAGATGTCTAGCAAACGGATATACCAATAAATGATGTTCACACAGTAGATGACCCTCCCGTCACTCCTGAAGGGCTGGTCTTGAAGACGAAGGATCATTCCCACCGAGAAGAGAAGGATGGCGATGAGGTCTGTGACATTCCAATACTCCTGAAGCCACACCTTCACCTTCTGCAGCAGCTTGCCTGGCTCCGACATCAGAATCTACAAGGCAGCAGAGAGGGCTTAGGTCTGGCTTCTCCTATACTTTCAGCTTAGCTGGAAAGTGCTTTCTTTGTTTGTTAGCTGACATATAAGAGGCTATCTGAACCCGTGTCTACTTGAATATGTGTATACTATGAATTCACAATTGAGCTAAGTTTAGGTCATCAAATGCTCACAGTCTAGAAGCAGATGTAAACAATAGGTTTGATCCTTGGAATTGTCTGAGGCACTGCAGGCTTTTGCTATAACATTATGGATTCCCAACACATTGCAGAGCTACAAAATCTTCATCACAGTAAACAGCTCTTCAGTACTGAGTGACATGGGCCACTCTTACAGGACAGCCCCATTCCTCTTGCATCACCAAATCTCAACCCCATTAGTGGCTTCTCACCAACACCATGGTAGCCACTGAGTTCTAAGTCCCATTAGATCAGCACATGGTGGCAGCTGTTTTCTAATGGCATCCCTGTCGTCATTATGACCACCAGCCTACCATTTATTTTCTGAGGAACACACAGTCCGCTCTTTAAAGATCTAAACCATGATGTGGTCAGTGATTGGAGTTGTATGTGAAAGCAAAGAATCATTAAGCAGTACCCCAATGTGGGTTCTTTCATTACAGGTAAATTATATTCCATTTCTATAGATAGGTAGGATAGATAGATAGATAGATAGATAGATAAAGATAGAAATGTAGATCTGAAATCTGCCCGGGTAAATGGTTGAGTTCCTTCTCTGCTCCATCACTGCTAAGCCATCCCTTAACACAGGCCTTGGAATCCCAGGACCTAGTAGACCAGTGGTTCTCAACCTTCCTAATGTGTGACTCTTTAATACAGTTCTTCATGCTGTGGTGACCTGCTCAACCATAAAATCAATTTTGTTGCTACTTCATAACTGCAATTTTGCTACTGTTAATGAGTCACAATACAAACATCTGCGTTTTGTGATGTCGTTCCATCCTCAAGGGGACAAAACCCAAGGTTGAGAACCGATGCAGTAGAGCATCATGGGGGAGTGGAAAGGGAAGTGAGATTCATATGACCCAAGAGTTTTCAGACCTAGCTCACTTTTCTAGCTGTGGCGTACCAAACAATTGCTCAATGTTGTTTCCCAGACCTGTAAACGGGGGATGGATGGGATCATGGCTGCCCTTGACCTCACAGACTTGTGGGAGAACTGGGTGAGATAACGTCTACTAAGGCTTGCTGTAAACAGTTCCATAGTATTAAGGGATTACTGTGGCTCAGCTCTGGTGACTACATGCAGAAGTATGCGCTAAAGAGAATAGGAAGGCAGCACATGAAACCACAGCCTTCCTTGTGTTTGCTTGGGAGGCACGGAAGCATGCAAACTTTTCCATGCTTCCAGGACCTTGCGTCTGAGTTCCCAAGGGCTTGTGTACCAACCACAAGGAGGCAGAAAGACCAGTGCTTGCGAGAGTTGTCACCCACTCTGTTGAGCCTTTCCTTACAGAATTCAAAGTAAGGACATGAGGATAGGGGAGAAAGGTGACCACACCAGTTGCAGAGAAAAAGGTCATGCACAAAAATGGCCACAACCTCACTTCCCACATCTTCCACAGAGACAAGTACTCTTCAGCTGACCCCGTCCTGACCCAGCATCGGAAGCCCCACCCTGCCTGCCATGACATGCAGCTTCATAAGAAATGGATAGCCAGGCCTGGAGGTTGCTGGCAGCCCGCCCACTTGGCAGCTACTCTAGAACAGTCCGAGGAGTACAGGCTGCTCCCTGTCTTCTTCCAGCCTAGTCCTGGACAGCCTCCAGTCTCCACACTCCAGTCTTTCCCTCCTCTGCTTGTGATGGGGAAGGAATATGTGGCTGTATTAAGTCTCCTGAACGCCAGCTGGCATCACACAGCAGCAAGGGCCTCTAGCGGGAGCAGGCTCAGTTCTCAGAGCTACACAAAGTCTCAGGCAAATTTATTACTGTTTTTCAGCTTACTGCTCAAGAAACGGAAGGCCCTGTGAATGGCAGAATCCAGCGCAGAAAATTGGCTGCAGCAATGCAAGACATCTCCCTGTCTTAGTCCCTTAGTCATTTAATCCAGTCTCTAGTCAGATGAGACTTATATACCACTCTCAAGCTTCTAGGATGGGGGAATGTTAATTAGAATAAAAATAGCACCTAAACAGCTCCAGAGAAAGGTGCTGAATGCAAAGTGTGTGTGTTTGTGTGTGTGTGTGTGTGTGTGTGTGTGTGTGTGTATGTGTGTGTGAATCTCAGTGCAATCAAATTTAATAGATACCACATCTTTCTTCTTTGGAAAACATTCCAGAGATGAAATTCAATAGGGCGAGAATCTATGAAGCTGTCTAGGTGACAAAGGTGGGCTTGTGGGTTTTAACAACTGGCTCTGCACCCTTTGGTACCCACCCACTGTAATAAACCAGGATTGTTCTGGAGCTCCCAGCAAGCAGACTTGACAGGATCCTTTCCTACCGAAAAGGCCCGCCCACTCACTGCAGTTTGAGGGATCTCGCAGAGTCACTTCACCTTGCAAGCCTGCCTTCCTGCAGGTTTTCTCTGGTGAGGTTGGGAGTGTGTGTGGAGAGCACCGAGCAGGATTGCTGCGCCCTCTTGTGGACTGTTTCTTGACCACATAGATTTTAGAAGCTCTTGGAATCTAAAGGGCAGCTGGGGTTAGCTTTTCTTTTTTGTTTTCTTTTTTCTTGGTTCGTTTCTTTTCTTTCTTTTTTAAAAAAATCTTAAGTGTTTGGAGAAGTTTTAAGTACGCAGAAAACACTCTCCATGGTAAATGTGGATCCCTACAAAGGTGCTTAAGTGGTGGATTTGATGTTGACACGTTATCACTCAGAGACTACAGTCCACATCAGGGTACATTCTATGGGTTTGAACTTATGTGGAATGATTTGAATCCATCACTAGAATAGCATACAAAGTATTTTGTGCCCTTAGGAGCCCTGGGCTTCACCTACCATCATTCCAAAGTCCTACCCCTGGCAACCACCAATCTTACTGGTTCCATAGTGCCCCTCCATAAGTTTCCCCAAAATTTTATGTCTGGAATCATACAGACTGTATCCTGTTCAGATTTTTTTTTCTCTTCATAATACACACCTATGTTTTCCCATAGCCTCATAGCTCATTTCTTTTTTAGCACTGAATAAGATGTCCTGTCCATGTGGTTAGCTTTAACTTCAAACACTCATATAGGGGTGGCATTTCTTAGGCTATCTGGAGGTAGGTGAGGAGAGAGGCTAGTACATCCTCACCCTGAAATACCACAACTGTGTGTCCAACCTCTATGGTGCTCCCTAGGGGTGGAAGGCTGGCAGACACCCAGCATGTGCATGATAGACATCAAGAAGGAACCAACTCAAGAATAAACTGAATAAAAGGATATACACAGAGAAGTCATTTCTCTCTGCTCACCATGTGGGTTCTGGGCATTGAACTCAGGGAATTGGGCTTGATGGCAAGTTGCTGAAACACATTTGGAGAGGTGACACTGGATTGGTGGACAACGTCCAAGGAGATCCCAAGTAAGGGGGTGAAATGGGAGTTAAGAATAGCAAAATTTAAGAGTCATTTTCACAGGGATGAGAAGACAGAGGTGTAAATGATATCGAAGGCCAATGGAGAATGTCTTGGGGCAAAAGGCATGGAGCAGGAAACAGACTTAATCCCCTAGGAAACCTCTCTAGGTTTGGCAAAGAGGAAAGCAGCGCCCTCAGCAGCATTCCAGAACACAGGTTGGGGCTCAGTTTGGACCCCAAGCTCCCCTCTTGGATTTTCCTCCTCAGATATGATGAGCCAACATCTCCCTTCCGTTTTCATTTACGAAGTCATTACCTCTCTCATCTTCTCTATTCCCAGAGTGAAAATGTAGGAGATGACAATCCATTCCTGAGTGGAAGGCCAGCGCTCCATCTTCACTAACACGATGTAATTGAAGAGCATCAGGTATCCAATATATGCCAGCTGCAAGGAAATACAATACAGTAGTCTAACTGCAGAGGCCTGGGAGCTGAGTCCCGGGCTACACCGCTGCACTATGGCAGCACAGGTTAAGGTCAGTAAGCAGGGAATCCATGACAAATGAGATCTAGAGTTTTAAATATCAAAGAATATTTATTTATTTTCTGTATGCATTCCTGTGGGGTCCTAGGACAGTTCGTAGACGCTGCTTCTCTCCATCCACCATGTGGGTTCTGAGGATTGAACATAGGTCACTGGGATGATGGCAAGAATCTTTACCTGCTCAGCCATCTCTTCCCCACATAAGCTTTAAAGGCTATCACAGTTAAAATAATTTTATTTGCGAAGTTAGTTTTGACCCTTATATGTGCCTCTGGGGCTCAACCTTGCACCTTTTGTTACGTGTATGAATCTGTGTGACAATCACCAGCTGTTGTTTTGTGTGTGTGTATTTGTGTGTGTGTGTTCATGTGTGTGTATGTTCATGTATGTATGTGTTTGTGTGTATGTGTGTTCATTGTGTATATGTTCATGTTCATGTATGTGTTCATGTGTATGTATGTTCATGTATATGTATTTGTGTATGTGTGCCTGTGTGCATATGCATGTGTATGTAGTTGTCATGTGTATTCATGTGTATATATGTTCATGTGTTGTTCATGTGTATGTATGTTCATGTGTATGTGTTCACGTATGTGTGTGTTTGTGTGTATGTGTGTTCATTATGTGTATGTTCATGTATGTGTATGTTCATGTGTGTGTTCATGTGTATGTATATTCATGTGTATGTGTTATGTATGTGTGTGTTTGTGTGTGTATGTGTGTTCATTATGTGTATGTTCATGTGTATGTGTTTGTGTGTGTGTTCATGTGTATATATGTCATTGTTTATTGTGTGTGTGTGTGTTAGTGTGTGTGTATGTGTGTGCATGTGTGGTGTGTGTATGTGTGGGGATGTGTATGTGTGTTCATGTGTGTGTATGTTGTTCATGTGTATGTTAGTTTCATGTGTATGTTTGTGTGTGCATGTGTGTGTATATTTGTGTGTATGTGTGTTCATGTGTGTGTATGTTCATGTGTATGTGTTCATGTGTGTATGTATGTGCGTGTTTGGGTATGTGTTCTGCAGTTCTGACTTAGAAAAGAACCTGGCCTATCAGGGCTGTTCTTGCTTATGCAAAGATGTGGCTTTCCATGATAGGGTGACACTTATTTTTAAAATGCTATTTATGCCGGGCGGTGGTGCGCACCCTTTAATCCAATTGGAGGCAGAGGCAGGGGATTTCTGAGTTCGAGGCACCGGTCTAGAGTAGTTCCAGGACAGCCGGCTACTCAGAGAAACCTGTTCGAAACCAAAAAAAAAAAAATGTATTTTTTAAATTTATTGAAATTATTTTTAACATAGATTAACTTATTTCCCCCTCATCCCTGATAGTTCCCAGGTAGATTTATATCTACCAAGAAAGAAAGAAAGAAAGAAAGAAAGAAAGAAAGAAAGAAAGAAAGAAAGAAAGGACACAGATAGTACTTATAAGTTGGTGAAACTACAGTGTAAGTAGCCTAGATTTAATCTCAAGGCTCCACTTCTGAGCTCTCCTGAGTTTATAATGTCTCCCTGGTGTCTTTGACCTGGAGTGGTCAGCTTCCTAGGGAGGATTTTACCTGTTTTTCCACTGTACTATCAACCTGCCCTACCCTGATTGGAATATTTGAGTTTGCTTTCTGCTTCTTTGAAATAAAACAAGAGAAAATAAGGCAGTTTATGGGAAGGCTTGGGGTGTGTGGCCTGTTGTGTACCAGAGTGGATCAAACCCTCCTGAGGCTCCAGCATCTGGAGTTTGAGTCCTCATGCGACTGGCTGAAATGCTAGCCATGGGCTACACTCCTCAGGGCAAAGCTTGGAGTCTATTCCTGAAAGATTCAATGATGTCAATGTGGGAAGGAAGAATTGGTGGCACTCATGCAGAAGAAAATTTACCCCAAGGGGAATGGCAGATGAGCGAAACCTCCTGCAGGCAATGTTCCCAGATGAGCAAGGCCCTGACTGGCCTCAGGGGCTGTAAGAGGGAACCCAGAGTGAGCTGATCCTTGGTGGGTCATGTGGCAAGGTACAGGGCAGCCTGTGGGTGGGAGGACTGAGGATATGAGGAGCTGAAGACATTGGGTGACCTTGGGACTGTAAAAGTAAGTTATGTGGCAGAAGCCACAGACTGGCTAGCAGAATCGAGATGAGGAACCAGAGAGATGGTGTCTTATCTACCAATGGGCTCCTTCCTTCATTTTATAACTTGAATAGACTTTTAATGTGAATCAACGGTAGCCCTGACTACTGACATTATATTGTTGACACATGCCCAGGTAACTGCGGCACAGAATTCCCTTCCAGATTTTCTTTTCCTGAGTCTCTCTCTCTCTCTCTCTCTCTCTCTCTCTCTCTCTCTCTCTCTCTCTGTGTGTGTGTGGTGTGATAGGTTATACATAATAGACAAGCACTCTATTGTGGAGAGCTACTTCCCAGCCCTTCGTCCATCTGAAGTAAACAATGTCACATCTGGAACAATCAGTCCGTGACAGAGTGAGTGTTACAGCTGCCGAGAGTTAGCTGAGCTCCTCCACCAGGTGATTTGATTTTTACATCCCCACAACTACAGTCACATTAATCCTTGCCTTAGGTATCCACACCTCCCCTTGTCAGAATCACCAGTGAGCTGGGCTTCTCATGAATCCAGCATTCTTTTTTTTTTTTTTTTTTTTTTTTTTTTTTTTTTTTGTGTGGTTTTCAAGAAAAGGGCTCTCTATGTGAGAGTATCCCGGCCTGTCCTGGAACATCACTCTGGGATAGCCGTGCAGGCTGTAACTCAGATAATCCCCTGCTTGACATCCCAAGTCTGTACATTAATCTGCGGTGCGCCACCCCAACACCGAGCAGGGCCCATGAAAGAGGCATTCTTTAAACATTGGTTCCAAGTCTGACTTGGTCCACATGGGTTCAGATTACAATCAAGAACACACTAACTTTGCTCTGCACTCCAGTACACATAGACAAGGCAGTAAGACAGTGAGCAGGTAAAACTGCCTAATACCCTCTGTTCCCTTTGGCCTGGAATTGCTTCTATCCTAGTCACTTTTTCCTTTTATTGAACAAATAAAATTCTGTTGCCTCAAGGTGGGGTGAATCTTGTTACATGCCCTGGTTTTTAATATTTTGTGAGGTTTAGTGCAAAATATTCCAAGGCATTGTCTCCTCTTGTCACATGTTCACCCAGTGACATATGAACTCATTTTTTCAGAAATTCTTCATTTTAGAGTTTAAGTAATTTCTCTAAGAGAGTCCATCTTCTGTACTCATGTCTAGTGTATTTGGAGGAAGGAAGGTAGGCAGAGTAACTTGGGTTAAGTTTCAGCTCATGCATGACATCTCGTGTAAGTTATCTAACCTGCTAGCGGCCTCTGGGAGAATCTGAGGTAAGAAGGTCAGGAGTTTGAGCAAAACCTGAGTGAGACCCTGGCTTAAAACAAAAACAAAACTCAAAACCAAAAGTGCAGTGGATGATTCCAGTGATCTTGCTATGGAGGTGCCAAGGCTGAGAGCCACTGGCCAAAGTATGTGTGATGCAAAAGCAATGGGGCTAAACATTGTCTGACGTGATCAAGGAACTAAAACGGTGGGACTGTTGAGCACCAATGAAGAAGCCAGGGCAGACAGATGGTTGGAAGGCTAAGTGGGGTCAATGTTCATCCAAGAGATGCTTAATTCTTTACACAGTTCCTCCCATCAGTTTCTCCTATGCTTCGGACCAGGAATTGGCTAACATTTGCCAGAAGATCACAGGATGAATCTTTAAGGTTGTATAGGCCAACAGGGTTTGTTTGTTTGTTTTTGTGTGTGTGCTCATAGTTAATGTTGTTTTGTTGTAGCACATATGTGTGTCCAGGTATAATAACCGTTGAAATTTGAACTTCATATTTCACAAACTATTATTTTTAAAAAGCTATTTCGATTTTTTTTAAAGGTAAAAACAAAACAAACAAACAAAAATCAGGCTGGGGTTGTAGCTCAGTGGTATAACACTTGCCTACCATGCTTCAGGCACTGGATTGGAGGCACGGACAGTATAGAATAAATGGAAGAAAGAAAGAAAGAAAGAAAGAAAGAAAGAAAGAAAGAAAGAAAGAAAGAAAGACAGACAGACAATGAGCTTTAGTCTGTAGACCTTAAGAGCAGAGTTTCTTTCTGGCTATAGGTTTTTAATCTATTTTTGGCTGTGTTAACTGAATCAGAAGAATAGAAGGAGAAGGGCAGATGTGGGCATGAAAAGGAAGTACAAATGTTATATTGATGAGGCCGTTGTCAGCCTCAGGGAGATCGTTTGGGAAGCATCTGGAACCTTGCTTAACCATAGTAGCTGCTTCTGGTGTCAAGTGGACAGATGACTCTGGCATTGATTACCTCTCTGAAATGTGACTAGTTTAGGAATAGCACTAGTTACTCCCACATTGTAATTACTGGTCCAGAGACTATTGTGAGTGTTTTATATACTTCAACACATTAATACTCATAAAATAGGTGGGATTATTATCCCTAACTTATAGAAAGGATGGACAGAATGGGAAAGTAACTTGTTTGGTGTCACACAGCACAGAGGGCTGTAGTCACAGCCCTGCTGCGTTGTAAAAACATAAACTGGATATTTGAATGTATGCTATTCTGTGGTGGAGATGATTTCATAATGTCAATGCATTTGAAATTTTGTTTTACTAAAAATGAATATACATGCAATGTGTGTGTGTGTGTGTGTGTTTGTAGTCTCTCATACTCCGTTTAGATCATCCTTTAAAGTAGTGACTTTTAACCAGTGGTAGATTTTAATCTCACAAATGCCTGGAAACATTTTGGCTGTCCTCCATAAAGGACAGAGTGTGCTACTGGCATCTGGTGGGCGCAGACCCGGGATGCTGCTGCATGTCAAGGATTTATACTTGCTAGAATATCACCAGTGCAGAGGATGTAAAGTCTTTCTTTCAAGGCAGTGTTAAATATTTGCATACTGGACTGTGCAGGAAGCAACTTACATGGTCATTGGAGCGTTCTTGTGCTCAGACCTAGATTATCCTGTCGTTGATTCTAATGAGGCTCTGCAGCTGGCTGTGAGAGAGTCTAAAAATATAGACACATTGTCCCTTATCTATGTCACTCTAGTGGGTTGGACAGAATTAGAGATGGGCAGGCCAACGGTCGTGTCAAGCTTCAGCGGTTCTTAACCTGTGGGTCACCACTCCACTGGAAATACCAGATTTTTACATCACAGTTCACACCATTAGCGAGATTGCGGCTAATGAGTAGCAATAAAATTAATTTATGGTTGGGGGGTCACCACAACATGAGGAACTGTATTAAAGTTCATAGCATTAGGAAAGGTTGAGAACCGCTGGAAGATGTCATTGGAAAGGAGAAAAGAAACCCAGCTATGTCTCTTTCTACTACATCAGATGCTATTTCAGGGAGCCCATGGCTTTGCAGGCAGGAAGTGTATGTAGGGTGTGATTCCGAAGAACCCTGCCAGGACTGCGGTTTTCTTTCTTTGAGCTGCGTGATGTTTAATCGTGTCTGAGTGAGAAAGTGTGACAGGTTGGAAGTTGTGACTTACGGACACTGTCTGTCCCCAGAGGTGCTACATCTACACTGTGCTTCAGCCTGATTCACCAAAGGTTCCTTTGAAACCCAGGATGGGCACCTGTAATGGCCACTCTGTCCTAGATCTCAACAAAGGAGAGTGTTCTGAAAATAGACATTTGCTTTCAGGTTGAACTAAACCCAAACACATCTCACATCTGTTTCTATGACTCCTCACCCCTGTCAGTCCTTTACTGTCCATGGCAAGGAGAAAGGCAGTCCATGGAAGCTGCTCACCAAAGTCCACAAATCTTGCGAAGCTACTGGAAAACCAGTCTCACTGAGCTTGCACCCTGCACACGTGATACTTATGACGCCGCTCAGTGAAAACCACACCGGCGCCTGAGCCAGGGACATCTCTCCTGTGGCTAGCCATTTGGAAAGGAGAAGGAAAAGTGCTTACAGTGTAGAACCAGAACTTCACGATGGGTGCGTTGTAGAACTCATAGATTTTTCGGCCCACGGGATTAGCCGGTGCCTGCTTTGAACTTCTTCTTCATCTTTCTTTCTGGATGACTCCCCATTGCTCGCCCCAACATTGCCTATAGTGGTAGAGAACAGAGACCATCATCGCTGGCTCTTTCGGCCATTTTGTAGATGGGGAATGGATCCTCATGACATCTGAGAGCTCACAGAACCCAAGAATATAAAAGCCCAACACCCCAGACATATAAAGCCATGCCTTTCCTATGTGTGAGTTTGCACCATTTTAGCATAAACTGTGTATTTCTTCTGCTGAAAATAGAAGGCTTGGGGAATATGTTTTGAGCTTTCTTTTCTTTTATAATCTGGACCTTCTAAGGTAGGTAGTAGATTACACGCTGAGTTCTGAAAGGGATAATAAGTGGTGTTTGGGAGGCCAGGCTACAGGAATCTGTCCCAATTCTATTACTTTCTTCCCATATGTATATGAGACATACTAGATATGGATTCAAATTCTGTCTATGGCTGTGCTACTGACTCTGCAGTCAAAGATCGATTGGACCAGAGTCCATCGTCTATCTAAAGAGCGGGAGTATTCAAGTAGTAAGTCATCTGAAGTGCCTGGAGTTTAGTTAGGGTAGAAATATCTTTACCCATATCAAAATACAGGCATTGGTCCTTCCGTTTAAAGCCCCATAAGATCAGAATTACTGCTGTTATCAGTATTATGGTAACGGCTGGGTACAGTGTCTTTCTCTGCAACCAGGTGGGCTAGGAGAAGGATTTGAGGTAGACCTGATCTGCAATTGTCCTCATCTCTAAGCTACTGGAGATCTTTATAAACATGGATTCCCCTGCTGGTCATCACAACAGTAGCCATATGAATAATGATGATCAAATATTGAAAATCAGCAGAATCTGAGAACAGGAAGACACACCCTGCCTGGGTAGCAAGCAACAGGATGTCACAGAGATGGCTGGAGAACCTAATAGTGAAGGCTTCTCGGCCTTGGATGACTCAGATGGGAGAGGGAGTTCCAAGATGAGCTTGTGGACTCCTGAGAAGGTTGCTTTCAGTCCTCTGAGAACTGCTTTCTTCAGCCATAAGTTGAGCTACGGTCCTTTCTTATGCAGTCACGTCTGGCACCTAATACAGTACTCAGGAGCTACTAGGTGTCTTTAAAGTCATCTAGGACCTTCTTGGATACTCTTGTCTCACCAGAAAGATATGCACACCATGAGAATCTATAATAGGACAAAGTACAGGCTCTAATCCTTTAATATTGTTGTAAGGCAAGGTTAGTTCTACAATGTGGGGAAATTGGACTTTTCTTTTTTTGTGCACATGTGGTGAACGTGTGATGTATGTTCAAGTTTGTACACATGTGCATACAGAGGCCAGAGGAGAGTATTATGTATGTATTCTGCTGTATCGCTCTCCCCTTTGTCCCCTTGATACATGATCTTTCACTGGATCTGGAGTTGGTCTGGTGGCCAGTAAATCCTGGTGAGCCTCTGGTCTCTGCCTACCCTTCCTGGCACTGGATTACAGGCACATGCAACCATAGCTGGCTTTTTGCTGGGCCTGGGGTTTGAACTCTGGTCCTCAAGCTTTTACAACATGCTCTCTTACCCACTGAGCCACACTCCTGCCCCACCTCCCAACCTGAGACTCATATGTGAGAACAGGATAAGGCATTATAGCTGCTCAGAATTGACAAGGATTTGAGATCAGACACAGTATTTGGCCCATAACTTTTAATTAAGAGATTTAATTATAGCAATGATTGCAATTTGCAGTGATGTTGAGGACAGGGATAACCACTACATGGTTTAGTTTTTTAGTCACCTGACATAACATATACAAATGTTAGTTCCAAGTATTTCCATGATTTCTTTATAGCCAGTCCATTCAACTGTATGATACTCAAAGATGATTTATGTGTATCCAGTAGTATTTCTGGGGAAGAAACTCCCATTCATTTGTATATCCTGGTGAGAAAGGTGCCTTGAGCTAATGGACAGGAAGATTTCACATGGCTTGATATCCATCAGTGAACAGAATCAATATTCTGATGGGTTAAGCACAGGAGAGTCCTATCAACATTGGCCTCTGGCCTCGAGAGACCCTGACTGTATGAGATATTTGTCCTAGAATTTATGTAACAATTATTCTCTTCCTGTCCTTCTTATTTTTATGCCAGTATCATGGTGCCACTTGGGGACATGACGGAATGAAAGTAAAGATGATTTAAGGTTTTTTTAGGTATCCTGAAGAGTGGACATCTTGGGTAAACTCTAGGGGCAGTGGCTTTCCTAGCAAAGCCCTGGACCTCTGCATGAGCTGAGACTGTCTTAGGCTAAAGTTCAGGCTGGCACACTGATTTGGCTGTGTAGGTGAAACAGAGCATTGCATCCTGCTTTTTCCAGTATCACTCACACACACTCAGGGGAGGGTACACTTGTAAAGTTTTGTTTTTCAGGCTCGCCATTTCATTAGCTCCAGCCTTAGCAGCCTAATTCGCTGATTCTGTTGATGTCTTTTCCCTGTGGTCAAACCTTTCCCTTAACATTGCTTAAAGCAGAATTTAACAGGGCTATGTATGTATAAAAGAAGCATTAAATAGCTGTTTAAAATAGAAAACAAAAAAATATTTTCTGGTGGAGGAAGAGGTTTGAACAGGGTCAAATATATGATTGCCCAGTGCAGATTTGAGACAGGTGTCAAAGTGAAGAAAGAGCCCCTGATGTAAATTAAGCTGCTAAAGGCTACAAACGTGGACCAAGTAGCGGCTGGATATTCTTAGGTGTCATTTTGGAAGCAACCAAGGATGTCCTAGTCTCAGAAAGGATGTATTCGTTTTGCTAGAAGCTCAGATATCAGCCTTTTGAAGGGAATAGTCTTGTCAACAAGCACCTTTCTCCAATCCTGTCTAGGTGAGATGTTCACCAGAGAAGCAAAAACAGACTTTGCCATTAGAGTGAAATGACAATGTGCCCTGAATGAAAGCCGTAGCCCACAAGTCGCCACCTTAATCTTCTCTGTGAGGTTTCTATTTAACATCACCCCTCCGACTCAGGTTCTCGGTGAACTGTGCTGGCTGGAATCTACTCATTAGCACTCATAGTCCCACTGTGCTCTGGGACTAGGGACACATCTTTTACAGTGGTTTCCTGAAGGATCAAAGTCCCTAAAGCTCTTAGGGGACAAGGGAAGCTCCTTTCTCTAATCCAGCCACAGAAAATACCACTCAGCTCCTGGGCTCTCCTCCCAGGATTTATGCCTGTGAGGGAGCCACACCTTACTTGATCTGGGACACCTGGCATCCCTTAGAGGCTCTCTACTCTGTGGCAAACCAAATCCACTAAGCAGGGCCATCTGATAATAGAAAATAATTCTCTCTCTCCCTTGACAGTTGGCAGAGGTTGTTAATATATAACAATAGCTAATGGAACATGTATACCTGGATTCTAATACCACCGTTACAACTAACCAGCTGGGCAAATGTGGGCAATTTAATCTCTGAGTCCTTGCTTTTTAATCTGTGAGGTAGAACAATGTTTACCTGGCAGGCATGATGTGTTCCCATGAGTAGTGGGGGTGGATAGAGTGTGCAGCACTTTCAACACCATAAGCAAACATTTATTAATGTTTTGTTGTTAGTCTAAGTTTACATCCATGTATCTAAGTGGTTACTCTATCATGCTGTCTGTCTGTCTATCCATCCACTTACCCATTCATCCCCTATCTATCTATCTATCTATCTATCTATCTATCTATCTATCTATCCATCCATCTATATATATCTATGCAACTATCTATCTATGATCTATCTATGTAGCTATGTGGCTATGTTATTTATCTATGTATCTATTTATGTATGTATATATGTATGTATGTATGTATGTATGTATGTATGTATCTATCTATCTATCTATCTATCTATCTATCTATCTATCTATCTATCTATCTATCATCCATCCATTTTACATCACGATCATGGCCCAGGTGGTTTATCCTTTAAACCATATAACCACCTGTGAGGCAGACAAACCTATATGCCCACTCTTGAAGGGATGAAATTGTGTTCAAGGTCACAAAGAAAGTAGGTAAGGGGCAGGATTCTGACTCTACCTATCTGCTGAAACAGCCAGCAGGAATTCAGTATCAACACTACCCATGATTAAAATATCATTTCTCATCTGAGGAGTTCAGAGATCAAAATTATGACATGATCTTCAGGGAAGGCAGTCTCTGCTGCCATTGCAGGGCAGGCCAGGGCAGTTTTTGTTGTTTGTTTGTTTTGTTTTGTTTTTTAAAAACCAGATACCTACATAGAGTTTTACAGAGAGCTGAGATCTGAAACAAAAGTTGGCTTTTCATCCAGTAAGTGAAGGATCATATCTCTCATCAAATCCCTAGGAAGGGGTTTCTGGAAAGAAATGCTGTGCATATGGAAGAGGTACATGTCCCATGGTTGTTCCAGGGAAGGAGACTCATGCAGTCTTTTTGTCACCTGAACCAAACCAATTTTCATCTTCTCCTCTTACAGCTCCTTCTGGGTCATTACTCCTGTGGCAATGAGGGACATTGAGGAGCCTCAGAACGTTCTGATAGAGTTGCTGTTTGATGCAGCTCTCCCAGGCTATGAAGCCCTATGTGTCCCTTTAAATAACTAATAAATAGCGCAGGCTATTTTTAGCCTTTGGGCACAAGCCAGTGGCAGTCATGTCACTCGGGTGGGGGCTGTGGGAAGTGGTTCCATGCATAGCTGTTTTGTTCTCTCTGCAGAACAAAGCATCTATGTTCTATAATTGTACTGGGAAGCTAATAAAAGCTTTCCATACAAACCTCAAAATTCAATTAGTGCTGGTTTTGTGACTTTGACCCTGAAGACAGATCAGCCTTAGCTTCTGACCAGCAGAATGCTCCCAGCTCAGCAAAGCTGGCTGCTTACAACTACTGGCTTCCCTTTCATTCATGTGTTAAGATTGCTAGTCATATCTTCATGTTTATAAACGGATGCTTGCCCAGAAAATTGAAGGTGTCTGGCTTGAATCTCATTGCTTTGTTTTTCAGCACCATTGGCAGAAAGACTTTCCATACAGTTGGATCCTAGGGAAGTGCTGTTTGTGCACAAAGAGGAGACTTATGATATTGTAGTCTCAAGACTTACAGGGTTAGACCTAGCAGGGGGATGGAGAACCCTTATCTGCTCTCAAGAATTATTGAACGCCAGCAGTATCAATAGTTGACTGGATTGGGGGATTCTCCACAGGGAGAAAAACTGTTTTCTTACCGTTAGCTCCATGTCCTCTTCATCTTTTTCCTTTGTGGCTTCTCTGGCTCCTCTGGCTCCTTCTCTTGGAGATGAATTTCTTGGCCTGAGTCATATAGGGCATGTCATCTTTGTTCTTGAACTCCAAGCTGAGAATTGAAGGAGGAAGTAGAATTCCCAGAATTACCTAAAGTAATAATAATGATAATAATAATAATCACATTTAAAGGATTAAGATTAGGGTGGTTGCTTAGAATCAGAAAGCCTGGGTGTGGCCTATGAGTGTGTGTTTGTGCTCACACATGCACATGCACAGGTGATGTGTTTACTGTACAAGGATGTGGGCATCTGGAAATTTAACACACGTGAAAAAGATTTTTTTCGGTTCATCTATGCATTATTTATTTTGCTCAAGTAAATCTTAACCTATTAATTCTTACTTTCCTGGGGAAAACAGGAAAGGGAGCTTATCCGAGGAGGGAAAACATAAATTTCCATTAGGTTATTAAACAGCACTTGGTTTTGTAAAAAATCACTTCATACACATGTACTGGCATTTATTTGTGAATGTATCAAGTAACTTGATAGGTTAGCTGATGATCTCCATAAAGAAATGGTTTCTAAATTGACTTTGAAGGCACATGCAGAGAACCATTTTATCCACCGTACAATATTCTGCTGGCATTAGGTAATGTACAGCAGAATCACTCATCCCCAGAGATCTCTGTATTCATCAAGAATAGTTGGTCTCCTTGCACAGAAGCCCCAGGAAGAGCAGCATGGCATTGCTTTCATTGTAAACACTGTAAACACTGCATGTGAATTTCAGTGTCAGGATGCTCATAGTACAGACGTCCTTGTGGCAGAGCTCTCTCCTTCATTATCAAAGAAGAGTGTCTGCTTCATCTTCTCTCAATTCTAAAATGGTCCTACTGTACAAGGCTCCTGAGGATGAGCCTCTCTGAAGACACTGCACTGAGGGGAGGGACTTAGACAGATCCCAAAGGGTCAGTGAATATCATGTGCTTACAGGGACATCCAGGCTCTGAAATACCCATGGGGACTTACAAAAAAAAAGGGGGGGGGACAGAAATAACTCTGAATTATAGGTGTTTTGGGAAGCTCAAATGGCATGCTGGCAATCGTCATAGGGTATAATGCCCTGTCCTTAGAGCTGAGAATTGGCTTGGCTCTCCATCTGAGGCCAGATTTGGCCACTACTAGCAGCATGACTCTGGGATGTAGTACACGACCCACTTCATAGGACCCTTTTTGGGCCAAGAGCCCACAAGCAAGGTAGAGTGTGGCAGACAGTGTTGATCTGGTAAAAGTGCAGGCAAAGATGGTAGGATGCAGAATTGTGGGGTAAGTATATCAAGAGAGCTTATGATATCATGAACAACATGTTCATGACAACATACTACATACTAACAATTTGTTAACAGTGAATATTTTAGCCAATCTTACCACAGGCAAAAAAAAAAGATAACTGCAAGATGATGAATATGCCAATTTGCTTGACTCTGGTAGTTAAACATACTCTGTGTATGTTAAAGCATCATGTTGCTATCTTAAAACATATAATTAAAAACTGGCATCATAAAAAAATGAAACAAACCCAACATTCTTCCATTTTTCTTGATCATCTATATCTATTTCCCCTTTAATCATTTCACTTTAATGTTTTCCTTGAAAAATCATTAAAAAAGGATTAGAAGAAGAAAAGACTGGACTGAGTGTGTAGCTTAAAGGTAGAGAATGAGAATATGCCTGGCATGTGTGGGGTCCTGAGGTCCTCTGAAAAACTACAAACAAATGTGACAAGATCAACAACCCAACTTGTTGATTTAAGAACAAATCCCTTAACTGTCTCTTCAATATCCAAGGCAATTACTGCAAACAATTGATTATATGTTTCTCCTTAATTGATTTATACAGCTAAAGATCTGTATACATCTTTTCATTCTGTGCTTAAATGGTAAAAATTGGTCTGTGATTTGCGTTTCTTCATTTGATAATAGAGTAGCATCTAGGGATGTAGCTCACTGCCATATGTGAGGTTCAGGGTTTGATTTCCAAACAATTTTCTTTTTTTAAAAAGTGAGTAATGTCTTGATAAACAAATATATCTCAACTTTATTTAAAATATCTCAAGCACATACCATAGAGCCCATGCCTTTATGATTTCACATAGTGTAAAACTAGCCTGGGTGGGACCAGAAGGACATTCATTCTTATAGGGCACTGAAGGATGGCTTAAGTGAGACTCCTGTGGCAGCATGGCTATGTCAGAGTGTACAGTGGCCCCCAGGGTATCTGTGTGTTGTTTGCATTTTGGAATCTGAGAGAAGAGTTTGTTTAGGTAGGCCTTGAGATCAGCCCTCAAGACTCTCGATCCAAGGCATGCTCAGATAGAGGCAGAATAATCAGCCAATGACTAGAGCATATGTAGCTTGCCTTCTTACATGTGACAGACCTCAAGTTCAAATCCTTGACTCTAAATGAAAATCACATCTCTAGGGAGATTCTAGTGAATTTCTAGTGGGTTAGTACCACCTTCCAACACAAGACAATCTCTAGACCCACCACAAATTTCCTTGGAAAACTACAACCAACCCTTGGTTCTATGGTAACAGATCCTTTTTGGGTATGCTGACCTTGAGGCCTGAGTTCTTTCGCATGCGGAGCCGTCCCATCCACATATCAGTAAGCAACATCTGGCTGCATGTGTGTGCAATGAAGTCACGGTGCTTGGCGGCCACAGCCAGCTGCAGGCATGTGGCATTGCTCCAGTTCTTCAGCTCATACGTCAACAGTTTCATGGCCAGCTGCTCATCCTGTTTGTAGGACTGGTCCAGGAGCTCCACAGCCAGCTGGCCAAAGTCCCTGAAAGACAATGTGCGGGAGACATTTAGGCCAATGTGGAGACTGCTGAGAACAGAGATGGGGCCCCACTGTTCAATTATAGAAGGTAGCTTGCTGTGTGGAGTAGCCATTTCATGTAAGGTCTAGTCATAAACCCACCCAGACAACATCCTTTAAGCATTCTCTCTGTGACAGATACCATGTCTAGAACTGAAGATGTCAGTTAAAGCTGAACTCCTGCACTCAAGGCCCCCAATTCAGTGCATGTCACAGAAGTGGCAGAATAATCAACCAATGACTAGGTGTAGTGTGTCTTCTTAAATAAGACAGACTTCAAGTTCAAACCCATCTATAATGTTAGCCTAATTACCTAAATTTTCTGAGATGATTTCCTAAGTTGGATAAAATGCATGGTGATGTGATCTGTGGCATGGGCTCTGGAAAGGATGGATGATGTCTACGTACTGTCTTTGTACCTCTTGGCAGTATTGTGCACAATAAGGGTAAATTACTCATGCCCACCCTCTGTGTATCCTAGCAGGGTGACTCCGCTATGGTATAAAGTTTTATGAAACCCAGAATTTCTCAAATTTGGAGTTTATTCTTCCCTCTTCACCAACCCTCCCCAAGTGCTGGCTGGCTAACCTGGAGTTGTGGTTTAGCTCCTGGGAAATGTCATCAACCATGTCATTCTCAGAAGCCTCGTGAGCCATGGCTTTGCAGAGCTTGCAGGCCACCAGGGCTTTGGCCATGGCCTCCTCTCCATGCTGCCAGAAGAACAGGGCCATCTTCTGCCTCTTCATGAGGACCGCCCACACCATCAGCTCATGGAAAGGGAATGGGAAATGGTTGATCTCAGGGTCATCCAAGTCTATGTCCACCTCTTCCTCCCGCTTCTTAGTTGTCTTTCTTCCTCTCCTCAAGGGAATATCATCCTGCAATTGTAGAGAGACAAATACAGGCTGAGTCTGAAGTGAATCCCACGAATTCATTACACACGCTATGCATACCTTTCCATGGGCTCAGCTCTAGAACCACACTGAAATGAACCAGACCAGCTCTTATCCTAAAGAGACTCACAAGCTCCTTCCGGGGCTAATTAAGACTTAGTAAATGCGTACTGAGCTACCGACATGTCAGTTTACACTTTACTTAAAAAAAAACAAATACAGGAGACATTTCCTAAGCAACAGGAGGATGATAGGTTCGAGGCCAGGATGGGCTACATAATGAGAGTCTGTCTTTAAAATTCCAAAAATATTTTCAAAGGCCATTTTCTTTGTTTCCTTTTTTTTTTGTTTACTTTTCTCCATTTCGTCTTCCACAGGGGTGGCTGTCTCTACCCCATGATAGACAGCATTGCAATGTTTATTATTTATTTTCTGAAAAAAGCAAGGATAATCTATACTTGTGTTTTCACAGAACAACGATAAACAATGAACAAAAGATGGGAACACAAACGCTCAAGCTCCTGCTTCCCTATCAGATGCATCTTGGCATTCTATTGGTCTGTTGCCACCATCGTAAATATCTAGAAGTGATTTTGCCTGTGGAGTTTACACACTTGGTTTTCAAGTCGGTATTTACAACAGAATTTACTTCTTTTTGTTTTTTTTTTTTCCCCCCAAATGTTCACATAAATTCAGTGTGGAATTTTAAAAGCTACTGTGAGCTGCCACCATGGCACTTGGAAAATCTTTATTTCCTTATTTTAGATTCATGCACTAAGCCTTATTATTAAAATGAATTCGTATAGCTTTTAAATATGTGAGAAAGAGAATAATCGACACTAATAATTTGAGCAAACACTAACCTCCATTCCCAGCAGTTTCAAGGCTTTGGGCTGTTTAAAAAAATGTTGTGAACAAAGTTAGATCTTGTTTTCATTGAGGTAAGAAACGAATGCTACTATAATGCAAATAAATAAGAACTCTACTGTACCATACAGCATTAATTTTTATGTCACTGAGTAAACACAACAAAAGGAACATGTTTTTAGAAATTCTAGAAGAGTTGAGGATGTTGTGATTTTGGTGAAGCACAGAGGATTAGAAAACTGAAGAGAAATAATTGAAGGCTTATAATGACTTCTGTGGACCAAACTGTCTCTTCTTTTCCTATAACTATCCTGCTTGATTGACATCTCTAGGACATCCAGCACTTGAATGAATTTTATGGTCTGACTGTTTTCCTCCCCTTCCCCATCATGTGATGAAATTCTAACTGACAAGGGATTGGTATTGGGTCAGATTTTGGGGGGACAGTGTTAGTTCCTTATGAAAGACACCTCCTGTAAGAAATTTGTGTCTTTATCAAGGAGACTAATGGGAGCTTTTCCTGTGTGAAGACACAGCCAGAAAGGGCCAGCTATAAAGGAGAAAGCAGGCCCTTTACATATCCTCAATCTGTCGGAACCTGTGCTTGGACTTAGAGCCACAAAAGACACACTGATGCTGTTTATATGTCCCTTAGCCCATGGTGTTTTGTTACAGCAGTGTAAGCAGAGAAGACAGATGAAAAATGGAACAATCAACAGATCAAACCAGGTATTTCTCAAACCTCTGGAAAACCTCTATTATCTGGAGACTTGGGGGTGTAATTCAAAAGGTTTGTTTAGATGCTTGCTTGCTCTAGCTGTCTTCTGGTGCTGCACAGTAGACCAAGGGTGTGTGACGCAGAGCAGGTGCAGAGGGTGGCAGAAGTGACTCGATGGTACAGTACTCATATAGTGACTTCCCTGGGCATGCTGGGAGTGTGTAAAAGGGGCAAAACTGTAGGTCACAGAGAAGGCCACTTGGGGATTATAGAGCTTGCTTTGTATTGATGAAGGGGAGAACAAACTTATTGTCTGTGGGCCAGGATCTGTGCTTCTAAGTGCAACAGATCAGTAGATGTCATTTTGGACGCTACTGAGGACATAAGAATTATAAGAATTATCAGAATTGTGAGCTGATAGTTCCTGTGAATGTGATTTGATTATGTAAGTTGGAATAGCCTAGAGCTGGTCTCCCTCTTTTGGCTTCTGAAATGAAGACGTCTAAATTTTTTGTCTTCATTCCAACTTTTTTGTACCCTCTCTCGGTTTTCTAATAGAGCACAAAATACTTTCATTAGTGAAAAACTTTGTTAAAAATTTAAAAAAAGTCAGAAAATAAAAACTACACAAAATAAAGGGAAAATAATGATAACCCAATATTAAGAAAAATTATGTACATTATTTAAAAGGCAGAAAAAAGAAAGATATTATGCCCACTACCAGTAGAGACAGCAGCTCTAGGGATACCATCTCAGGGTTCCTCAGCCCCAGTCAGAGAGTAAAGCCCAAGCTATATTTGTAGAAACAACACACCTTTGGGATTCCACCCTGTTTATGAAAGCATCTGTGGCCCAAAGCTGTGGGGCCTCAGCTCGACAGGAATTATGGCGATGGAGTTGCATGGCTGTTGCTAGGCACAGAAGGAATCAACCAAACAACACAATAACAAACCCCAAACAGTGTCACTTAAGAATGTTCTCAAGATGTAAACAATGTAATCATTGGCTAAATTGATCCTGGACATGCCCTATTACCACCATCTTGTGGGATATACGATGAAGCTGTCCCTGCCTGGACCACTTTGCTACAGACTGACCCAATGATGCTCCAGAAAAAGCACAGATTTTTGCTGGAATTGAATTGCAGGCACAAAAAAGCTAAACAACCCCCACCCTCAAACTCCAAACCCCCAAATGGAAGGTCATTTTTATTTGAAGGAAAGACTAGCAGAGAGACTGTGGTTACTTAGACAGCAACACTAGACAGACATTTTTAGGATGATCAAAGTGTGACTGTCATCTCGAGAAAAAAAGTATAGAATTTGTTTGGTCAGTATTTTAAATTGAATAACAAATTTCCATAGTTTGGATGGAAAAGGAGGAGAGGTGCACTTTCTGTTTTTCAGCTCGTTTTCCCCTTGGAGGCAAGGGGTTATACCTCAAATCTCTCCTTCCTAGTCTTCCCCAAACAGCTTAAGAACAAGCCAGATGCTCACCCTTTTGGGGCCAAAGAGATTGTGATAGAGGGTCCGAAAGCGCTTGCGCGTGTAGTTGCAGCGGTAAGCCCCGCCCATCAGGTACTCGATCACCAGACCGATGTCTATCAGGCTGATTCTGTAGTCCGGGGGCAGGTTTCCCTGTTAGGGAGGAAGGGAACGACAGACAAACCCACAAAGATGGTGTGGTTTACTAGGGGTTCATTGGCAAGTGTTCTGTAAACTATTTTAGAGTAAAAATATATTGAAAAAAGAAACATGAATGTATTATTATGCTGGTTAATTAATTCACCTTAAAATAGATCCAACCGAAACCTGGATACTCTCGCTTGGAAAGAAGACATAAGTTAAATAAGAAGATGCGGTAATCGCCGGCAATAACAGAAAATCAAATTATTTATTCAAGTCTTCAGCTGGGGAGAAAAAAACACCAGTGTAGCAGAGAGAAACACAGGCTAGACAAGGCAAGGACTGTATCATTCCCAGCTACTAGATGCAGGGTTCCCTCATACTCCTGAGCCCTCTGTCCCTGACCCAGGAGGCTGGCCTTTTGTTTTCTCCCCACTCACAAAAGGAAGACTCCTCTCAGAAGACAAATGTCACCACCAGGGCGGGGACCACTTAGAGATCAGGTCTACTGGAACACAAGACCTCTGTTAGCTGGTCGCATATACTGGTGCTCCCTGACACCCCAAAAACAGGAACAGGACTTCGTAGTGCATAGTGTCAGAATAGAGTTGTATGCATATTCCTTGTTCTTAAAGTGTGTGTGTGTGTGTTGTGTGTGTGTGTGTGTGTAACAGAAGAAAGTTTAACATTGGAACAAAAACTTTCACAAAACTTGTGTGATTTTGTCACCTTTTGTTTCAAAGCTTGGTATTGTTGAGAGGAAAGCACAGTGCCAGGATGGAACCCAGGACTTCGAGCATACTAGATAAGCATTTTAACGAATTCATTAATTACTAATTAATAATGCTTCTTCTTTTTTTTTTTTTTTTCCGACAGGGTTTGTCTGTGAAGGCTTGGCTGTTCTGGAACTAGTTCTGTAGACTGGGATGGCCTCTAACTCACAGGATCCACGTGTCTCTGCCTCGAGCCTGCTGGGATGAAAGGCATTGGATGAGCCACCACCGCCATCCAGCTAGATAAGCAGTTTAACATTAAGGCACATCTCTAGTCAGAGAGTAGCATTTCTTAAAGACTCAAAGTGTGGTGAATTTTGTAGTTTTTAATTTATCTTATTTATTTATTTATCTATTGATTGATTGATTGATTGATTGATTGATTTGGTGCTGATTCTGGGGTGGAACACAGAGACTTGTTCTCATGGATGGTTCAAAAGAGGATTCTCTGAGCCCAAAGAACCTCTTTGCTCTCTTAAGTCAAGGAAGAAGAAATGCACAGTGAGTTCCAGGAGGCATAGATGGCTGGCAGCTCTTGCTGTCTGGCTGAATTCAGGATGCAGGACAGCATCCTCTGCCAGTGATGGCCTGTGTCACACACACTGTGGGAAATTTGGTGACCATGTAGAGTTGTGGACTGTATCCTGCCTACTCCAGTGTATTGGGCCTCTGTGTATCTCATTACCTTCACTGGACAACTTTTGATGAAAGCCTGAATTTGTGGAACCTCTCCTCTCCTACTTAAGTCTCAGGTGACAATGGCAGTCTACCTAGGGACAACTAGAGTGTGATACAGGAATCTCCGATGGTAGGAAGTTCATCTAATTGGTTAAAGGAGGTTTCAAGGGAGTCTGTCATTAAACCTATAGTTTTAGATTTTTCCTGAATACTTTTTATCTTTATATTTCCTATGCCTTTTATAATATGTGGGATATGGTTGGTTTCTGGAATTTCTGCTGTTGAAATATATTTCAGTGAAACAATGAAATTATTGATGTGGTTGGGCTTTTTGTGTTATGTTCTCAATAACAGAATTAAGTAGTTACTCTCTTTATCACCCTTGGTTGGGATAGCCCCAGCTCAATGGAAAATGTGACCCGAACTGCATGGGCCATTATATCTGGAATTCAGTGGCTGTTCTTGGTATGGAGGTATGGAGGTATGGAGGGACAGCCATGTAGGCACTGGTTTGAGCATAAGATTTCACTGCTGGTCCTTACATCTCTCTGATGTCCATGTGTCTACTGGGTTCTGCAGCTCTAGTTGCTAGGTCCTCAAGTTCACGTTGGGATCTAAAGTGAGCTGGATCTTGATGTTGGCTCACCATATCTCATTCTTATATTTCATTAGATTAATCGTCCTTCGAAGAAAGGTCTTTGTCTTCCTCTGTCCTTTCTTATGACTGCAGTCTGTAACGCTTATGTACATAACTATGAGAGACTCAAGTGTGAACATCAATTTGAATTCTACGAATGACACACTGGTATTGTCTTAAAGCAAATGCTAAGTGGTATTACTTATGAATTTGATGAGTCTTTAAATATGAGGACTGCCAGAAAAGTAGTAATAGCAAAATTTAAAGAAATATAAATTTAAGAGCCAATAAGGCATTTTAAATGGAAACTTCACTTAATAAAGAGCAGTTGTTGATGTGTACTGCCAAGGAAGGTGGTAAACTTTCCCATGCCAGAAGTGTTAGCTGATATTCACTTTGAAACAGAAGAAAGTTATTTTATTTTATTTTGCTTTGGGTTCTATGGGGCAAAGGAAATGACTTGCGTTCTGTTTGACAGCAAGGGAACAATGCCCACCTAACAGAAGTCAGCGAGGATTCTTCACCTCACTAGCATTGACTCCCTGTCCTGATGAGGTGATACAGGGAGATCAAAGGATACAGTCAGTTCTCTCCAGAAGGACTGGAGAAGAGCTATTCTTGTTTGTTACACCATGAAGAAGGAACATTTATTTAAACAGGTTTGAGGTCTGCCTGCAAGGCTGACGACATCTGTTTCTAGAAGAATGGAACCATTTTAAGAAAGAAATATAGAGTCCACAAATGAAACTGGATGTAACTTAGGCCTCTTGAGGTAACTGTATAGACTAAAAGGAGTGGCAGCCTTGGTACATGATGAGGCTTATGGCCTTGACTTGCTGTGCTCTGGACACATCAATGGTGAAGCATCTGGATTGCTTAGCACAGGACATAATTACTGGACAGAAGGGGAGCTTGTAGGTATTCCTGTCAGGAAAGGCTGAAGACATGAGTCTCTAGGGCAAACAGCAGTGGGCTAGGCTCTGTTAGCTCAACCTGATGTGACCCTGGATCATTTTCTGTATCTCACTTTATGCTCTAAAGTCTGGTGATATGGGCCATTGCTCCTCAGGTCCCAGCTGTCTTTCAAAGTCTAACTGTTAATTCAGCACTCATCAGTTGCTTTTATTTTCTACTGCTATTGGGCAGACATCCTCGTGTGGAGTGTTCCGGGTTGTTGTCCCGGGGGTGGTGGTGGTGGTGGTGTGCAGGGCTGGGTGTGGCCAAGGAACTGGCAGGGATGTATCTGTGTTTTTACTTCACCTGCCCAGAAGGAGACAGAGAGCGTAGGTGGCACCTTAAATGCTTACCGCATAGTGACAACAGCCTTCTGGAGGAGTCTTCCTTCACTTTAGATCTTTCCAAATTGGAATTCAAAAAAATGACACTAGAGTCTTATTCAGTTTGCTGTTCCTAGGTCTCTCCCCACCCTCTTGGTCATGACTTTGGTAATGGGCAAACCTCAAGAATGATTTCCCATTTCATGCCTCAACAGTACAGGGTAGGTCCCAAGATTCAAATGATTTAATAGAGAGGGTTGGGAAGCAGGTTGACAACTTGAAAATGTTGTCTTCATGCTATGAACCAATTCTCAAAGGTAAGATTTAGGTCATGCCATGCTTGAAGATGTCTTAGAGAGCAGTCCAAATGCACAGGTTGCATCTGCTCTTCAAAGGAAAGCTTTAGGTGTCAGCTCATGGTATGACTGTCAGGCTTCAACTGCTTCAGAATGCTGATTCTTTTTTTTTCCTTTGAAACTTATAACAAGCCTCGAAAACAAACGTTGTTTCCTCTGGGGTGTGGAAAGTCTTAAATGATTGCTGGTTTTCAGGTTCATCAGAGGAGAGTGTGGAAAAGACTTGGGGGACGAGCTTGCCAGGAGGAAAAACAGTCACTAGGTAGGGGTCAGTCTGGGAAGCACTCAGGGGAAGAAAGGGGGTTACCCATGGTTTGGTAGATTAGCAAAGTAAAAAAAACCAGGCAATTGATTATTTTAAAAATAAGAATGTCCCTATAAATTTATATGAATTTAGCATATGGGCTTATGAAAATTTCCTTTTCTTACCCAAAGTTTCAGAAACTCACCTACCCTTCCTTCCTTCCTTCCTTCCTTCCTTCCTTCCTTCCTTCCTTCCTTCCTTCCTTCCTTCATGACTTACTTCTCCCTTCTTTATGTCTCTCTCTCTCTTCTTATATTAAGCAAAACTAGGTCTTAGTTCCTATATATATGAAGTTTAAATCATCTTTATTACACCACAGCCTCTGTATGGTACTCAAATCACCCTCTTCTGGCAGTGAAGGATAATGGCACAGATAATCTGGAGTATTAGTACATTTAATTGAAAAAATAGAAACTACTATTTAAAACATCCGGAGCCACAGATTGAGCAGACAGCTACTAAAACAGCAGATTATATCTTACAGAAGTGCAGACAGACTTGAGCCACTAGTTTAATAGGAAAGCATGAATATAGTCAATGGATTTATGCATGAAACTGCCTCATAGAATTGGTTTGGCTTATATCTGGTGGGTGCAGAGTGGCAATTCTTTCCCATATTGTTTCTAGATTGTTCTCTAGATGTAAAGTAATTTGAGATCTTGAGACTAGTTTGGAAGCATTTCTCATCATTCATTCTGTTGGTTCCAAAGAGCAGCTGGACTTAGAGATGACTTTCTGGTTGCCTGATGGTGGTTTGAGAATTATGCAATGTATCTTTGGGATTGTAGGCATCATTTGCATTTAGTTTAAAGACATCTCACTAAATACTATGTTTAAGATCCAGAATTGTGTTTCTAATTTATGAACATGTCTGAGTCCATATATATTAGATTATGACTACAAGTTGAAACTTCCACAGGGAAAATTATACATATATATATATATATATATATATATATATATATGTATAGATATATAAAACATATACAATATAGATAGTCATCTATATGTATGAAAAGAGACACTTATTACTGATCATCATATTTCTTAATTTTGAAAATTAAATGTCCTAAAATATTCTTAGCATTTTTAACCTAGATTTTGAATCCCCTGAGTGCCTACTTGGCCTAAATTAGAAACACTCACAGTCACATGAGACCATAGGAAAAATTTGTGCCCAGATGTTAATTTCTCTCCCTTTCACTTCTTTGAGAAACACAAAACAAAGAGCCCCATTTTCAGCTTGTCTCCCCCATGGACATAAGCTGTTCCCACGGTTGGTTCCTTTGAGGTGGGGAGGCTTTTCCTTCCTTTCCCTTCAGTAGCCAGACACTTGCCTTATCAGAGAGATGTCTTCATTTCCTGTTTCTACTTTTTTTCCAGAAGAAACTAAATGTAGGCTTTGTCTTTGCCTCCATCCAACTAGCAGCCTTCTTTCTGAGTAAAAGGTGAGACCTTTCACTAGGGGAGCTCAGGGCCATTCTGGGTGAGTTTTAAAGTCACTTCTTCCAGTTCCTAAATCAGTGAGTAAATGAATACTCACATAACCTTCTTCTTGCTCTATTATTCCTGCTGTCCTTAAAGGTCTGCTCTTAAAAAATAGTCCTTCCTCCAATGTTCTTACCACCTTTTTCTTTCTTACTAATCTATATTGTTTTTAAGGTATATTAACAACTGAGAATCTTTAAAAGGGGAAGAAAGTACCCCAAGGATACATTGCATATCTTCTAATAAGACTTGTGAGCAAATGTAAGAGGCAGTGCAAGGAGTTTCAACTCAAGGATAGCAGTCTTGCAAAGTGGAATTCTATGGAGAAGCTAATATGAGAGATCTTGGTCATTTATACTCAAAGAACTATAACTCCAAAATCCCCTTGAAAGTCAGGCAGAATCTTACTGCTGAGAGGGGACAGGGAAAGTGGATGAGGGACTTGTTTCAAGGCTTGGGTTGACTGGTGGCTGGGACTCTGGGACCAAAGTACAGAAAGCCCCACCTTCTAGCTGGACACAGACTCGTATGAGGTGAGGAGATGGTATCATATTCATCATTTTAGAAATGCTTGAAATAATTTCTTGAACATGAGTGTCAAAAGCTTATCAAAGAGTGTTTTGACTATGTAGGTCCCAGAAAAATTTAAGCCAAGACAAATTAAGCAAAAGGGAGAAGGTGTGAGGGAAGTAGATCTTTCTGAAGGCACAGATGCTCCTGTGGCCTGGAACAGGCCAGACTCAGGGGATTTGGGATCTCAGGAAAGCTGTGCAAGTTGGATAAGCAAGCTGGCCAGGATCTGCTTCCCTTGATTTCAAGAGCTACAGGCTTCACCCACAAATTGAGACACTCCTTCATTGTGGTTGTGTGGAGACAGAAGAAACGATTGCGGTGCAGGGAAAACAAACTGTTTTTTTTTTTTTTTTTTTTTTTTTAGGGGGAATGCTGGTTTTGTTTTTGTTCTTCTATCCTTTATTCACTTTATTTCCAGTTATAAGCAGCTCCCAGAACCTCTGACATTGTGAAGAAAATATCAAAAGTTGCTAACAGTTCACTAAGGGTCAATTCTAGTCGAGACTTCCTTTGGGATGATGGGCTTATCAAGTGCTTCTGATACTCGGTTGAGAGCTTAGTCCAGGACTTTCCCTGAGGCCCTGATATATGGAGAAGGAACTTATTTCCTTGTCTAAAAACCAGAAACATGCTTGGCAAGGCCAGTAATAACCTGGATCCAAGGCCCTGGGAGAACTGAGGTTTCTAGGAAAACTCCCTCTTTTCCCTCCTTGAAGAGCTTGAGTGATCAGCCAAGGCTGCACTTGAAATATCCTGTGTTCCCTTTGGGTAACATTGCTTGATCAGATTCTTGCTGACTTTGTCCCAGTGTGTGACAGTTTTCTACTGGCTCTGTCTCATTTTTCCTCACTGCACACTGTATTTAAGATGCTGCACCTCATAAGCTTGCTCAGCATATGATATAGCTTGTGCACAATCTCCTGAGTCTACCTTTTCTGACCCTATGGTCCTCCCTCTCAGGAACCACTGCCACTGAAGAATGGCCTGCTGGTCTAGGACATTTCTTTAAGTATGTCCTTGGGTTCTGGTGTATTACTGCAGCATTCCTATGAGGTGGTGAAGGTCTATAATTTCTCTTTTGTTCTTTGGAGTTAAAGGTTCTGAAACCAAGCTACCCTTAAAAGTGACTGTTTGGGGTAAAGAAGCAAGCACACACTAAGGTTAAATGTAACCTTGCCTTGTTCATTTTTAAGTTGGAATACTATGCCACAATAATAAAGAGATTAGAATTTTTTTCAGACAGTTTTTGTGAAGAGTAAATGAATTCAGGTGCTTAGAAAGCCTACATGCTGTGTGTCAGTAAGCCTCAGTCAGTGCTGCTTTTCCTTGATAAAGGATGGATGGTGGTATTAGCATGTTACCAATCACTGAAAGTAGTCATTACCTTCTTACCCTTCATCCTGGTCCATAAACTGAACAACTCACTTGTATGTGCCAGCTTTATAAAATTCAAATGAGTATATTGGCATAAAATATACTTTGGAAAACTAAAGTGTTAGGAGAATGGAATAGAGGAGTCACCGTCTCTCAGGCATTCTAACTATGCTTTATATGAAGGCAGATAGGATGTTGTCAGGAACCAGCAGGAAGGTACTTATTGTGGTAAGGTATTATAGGAGCTGATTCCCCAACGATAATGGACATTTGGAAGGCTACAGGTAATGGCATAAATCCACATTGGCATGGGGGAAAGCCTAGAATCTGCTACAGAAAAGCAGTACATTCAATGAGAGCATCTAAAACCATGGCGACTGGAGGAAGGACCATAGCAGCACTGTCAGCAGAGGTGTCCGAGCTACAAAGCTGATGCACATACACCGCTCTGCGATGAAGGGGGTCGGCAGGGACATGGAGACAGGGCAGCTCATGCATAACAGATACAGTCTATCACACAGGAAGCACTCAGGACAGGGCCTCCGACCTGTGGTCTAGAGGATTCTTACCTTTTTGACATCCCTGACCAAGTGGTACAATGTATTTGAGGGCCCATGTCTCTGAAAACGATAAAGAACAATCAAACAGTTTTGCTAGTCAGGGGCTCCAGGTGGTGAGGCAAGAGAAAGCTGGAAGGAAGGGTTCTGACCAGTGGAGGGCAGCTCTGTGTGCTGGGTCTTGTTCTACGTGCTCAGTTGTATATGTCACTTTGAAACCAGGACTGTCTGGATTTTGGATCACTAGTTCTCTAAGAAAATGTGTCTGAAGATCTAGGTTCAATCTTTGTAAGGCTGATTGTCATCTAATAGATGTCTAGGCCAACTGGTGTGAAAAGAACTAATTTTACAGCAGAAGAAAGCAGAGGGGTTTTGACACACTGTCCTAGAGACTTTTTATTTTTATTTTTTTTAGTGTCATTTTCCAAGTTATGATTGAAAACTTGTCTCAAAAAAAGCGTTGGCTAGCTTTCTCTGCAAAAGGCCAGAAATGAAGTAGTGAATGCTCGTGGACCATGCAGTCTTTATCCAATCTCTCTGGTGGTTATTATTGTATGAAAGCAACTATAGATTATACATCAACAAGTGATCTTGGCTATGTTTCAATAAAACTTTATTTGTGATCACAGAAAATTAAATTCCATATGATATTTTTAGGAGAGAGTTTTACTATGTACTCCCAGCTGGCCTCAGAAATCATAACTGTCCGACCTCAGCCTTCTGAATTCTGGGATCACAGGCAGCTGCTACCATATCCAGCCAGATTTCATAAATTTTAATGTGTCATAGAATATTGTATTTCTTTGGTCGTTTCGGACATTAAATATAGAGGAGCATCATCCATAGCTCCCAGACTATACAGAAATGGTAGATTGGCTTTGTATTTTGGTGACAGTTCCCTGACATCTGACTTGAAGAAAACTCATAAGCTAGTTGTGGAAAAAGAAGTCAGGAAAAAGTATGCATATAAATAAAATAAATGCGTACGAATAAAGCAAATGACTTGTTATTTCCTAGTCTTTCAGGTATAAGGATGCTAAGTTACGTACAGAATACCCAATGAAATTTGGATTTCAGATGAGCAATGATGCCCCATGCAATATTGGGAATATATAGTCAGCCCTCTATACTCATGATGTCCGTGGAGTCCATCAACTGGATTAAAGATATTTGGTGTATGTGTGGGATGGTGTCTGTATTGAATATGTACAGGTTTTTTCTTATTATCATTATTTAGAAGATATAGCCTACTAACTATTTATATGGTGTTTATCTTATATACGGCATTGGATGTGAGAGCACCAAGTCCCTGGTTTAGCTGCTTTATTATTTAGCTTCTGGGAAGAGTTTACTTAAAAAATAGTGGAAAATACATGCTGGTTCTGTAAACTTCAATGTCATTTAGATGATGAATTCGAACCTCTGAAGTTTTTCAACTCCCTATGGTTGTTAGCATTCTGTCTAAACTCCACCCCCACAGTTACCTGGCAACTGCCAGGTATGCTCCTCCCCACAGTTACCTGGTAACAGTCAGGTAGGCCTGGCCCAGTATAAAAGGGGCTGCTTGCCTCCTCTTCTCTCTCTTGATCTCTTGCTCTCTTCCCTCTTACTTCTCTTTCCCCTACCCCTCTCTCCACATGCTCATGGCCGACCTCTACTTCTCTCTCTCTCTCTCTCCTCCCCACCCCACTTTTCTCTGCCTCTACTACACTCTTAACTTCCCTCCGATGCCTTGAATAAACTCTATTCTATACGTATACCATCATGTGGCTGGTCCCTCAGGAAGAAGGGATGTCTCACCTCTGCTTGGACCCGCTGAGACATCCCCTTTCCTCATACCTCACCACACACCCACAGAACATATTCTATATATCTTTATCTTTTTATAAATACACCAATGGTAATGCATCCTACAAAGATATGAAGGATAACCATATCTACGCTAACAATCATTGCTTGTCTGAAACCCAAATTTTACTGGAGCTATTGGCTTAATCTGGCAACCTGATTGGAGGATCTAAAACAGATCTGGGCTGAAGTTCCTGGCCCCCATCCTGGGTGTGCATATAGCCATCACAGAGCTTACTGTGACTTGATTTTCTCCTGTCTAGAATGTGGTATAATAACATCACTTCATCTGCTAGGTCTATCTGAGAGTTAAATAATGCAATATTTCCTCTTAAAGCTGTTAAAATAGTGCTTAGCATTACTAGATATCATTATTCTTATATTTTTGGTTGTGAGCCTAGCCTTTAACGGCTGAGCCATCTCTCCAGCCCGATATCATTATTCTTGTTGTTGGCATTTACTGGCTCATAATTCTTCTCAACATTGCACTGTAGGTGACTGCCACCTGTTTTTGGTGGGAGCACTGCAGGTGACCACCACCTGTTTGTTGATGGGAGCACTGCAGGTGACAGCCACCTGTTGATGGGAGCACTGCAGGTGACCACCACCTGTTGATGGGAGCACTGCAGGTGACCACCACCTGTTTGTTGATGGGAGCACTGCAGGTGACAGCCACCTGTTGATGGGAGCACTGCAGGTGACCACCACCTGCTGATGAGAGCACTGCAGGTGACTGCCACCTGTTTGTTGGTGGGAGCACTGCAGGTGACTACTACCTGTTGATAGGAGCAGTGCAGGTTACCACCACCTGTTGATGGAACACTGCAGGTGACTACCACCTGTTTGTTGATGGGAACACTGCAGGTGACCACCACCTGTTTGTTGATGGGAGCACTGCAGGTGACCACTACTTGTTTGTTGATGGGAGCACTGCAGGTGACCACCACTTGCTAATGAGAGTGATGAGACCTTGGTTTGAGGTCCAGGAACAGGCTTCGTTCTTTCCTTCTTTTCTAGGCTTTGGACTGACCCTTTCCACCCCCATAACTCTCTAACTGATTCCTAAGTCATGAAACACATTATTCCTTACAGTAAGTCTCAGTGTGTTGAGGCAAGACAAGCCTGCAGGGAAAGCAGAAACCTGGATCTGCCAGACAACTTATTTCCTGCAGTGGCATTGAGATAAAGTTAGCTGCTATTACCTACCACCTGTCTCTTGTTGGGGCCAGCCCATCATAGGTCTATCCCATTGCACTCAGGGTGCTAGGGCAGACATTGTGGCCAGACATTGTGATTCAAAAGGCAACCTCTGAAAAGAAGCTTAAGTTTGTTACTGAGTTCTTTCTGTTGTTGTTGTTGAGAGATTTAGGACCTTCAATCAGCTACTTTTTAGTCTCTGTCTACGCTTTATACTTTTGTGACTACAAAATTCATGTTGAGCTTCCTATGGGTAAAGCAGCAGGGGAGATGAGACTGTTAGGTGATTTGGTTACAGGGTACCTTCTTTGTAAGTGGAGTTGAGGTCTAGACAGAAGTGGGTTCATACTTCTGTACTTCCAACCTTTCTGCCCTAAGAGGACAGTGTTTGTCCCTCTCACTAGACACATTCTGGAAAGATAAAATGGTTCTCACTACATAGTGAACCTACTGGCACCTCCATTTTGGACTTGCAACCTCCAGAACTGTGAGAAAGGAATATATGTTCTTCATAAATTACCCAGCCTCCACTATTATTGATGCTATGTTGTGCTTACATACAGAAGCCTAGCATGGCTGTCCTCTGAGAGGCTCTACCAGTAACTGACTGAGACAGATGCAGATACTTACAGCCAACCATTGGACTGAGCTCAGGGACCTCTATGGAAGAGTTAGGGGAAGGACTTAAGGAGCTGAAAGGGATTACAACCCCATAGAAAGAACAATAGTATCAACTAACCAGACTCCTTAGAGGTCCCAGAGACTAAGCCACTAACCAAAGAGCATACATGGGCTGGTCCTTGACACACCCCCCCACTACATATGTAGCATAAGGTTGCCCTGTCTGGCCTCAGTGGGAGGGGATGCACTTGGTCCTGTGAAGAACTGATGCCTTAGAGAAGGAGGATACTAAAGGGGTGAGGTGGGAGTAGATGGGTGAGTGGGGGCACCCTCTTAGAGGTGAAGAGGAGGGAGGATAGAACGGGGGATTGTGGAGGGGAACTGGAAAGGGGGACAACATTTGAAATGTAAATAAATAAAATAATTAATAAAAATGAAATAAAATTAAATTGAAAAAAATTACCCAGCCTCAAGTATTCTGTTGTAGCTGCATAAATAGACTAAGACTGCCTCAGTTTTCTCATCTGTAAAATGGTAAAGAACAATATCAGTTCTTCACACGCTTGGCTGTTTTAGTAAATGTCACTGCAAAGAACAGTCACTATCACAAAACACTTGTGGATGACTCCAGGGTATTTTCTTCTTTTTAATAATTTTTTTATTGGATATTTTTTTTTACATTTCAGATGTTATCCCCTTTCCCCATCTCCCCCCAGGAACCCCTATCCCATCCCCCTCCTCCTGCTTCTATGAGGATGTGCCCCACTCATCCACCCACTCCCACCTCCTCACCCTCAATTCCCCCCCACTGGGCATCCAGCCTTCAGGGACCAAGGACCTCCTCTCCCACCTATGCCCGACAAGGCCATCCTCCCTTACATATACAGCTGGAGCCATGGGTCCCTCCCTAAGTGCTCCCAGGCTGGTAGTTTAGATCCTGACTCCAGGGTATTTTATACTGTCTATCACTGGGTAGGGGTGCAGGGGGCAGTGAACTTAGTAGCTCTGAGGATGACACAATGATACAAGCTACTTAATAAGCATCATTGATGGTTGGTGCTAAACCAACCCTCCTTGCAATATTTGTCTCCAACACTCACCTGGGCTTACAGTGTGTGTGTGTGTGTGTGTGTGTGTATGTGTGTTCCAATTGGCAGAGACCTGCTTGTGGTTCTGAGTTAGAATCTGAGAACCCTATGGTGATCATGATACCTTTTGCCTGAGGTGCTAACAACTGAGCAGTTAGAACAAGTGAATTCTTGGTGTCTGTAGTTTATCCAGGTGTAAGGGAATGCATGTGAGGAATGATGCATGCAGCACAGGAGAGACAGGAAGAGAATCACAGGCATGGGGGCAGGACGAGCAGGACTAGGGAAACAAACAGAAGAGACAGAGAAATTGAAAGCCATCTTAGCTTGGCCCTACCGTATTGTACAGCTCCTCTAGTCTGGAGATGGTGAGAAAACGGTGCATGCTTACTCCATTTTCTATGAGTAATTTCACAAAGTCCACTCTGTCCAGGACTAGGGCATCCAGCATGGCTTGCTCCAGGGACCCTACCTGTAATTCAAGACATTCACTTAGCCTGCCCACATTAGAGAAGTGCTGTTGCTCTGTGCTCACCCAGAAGGCTTGAAACACATTGGTGACATCTACAAGTCTGTAGGTATACCAGAGAGACCCAGCACTCTGATGCCAGGTGCCATTCCTGGTCCTGGAGGAACAGGTCTTGGGAAACAGAAGTCAAGGAGTTCAGATCTAGAAGCTACTTTCTCTCCTAAGTCTCTTTGTCGTTCTGGAGCCTCAGGACCCAGGTCTTCCTCCTGATGGATTCTCTGGCTAGTTTTCTACAGGGCCTGTACAGGTGGTACTAGACACTATACTGCCTTCACGTTCTTCTTTCTTAGGGATCTCGAATGAGAGCCCTCACTGACTTGAGGGTAGGAACCCAGGAAAACATAGCTGAGGGCCAACCAGACCTGAGCCGGTGTGTAGGTGTGTAGTAATGGACATTCCCGAGGCAAGCTGGTGTTACATAACTTAACAACATATTTTCTGGGTGGAACACTCGACTGGCTGCGATTTGTAGTCTTTTCACGTTCTCTCATTTTTTTCAACGTCCAGATTCCTTGACAAATATGCTCCCCAGCTAGAAATCCTTGAACTTTATAAGGACAGGTGCTCAGTGGTGGCTAGAGCTTCTGGGGATGGAAGGTTCAGAGAGTCGTATTTCCAAGCTGCTGCTGGGCCGCCACCCGTGGATGCGTGCGCACATCACCCAATGGCCTATTGCCCAAGTTCTGATTTTTGGCAGCCAAGTGACGGGGAAAAAAAGCCATGGGCAGTTATATAAAGCTTTGGTTCACTTGTGCTGGGATAGGTCGGACCTGAGCTCAGCCACCAGGACCAGATGGTACCTGTACACGGAGGCCTGGCTCATTAGCAAACCAGCAGGAACGTGCAGCCATTTGGTGGCAGCAGCTTCCTCCTTCTGCTCGCCTAAAAGACAACCAGAAACATGCGAGTCTTCTCTCCCTCTCTTTTTAAATTTTAACTTTATTTTATCTGTGTCTTTAAAGATAGAATAAAAAGATAAGGTATGTGTCCAAAAATTGCTAAGAGCCAGGGAACCTTTGGTGGTGCGCTTAGTAATATCTTCCACTAGGTGGCAGCATGTTCCCAAACACGAGACCGGTGTCCGGCCACATGTTGTGCTATGCAAAGGTAGATTCCCGCATTCCCGCCCCAGCCCCGCCCAAATTTCTGAGCCACTTTCAAAGGTTCCTTAAACACCCTTGCCAAGCACGTGGGCTTTCAAGGGTAACGACGTATACTCTACCGGCCACTGCTGCCCGTAAATAAAGATCTGGCTGCGAGCGATGTCAACTCTGTTCCAAGCTAAAGCTAAGCTCAGTTGGTCTGGAGCGGATGCATTGGCGCCTGTACAAAGTGGGACCAAAAAAAAAAAAAAAAAAAAAAAAAAAAGAAAGAAAAAAAGACAAAAGAAACACAGCAGTTAGTTATGCCACCAAAAGACCCTTTTTAGTCACTCCTTCATCGATTCCTCTTCTCCACGATCAAATTAAGGTGCTATGTGACTCCATTCCACTATTGACATTTATTTGCGGGGGTGGGGGGTGTGTGAGGGATGAGAGGAGAGGATCCTTCTTTGCCACGGTGTTTTCCTTTGCACTGTAAATTTATTTTTATCTATCTATCTATCTATCTATCTATCATCTACTGTCTATCTATCTATCTATCTATCTATCTATCTATCTATCATCTATCTGTCTATCTATCATCTGTTTTAAAGACAGGATCTCAGTATGTAGCCCAAGGTGGCCTTAAATTCATGGAGTACTCATGGCTTGGCTTTCCTGGTGTAGGGATAGCAGGTGAGTGTCACCATGGCCGGCATCGATTGCATTTCAATACCCAATAAGCCATGTGTGACTAGAAGCACATAGAACATTTCTGTCTCTACAGAAGGTTCTGCTGCCATGGGCAGTCTAGATGAAGCATGCTGTCCACACGTGGGGATCCTCAGCAGCTGCTTGTGTAACTGAGAACAGGTGGCGTCTAGAAGAGAGTGGGAATATCTTGCATCCTCTGTTGCCCATCTTGTGACTGGGCGAGACAGGACTTCTATAAGCCACTGTTCTGCCAGCTAGGACATGAGAACAGTCAACATTATCCTATTTTATTCAACAGAGATGCCCTGAGACTGGAATGGAGTCATGTATGTGAGTTCATATGCCAACAGGCCCCACCCCCATACTTCCCTGACCCCTGTGGAGTATGGAGGAAGAGACCTCACTGCACACGGGCCCATTTCTACTCTATTGAATATCCTACTAGCAGGGGAGAGAAGAGAAAGCACTGTCTTTTGGATCCGAGACTTTGAAAAGTGAACCTATGTTTGGCAAACTATTAGGATTTTCCACGTATTGTGCTAAGGAATGTCTCAAGTGATCCTAGACACTGGCTCTTGCTATCTGCGCTGGGCAGATGAAGATGCTCATATCCAGACTGGCTAGAGTGACGAGGGAAAAGTCACACGTCTCCTAACACAATGCACAGAAGCACTTATCATGGTGCAGTGACATTCTAGCCAGAGCCAGCCATTGTGAATTCTGACCATCCCCATGGGCTCCTCATCGGGGAAGGTTAGAATCCATACAAGGGGCCACTTCCTGCTGACCACACTATGAACGTACATGACCCCCACATGGTGCCACCTGTCAGCATTATCTGGAGATCTTTTCACTATGGCTATGACAGCCCCATACCAATCCGACCACATTGCTTGAAGGAGTTTCTAAAGCACCCAGCTGTTTCCAGTGTGCCTCAGGAGCAGAAATCTGCTGACCCAGATGCCTCTTTTCAAGAATGACAGCCCCATGCCTTTTTCTTCTGGACTCTGCAAATCGATACTAAGAAGGAAGCAAACAGCATTGGGAAGATATAAAGCGATTGCTAAGTAAGCATGGGGACCTTAGCTCAGTCCCCCAAAGGGACATAAAAGCTGGGCAGGAATGTTTTGTGCCTTTAATCCAGTGCTGGAACAGGGGTGACAGAGACAGGAGGATCCCTGGGGTTTGCTGGCCAGACAGTCTAGCTGAACTGATGTGCTCCAGGTTCAGTGAGACACTGTCTCAAAATAAGATAGAGAGGAATAGAAGATGATACCTGGTGTTACACATGAACACTTGTACACATATGTATACACAGTTATATACTCACACATGGTCATATACACATATGTATGCACAGCTATATATACACACATGGGCATACACATATGCATGCACACAGAGAGACAGAGATACAGGAGAGATAGACAGACAGACAGAGACATACACACACACACACACACACAAAACAGCAGAGAGAGAAGAGAGAGAGAGAGAGAGAGAGAGAGAGAGAGAGAGAGAGACTATCTTAGGCAAACAGCTGGACATGGTGGCTCACTCCATAATCCCAGCACTTGAGAGGTTGGGACAGGAATGCTGCTGTGAGTTCCAGACCAACCTGGGCTACAGGATAGACATTGTCTCAAAAATCAATCAACTAACCAATAACCAATCAACCAACCACTCACTCGACCAAAGTGATTTGTGAAACAGTGTTCCCCAGAGGATTGCTTCATCGCTTTTCAAGCTTGAACATGGCTCTCTAACCCAGCATGTCCCTGCAGACCCTTGTGGCTCACCTCCGCATTCTGACTCAGGAGTTCCGGGTGGAGCCTGAGGTTTGGCATTTCTTTTTTTTTTTTTTTTTTTTTTTGTATGAATGCGCAGTGGCCTCCCACTGGGGCATTCGACTTGAAGTGCAACGTGTTTCCTTGAGTGACACAACTTTGGGTTGTGCCCCCTTCGCAGGTCTAACTCTGGAGTCCACTATCGATGAGTTTTGTGTAAGCCACATTCTTGGAGTGAATCAATTACTGTTTGAAATAATGTCTACTAATCTGATTCATCAGAGAGTTTTCCACATTAGAAAAGCATTTTGGATTAGAGGACTGGTCTCAGTGGTTAGACAGCCTGGCTGCTCGCAGAGAACCCAGTCTCGAAATCCAAAACAACATAGAACATGCAATCTCACAAACTGGCTGCTCTCTACCGTCTTCTGTAAAATCTTTGTTTCAGGGGATCTGACCTCCTCACACAGACATCCATGCAGTCAAATCACAATGAACATAAAGTAAAAATAAATTAATAAAAAAGAAATCGTTTATTGTCTTAGATAGCAGAGATTGCAAACTCATTCCAAGCTAACTGAGATACGTGAAAACATACACCCTAACCTGGGGGAGGAAAATGAAGGTTCACAGAAGGTGGCATTTGAAACTGTTTCTTATTTTCCCTCTTTTAAAAGTCTATTTTTGTAGTTTAGTGGACACAGTAAGTGTATGTTTATGGGCTACTGTGTGACATTTAGACACACGCACACTGTATATATGAATAAGATTAGAATCACTCAGACAGAACATTTGTGTGTGTGTGTATTGAGAACATGCAATTCCCTCTAGTATCTGTTTTAGAAAATGTAGTCTGTTTGTTGTAAACCCTGCTTTTCCTATAGTGCTACAGCACGGTAGACTGTACCCCTGCACACATTAAACACCCCTCTCCACCCTCCATCCCTTCCTTCCCCCACAACACCTATCTCTCTACTTCCAGGATACCAATGTTTAGTTTCCAAATCTAAGAGGAACTTGTAGTATTTGCCTTTCTGTGCTAGATGTTTTGTTTTGACTTAGCATAATGTCTCCAGTTTCATCTCTGTGACTGCAAATGGCATGCTGCCCTAGTTTTTTTTTTTTTTTTTTTCCCTGTTGAATACCATTGAATTTTGTATAACTTCACTACATTTTCTTTAGTCATTCATCCGGTGATGGACATACTGAGTTGAGTCCATATCCTGAGGATTGTGAATGGTGCTGCAATAAACACAGAAGTCCAAATGTCTCTCTGCTGTACCCATTTCATTTCCTTTTGACACACAGCTGGCTATGGGGTAGCCACATCACACAGTAGGGCCACATCACACAGGAAGTCTGTTTTCTCTAAAAATGCTTTTGTAAGATTTATTTAGTTTGTCTTATGTGATGAGTGTTTGGCCTGCATGTATGTGTATATATCACATGTGTGCCTGGTGCCTGGAGGGCTCAGAAGGGATGTCAGATCTCTTAGAACTGAAGCTATAAAGGACTGTGAGCCACAGGGCTCTGAACTGCTGAACCATCTTTCAACATCATTCTTACTCTCCTTCTTCCTTCCTTCCTTCCTTCCTTCCTTCCTTCCTTCCTTCCTTCCTTCCTTCCTTCCTTCCTTCCTTCCTTCCCCTTTTCTTCCCTCCCTCCCTCCTTTCTTTCTTTCTTTCTTTCTTTCTTTCTTCTTTCTTTCTTTCTTTCTTTCTTTCTTTCTTTCTTTCTTTCTTTCTTTCTTTTTAATTATGGTTATCAATTATGGTATATCAATTTAATTTTTTGCTTCAGAGAAAGAGGTGGTGGGGGAGACTTTGCTTCTTTTTGCTGGTCCTCTGGTTGTTGCTTACATGCTGTGATGGTTTAGCCATCCCCGTCATCATTTATATGTCACAGGTTTGTACACTTCACAAGTCAATAGCAGCATAAGCCTGAGCAAAAGCCCACGGAGAAAGGAGTGATTGAGGTCAAGGGGAGCTACAGGCCTGACTGTAATTAGGAAAGTGTCAAATAAAACCATGAAGTCAATGCATTCTGGCTTTTCAAAAATTGAAAATACATCACTCACGAACCATCCTGGATGACAGTTTGGATCAGTACAAGTGATGAACCACCGGGCTTGCTCAGGACTGTGACAGTTTGGCACTGAATTTCCTTCATTCAGGAGACGCCTCAGTCCTGAGTAAGACTGGATGGCGGCTCACACTGCCCTTAATTGGCTGTACACTGGAATTTCCTGCAGAAGTTTAATATACTCTTGCCTCAGATGCATCCCTAGAGATGCTGGTCAGTCTGATCCTACGCACTGCATGTTCTAAAAGCTTCCATATGGAAGGCAATGTTGTGTAGATAACACACATCTATTAGTTGGCTCACTTTTCCCTCATGGAGTTTTGCATACAAACATACTGATTTCATGCCTTATCACATGATAGACTCTAGGCCAGCATGGACACCGAGTTGAGAAAGACCAAATCCTTTATCTTCAGAGCTTATGGTTGGGAGAGGAGGAAGTGCTAGTGTATTAGACCAGTGTATAGGTTGCCTGCCCAGCATGTATTTATTGGGTACATTGGTTTCCAGGAACTGTTTGGATATTGCACAGCATGATGATCATCAGACCTGTGGTCACCCTCCTAACAGAGGTCACAGTGTCCTAATCATGGCAGGTCAGCACTCAGAAAACAAGCAAGCCAGCACACAGTGAACTTTCCGAGTGAGTATTTATGCTAATGAGGAGCAGTGTCACACCCAGTGTATTTGTGGCCTGTGTCAGCACGACTCTGGCTTCCCAAGACTGCTTCTTGCCATGACAATACTGTACCAATTAGGTGGTGCAATCCATTGGCAGCTATCGTCAATAATGAGGGCTGGAGATAGTGTCTGGGAATAGTAGCCTTGAAGGCACAAGTATTTGAGTTCTTTGGGATCTCTGGTTGATTGCACATGAAACCAGAGGGTTGGTAAAGGTCTTGAGGAATTGAACTAAGCCTGGATTCCATGTGGGTCCTGACTTGGGCTCAGGGCACACACCCATACACCCTGCTTCTGGGGCTGATGGGCGTGCAGCCATAGTACCTTTGAGGAAAGCCTTTGCAAGCCTGGATACGGGGTCATGATGATAACTACAAGGAGAGTGGTAGAGGTTTGAGGGTGAGTATGGAGGAGGAGTGTAGAATTGTCCAGAAGGAGGAAGGGCCAACTACACTGCTCTAATATGGGCACCAATACACGTACATATCAGATGTCAACATAGTGGTTTGGTTATTTTATCTTTCTGCAGGCTGGTCAAGTTGGAAGTACACACATTATAATCACATGGAGCTTTAAGGGATGAATTATTACCAGACATTTCAGTAGAGACACAATGCATGCAGGGATTCGGCTCCCTTCATCGACTGCTGTATGTAAGAGTTCAAAGCTTTGCACGATGTGTAAAAGGCACCTCATGTCTTAGTCACTTTGCATTAAGAGACAATGCCATAAAAGTGGCAGCTTACAAAGAATATAAATTAGTTTTTGACAGTCTGAAGGCCTGAAAATTCAAGATCCAAGTGCCACCAGGTTTGATGTTTGGTGAGGGTCCATGGTATCTGCCCTGTGTTTCAGTACTAGAATAATCAAAGTGTGGACACAGTCCCACAGCAAAAGATGCAGACGCTGGCAACTGAGATTTCCTAAGGGAACTTCACAGGCGTGTTTTCTTTCCCCCAGTGAAATGAGAAATCACTTGGTTTTAAAGTTTTATTTATTTATTTCATGTATATGAGTACACTGTCCTATACTTGTCTTCAGACACACCAGAAGAGGGCATTGGATCCCATTACAGATGGTTGTGAGCCACCATGTGGTTGCTGGGAATTGAACTCAGGACCTCTGGAAGAGCAGTCAGTGCTCTTAACTGTTGAGCCATCTCTCCAGCCCATCACTTGGTTTTAAAAGAACGGGAAAAACTTAGGTGGTAAAGTTGTAGGATCCACAGGAAGAACAAGCATTCTCTGTGACAGTGTTAAAGAAAGCTTGTGGTACTACAAATGTTACAGCCACAGTGTGTGCTAAGTCTTTGCTCCTTCAATGTCTTCACCTACTTACATAGGCTCATCTTACATCATAACAGGAAGAGCACAGTTTAGGAAGATACATTTCTGTGTACATGCTTGTAGTCTTTAAGCACATGTGACGATGATGCAGTGGCAGTGGTGGTGGTGTGTGTGTGTGCATGACTGTTGGTGTCTGTGAATATGGGCATACAAGTATAGGACAGAGGTTAACCTCTAGTGTCAGTCTCTACTTTTCACTTTGTTTGAGACAGGGTCTCTTGTTCTCCAAGCTTGCTGGCATATGTATTACCAGGCTTCCGGGATTGCAGCTGTGCATGCTAGCACATTTGGCTTTCCAAGCACTCAAAGGACTTGAGGTTAAATCCCCATGTCTGCACAAGCAGGTTTTTTTCCCCACCTGGTTATCTTCCTAGCCCCAGTCAAATTAACTTGAGGCCACATACATATAAATTGTATTACAGAATATTGTTATAAGTATTCCACTTTATTGTTGTGCATATTAAACTTTACATTGGTTATGTATGTATGTATGTATGTATGTATGTATGTATGTATGTATGCATGTATGTATTATATAAAGAAATACACTGTATATGGGCTCAGTTCTATCTATGGTTTCAGGCATGTGCTAGGGGTCTTGGAATGTGTCCTCAGAGATGAAGGGCAGCTATTGTATTCAAAGTTCATCTTTTTTCCTCAGAAACATTCATAAACACTATGATTCTTTTGTTAATGCATTTTGCTCTTTTGTTATTTTCCTTAGACTATCTCCGTGTGCAGTCTATGCTAATCCATTTTTATTATTTATCATTTAATGAGTTGGGTTATAATGGGCCCAGGGTAGCATTCCAAACTAGTTATTATTCACAACTGGAAGGCTTTCTCCTAAGCCACGATAAAATCGAGCTCTTTCCTGCAAGTTTGGCTTATCCACATAATCCTGAGGGCAGCGGACCGCCTCTATTTCTATGCTCATAGTTGGGGTCAGGAGGAAGTCATTGCTGCTGGATCATACTTGTTCTTGTGCATGCTGCTGCAGACAAAAGAGATAATTCTGCATCCTGGGGTGCTCCTCACATCTAGGAGTAAGATGGTTTCGGAGTGTATTCTAGAGGAGCACTGCCGTTGGATTTTCTTTCATACTCTACCCTGTTCTCCAACATGGCTCCTGCACACACAGGTATTTTGGAGTATATTTCTTAGTTTCACCAAAATGTAATTGCTTGGTTTTCCTCCTGCCCATTGGTCAGCTAATTTTGGAAGCTTTCTAGGAGAGGAAAATGGAAGAATGATGAGCTTAATATGGTCACTTGTGTGTTGGAAATCAGAAGGTTATATAGATGAGAGTTTCTTAACCAGGGGTCTTCACAGAGGAGCATAGCTCTACCTGCAGGATGAAGCTAGATTGACAGGAATATGCTTAACCAGAAGAAAAAGGCTCCTTTAAGAGATCACTGTATTTAATCAAATTAAGAAATCTAAGATGGGGAAAAGTAATCAAAACTAAGGACATATATATATATTTATTTCCACATGGATGGAAACCTACTATTTTATAAGCCTGTAAAAACAGTAATAATAAAAAGATATTCTTTATGGGTGAAAAATGTTCCTACTAAAAGCCATGGGTTACTAAATGAAAACCCCAGTGCTAGGGAGGCCCCAGAGGCCCTGAAACAATACAGGCCATTGTCATTGTTCCTGATTGTCCACCAGAGCCCCATGGTAAGTCCATTTTGCTGAAGACAGATAGTATACGCTTTGATCACACATCACAGAGAAATAAAGCTGGAAGTGAGCTGGAAGCTTCTTCCTTATCAACTAACCCTCATAGTTCCAGGAGGTGCTTTTTAGGTTCTAGGAGAGTCATATGCAGTCTAATGCAGCTGTGAATCCTATGAGCTACAATAAAGACATGTCAGGCAAAGTGTTTCTTCCAGAGCAATAGTGGAATGACTGTTAAGGGATAACCAACTGCTTTATGATTGTATTTAAGACCTGATCCACAAGAGGAAGTTCATGCTAGATTTGTAAACGTATTCAAGGCCCTATGGCTGGGGAGGTCCCATAGGCCCCTAGGTAGAAACCTACTATTACTGTTTTACTAAATGACTGTGTTATCAAACTGCCTTCCAAACACTTATATTTATACCCATACATCAGTGCTGTTTTCAGTCCTCATCAAACAAGCATCTTACTAAAATAGGTGGCAGTTAATGTAATAACCAGTAGCTGGCTGAAGTACCAAGAATACAAGATGGTGGAATGTTTGACTCTTAATGGTGCATCTATAGCACCCTCTCTAAGGCCAGGAAACACCAAAGAAGAGGGGGCTGAAGATATAAGAGCCAGAGAATGTGAAATGTGAAGCAAAAGGATATCTTTGGGTCATGAACTCACTACAGCTGTGGTTATCTGTAGAGAAGAGTCTGACAGCATTTCAGGAAGAGTTCATGAAGTCCCCCAAACACTGATTTATTGACAGTTAATGGTTGTTGAAGAGGGGGTTCATTTTCTTCATGGGATAACCACTGATATCTTGCTTTTATTCCAAAAATAACCTCCCCAGCACATTTTGGTGAGAAATTTAATTAAATACAGTGAGCTACATATAAAAGGAGACATGAAAGTAGGAGGGGACTTGTTGAGAGAATGGGAGGGGCATCAGGGAGAAGATTGGGAAAGGAAAAGGACTAAAATTCATTATATGAATGGATGAAACTGTCAATCAAACAAAAAATTCTGACACAGTACTGAGGGGTGAAAATAAGCAAAAATTTAATATATCATGTGTGAAAATTTCAAAAATGGATTCTGAAGGCCTAGTGGTGCTAAGCAAATCATAGGCTCTCTGAGCATATATTACCACATACAAATTTATTTTGTATGTATCACCATACATAAAAACATCAGGTGTCTCATTTGGCATAGATAGTCTTAGTAGAATCCTGCTTGATGGGCTGAGGTGGGATGGGCAGGGTGTCCTGATGGTGTGTCCTTCATAAGAATATCACAACCCTGTGATGTTGAGGATGAAGCACCCATACTCAAATAATGTTGAGGAATACTTTTTTCTTGTCAATGGCTTTAGACCCTTCCTTGTCTTATGTAAAGAATTTTATCTGAATTAAATATGCTTTCTAACCAGGTGTGTTGGTGCATGCTTTTAATACCAGCCTTTGTGAGGCAGTCAGGTGGATCTCTGTGAGTTCAAGACTACCCTGCTCTATATAGAGATCGAGGACACTCAGGGTCTCTATACATAGAGACCGTGTCTCAACACTGTGTGTGTGTGTACATATACATATGTGTGTACATATAGTGTGTGTGTGTGTATGCATGTGTGTTCTGTTTATGTGTGTTGGCACAATCAGATGGATGTAATTCTCCTTGCATTAAAGAAGCTTCTTTGCAGAAGATAAAGACCATTACAGAAAGCCATAGCTGGTTCAAATGCAAATAACCACTGACAGTTTAGTACCCAACCCCAGTTGGTACACGACAATATGACTCCTATACCTCTACCTAAGGCTCAGGGAACATCATGAAAGAGGGAGTAGAAAGTGTATAAGTGCCAGAGAAGTAGCAATCCTGCTGTGATACTGTGTCTTCTAGACACTACAGGGAAGCCATATCTAAGAAATGTCAACAATATATGGATGCCTGGAAAAATGACAACACCGACTGACATCTCAATGTGGAAGGGGAGGGAATCACATAGGTTCCAAACCCTAGATAAAGAGATATAAACAATTAATGACTGTTCGAATGGAGAATTAAAGTCTTTCCCAGGGGTGAGTCTTCTAACTTGTTATCCAACAATTAAGTAGTCAGTCATAAAACCATACACATACAACCAATACTAAATAGACTGAACAAATTGTATTTATATATTAAATCCTCTCCTCTCTCTCTCTCTCTCTCTCTCTCTCTCTCTCTCTCTCTCTCTCTCTCTCTCTCTCTCTCTCCTCCTCACTACACTCACTCACACACACAGATAGGGTTTGTATATAATTTATCATCCTCTCTTTTTAGTGCCTTGGATGATAACTATCTTCTCTTGGTAAAAATAACTTTAAATGAATCTTGGGAGAAAGCTAAAAGGCATCAGGAAAGACCAATTTAATTCTAGCTGAAGAAATCCCATTTTTATATGTGAGAGACAAAATAAAGCTATCTAAAGGAAGATAGGATAACTTCCTTGGGTTATAGTAAATAAGAAAGGTAATCCTTACCATTTATTTTATGTTTATCTGGAAGCCAGCACAGTTGCTGCAAATTCATGTATTGAAGTCTTACAACGATAAACAAGGTTCTGTTACTCCACTTTACAGATGAGCAAATCCAGGCACAGAATCTTGTGCTTGAGGAAGTAGCCAGGACATGTCAGAGGTGAGATTCAAACCCAGGCAGCCTGATTTTGCAGTCCTCCAGCTCCATCAGCTGCTTTTTTGAGATAGGGTTTCACTGTGTAGCCAAAACTGGCCTCAAACCTGTGAGCCTTCTGCCTCTATCTCCCGAATATAGGGTTACAGCCAGTGTCAGCACAGCGGCTTCCTACTGAAATTCTTACTTCATTTTCCTGCCTGTGCAGTTGGGACTTGGAACAGAGGAACCATCAGGGATGAGACCTGGATTTCTAGCTGGTGTCATTTACTCAAGAAATCTTACTGAGCTCTAGTTCTCTGCCAGCCTTTCTTGTAGGCACTGGGGAAATAAGATATGGGGCAAAGTCTCCACCTCAATAGAGAACCCTAGACATATTTACATATATATTTCTCCATATTCCTTTGGGTTTTATTAGAGTTTCCCGTTGGAATAGAGTCCTCTGAAGGACCACTTAATATGCTCTGGCACTTCTGAAATGACTTCAAATGAAGTCAGCATTCATTTTCTTTGGAATAGCAAATCCTGGTCCTAAATGGTTTCTACCCACCCCTACTAACCCCATTCTTTTCAACCATTTCACCTTGATTGCCATCTCTCATGCCAATCATAATAAATACAGCTCTTGATTTAAATCATCATGCAGTAAATATAAGTACATACAAACTAATAATTTAGATATTTATTTTATAAAATGATTCTTTATAAACTATCCTTCTTACTAGATAGGAATTTGCATATAGATATAAAAAAGATATAAGTCAAATAATGTAGTTTATAAGTACATCTTAAGAGGTTATTGATTAGATAAAGCAATTTATATCTGAGTGGTCAAAATTAACCTTCTTTGGATTTTGTTTATATGTAGTTTGTTATTTGTGCCAACTTCCCGTATTAATAAAGTTTTTAAATTGAAACTGCTCTGAAAAAGAAGTTATATTTCACTTTCTAACTCTTCAGGCTATGTATGTAGAATAGACTTGGATTTGTATGCCGTTTTCTACATGCATTCTAAATTGTAACAATGCATTTCAAACACCTCCAATATACATTTTTTTCTGAGCCCAGAGTTCTTTTCCATTTGAGCTTTTAAAATATATTGTTTATACTTTATGATCTGTATTTATACAGTATTTTGAAACTGTTTTAAATATCTCTGAAGACTTTGCAACACTGAAAACCCTGCCTGCCATACACACATGCACATGCACACACACACACACACACATACACACACACACACACACACACATATATAGTGGTGCCCCAGGAATTAGATCATTATCTTTGATATGAGGGCTGACACTCTGGCATCTTAGAGAACTAAGTGAGAACCCATCCAGTTGGATACTTCTTGCTTCAGTTTTGGCCTCTGACATAGTAGACAAGTAGCAATTATGGCTATGGGCTGGAACTTCTTTGGCTCAAAGAGAATAAGTACTGAGCTGATTATCCATGGTGCTTGGGAAAGTGTCTTAGCTCTGCCACACTTAATTCTTTATGTATAAGACAAAATAATTATGACATTGTTTTACAGATTAAATAGATTGATAAAATAGAAAAATGATTATTTGTTAAAGCACTATGCCATACAGGATATAAAAAGAAGGAACCACCTATTTTCTGCCCCCCAAAACCATGTTACCACCAAAGACAGGAGCTATTTCAGAATGAAAGGATGGGAAAGGGTGTTCCAGGTAAATAGACTTAGGAGACAAACAGTCACTGCTATTCTAACAACTGACAAAACAGACTTTAAACCATAACTAGAAAGAAAAGAACAACTAATGGAAACATCCGTTAAAAGGACATTACTATTTAAACATATATACACTGAACATAGTTATGCCCAATTATATAAAACAAATATAAGTAGATGTAAATCACAGATTAGCCCTAGTACCATATAGTGGACACTTCAGTATCTGACTCTGACCAGGTGACATTTCTTCCTGATGAAAATTAAACAGTCAAATAAATGAATTAGATGACACCATAGATTAAGGACATAAAAGACATCTACAGACCATCGCCTTCAAATGTTGTAGAACACACGGTCTTCTGAGCAGCCCATGGAATATTCTCTACAATAGTTAATAAATATATCAGAGCATGAAGTAAGTCTCAACAAATATAGAAAAGCTGAAATAGCCTTGCATTTTACCTGATCTCAATGAAAAAAGACAACAAATCAATAGCAACACCCCTCACTCCCACTGCCACTGAAACACATACAAAGTCGTAGAGATTAAAGAACACAGTAGTGATGTGTTCTTCAATCTCTGAGAGTGATGAACGGATCCTTGAATAATCAGGAAGGAAATAAAAGAAATTCTAGAACTGGATGAGAATGAAAACACAGCATCTCAAAACCTGTGGGATACAATGAAAGTAGCCATAAAAGGGAAGTTTAGAGCTCTAAGTGTTTACATTAAGAAAACAGACGATCTCAAGTAAGTAACCTAATGATACACTGTAGGTCCCTGGAAAAGGATTTAGCCAGACTTCAGATCAGTAGATGGAAAGAAACCCTTAAAGTCAAAGCAGAAATGAATCAAAATGGAAACAAGCTAACAAATACAGATAATATGAAGAATTAAAGAAACAAGGAGTTGTTTCTTTGAAAAGATAACAAGATTGACAAACCTTTAGCCAAACTAACCAAAAGAGATGAAAATTAATACAATTAAAGATGGAAAGGGAACCACTACAATATATATCAATGAATTCCAGAAAATCTAAGTAACACTCTCTGCAAAACTGGAAACTCCAAAAGAAATTGATGAATTTCTGAATGTATATGGCCTATTTAAAATTAAACAATGAAACAATGTAAAGATTTATTTTATTTATACATATGACTATTCTGTTTGCATGTATTTGTGAATCACACATGGAGGCCAGAAGAGAGCACTGAGTCTCTCAGAGCTGAAGTTACAGATGGTTGAATCATCCAGCCGTGCTGGGAACAATGATGTAGGTTATGCAAATGCATCAAGTCTTCTTAACTACTGAGCAGTCTCTCCAGCCCCGAGTTAATCAATTTAAGCAGACCCATAGCAAATAGTTAAGATTAAAGCAGTAATTAAAAAAATCTCCCTACTTAAAAAAGAAAAAAAGAAGGCTCAAATGGATTCACTGGTGAATTTTCCAGGCTGTACTAAATGTCTTCGCTGTTGTCATAAGGTCAAAGAAGATAAAAGGGGTGAAATCAGGAAATGAAGAAGTCAAAGTGTCTATTTACAAATAATATGATTCTATACATAAGAGACCCTAAAGTCTGCTGGAGAATTCTCAGAACTGAACCAATAAACAGTTTAGCAAAGTGGCAAGATACAAAATTAACAATAAAATCCAGTAGATTTCCTGTATGGCAATGGCAAGAGTACTGAGATAGAAACCAAGGTAACAATTCCATTCCCAGTAGCTTCAAAATACACACTTTCTAATAAATCAAAGATGTCAAAGACCAACAAGCTAAGCTGTGAAATACTTCCTCTACAACAAAACCTTTAAATAGGATAGGAAGTAAAAAAGAAACTAAGGAAGACATCAGAAGATGGGAAGACTTTCTTTCTCATGGATCAGGATCAGTAGTGGGGAAATGCTTATCCTACCAAAAGTGGTCTACAGCTTCAACACCATCCCAGTCAAAATTCTAGTGACTTTCTTCATAGAAGAGAAATTATAAAATTCACATGGAAGCACAAAAGACCCTGGCTAGATAAAAATCAGTTCTGACCAAGAAGAAGAGTTATTACCTCTTCTTGGAAGTACCATCACATCACAATGTCAAGTTATACTATGAAGACACAGTACAAAAACATCATGATATTGGCACCAAAACAGACATGTAGATCAGTGAAACACAATAGAGGAAGCAGACACAAGGCCACACAGGTAGAGTCATCTGTTTCAGAAAAAAAATGCACACTAGAGAAAAGATAGCATTTTCAGTAATATTGCTGGAAACTCTGGCTATCTACATGTAGGAGAAACTATATTCTTAATTCTTACCTTGCACGGAAATCAACCTTAGTTGGATCAAAGACATGAATATGATACCCAAAACTTTGAAATGTCTACAGAAAACTATAGAAAGTACACTTGAAAATATAAGCATAGGAAAGCATTTTATGAGTAAGACTATGATTGAGCAGGGATAAGGCCAGTGATCGGCAAATGAGATTTCATAAATTAAAGACTTCTATAAAGAAAAACAAAAGGTCACCTGCAGAATGGGAGAAAATCTCTGCCAGCTATATTTCTGATAGAAGATCAGTATCTAAAATGGTGGTTCTCAACCTTTCTAATGCTGCAACCCTTTAAAATAGTTCCTCACGTGGTGACAGTTGTTTCTAATGCTTTGGTTCAATCGGGAATCTGCATTTCCAAACGCTGAAGGTAGGAACCTTAGATTTGAGCAGGCTGGGACACAGGAGGGAGGAAAAGACGAAGAATTGCCATGGAGTTGGTGGTGAGATGGGAGGGGAGACAAATGGATGTTGGAGCTGCAGGAGATAAAGCCAACCAGCCATGTGAGATTTTGCGTAGGTGGCCACTTCCCTGATTGGGCCTGGGGTAGCAGGCAGAGGATTAGAACTGCCTAGCCTTTGAGGGTAGCCAAGGCATTTTAATATTAACTGGTGTGCACATGTGCAAGTGTGTGTGTGTGTGTGTGTGGGGTGTGGTGTGTGTGTTTTCTATTTGCAAATCCAGATAGCCCCTGGGCAGTGTGTGTGTGTGCGATTGGCCAGGAGCCAAATTGGTGTAGCCAAAACTTACTTCTACAGTGACCCCCAACCATAAAATTATTTTTGTTGCTACTTATAACTAATTATAAACTGTAATGTAAACATCTGATATTTTCTGATGGTTTTAGGTGACCCCGTAAAAGGGTCATTTGACCCCCAAAGGGGTTATAACCCACAGGCTGAGAATTTTTGGTCTAAAATATGTGAAGAAAGGAAGAAACCGAGTATCAAAGAAACAAACGATTTTAAAAACGGACCACAGAACTGAGCAGAGAATTCTCAAAGGAAGAACTACAAATAACTAACAATATATAGAAAGTGCTCAATATCATTATCCACGAGGGAAATCTAAATTTCAACTGCTTTGAAATTTTCTCACACCCTACTCAGAAGTGATCAAAGGACAACAGATGCTGGTGAAGATGTGGGAGAAGAAATCCCTATCCACTATGGGTGGGGATGTGCACTGGTTTCCACCACGGAAAACAATGTGGTCTCATTGCTCTTCTTGGCTCACAGCAGCCGTAGTTTCCCATACAGGAGTTGTGTAAAGCAAATCCTGTCCATTTCCAAGTATGGTTGGGAGAGGAACTCAAGAAGTTCTTTCTCCTCCCAGCTGAAGAGCAATAGACAAGTATTTACTGTTGGGAATCGGGGAGTTGTTTTTCCTTAGGGCTGTGGCTGCTGCTAAGTTGTTCATGCTCTGATGGGTACCCATGGGTAGGTAGGTGGTGCTGACTGGACTCAGTGGGTTGTTTAAGGAGATGAAGACATGAGGTTAGGATGGGGAAATGCTGGGGAGATGCAGAGGTTAAGGGGTAGTTTGAGTTGGATAGGATAAAGCTATACTATATCAATATATAAAATTGTCAAATAATAGATGAAATAGTGTAAGAAAGCATTATGTAAAGATTTTAGTCTACTCTTGATAATAATTATTACCAAATCAATAATCAGAATTTAGTAAATATGCCAGTTGATATGCTACTGCATCTAGAATATTCCTAGATAGAGAATTTACCAGTTGGACCATTATTACAGCATCCTCTGTGATCAATGTGAATGGCTGGCTGTCATGGACTTTCCACAAAAAGAGAAAGTCTGAGCATGAAGTTCAGATAGTCCTTAAATTCCTAGGGCTTATGCATGTCAGAATTGCCAGTTTGTGTTAGAAGTGACTCTATGACAAAGCATGGGGTGTCAATCAAATCTACATTTTGGCTTTCTCTTCAGCTTCTTTCCTGGGTGAGCTGAAGTTTGCCGAGGTTATGATAAACATAGGAGGTAAAGCTGTTACAGTGCAAGAGTCTGAATGTAGATGGAGACACTTGTTTGGTTTATAGAATGAGATTGTTTTTAGGAATGTAATTTTAAGAAGATTGACTGCGCATTTGTCTGGGTTGTTCAGGTTGTGGAGGATGGGGACTCTTCATATGAGCCACAGCCACCCCTATTTATAGAAACCTAATAAGGTTACTCTGGCAGCATCCTCAAGGTTGCCTGGTACAAGAGGACATGTTGGCACTTGGTTGCAAGCAGCTGATAAAACTGTTGCACCTGTCCTGATGACCAGTTGCCTGTCTTCACTGGTCATGACTGGCTGATAGCTCTTCAGAAATTGCAGGTTCCTTCTTCTCTCACTATAATGCCTTTCTTGCAGAGAATTGGGCTTCTCCATCACCTTCCCCACCTCTTTTCCTCATTACCAGGGCCAAGGATGACAAGCAATGGTGATTAAGCTTTGGTTTGATTTCCTCTTAGTGATTGGACTCTGTTGCTTTTTAGTGCAAAGTCTACTTACTTTGAAGAAGTGTTTCTACTTTTTGGAGCTGAGCAGTAGTCTTTTGTGGGCCAAAGCTATAGAATAACCTCGAAAAGTCAGGTATTTAAATGTGTACTCAGTCTCTTTGGTGATATATAAACCAAGAGTTTTCTACAATGAACATTACCCTTATGTCCTTAAGGTCCCAACAGCATATGCAAGTAGAAAAGGTTAATGGACTTATACGGCTTACGATTTATGATATTGAAAAGCTCTGTGTGTTTCTTTTTCTAAAATTCACTTAAATGAACATGTTCTCTTTGTTGTGCTCTTTCTGCAGTATAAGAAGCCAATCCTTCACCAGTCTCCCCCTTGTTAACAGAGAATCATGGGGATGTGTCCCTGTTGTATGCACAATAGGCAAAGTAGAGAAACGTATGATTGATGTGAGACTGAGAATAGAATACAAATTCTTACTCTTGAGCTGATTATTTATGATATGTCAAGAATGTCTTTGTTTTTACAGCTGTGTGAATAAAATTGCTGCTATTACCAGAAAGGCATTATAGAAACCTATACCCAGGGTTCTGGGATATTTTCTGGAATTGTTGCATTGATTCAAATCCCCTTTGTTGTCTTTTCTTTTACTTATTCTGTCTCCTCCTTTGGGTGCAATGGCTTTTTTTTTTCTTCTAAAGTTACACATTACAAAGTTGAGCCATTGATGCCTCTAAGAGTTGCTATGAAAATCTCTAGTCTCATTGTCTGAGGAGGCCAAGGTCTCAGCATCCAATATCCATTTGCTTATTTAGTTTTCTGTGCCCAGCCTCCTTGCAGAACTGTATCTCAGCCTGCTTTTAGCATCTGGTCCTCTATACCAGGAAATCTGTTTTGGCTTCTTCAAAGAACGAGTCTTTTCTTTTCAGTTGGAAGGGTTTTGAGGAGTAGGGAAAGACATGGCATTATGACTGCATCTTAAAAAAGACTTAACAAATTCACTCATTTTTTTTTTCTCCCAAATCTACCCTCTTGAATTTCTGGATGTCCCAAATTCTAAGACTTTTGAGCACCATCAAGTGTAAATCAGCTTGATTCTAGCTTTGAATTCAGTTTTCTTTTCCGGTTTTCTATTTTTAATATTTTTTTTCTCCATCTGTTCTCACCTTCCAGGTATAGGAACAGTTTACCTTAGTCCTAGTCTCATTCCATTGGTTGAAGCAACATATTCACAGGGTTCTAACATCTCTATAAAAGAAACTTGGGTATTTAGCTTCCAGCATTAAGGAAGATATTAAGTATAGAAAACATGAACTGCAGTTTCTCAGCCAATGTTTTTGACCAGGATCTCCTACTCTTAGATGTATTTATTAGCAAGTCATGGAGATCCTTGCTTTTGGGGCCACATTTGTCAGCCTCTATGTTTGTCTGTGTTTTTTCATGTACCAAGAAAGCTATGGTTGTCATTGATTATCTAAAAGCATATAAAAATGAGGCACTGCTTAATATCTGATCCTGGACGTAGATCTCAGGATGCAGAGCAAGTGTTGAATGAACCAGAGAATCTGAATTTGTGTCCAGATTCTACAGTTTCAAGTGGTGTGGCTGTGGCCAAAAGCTTAGTTTCTCTTGGCCCCAGTGTTCCTGATGATCCCTGTCCTGTAGTTGTATTATAAAGATTAAGTTAGTTAATACTCTCAGAAATATGGCTAACTATGTATTAGTTATAATTGCTATTTGCTAGTTTTATTATCGCTGTTGACATGGGCAGAGGGAAACAAGGACTAAGCTTGGGGTTGTGGCCTTATCTGAGAGTTCATTACATTTAACTGCGTTGTGCCAGAGAATTAGCTGGGCAGCACAGGAGAGTTACCTGTGCCCTCTAAGGGAGCCTGAGTCTAAGACTTCAGCTAGAGTTTTCACTTATATCCTATTATAGATGGGATGTGCAGGTGATTTCATGCATACCTTCCCCAGTTCAGCCTCTTGACTGAAAGAGCCATGTTTTGTCAGATCTCCCTTCTTTCCTGCTTCCTAAAATGCCCTGCCAATTCACAGAACACTCCATCATTATGTGCATAGATTGGCACAAATGTTTCTCATACCCAAAAACCCTAATTCCTGAGTATGATGCCCTCAGCCATTGAGTTGTCTTCTCTCTCTATTTGAAGGAATGGTTTTGCTTCAGTAAGTCTGTTTCAGTTCAAGACTTCTTTGTCTACCCTTGAGTACTTTTTCTTTTCTTTCTTTCTTTTCTTCCTTTTTCCTTTTTTGTTGATGAGGCTAGGAACTTCTGGGACAAGGGAGTCAAGTGGCATTGTTATTATTTTTATTAGTAGTACAAACTACATATTTTAAAATGGTGTCACACATGATTCTGTGATTGAGACTAGGCAGTGACTGATTGCACAATTGATGTTGATTCGCTGTTCTAAAATAAGTCAAGCTGGGAAGCCACAGTAATCAATAGTGGAGAGCTGTTTAGAAGTGGTGGATGTGCGGATCTGAGCATTCGAGCATTGTTCCTGGGACAAATCAGAGGCTTATATGTTGTGGTTGTTTGAATGGGAATGGTTCCCATATTTGAATGGGTGGTCTGCTGTTCATGGAACTGTTTGGGAAGGATTAGGAGGCGTGGCCTTGTTGGAGGAGCTGTGTCACTAGGGTGGCCTTTGAGGCTTACAAAGACAATGCTATTCTCAATGACCTCTCTCTGCTTGGTGCTCTGGATTAGATATCAGCTGTTAGCTCCATCTTCTGTGCTATGCCTACTGACATGCTCCCTGCCATGATGGTCACGGACTCTACTACCCTCTGGAATTATGAGCCCCCAAATAAATACTTTGTTTTGTAAATTGCCTTGGCTATGGTGTCTCTTCAACAGTAATGAGAAAGTAGCTATGACAGACATGTTACAAAGTGAAAGGATGTTCACTTTTTTTCAGAGGAAAAAGTGACAGCGTATGCTACATTAGTATTTAGAAATGGCCACATGGTGTTAAAGAAAGAGTAAGAGACTTGGGTTTATTCTGACCCTGGTTCTACTTCATCCTCTAAACACAAGCTGAAGAGCAGTTTAACCTGAAGTAAGGAGTAAAGTAGAAACTAGGGAGGAAGCAATCTGTTTGAAGAGAGAGGGTTTACTTCATTTTCAGAGGAACGCATGGAAAGGAATCAGGCAATGTGAGCAGGAGTGTTGGGAACCCGAGAGATGCTGATGTTGGGAAGTCAACATACAGGGGCCACAGGGGTCCTACCTGGGGATATCAAACATGGAGTCACTGGGCATTTGCATTATTGACGACTAAACCTCTTCTATCAGTGACTATTTCTAGAAATCTCTATAGTTTATTTAACATCTTATAATGTAAGTTTCATTTTCTTGTTTTCATTTTGAAATTGGAAGGGCCAAGTTCTATATTTTGACTTCTTTGATGAAGAAAAGAAATAGCACATGGAATTAAGAACTTGAAGGCAGGAGTGAGCAAGAGAGTGAAAGGAAAGATTTCAGGTTTGCAGCCATCCTGAAGAGTATGTCTATGTGCCATTCCATAGATCATTGACCTGGGAGGATAAAGCCTTTGCCAATGACCTCCACAGATAAGGTTACCCTTGCTGTTAATGTGACTTTAATTGGTGATTGACTGATATGGGAAAATAGCTTTATTTCTCTTATTAAGTAGTATTTAACAAATTCCTGCTATTTGTCAACAATTTTGCTGAATGCTCAGAAAAAAAGGAAAGAGACAGAGACAGAGAGACAGAGAGGATATACACAGCATACAAGTACAAGATCACAAATTCCTTTTGTCTAGAAACATGGTATAGCAGGAACATTTGTAGCCAGGGTACTGATATTCTGACTGGTCATTCTTGGTTTATTCCAATTGTACTAGCATCATTGTTAATTTCTGCCCCTTTCATGGCCAAGAAAATGCCAGTTTGGAGATAAGTTATCCCAAAGAGCTTTGAAGATTAGATGACAAAATTTCTGTGAATTATAATGTTTTATCCAAATGAAGACCAACATGTTGTAAAGAGGTCTTTCCAGCTATTGGATTAAGTGCTTTACTCTCATTATCAACTTAAGATGGTCACTATGACAGCAAGAGGGTTACCAGTATTATCTCAGCTTCACAGAGGAGACTGGGGCTCAGTGAGGTCAAAAATTTTTTAGTCAAGGAAAAGTGGTCCTTTGAGTGTGGCCCCCAGTCTTGCTGCCATAAAGTGTCATGCCTGTTGACTCTGTGGCTTTGTGGTAGTAAGTGTCATATGGAGAGGTAGTAGTGGGTGAGGCTAGAGGTGAGAGGAGCATTTGAAGAATGCTTGGGTGCTTGGACCTTTATAAAATATATATAAAATCAACTTAAATAACAGGCTTAGGTCTTAGGAGAACAGATGGTAAATATATACTTTTCTACAAAATATTAGAAATGATCAAGGACAGACTATTAAAACTAAAGATTGTAATACTGATGATAATAAATACACACAATAATTAGCTATATCTGCTGTGAGAGTTGTGAATGTGTGAGTGAATGCTTGAACTCTTGTTAGGATTCATTTTGACATGGTTCCTGGTTTTGTCAGCTGAATGAAACATTATATGTTGTGACACACTACCCATTGGCACTGAATAAAAGCATACAGTCATAGCACATTTATCTTTGGATCTGATTTATATTTGCATCTGAGGAAATTTAATGCCTTTTGACCCTTAGAACTTCTTTGGACAACTGTGGAGATGTACAGCTTTAAAAAGTCATTTTGGACCTTTTTCTTTCTTCTTTCTGTCTACAGAACCACATGCATGGGTTGCTCAGGTTTGCAAGATGGCTCAGCAGGTAAAGGTATTGGTTGCTAAACCTGGTGACCTGAGCTCAAACTCTGGGACCTACATGGTAGGAGAGAACTGACATCTGAAAATTGTCTTGTGTCTCATGTGTCCCCCTCTAAAAATAAATGTAATACCTCTGGTCATGTACAAGCTGCATCACCTCCCATTTAATTGCTCCAGCATTTATTTCTGTGACTCCTTGTCACAGTGATAAATCAAAGATGGCCTTATCAAAATTAAGCAAATCCCCATTCTTCTTGGAACCCCTCTGCTGTAATTACCAGGAAAGATGGATCTTGGAAGATTCACTTGGAAATGCTTTCTAGGAAAGTCATCTGTCTAAGGTGTGGGGACATTGGCCTTTACTATTTAATTCATTTTTATACGATGCATGGGTTAACTTTGTATCAGAGGATGAATTCACTACTATAAATTCAAATACAAGAAAACTAAATCAAACAGCTCAAAAACGAGGGATGCAAAGATATATTTCTCCCATGGCCACCTGGTTTCCCATCTGCCTTTCCTTTTTCCACAGTGGATTTATGGAGCAGTGATTTGTTTCCTGGCTCTGTTTCAATAATAACTACTGGTTTTCTCAGAAATGTCTTAGAATAAAAATTGGACTTTACAAATAACCCCTGAGTATTACATAATTGAAAATTAAATATAATTGCAAAAATTAAGTGTTAAGTCCATTACTTGCCTTGGCTAAATACATAGAAGGACTATAATAAACTTAAGAATTTAAAATGGATGTAATTATGTATATATGCTTGATCATCAAAGAAGTAAGCCAGAAATATGCCTGATTGCTTTCCAAATCAAGTAGGTCAGTATCAGGAAGCATTTAGAAGTCTTTGCAAGATAGAGTTGACACACTATAATCTTTTAATGGCACAAATTCCCGTTAGCATAACTGCTTAATAAATAATGTTCATTATAGTGATTAGAAACGTTACTTTCTTAGAGCAATCAAAATTTCCTTTCATCTCCTCTATAGCAGTACATTTTAAGCTGCAGGTTTATGACCCATGAAATCAATTTATAGGGTACAATCAGCATCTGGGAAAACAGATTAAAAGAGAAAATATTCAATTTCATTGCATATTATCCATGTAAATATTATCCCAGGTACTTTAACTTCAATTTTTTTCAAAGTGAATAAGTATAATTACTTGATTATGACATAAACTGTATTTCACTTTGTAAAATACCATACCAAGCCCCTCTGGAAAATCGGTATTCGTATAATATGATAGATAAATGAATTCTAGGGCTGACATGAAGATGATGCATAATTTCTAGTCTCATAAATTTCTAAAAACAAGCCTTTTCACTGAATGGTCATAGTTATTATGTTTTTACTGATATTCTGATCCCTTCCCTATTTGCTGTGAATTTTGTTCATGGGCATCTGTTATTATAAGTGGAATAAGTGGAATAATCTTGGTTGTACATGAGCTCTCAGAGTTGAGCTGAGCCTTTCGCTAGCTAGCTCCTCTTGAGCGCATGCTCACTGGCTCCCTGCCTCCATTTCCTTATTTATAAGTGAGGCTCATGATGAGGTAGTGAAAATATTGTGCAGAATCAATGCACAATAAATAATTGTAGAATTAGAGAATTATTGAGAATAAATGCTCTAAAGCTCTTTACAGTGTTTGACACATAGTGGAACTTCAACAAATGTTACTTATTGATATTACTATTTTACTCATTATCTTTATATGAGAATAGAAAATATTAGAGTTTATTATATCACTTTTTTTAGCTTTGTCTCTGATAATGGAAACATAAAGCCCAGAGTGTGTCTTGTGGTTCAGCCTGTGCATGGACCCCAAGACCCCTAATTCTCATTCTCAGTGATTATATTTGTAGTTGAAAGGAAATATCTTACAGAAATGTAATGCATAGAATCATGAGAATGACATTACACAACCACACAAAAATCAGTGTATAAATCTAACTTCCATCAAGGTTTACAACTTCTAAAATGAGTTCAGAAACTAAGAATTCAGCCATTGAATGTATAAAAGAAATATGGAATAGAGTGTGGGGAAGAAGGATGAGAATAATGAATTTGTTTAGAGATCATTTATGATAAGGAAGATGTTCCTTATGTAATCATGTTAGAATTGGCCTCTATTGAGAGTGACCGTATACTGACCTTGGATTCACCACTCACTATGAGGGATTGAGAAGCTCCTGGAGGGGTTATCAGGAGTCTAGTGAATGCATATGGACACTCAGGGATGGGCAGGGAAGAGTGTCAATTATGTTTGTCTGAGAGTCTCATGTGGTATGGTGGGAAGTCAGATATGTTGGAGCTTAGTTGAGGTTTAATGATTAGTGTTTGCATTGTTTGGCAGGTTACTTTACCCCTTGTAGCTTTTTTTTACTCCACTGGCAAAGGGAGATTAAGCAAGTTCTGGCATCATATAGTTGTTGTCATGATTAATGTTTACTGTAGTCATAAAGAGCTTGGACAGTCGCTGTCATATAGTAAGTCTTCAAGAAAATAAGAAGAGTGAAAGAAGAGTAATAGACTAGAAACAAAGAGTGATGTAATTGTCCTTTTAGCTATGAATTATGGAATACCGAATCTGTCCCTGCATCACTAAGCAATTCGTTTATTTCTTTATGCAACAAAAATGCAAGTGGGATGAAATACAGTGCTGAGAAGGAAAACGAATAAGATAGCTTTACTACTCTCATTGAGTTTATACTCCATGGAGGCCATGGCTAGGCAATGACAAGCCAGGCAAGATTGGTATTGCTGAATTACGGGGCTAAGGGAGAACACAGATGTTTGCAGCTGAGGACCATACTCAAAACCATTTGCTGTTTGTTCGTCTTGTACTTCTGATCTGAATTTTAGAGCTGAACAGGTCTAACTTTCTTCTGTTTATTTTAATACTTTAAAAGTTTTGTCAAGCTTCTGGTCTGGCCCAGGCACAGAGCAGATCTCGGGCGGCAGCTCTGCACTGAATCTCACAAAACCTGGCAGAAGTGGAGCACCCAGGGATCTGACCCAGGCAGTATCTCAGGTAAAAATGAAACACCCATGATGTCTGCTGGTAGAAGCTGTAATCCTGATGCTGGCCTCCAGACTTATACTACTCAGACCTTTGATGGGCCATTGACAAAGGGCACCAAACAGCTAGAGATTGACATCACTAATCCGAAGAAATCCCTCGTTTCATGTCTGAAATGATCTCCAAAAGGACTTTATCGGACTTGATTTACTCTTCTACAATAGAAAAGACTGTGTACAGCTCTTGCTGTGTACAGCCCTTAAAGAAGAATGTTGCCCTTACATAGACAAGACAGGGATGGTTAAAGAGAACATGAAAAAGGTCAGAGAAGGCCAGAGAAAAGACAGAGAGAGAAAGAAGAGAAGAGAAAGATGAGAGCTGGTACAAGGACTGTTTTTCAACTCTCTGTGGTTGTCAACCCCACTTCCTCCATCTTGGGACATTAATTGGGTTTTTTTGCTGATTTCTTTTGGTCCTAGGCCTTAAATAGCTGACTAACTTTGTGATACAACAGATAGATAATTTGATAGCAAAACCTATTAGATACATTATCATAAGTTAGCTATGGGGACCACGAGACTCAAGATGAGGTTGTTACTTTATCCAGGGTGTTCCTCAAACCCATCTCCAACAACCTAAAAGAGGAGACTTCCGCCCCTAGACCAAGAGAGAGGCTACCCAGAACCCTCTCTGCATGGCGATCTGAATTCTTGCTTAGGCTGCGAGGCTAAGCACTGCAAGGGAATATAAATAAAAGTTAAAATATCTATCTGGGTTCCCTGAGGGACAAGTCTGACTGCATAGGGGTTGATGTCAAAAGTATCCCCTCTCCAGGAAAAAGACATCGGGATGGGTATGGCCTCATGCCTCACTGGACAACGACAGAAGGACTGGAGCCATTACAAAGTCCCCTTCAATTATTGGAGGTCAGGCCTCTATCCCCGCCTTTGCAAGAATAGAATCGCCAAGGCCCTTCTATACTTAGAGAAGGGAGGAGATGTCAGGAGCAGCCCTGCATATACACTAAAGGCCTAAAATCAGCCATAGGCCTAACATCAGCAATAGGCCTGACATACATGCATGCTAACACAAAGTCTTGGTCTCTGTGGAAAAACACTGGAACAGAAGGCTATAAGCTATTGTAAACAGGCGGCTTCTGTGGAAATTTACCAGCCAAGTAATCATAGGTCTTATAAATAGGCAGCTTTGGTGGACAGTACCAACTTAGATAAGGACAAGTGAATCATAGGCAGAGCCATAGTGACCTGTCCCCTGAACCTACACTCAGCTATACCCTGTTCTGAAAGGTATCTGTACTCCCCCTGAACACCTATGATCAGGTGCCATTCCCTTACCCACATCCTGCCTTTTTGTGTTTATAACCCTGTGTAAATAAGTAACTTACGATGTGATTTAATAACTAAATAAAAAAAAAATTTGTCAAGTGTAGTTTGAATATCAAGGCATACTAATAAGGAGATTAAGTCTATAGAACCTGGAAGAAACTGGCCTTTACTTGGCTCTGTCTCTAAGGATGGGGGCAGGCAGTGCGACACCTTTGAAGGACCTGGGCTAAAGAGCAGGACTAATATCTGCCTTAGAAATTAAGCACCTAAAGAAATGTTCAGCATCCTTAGTCATCAGGGAAATGCAAATCAAAACAACCTAGATTCCACCTCACACCAGTCAGAATGGCTAAGGATCAAAAATTCAGGTGATAGTAGATGCTGGTGAGGATGTGGAGAAAGAGGAACACTCCTCCATTGTTGGTGGGATTGCAAGATGGTGCAACCACTATGGATAAACAGTCTGGCGGTTCCTCAGAAAATTGAACATATTACTACCTGAGGACCCAGCTATACCACTCCTGGGCATATACTCAGAACAATATAACAAGGACATATGCTCCACTATGTTCATAGCAGCTTTATTTATAATAGCCAGAAACTGGAAAGAACCCAGATGCCCTTCAACAGAGGAATGGATACAAAAAAATGTGGTACATTTACACAATGGAATATTACTCAGCTATTAAAAACAATGAATTTGATAAATTCTTATGTAAATGGATGGAACTAGAAAATATTATCCTGAGTGAAGTAACCCAATCACAAAAGAATATACATGGTATTCACTCACTGATTATTGGATTTTAGCCCAGAAGCTTGAAATACCCAAGATTCAACTCACAGACCACATAAAGCTCATGAAGAATGACGACCAAGTTTGGGGGGGGGGGGCTTCAGTCCTTCTTAGAAGAAGTAACAAAATACTCAAGGGAGCAAATATGGAGACACAGTGCAGGACAGAAACTGAAGGAGGGGCCGTTTGCAGACCATTCCACCGGGGTATCCATCCCATGTGCAGTCACCAAAGGTAGAGTTGATGTGGATGTCAGGAAGTACATGCTGACAGGAGCCTGATATAGCTGTCTCCTTAGAGGTCTGCAAGAGTCTGACATATTCAGAGGCAGATGCTCACAGCTAACCATTAAATTGGCGTGGGGTTCCCAACAGAGAAGATAGAGTGAAGACTGAAGGAGTTGAGAGGATTCATGACACCATGAGGAAAGCAACAATATCAACCAACCAGAGCCCCCAGGGTCTAAACCACCAGCCTGGGAGCGCTTAGGGAGGGACCCATGGCTCCAGCTATATATGCAAGGGAGCTATTTATAAGTGGGAGAAGAGATCCTTGGTCCCATGAAGGCTGGACATCATGGGTGGTGGTATTTGAGGGTGGGGAGGTGAGGTACGGGGGTGGGTGGGTGGGGGTACACCATCATAGAGGTAAGAGGAGGGGGGAAGGATAGGGAGTTCCTGGGAGGGAGGGGGTAAAGAGGGTAAGGGGAAAACATCTGAAATGTAAATAAAATTTCCAAAAAAAAAAAGAAATTAAACTCCAATAATCCAAGTATGACTGCATTTCTCATGTGAAATAGGGAGCTTGGAGTTCAGTTTAACACTCAGTTATAACAAAAAGTATAGGCTAAGTTTTATTTCTGCTTTCCTCTCAATGATATTTTATTTTTAATTCTAATGTTTACACACACACACATACAGAGAGACTACATCTACACCAACACACCCATAGGTGGCCTTGAAATGAAAAAATAATAGTTATTAAATAACTTGAGATAACTTTGTATTTTACATACTGCATTAACTTTTTTGTCTAGATTTTTATGACTTAATGACTATGAGTTATTGTATTCAAAACTTACAAAATTGAGTCACATGCAACTTGTCTGCATTAGAAGGCTTTAAGAGTGGGAACAGTGTCTTCCATGGATGGGTCTCTGGCTATCAGTAGTTAGACATGACACAACAACATTTGGGTTATATCTATTAATAGAAGATGTAAGGTGTCTATATTAATCATTAAAATGATTTTTGTATTATGTGGACAGAGAGACTCTTACCTTTGAGTAATGCTGTCAGGATAGCTAAATCAATGTCCTGGTGGCCTTCTGATCCCATTCGGAACACTGTAATCTGCAATTTGAGAAATGGAGACAATGAATAACACATTTTCTTTTAGAGAGAAATCAAAGGAATAAAACCACCTATGAGCAGTGACTATTTTACTATCTCTGAAGTAGGTTCTTAGCCACAGGGCAAGCACATCATGAGCATCAGAGGAGTGGGCCCTGCAATTGATTAAGAGAGAGATGTGTCAAATTAGTCTGCAAGTGGGGACCATTTTAGATAACTGCATGGAATGTGGTATCAAGTGAGACTTCCGGATTCACGAAATATGTAAATTGTAACACAGACCATGAGTGAGAAACTGTGCTTAAAGATAGATGACCTTGCTGGGCGGTGGTGGCGCACGCCTTTAATCCCAGCACTTGGGAGGCAGAGGCAGGTGGATTTCTGAGTTCGAAGCCAGCCTGGTCTACAGAGTGAGTTCCAGGAGAGCCAGGACTACACAGAGAAACCCTGTCTCAAAAAAAAAAAAAAAAAAAAAAAAAGATAGATGACCTCTATGTTCTGTAGAAAATGGTCGACTGCATGTGCACATGTGCACACTGTAGTCTTCTCTACATTCACTCCTTGGCAATAGACATGTGTGCTGGTTGGGTTTTTTCAACTTGACATAGCCTAGGCATATCTGGGAAGAAGGCCTCTTCACTGAGAACATGTCTCCATGAAAATCTGTAGGGCATTTTCCTGTTTAATGACTGATGTGGAAGGACCCAACCCACTGGGTCAGAACCACTCCTGCGCAGGTGGTCCTAGAGTTTATAATAAAGCGGGCCTCTGAAACTGAAGAGATGGTTCTGTGGTTAAAAGCACTGGCTCCTTTTCAGAGGATCCAATTTCAATTCCCAGCATCCACATGGCAGCTTAGAACTCTCGGTAACTCCAGTTCTTGGGATCTGACAATTCTTCTGGTCTTTGCAGACTCCAAGCATGTATGTGGTACATAGAAATGCATGTATGCAAAGCACTCATACACACAAACCAAAATAATAATAAACAAAAAAGAAAACAAAACCAGGTTGAGCAAGTCAGGAGGAGCAAGCCAGCATTCCTCTGTGGTCTCTGCTTCAGTTCCTTTCTCTAGTGTTTTGACTTGAGTTTCTGCCTTTATTATACTCAGTGATGGAATTTGATCCTGGGGGTTGAAACCTGGAATAAACCCCTTCCTCACCAAGATGCTTTAGTCATGGTATTTTATAACAGCATAAAATCCTTAACTAAGACATCATTAGGGTTTTGACACTGGGATGTATATGCAGCGTTCATCCTCTCAAGGACTTTGAATATCCTTTAGAATAATCTAGCAGTATATCCAGATGATAACAAATGGACTGTAGGGCAGTAAATAGCAGCTTTTCCTTGGTAATATAGGAGATAAACAGTCTCTGGGGAAGGATAACAGGAAAGAGAGAGAGGAAACATCAGCGAGGAACTAATTCTTCCTTGAGAGTTAACTGTTGACAAGAGAAAGAGAAAGAGAGAGCTGAGAGACTCATTGTAGAGGAGATGTCTGTGCTAACAATTGATACTGCCACCATGAACTGGCGATTGGGAATAATCTCTGCTTTTATGGTACTAAAGAATTCCCCTTATAACCTTAAAATTTGCTGACATTAAAAGAAAACCCCAAGAAATGTTACTTATATGCATTCACTATGGTCACCAAAGGCCCAGGTTTATGTTTCTGGGAGGATTCTTTTATGGGCACACAGGAAACAGTGGCATCCATATTGATGTGCAGCTCAGGATTTGTTTCTATTGTGTGCTCTAAGAAGTGACTCTCCTCAGATGCCTGGCCTTTTCACTTTGGAGAATGCTGGCTGCGGAGAGAAGCTTTCCAGGTGTGAAAGGAAAGACAAGCAGCACCAGCATGTGGTATGGGCAGCATTTTAGGGGCAAAATTCAGTTGGAAAAGGGAACAGAAGGCATAAGGACACATGCCCCAGGAAAGCATAAGACTCATTAGTGAATAAATCATGAAAGAGGACCTTACCATAATCCAACTGGTTGTTGGAGACAACAGTGATTCCTGGTTAAATATCATTGGTTTCTATCATGGATGAGCTGAAAGATGATTTTGGAGCAAACATTTGCCAGAAAAACTTAGTGAAGAGTTTTTATAACAGAGCAAGGCTTAATCTATTTTAAGGAAACTTCCTGCTATGTTCATAAAGAATCTTATAACAGGAAAGTATAAACCTTGCTGAAGAACAGGAAAGATTGCTAAATGATGGATATCCTTAGTTAACGATCAGAAGGTACAACACGAAAATGTTCTGTGCTCACTGTGTGAGTTTCAGTTAGATGTCATTTCAGTTAAAAACTCCAAACGTGGTTGTTTTTTGTTTTTTGTTTTGACTTTGATAGATTGATTCTAGGATTCAAGTCATAAGAATCACACAAAATGATCATAGGATGATTTACCAAATGATAGAACTTAAAAACAGTCTGATGTTGGCATTGGGAACAGTGAGTAAATTATGAACTATAATATGGCTTGGAGACATTCCTACACACTCGTGAGCATTTAAAGATGGCCAGAAGGGCACTGAAAGTCAATGGGAAGGAAGGCACCTACTTCCTTCTGTCCTTCTCCCCTTTCTTTCCCTCTTTGCCTTTCTCCCCTCCCTTCCCTCCCCTCCCTTTCCTCCCTTCCCCTCCCCTCCCCTCCCCTTCTCTCCCCCTCTCTCCCCTTCTCCTCCCCTCTCCTCCCCTTTCCTTCCTTTTGTCTCTCTCCTCTCTTTTCTTTAATAAAGGGGTCTTGTTACGTTGCTGTCTTATAGTTACAGCCTATGTCTTATCTTCCCTGATAGCTAAGACTATGGGTATGAAGCACGGCCCTGAGCAATAAAGGTACTGGGATACTACATTTCCAGGTTAAAAAAAAAATTGAATTTCTTTTCTATCTCACATGTCACACATATAAAATTCCAAATGAATTTAATACGTGTAACTGTGTAAGAACTGATATAAAATACAGGAGAATATCATAATAGGTCAAGATTTCTTTTCCTCTGATATAATGAAATTCTTAGATTTATCTCCAAATACAATGTAAAGCACAGATCATGTATACACATGTGTTCTGCATTACAAATACTACAAAATAGTTTTTAAAAAATACATGCCACACTTTTAAGTTTTATTTTTGAGATTGAATTCCAATTATAATGTCTCCTTTCCCTTTCTTCCCACCAACACTCCCTCCCCCATATACATTACCTGTTCTTCAAATTCCTCACCTCTTTTTTTACTGTTATTGCATATATGTAAATGTATATTCATACATATTCCTAAATATTGTCTCCTAGTAATTTCAAAAGCTACATTCATAAAGTCTCACCAACATGAGTAAAAATAGCTCAAACGTTATCTAAAAGGAGTTATTTCAAAGTCTCTGATCTTAGTTGTTATATACTTTGATTAGGCAACCCTGATTGATTTTTGTGCCTGGAGTCTACAAAAATATGTCCCTGTTATGGAACATAATACTTTAGTTTGGATTATTTTTATCTGAATGTGCTAACTCTCCTTCATGCACCTCATCCGTGGTTTGATTGACTGTCTTCCAGAAATTCTTATGTTGAAACCTAAAGCCAGCATGGTGGGTTTTGGATATGGGGCAATTCTGAGGGTGTTAGGTGTTGATTAATTATTGTTATAACTTAGTATCATTATAAGAGAGCTCATAGAGAACTGTCTCATTCCTTCTATTAGGTGAAGACACAGCCAGAAGGTACCACTCAGGAGCCTGGAAGTGACCTCTACAACTCTGTCACTTTGAATTTTGGCTTCTTGCCATCCAGAACTGTAGGAAGTAAATTTCCATTATGTATAAGACTCCTAGGTTATAGCACCTGAGGTAAACTAGGCAGCCCTTTTTCCAATTAGAAAAAGTCCTGTTTTGGGGAGAGCCTTTTTTATGTGTCAGGAATAGTGATATGTATTTTCAAATACATTATCTTCAACCCCTCGTTCTATATAACAAATAAATGTGTGCATACACATAAAGAAAGATATATAAAATACAGAATCAACAAATCATTGCCGTGAATATTTGATTAGCTGGAGAAAAAAATAAGGCTCAGTTAGTTATCTGTGCCTAGAACTCTTAAATAATTATTCAAAATTGATCACTTAACAAATCAGAAGATAACCTTGTACAAAATGATAAAAGCACACTTCCATGTTGTGGGATATAGTCGAGTGTGGATTTGGTACTAAGAATGTGTGACTCTCACACAGCCTCATGGGGACAGGGAACACCTGCCAAATGAATTTTGGTTTTGTCACTTTAGCATTCAGCTCCTTTGTATGACTTTGGGTATATTGTGCACTTCTGGGATAAAGGAAACGTCCTAAAGAGTGCTTAACAATAATGGAGATATTTAATTTCTACAAAGAGAAAGAAAGCTATATTACTCACCCCCAAGGTTATCTGGATCGCCACAGTAGGTTGCTGTTACGATCTACTGTCTTACACACCTATCTCCCTTGTCTATAAGGAGGGATAATAACAGTGCTTGCCTATTTTTGCTTATACAGGACACAAACTATGTATAATTTTCTAGCAAATGATTCTAATGTTTTGCTACTGGATGGAGAAAGTAGATAGAATCATAGATTGTTAGATTACCAGTTGCTTCAGACATCTTCCGTTTGACAAATCAGAGGCAAAGTTAAAGAAAAGCTGAATGGAGAACTCTGAGTGAAACCCAAGAGCACTCACCCACCTGTCCTGTCTAAACAGTAAGAAGAAAACAGAGGGAGGGACTAGCACAGTATCACTCACTCCCTGCCTCTTTCGTATCAGTTTATATCTGGAGCTTAGAGCCTGGGCTGACTGTGGCCGAGGGTGTGAACTGGAGGGCCTTCTGGTTTGATTTGAGTTTGAGATGTTCTTCCCCAGGCTCATGTGTTGAAACTTGGTTCTCTGACATTATTTTGCTGTTCTGGGAACATTTGTTGTTGGGGCCTCTTGGAGGAAGTAGATCACTGGTGAATGGATCTTATGTGCTGCCTTGTCCCATGATCCCTCTCTCTGCTTCATGGCTGTCCTGAGGTGATCAGTCTCTCCCGCCACAACATGGCTGTGATAGTCTCCCTTAACTTTGGCTCACAGCAGTAGACCCACTGACTATGGGCTAAAACAATTAGTTAAAGTAAATCTCTGCTTTAATTTTTTTTTTATTTTACAATCAGGTATTTATCACAGCAACAAAAGACTAACACACCTCCATAGGCATTTGAAATGAAAAAAGAAAGGTGACCAAACAAAACCCATCTACGTAGTGTGTGAGTTATCATCATAGGTGGATCTCTGACAGGGGCTTCCAGGAAGAGATTCATGCCAAGTTAGAGTTCCATAGAGTGCTCCTTCTACACAGTCGTCTGGATATTCTCCCTAGCAGTTACTGATGACCCATAGACTCCAGCGGGAAGATGAAAAGCGGCTGCAGCATGTTCTGAACTCAAGAAGGGATTCCAGAACGCGAGAAAATTTGCATCGTGCTGGAGAAGGAACCAGAAGTGATAATTTGGCTAATTGTTAAAGTTAACTCTCCTCTAGGGCTGGAATGGCCTGAAAGATATTACTGCACATCAAACATTTAATTGATAGCACGTGGAGGGAACTTGGATAGCATTTGCGCACATTGTTTAAAAAACAATGAACAAACTCAGCATCAAATGGGATTCTTTGTATGTCTGCTCACCTTTCCAATGCCTAAACCTCACTGCATAATTGAGAATCACAATTAAGATGAAAATCCTACTGCTGCAGTAGACTGGCGTGTTAAATTCACCCTGAAACATAAATTATCAGGCTTTCTGAGCAACAGATGTGGATTTGGGGTGGGTGGCAGAGGAGACACTGGTAAGTGGGGAGTTTTAAGGCATTTACTGGGGAGGCTTGAAGGGTGCAAGATGCTGTTGTTAAGGAGCTTGAGATGGTATTGGCATGAAAGGACTTGGAGGTATTTTTTTTTTTGAAAATTGAAGTGTGGGACGGTTCCCTTCTTGTCCATGCTTCACCCTGGTACACTGGTGTTAAAAACACAAGGACATGGGACAGACACTGGGAGCAAGGGTGCCTTCCAAAGAGGACATTATAATTTCCTCCGCTGAGCTGAGATACCATATTGCTATCACTATTCTAAAACTTTTAAAACTTGAAGTGAAAATTAATTTCATACAGCCACCCTCTACCACTTTCTGTGTTGCTAGCTTTATATTTTATTCTTTTCTTTGGTTTTCCATTTGGCCGTTTATTCTGAAGAACAGCTGCAGAGGTGACCATCAGGATTTGCCCTTTGGCCTAATGTTTTATGATATGCATGTACTATGGTGAGTTTAGGCAGTCTCCCAAGGTATATTTTCATCTCCATCATCTTAAATATTGTTCCAGTGAGCATTCTCATGTGCACAGTGGGTGGGGTTGCACCTGAGGATTAAGCTTGCAGAGTGGAAGTTCTTGGGACAGCTGCTCTGGGCAAAAGCTCTCTCATTGTTGCTCTGATTTTTCTGTCCAGTGCCCTTGCTCTTCCCTTTGCCTATCTTGATTCTGATAGTATCTGAAAAAAAAAATCATTTAACTTTACCGTAGTGCTCTTTTCCTGTCATGATTATGAAACTCTCGTTCTTGCTCTTAACATTTCATACATGATTGAAAGCATTCTTGTTCCCTTTCATGCTATCCTCTTCTCTCTGCCTATGTGCTAAGCAATAAAAGAAAAAAAAATTAAAAGATTCATATGCACTTTGGTTCATTTTCTTTCTTTTTGTTATTTAAGGAGTTGAAAAGGAGTCGATATGCCTCACATTTTCTCCAATATCATAAATGTAAATGTAATAATTTTAACTAAATAGAATGTTAGCTTGATTATTTTATAGCTAGTTTAACATAAACATATAGATAATTTAGCCAAGCATGATTTTTTTTTTTTTTTTTTTTACTTATTGTAACATTGACATTTTCAATATGAACACTAACATTAACTCTAGCACTTGTGTGACTTGGCTGGCTATATTTCAAAGCATTATGGGATACAGGGAGACTAACTCAGTCTACCAGATGCTCAGTAAAGCAAGCTGAGCACCAGGACCCCTTCCTGGAAATGAGTCTCCTGTTTATACGAAGAAAACTGTGTATAAGAGTACGGTAAGTAGAAAGTGGAGTCCCACAAAGTCTCACAGAATACTAGGAGCACTAAAAAAGGTGAGGGCTACTCCTGAGTATGTAGAAAAGCTTCTTAAACTGGCTTGTTTGGAGTGGAATAAAAGAATTCTTTTCATAGAAGAATAAATGTGGAAAACATTTCATTGAACAAAGTTTTCCTCTAAATCCAGCCTTTTTTCCTGGACAAAGTGCCCGAGCTGAGATAAAATTATGGCTTTTATATGGAAGGGAAGGGAAGTTTTAAAATTTACACTCTTCCCTTATTTCTTCCCCTCCAACCTGGCTGCCAACCAGCCTTACTGCTTATCTTCATTTTCATGTTGTGTTCCCTTACAAGTCAGAAATTTGGTTTCTGTACTTGCCATACCCAAGCCCTACATGACATTAATTCACTAGGCTGCTTTACTGAACATCTCCTCCTGGTGCTCCGAGTGCAGAGGATACAGTAGTGAAACAATCAGAAAAGATCCGTGCCTTCCCACAGCTGGCATCCTCATAAGGGGAAAGAGAGATTCAATGCAGTAGGTGATGTCATATCTTGAAACGTTCTGTCCAGCACTGCTTCTGCCTTCTCTTAACTCCTCTCTTTCTGTCCCAGCCTTTGCAGCCTTGGTTCAGTCTGTAGCATCTTCAATTTTGTGGTATTTTTTTCCCCACTGGCCTTTCTGATTCTGAACCTTTCTCTCATCTCCTGTTTATTCCCAATAAAGCTAGTCTATAATCTTCTGTATTAATTTTTTAGTGGCTCCCATCTCTATGTAAAAACAGAAATTCAAGCAGGGTGTTCAAAGACTGCAGATATTGAGCTCCAGGCTTGTTCTTTAGTCTCACCTCTTGTTGACTGCACACTCATTGTCATGCCCTTTATTCCCACCTCTATCATTTACAGCCACAAACCATGCCCACATACCAGATGTCCCACTTGTGTGGGGCAACCTGCTCCTTTTTCAAGACTCTGTGGGTTTGCTCTCTTAGCTTTTGACTATTCTGCTCTTAGTGGACTCCTGTTCCCTTTTTTGGGTCAACTATCTATAGGTGATCTTCTACTCCACACGAGCCACTTTAAGAAGCTTTTCTATATACCCAGGAGTAACCCTCACCTTTGCTTTGTGCTCCTAGTATTCTGTGAGACTTTGTGGGACTCCACATTCTGCCTGCCATTCCTCTTACACATAGAGTTTTCTTTGTATAAACAGGAGACTCATTTCCAGGAAGGAGTCCCGGTCCTTGCTCAGTAAACATTTCATTTGTTGAGTGGATAAACTATCACCAAATGGTTGGGTCAAAAAGACTGATTTAAAGAAAATGGAAAATTTAAAAAGAAGTAGGTTAGGCCTCACTAGTGTTAAGAATCAATTTTAGCCCAAGAGTCTATTGGATGCTGTGCTATTGTTGAGAGACTAAATGGGTATTGTGTGAAGGAGGGTGGGTGTATGACTTATGATCATTGTTTACTGAGATTTGCTATAACTAAGATAATCTGAGAATTACAGCAGCACAGAATACCCCAAAATATGTTTCAGCAAGAAGCTTGAATCTTTGGTTCCATATATATTAAACTACACTCAATACAGGAAAGTAAAAAATGCACCCAGGGAAATATAGCAGGAACATAAAATGACTTAGTGGGGACCTAATTAGTCTGTTCTTTTTTTTTTTCTGAGAAATAAATGAGTCTTTTCTCACTGTGAAAATAACAAAAGAGGGTGTGCTGCTGAATTAATCTTGGACTTGCCATTTTTAAAATGCAGTAGATATCAGGTTAAGCAAGAAGAGGGTATGGAAGAATATATTGGGGAAGTTAAACCAACTCACGTTCAAAGTATTATTTATCAGCTTAATTCATGACATATTTCTATCACAGTGGGCATCAAGTCTGTGAAAACAGACAGAGGTATTGAGCAGAGCTTCAGAAATGAAAATAACCATGATATTACACTGAAAGGCAGGCATAAGCCGCAAAGACACTTTGGTTCAATCGATCAGAAATAGAAAGGAACATTCCACAGCCGCTCCCTGCTGCTAGCTATTGTGCAGATGACATCTGCGTTTGACAAATGGTTTGTACCATGTCTGAGAAGTTTACAGAAATGCTATAACTGCAAATAGATGATCAGTAAAGGAAATTCTTGGGATTTCAGAAAAGTCCCAAGTCTATAATAAGGTTAACCAATAAGGACACCAAAATGGCAGGTTAGAGTTTCCACAGAAGAAACATTTCTACCTGGGAGTGGTTGCTCATGCCAGAATTCCAATACTCAGGAGGCTGAGGTAGGAGAGTTGCCTTGAGTTCCAGGTTAACCTGAGCTACAGAATAAAAAACATTGTCTCAAAGATAAACCACAAAACGCCTTGACCTGTCCCCCTGCCCCTACAGGACAAATACACATTTCTGAAATGTTCCATGTTCAAATTCTTAAAGCAGTCTGCAGTCTGTAAAGGAAAGAGTTAGACTCAGGAATTCAATCATTGAATGCAGCATCTTTTATTTTGTTAAAAAAAATTTTTTTTATGGTGCTGGGGATCAAACCAAGGGCCTTGCACATAGCAGGCAAGTATCCTACAACTGAGCTATGGCCAACTCCAGTGCCTTTTAAAGTTCACCAGTGTATCATAATATTTCCCCGTGAGTCACTAATTCCTGAAAAACACCTGAGACAATTGATTAATATAAAATTAAAATGTATATGCTCATTAAGATACGAATGATAAAAGACCATTGAAAGGGAAACCAGAAATCGTGCTTGGCAATCATAGAAGGCTTTTACACATACTATGGCTTTAGTTTTCTTTCTGGTGTATGTAGAGATGACTTGGTACAAAGCAAATAAGGATGCACTTTCAGGAATAGAACTCCAGGAACCTGAAACTTCTTTGTGTTTATTTCCTACCCTTCAGAAAGATGAACTTTTTGATAAGGTTGTTAAAGATGTCACTTTGTCAAAGTTACTGACTCTAGTAAGGGACATATATTAATATGCAAGAGGCAAGGAAAGCAGAGGAAATTCAAATATAATTTCAGTTGAGAAAACAAAACAGCATTGGAGCTAGACATGCAAATTTAAACTTAGAATAGTAATATCAGGTTCAATTATTTGTAACAAGTTCCATATGAACCATAGCCATCCCCTAGTTATCCACAAGGACTGATCCTATACCTTCCATGGGCATCACACTCACGATGCACAAGTCCTCTCAATTCAACAGAATTGTGGTATCTAGACTATATAACCTTGCACACAGGCTATGTCAACTCTAAATGAATATCTATTGCAACGTAAATGGTTACGAGTAGCTCTTTGGCTGTATTGGTCAGTGCCCTATGACGAGAAATTGAGTCTGTACATGTACAGATGTAGTTCTTTTCAAATAGTTTTGGTCCTTGGCTAGTTGAAATCTGTGGATGTGGGACCTGTGGATTCTGAAGGGATACTATGATAATTCTCCATGGAATAGTTTTTTAAAAGCCTCATATTTTGTGCTGAACTAGTTGAATAAAAAATGCTGCAGAGACAGAAATTGGGTGACATTAATATAATTCCAACATGTCCTATAAAACTTTTATGAATAAATTTGCATATTATATAAATGATTACTTGACTTTGAAAAAGGATATGTTGCTTACACAGTGGGCTTGTTAGTTTATCTTTTATTTCTTTGACCTTTGGTGCATAACTTGACTTAGTTTCTTCCTTCCTTCCTTCCTTCCTTCCTTCCCTTCCTTCCTTCCTTCCTTCCTTCCTTTCTTTCTTTCTTTCTTTCTTTCTTTCTTTCTTTCTTTCATTCTTTCTTTCTTTCTAGCAAAAGATTATCTTATAGGATGAATCATGTCTACATCATTGTTCACCTCTGTTTCCCCAAGGGTAACAGAGCTGGCAGTTGAAAGGAGATGGAGAAAGATTGGTATACTTTGTATTCAAATCTTAGATTCTCTTTTTACCTTTTAAATCCCACCATAATTTCAAAACACTACAGGTTTTCCCATCCAAAAAATGTACTTCAGAGGCTAGAAGTTCCCCACTATCTCAAACAGGTTGTAGTTTTCTTCTTATAAAGGTAATATACTTGCAACTGTGTGTGTTTCATTTCTTGGTTTGCCCCCTCCCCTGCCTTCTCCCTCCTCTCTCTCCCTCTCCTCCCTTTTAATCCATTTTTTCCGTTTGCCTCCTTCTCTTCCTTGCTTTCTTCCCCCTTCTCAGAAGAGAAACAGAAGCATATTTGAAACACTTTTTTCATGTCACATTTTCAGTTAATATTATTTTTATGGATTGTTGAGAACTCTTCAAGAATGTAATTTTAATATTTGCAGGACATTTTATCTGATAGACACAGTTCAGTTCACTTAATCAGTGCCCCATAGTTAAACAATTACATTGTTTTGCAATGCTTGCTGTGACTAAAGATAAGAAAGTGTGGATCTTGTTCTGTATTTAGCATACAGTCCTTGGGATAAATTCCTAAGATGTGTGGAGCTTCTCCCACAATTTGTGTCATAGCTTGAGATGAGTCTTCGAGTCAAAGTGAGTTGAAGCTTGTGTTGTCTTTGAACCTGATTTACTGTGACAACATGCTGCTAAACCCATCAACCAAAGCTCAGGGGAGAGCTGCTGGTTCCAAAATGATCCCGGAGAACAGATCTCTGTCTTTGTTAAGGGAGCTGGATCAGAGATTGTCCCCGAGTCTTCTCTACTACCAGCCACCAGGAGGAGCTTCAGTTCTTGTTTCTAACCCAGTTTGACATGCCTGGTTTTTCTCTCAGCTCTCTGAAGGTTGCATAGGGTCGCTAAGGCCATTCTGACTTATATAACAGGGCATGTGCAAACAAAATCATTCAGTGGATATACTGCATGGGGACTGATTTTACAACACATAATTCATATCACAGCAAGAACAATTTAAAATATGGGTCAGTAATTCGCACCAGGCTTCCTAAACTCATGATTGGCATTTCATTCATCACTGAGAGAGAGTGCTGCCACCCTAAGATGACATTTAAGACAGCGGGACGAAAGTTCTCAGCCGTTTCGTGGTGAGGGTAAAGTATACAGTGGGATGCAGCTCTTCATGTAGCTCTCATTTCCTAGATGGTGGGGACTGGAAGGTGGCCTGTCATCTACTGTCTCCCCTTTTCAGTTCTTTTCCTGATGACAGATGTTTCCATGTTGACTTATCGTATAAATGTGTGATGTACCTCCCTAGATGCTAATGGGACAGATGTCATAGGACTTGCAGTCACATTTCCAGTAGCTTCTTGTATATCTCATGGCAGAGAATAAACCATGCAGAATAAAAATAATTGTTATTTATATCTTGTCAGTCATCCAGATGGATGAAAGTTTAATTTGACCCAAGGTAATATTTTCCATTTCAGGAAAGCATATTGCTGGATTCACATACAATTTTTCCATATATGTTTAAAAATAAGTATAAATATCTTCCAGGAGCAATACCCAGGACCCAGATGCACTTCTGGGCCTACACCACATATGTGCTTCTTATTGAATTATAACATTTTCATGCTTTTTAAAAATAGCTGGTTTTTTCTACCCTTTTCATCACCACAGGGTAAAACTACATATTTTCCCCCTCATTTTTCTGTCATATTTACCATGACATCACACATTTCTGTAGTAAAAACACTTCTTTGAGACACTGTCACTAGGTGAGACATATCACAAAGGCACCATGAAGTGCTCCAGACAGAGAAGGTTCTCACTTCCCTCTTCAAGTGAGTCCAGACCCCTGGTAATAGCACTATTGACAGTTTCCAAGTTGGGTATACCAGATGTCCTTAGTATGTCTCTCTGGGAATCTGCCCACCTATTACTGGGCCAACCTCACTTTTCAGACTTAGGCAGTACAACCTTAAGATTGAGCAAATGAGGGAACTTTGAAACTAAGGATAATGTAGATATAAATTAACATAAATTTCTTGATATATGTCATTTATTCTTCCACATCCAAGGAAAGGAACACTAGACACAAATTGTCTTGAAGGCAGAGTATGGCAGGTTCTCTGAGATCAGTATCTCTGATTTCTGGTTAGGCAGACTTTTGGTACTATGTCTACTAAAGCACTGGAGAGGAGAGCTGCTTACATAACATCCCCCCTTAGAGACTGAAAGATTATAGTCAGGAGAAATACTTTGGAAGAAAAACCTTATTTCAGCCTGGGTCCCTGCCTTCAGGTTCACAGGTGTTCTCTGTATGGCTTGCAGGATGACATTAGTTTAGATTGGCAAATGTTCAGTGCTAAGGGGCTCCTGACCTAATGTTCTTATATCTTAGAATCAAATAAGTTTGACTGGTGGTCACTGGGGCTCTCTTTTGCCCTAGAGGCTGTACATCTTCTTTGTTTTTTCTCAGAATGGCAAAATAAACATCTGGACATCTTAGTCCAACCTCCAACCTGATACTTGAATTCCCAGCAAAATTGGAAGAAGAGATCTTGATTTTTATGGGTGATACCAACTGAAAATCAGATTTGCTATCTTATGTAGTCTGTTTAATGGTTTAGGGGAAATTTTTAGTTTAAGCATCTTCTATTACGGTGCTGGGTGATGATTCCACAATCTTTTTCTCTTTTACAAAAATCACATTGTTGAAGGTAGTCCATGAAATCAGCTAAGTGGCACATGGTAACCTTTCTTTCACCAGAAAAGCCTGCCACTCTCCAGTCCATACTACCCATTTGTGCTCAGGGCTAAGGACTTTCCACTGTGAACGCTGGTATGTACTCAGTCTGACCCAGGGCTAGTCTCTGCTCCTTCTCAGTACCTAGGTACATTCTGTGTTCTGACTTGAAGATGACAGACCATGAACATAGCATAGACTTTGGACTAGACGGTCTGAGGAAGGGATGATGCTATTTAATAGATGCATACCCTTAGGCCTTTGGTCCAGAGGGACCTATGGTGAGGTCATGGCAATGCCCTTCCCTCTGTTTTCTTTGTAGGTTCCCTATGTGTCTCTCTCCTCTTTCTGTTGGTCTGCCTCATCCAAACACTCTGCCTGGCTTTCAGCTCTTTGCTCTCTGAGACAGGGTTCAAACATCACTTATTGTATGCCCATCTTAGTGACTGGCTCTGTGCCTCCTCAGAACAATGTGAAAATTTCCCTATCTCAGCATAGAGACTCTGATAGGATTACATTGGTACACAAATGCTTGTTCATTGCATATAGACAGGCTACCAAACACTGCTTGTATGTGACCATCATGACTCCAGCCAGTCTCACAAGAATCCACCATCAGCTACTGCCACTGACTCTACAGTTCACAGCTGATGACCTTGAAGCCATGTGGAAGGTCATGCAATTGGGAAAGAGGTACACAGACGACTGTACTCTTATGCTCTGGCTAGGCAAAATGGCAATATCTGTATTGCTTATGATTAACTTGCAAGGCTACAAGCTAAGTGATTCCAGACATAGTGGGGCTTGAGATCTTCTAAAGTAAAGTAAAGTAAAGTAAAGTAAAGTAAAGTAAAGTAAAGTAAAGTAAAGTAAAGTAAAGTAAAGTAAAAAAGTAAAGTAAAGTAAAAAGTAAAGTAAAGTAAAGAAAAGATCATAGTATATCTTTACTGGTATGATTGGGACACTGGGAGGAACTCTACCTGGGCTGAGGATGAGAAATATTGCAAAGACATGCCCACACTGTGACCAGATGTGAAGCATAAGATCTTGGTCAGCCCTGCCTGAACACAATCAGGCCTTCTCAGTTGTGGGTATGTATGTACTATCTGCAAAGCACAGGTCATAAGAAGCAGTGTTTCTGTTATGAGAGATAGTAAGGAGAAAGCCTTTCTGGCCTTGTGGATAAGTAGAAGCCCCACTGGTGATGGATGCGTGAGGCTGGTGCCCAGACTTTGTGGAGTGTGTGTATTTGCCCCAAGATAATCCTGAGCTTTGTTTGCTTGAGTTAATATGTTTGAGAGCATTTGTAAATGGAGCACTGAGATTATATCATAGCATGATATTATTGTCTTAAACAAAGGCAAATAACAGAGAGCAAATAAACGAGAAAAATCACAAAGGCCAGTTACTGGAATCGAATCCAGGCAGACCCTCCCCTGCCTTGAACTGGTCCTGTGTGCCTGGCTTCAGTCCCATGGGCAGAGGCCTTCCCTTGTTTGTTTACACAATGTTGAGCCTGAAGACACTGTCATTTTTCTCTTCCTTTTTGCAGTTTTTTAATTTCAACTTGGCCTCCTCCACAGCTTTTTTTTTCTTGGGCTACTGGAGAAGAATGCAAAGCAAGCACGAGCTGGGGGTTCTTTTTCCACATGACTGAATGGAAGTACAAAAGGAAACAAAGTGTAGCCCCAGTTGGCTTCCTCCTTAAAGCAGCTTGGCAAATTAAAAAGGAAACTAGTGGGAGAATGAAGCCTTCACACGAAACTGCATTTGCTGACCCAACAAAGGAAGAGCGTGGCATTCGTTCAGTGGTGAAAGGGTCTATTAGTCTAGGGCCACATTATCCTGACCTACAGTGAACCTTGTTTTGAAAAGTTTCCTATTCTTTCAATCTCAGACAGAATTGATTCAAAGAAAGAGTAATCCAGTCTACCAGCTTCATTGTTTCTCTGGAAGCCAGAGTGATTAGTCTTCTTCCTTCCCACCGCCAATGTGAACACACAGCCCCGAGTTCTCCTGCTCCCAGGATTGCTTTTATTTTCTATGTTACAAGTAAAAAAATTAAGTGGACTTCCCTGACAGCTTGGTAGAAATCTCAAGAAGAATAGTTGGTAGTGTACTGGCTGTCATTAGTAGCCAGTGTGACTATTATCAGTAGTGAACATTGTCAATGGTTTTGATACCTTCTTTACACTGAATCCAAATGGAAACAATGCCCATCATCACCAGGCCCAAGCTACCAGTCCTCTCTCCCAGACAATTACAACAGCCCCAGTAAGCAGCATCCTTGCTCCTTCCTTGCCTCTTCATCAGGACCATTCTCTGCATAACAGCAGAGGCCTGAAGTTAGCAGTTGACTCTGCTCTGCTTCTCATTGGCCATACTTGCCCTTGGGAAAGTTCACCTCCATTTGGAAACTTGCATGTCCTCATCTGGAAAGTGGGAGTCTTCCCCATTATAATCATTTTCTATTAAAACTCAAAAGAGATAACTGCACATTAAGCTATTGTCACAGGCCTACTATGTGTGAGCATTATTAATGAATTATAGGGTAAGGGGGGTAAGTTTTGACCCAATGAAAGATCTATAGTAGGATTTATAAGAAAACTATATAGACCCCATGTGTAGGGACAGCATCCTACAGTGGTGTAAATTAGTAATAAAACATTTACCTAGCATGAGTGATGGCCCCGTTTTGATCCTTAGTACAGAAAGCATTGAACCAAACTGAACTGAACTGAACCAAACCAAACTGAGCCAAACCAAATCAAGCATAAACCCACAACTTCAACTCTCACTGGCTCAAAGACTTTCAGATATTACAGAAAGACAAAGAGTGAAATATTTAAAGGGCAACAGGGAAATGACATGGTTTGTTTTGTTCCTTCCTCAGCTGAAGCCCCACTGAATGATGAATAGCTTATAAATCCCCATTGTACACTGAAAGGTTGTTAAATACACAGGCACACACTGGGCAAAATGATGGGTTTCAGAATGACAGTTTCTTTCAAGTATATCATGTTCTCAAGTATATCAGGACCATACACACCTTCTCCTCTCTCCCCTTCTCTATCCTCCTCCCAGGAGCTCAGGTACTTTGTTGGCTAACATGATCTCTTCTTCCATTGAGAAACTTAAAATGCATGGAGAGGAATAAAGATTCAAATTTATAAAGCATTATTTAACAGCACATATACAGTAGAGAATTACAGCAATAGGCATCTTCATCACTGCTGCGAGTATCTTAGAGAGTGTGGACAAATCTGGATCACATGACATCTGGACACAGCCTTTTACATTATATTTTTTAATGGGGATTGAACCTAGGGCCTCACATGCTGAGACACATTCTACTATGCAGTTGTATCCTTAGACATTTTCTGCTCTTTTTTTTTTTCCTTTGATGACAGGGTCCCTCTGTGTAGCCTGAATCTGTCCTGGAACTCACTCTGTAGATCAAGCTAGCCTCAAACTCACAGAGATCCACCAGCCTCTGCCTCCCAACTGCTGGGATTAAAGGCACGCGCCTCCCTTGCCTGGCCATTTTCTGACTTCTGATCATTGAGATAGGATTACCCAGGCCTTGAACTCATTCTGTAATCCAGGCAGGCATTGGACAAATTTATGATCCTCCTGCCTTAGCCTTGAGAGTAGCTGGGACAACAGGCTTGCAGCACGAGGCCTGCTGTGACTTGGCCTTTTGATGCAAGCAAAGGATATAGTAAACTCATGAGAGGTAGGAGGCTTCTGACAGTGCAACACAGCACATAATTTTACAGCTAATATTTTTATGGGACTGAGTGTTCTCAAATAATGATAACCTAGTGGCACGGCGGTTCGTCACCATTACCATGTGTGATGTGTCATATGCTACACTTTTATCCAAGTGGTAGACACATGATACCCCTTTACATCAATGTCAGTGAAAACAACTGGCAATATGTTCTCTGATGCCATGGTGGCTGTCATGTTTCTAAGGGGTGAGGAATTTTTCCTGTTGTAATCGTGTGGGTTCAGTGTCATCTGCAGCTAGGCACCGTTGGTGACATTGTTATGCGGGGTGTAACTGTATAATCAAAATCAGGAAGCAATGACAAAAACCATGGAGGAATTCTAGTTACAGAAGGACTTGCCTCAAAGGTCTCTCTGGAGAAGGTGGAGATTTGATTGGACATTGTAGACTGAATTAGAGCTTCAGTGGGAGAACTTTCTAGGTAGGGAGGAGCTGGAAAGACAAAGCATGAGTGAAAAATAAAAGAAAAATGAATTCTGAAGTCTTATGTCTGAAGGTTCACCTGGCTAGGGCTACGGGTGGAGGAAAGGCCATTTGTGATGTAAGGCTGGAAAGGAAGGTTGTGGACAAGCTGTAGATAATCTTTGCAGTCACAGCATTTGCATACACTATGCACGATGCCTTGTGATACACACAAACACACACCACACACACACACACACACACAACTCTATTAATCCACACATCAAGTTTTAGGCTTGGAGAGTAAATAAGTTGCACAAGATAACTTACGTGATGAAAGACAGACAGAGTCAAGATATAGTCTCAAATGCGTCTAGTGCACACTAAGATCATTTGCTAAAGCCAGACAGAGTCAGAGAAAATGGAAGTTTAGAGTGGGAGCTGCAGGCAGGACCTGGCTTTAGGATGCCATAACAAATGGCTGTCATAGAGCAATGTGTACTTACATAAGAGGAAGAACCTCTGATCAGTTCTCTGGAGATAAAACCACAGAGTGGCTTTATACGCATCCGCTGGTCCATCCTGGCTAAAGGCAGTATGCCCATGTGTACACATAGACACCGAGTGTCTGAGGGTCCCTGGGCCATGTTAACCATGCTGCATATGCTAAATGTTGTTCCACATGATGCTATGCTGTGGTTTTACTGCGGTTTTCTTGACCACAGAGAACCTGCAAAGACTTTCACATCATGTTTACCACTGCTGTCAAATGCCAGGAGTTTCTCTACATTGCTCCATTACATTGACCGGCTCACATAATGGTGCCCATTTTATTCCCACATATTAAAAAATGAAGAACGAGTAATCACTCACAAGTTAACTCTCACATATGGAAATGCAACAGGTATTTCGGGATCTATCTATCTATCTATCTATCTATCTATCTATCTATCTATCTGAACTCCAGTTTTGTATTTTGGAGAGTAAATTAGTTGCCCAAGAACACTTATCTCAACACTCTTTCCATATTAGTCCCACAGAGACTCCATTTTTTTTTTTTTTTAATGATTTTGTGAACTTCTAATTGACTGTCAGGGGTGGTGTTGGATACTGGTACTGGAGTCTAAATCACCCCAGACTGCTCACATGCAGAGTCCATGTCACACACACACTCATGAAACACCCCACACACACACACACACACACACACACACACACACACACACAGCTGAGGATGATCAAACACAGGGGTTTCTGTATAACAAAATTAATGTTCTAGCCCTGAGCTAAAAATCATAGCTCTAAATGTTTCTGACTGATTTTTAATATTTTGTAGTGCTAGACTTGAGCCTAGTGCCTCAACATATTACAGACATTTATTCTACTGCCAAGGCATGCCCTTGCATTGTATGTCTGTTGTTAATAGTGTCTTTGTTGTTTAACAGTGTTCCAGATCTCAGTCATGTGGCTCCTGATTTCTGGCTGAAACAAGCAGGGGTGGTGGGTTAAAAGTGAGCAGGGGGTCAGGGTTCTGGTGGAGTTTGATACCCAGGACTTTATGTGATCTGGTGTGTGGGATGTCTGATAAAGTAAAAATTCAAATAAATGGTTTCTTTTTTGTTACTTCATAGATCTTGCATATATTCTAGGTAGCCAAGGATATCATATCATTTATATAAACTGGATATTTCTGGACTATTTTCTAACTTTAAATTTTTTAAAAAAAGACTTATTATATTTTTATATATTTGTCTTTGTATTTGTATGACTGCGACTGTATGTATGTGTATGCACATGTGTGCAATTCTCAAACAAGCCAGAAAAGGGCAGTAAATTCCCTGGAGTTGGAGTTACAGGCAGTTTGTGAATCATCTGACTTGGGTCGTTAGAAACCAGATTGAATCTGCTCCAAAGAGCAGCAAGTGCTCTTAACTGCCGAGCCCTCTCTCCAGCCCCTCTGACTTTATTTGAGTTCTTTCCTGCTAATATTTGTGAGTAAGTGACGGTTGGAACATATCTAGACTCTGAAGGAAAACAACTGCTAAGTGAAGCCTTATCTGTCTGTTTAAGGAGGAACAGCCAAGTTCTCACTGACAGAACTCATGGTGATGCTCCAGCACTCCTGGAAGCATTGTGCCCTGTAAATCTCACTCCTCTCAACAGCACTAAGCGTTACTGCTCCTATTTGTCCAGTGGAACTAACGGTGACTTAAACACACTTATTGAAAGTCATCGAAGTGGAATTCACTGTAGTGTAAGCACACAGTTGGAGGTCTCCCAACTCATGCCAAGTGACTCGTTTATGGTTTTTATGGATTCTAGGCAGAAACAGAAGATATGTTTGATGCCTCGTTGAGGTCAAGACTGTTCCATATTTGTTATAGGTAGCCAGTGCTTCATAGCAAAGAACCCACTAAGAGAAGGGTTAGACAGGACAGACCTGGCTGCTGACTGGGGAGGCCCATGGCTCTCCTGCCATGTTGATCTGTTGGAAGTTCTGCTACTGAGGGATCCCCCCTTTCATAGTTTTTACTTTTCTACTCAAAAGGTCTTTGAAAGAAAAACTCACTAACTATGAGGAGAAAGAAGCATGCCTGTGAACTCTTCCTTTCTTTCACACAGAATTCTCCTTTCTTATTCCTGGAAAGGCATCAGATAACCAGGCAGGGTAAAGAGAATCTTAGTTGGAGAGAAAGACTCAGGCCTACTATGCATCTCTGACCCGCCTCTCCATGGTTTTGGCAAGAGTGACTCCTGAATGGCCAAATTATCCAAAGTACTTCATCACTAACCTTGGGCTCCTTGACATTGAGTTTATTTTAGTAGAGTATTCCTTGTATGCCCACATAAAACTCTAGTGTGGACTAAAGCAAGATGCTGAAGAAAGCTGAATTACATAAGGCAGGCATGGTAAAATGACATGCAAAGATGTGTGTTTGTAGTTGCTAAGCACGAGTCTAAGAGCTGTACAAAGTAGAATTTAATTATTTTCTGTCCATCACTTGGTATTTGATTCTGGATTCTGGGAGAGACGTTTCTTCCTGTTGAATTTCTCTCTCCCTTATCTGGCCTTATCTGCAACAGAATGCCTGTCAACATCAAAGTTATATACAGATAATCACACAGAGATTTTTTCCGGGGGGGGTAGAATTTCTCTCTCATACAACCTTACATTTCTTCTGGTTAGGTTTGATCTTACTCTTTCCCTTGCCCTCCTCATTTCTTCCATTTCTTTTTGTAAAACTATTAACTTGGAGTCTTAGAACTCCATCAATCTAGTACATGCTTGGTCCCCCACTCTTCCCACTATGTGATGCTAAAGGCAGTGTCCACACACTTTGAACTGCTCAGATCTGAGCTAGTGCACATACACTAACATGTCAGATGCATACTATGAAGGATATATACATACCATGCACATGTGTGTGTATACACATAGCTCCTTTTGATTGTCTCACTGGTTATCTTACATTTTAGATTCTCAATAGAAATGGCCAGAGGAGTTAATAAATTCTTTGATAACTACATTTTAAGGATACTGTCATGCTTTGTTTCTACACAGAGGAACTGGAGTTAAGCAGACTTAATCAAAGCTTATAATTTCAAAAATATCATCAGAAGAGCAGCTTGAACCTATGAAAGAACAATGGTAGTTTTAGATATTAAGAGAAATGTGCCCTTTGGACCATGATTTTTAAAATAAAATATTCTATATTAACAGATAAATGAACCCAAATATATCAGTGGGGAATCTCACAAGATTATGCACTACACAATGAGGTTCTAAAATCCAGAATCAAAAGAAAATGAGTGAGTTTATATCAGGAGCAGCAGACTTGTCAGTTCCCTGGGGAGGAACCAGGTGTTATTTTTATTCACTCTACAAAAATGAAAGACCCAATTTTTGTCAGGTAGTAGAGTCTAATGACAGCATTACTGGCTTCTTACAATTATGAGCTACTCTGAAAGATGAGCTAAGGCCATATTTTAGCAACCATAGCCTCAGGGGCTTCAGGCTTGATGGAATCAAGGAAATCTCTAAGGAAAATGGGCTAGAAGAAATTTTTCTTTCTAAAATATGTGAATGATAAGTTCTTTAATTATCACATTATTATTTACTTTATCAGAGCCCATGTGACTTGGTATGGCAATGACATCTGGTGTCCCAGAACTTAGAAGGCTGAGAGTCAGGGGCTTCCTGAGTTTAGTCAAGGCTATCCTGGGCTGCATAGTGAGAACTGTCTCAAAAAGAAAGAAAAGAAAAGAAAAAAGACAAACAAACAAACAAACAAACAAAAAACCCGCCAAGGGCTGTGTAGTGAGAACTGTCTCAAAAAAAAAATTCGGTTACATCCAAATATCTCATTCTAAAAGACTACTCAGAGCATGCCTTCTGTGCTGCCAGAGACCACTAGGGAAGACAACTTTCAGCCCCTAGCTTTCCTGGAGCCGCCACGGAGGGAAAACTCAGGGCATTTTTCAGGTTGCTTGAGTTTCAGAGCCTGTCTGTCTGTCTGTCAGACTGGCTCAATCTCATGAGAATTCCCAGATGTGACAGGCAGTCAACAGCTTTGCTGGGCATGACAAGTTTCATTTCAGGCAGTTCAGCTTGTAATTTCAAGGGGACCAGCTGCTGTTCTGGACCCAATCAACTGCAGGTTTCAATTCCTTTTTAAGTACTGCTTCATTGAACATACTCAGCAGTCACAGTGTGGCCTGGGCCAGCGTGACAATGACAGAAAGACTTCACAAGCCCTTAAATAAAAAGCATGCTTTACTAGTTTACAAAAAAGTCATCAAAATATATGTAAAAAACAATTCCCCCTCATAAAAGTCTAAAAGTAATTCGGTGGTAGCATAACTATGCCTATTTATGGGAGTGACATGACATTGTGATACATAAACTTTGCGTAATGATCAGATCAGGATAAACTTGTCTCAACCCTCCAAATATTACATATCAAAACACAAGCTATGTGTTTACTATTACTGATTATGCATTATAAGCCAATATAATTGTGCTATGATATATCATAATATAAGTACTGCAGATAAGATTATTTAGTATATTAATCTTGTTACTGGCAAGTCAGTCATCTTAATGCTTGTTTTATAGATAGCAGGATTTCCATCAGAAGACATGAGGGAAGTGAATTAAGTGCTATGAAATCATGGAAAGAACCCAACTGTATCCTTAGGGAACCTGGACTAATTGATATCTGTGGTAAAAAGCTCTAGCAGGACAGGAAGCTGTGAACGCTCTGCAAAGGCTGCTGCTATTGAAAATACTACACACAGACACACAACACACAACACACACACACACACACACACACACACACACCACCACACACACACACCAGAAGAGAGCATCGGATTCCATTACAGATGATTGTGAGCCATCATGTGGGTGTTGGGAATTGAACTCAGGACCTCTGGAAGAGTAGTCAGTGCTCTTAACCCCTGAGCCATCTCTCCAGCCCCTGTACTTTAACATTTGATGGTCTCACCAACATCATATAGGAGAATACTATTAAGTACAAATGAGAGCTTTTCCTACTAGGTTGAAAGGCCCTAGTGAGCAAACAGGAGTGTGTTTTGTCTTGCTACATGCAAGTAGGGTTTATGAGTTTGTTCTTTTTTATATTGTTGAAACAATGAAATGGTAATTAGGTAATTTCCCCTATGGGTGGGAAAACTTGATCTGCCTCCACACACTTTTCGATCCAGAGGGAGAGACCCAGGTCAGCCTTAACAGGGAGAACAGCTTGTCTATGAGTTGTCTGAGCTTTCTGGAGGTTCATCCCAATAAGGTAATTTTATGTTGTAAATCTGGGAGAATGTTCAGAGAGGCTGAGGGCCAATTGTTTTGGTAACTGTTACTGCAAATCCTCCATCCCCATATCCTCTCTCTCTCTCTCTCTCTCTCTCTCTCTCTCTCTCTCTCTCTCTCTTCTCTCAGATACCTTACTGTGCAGAGTAAATGCCAGTCATGTGGGCGCAGACCATATAAAATTAGACCCAGGGCTGCCCCCACCCCCAATTGTCTAAATATTTCTTTGTACTTTTGTCTTATCCAAGTCCAGGAGCTAGATTCCACATTCTCAAATTCATGAAAAAATATTTTTGTTTAACATTGAAGTATGAGTGAATCCCTAAGCAGTCAGGAAGATACAGGTTTTCTGTATATCCACAGTCCAGTAAAACACCAACTAGTTCGCAGACAGAGTGCATGTAAACAGTTCCAAAGGAGAAGACAGACAAAGATATAGGGGCATTTTCTAAAGGACAGTGAGAGAAGATTCACTTTGATGGCTCTAGTCTACTTATAACGGTGTATGCAGCATCACTCGTGGGGCTTATAGAGTGGTCTAAGACCCTTTCAGAAATAGTCATTGCCTTGTTAATCAGCAGCAGTAAAGAAGCAACCTTGTTGGTCATATCACACTAGGAAGCGGCCTTACAAGGAGACATTGCCATAGAGGCTTTGAAAGCATATTGACGGAAGCACAAATTCCAAGGGAGGTGGGGCTGCCAGTTCATTAGGGAAAAACTGCATTCATCACAGCCAGGACAGGCTGTGTCTTCATATTTCTTTTTGTCATGTAATTACTCCGTATCCTGTGGCCCCTTCACTGGGGCTGTGTTCTGGGAACAAAGCTTCTTTGGTAGGCTTTCGTAAGGTCAAAACCCATGATGCCCAAGAGTCGTTGTCACTTACCAACTCAGGAAATTGCCCAACTAAGTGTGTGGACATTAAATAAATTAAAATTCAGTGTATTATATGAAATTCATGAGTGGGAAGGGCAAGTCATCTCTGTATTAGAAGGTTTAACAATGCCCTCTATTCAAACGCTGTAGTCACAGGCAATCTTCAGTAGGCTCCTCAGCAGCACTCCCACACGATAGTGGGGGAGGACTCTGTTAGGCAGATGTGTGGTAAGCATACTAATCAATCCTGCGTGTTTGGATGGTCTCAATAGGTTCATGGCATTGACGTCAGGATGACTCCAATGTTTGTTCATACCTGCCAAGCAGATGCCCTGAAGATAGGGGTTTTGAGAGTGTGGTGAAGATGGAGGTAGCTATTTGACCTGGAGACTCCTTACAAGTCCAATCATTGAAATTCACAGCCATTAGAGCTAAGCGCTACTGGTACTTTATCCTGGTTTTAAAATCAGTCTAATGTTTTCAGTGAGGGATGCTGCTCTGAACTTAGAAGATCCAGCTTTATTTCTGGGGAGAGAGAGAGAGAAAAGAGAGGCAGGGGAGAGGGAAGGGAAAGGAGAGAGAAAGAGAGAGAGAGAGAGAGAGAGAGAGAGAGAGAGAGAGAGAGAGAGAGAGAGAGGGAAAGAGAGAATGCATATGGAACCAGACTTTGAGGTTAGACTCCGTTACTCAATGGCTTTCCATCTTAGGACTTTGAGACTCTCTTACTGAACCTGAAGCTGACTGATTCAGCCAGACTAGTTGGCCAGTGATCCCTGGGCATCTCCTACCTCTGCCTTCCCAGTGCTGGTATGACAGACACATAACATGGCACATGGCGAAGCACCTGGATTTTTATGCAGATGTTGGGGATCAAAGCTCAGTTCTGCATACTTGTATAGCGATCACTTTATCCACTGAGCCATCTTCCCAGCTCCCAGAAGATCTGGCTTTAAAAAGGTTTAGGAATAGTGTTGAGAGATACAGATAATTCATTGCTAAATGAACACTCTCATTGTATAAATATTCACCTCATGAGTACAACTGTGTTCAAAAACAAAGAGAATAACCTAAGAAATCACACACACACACACACACACACACACACACACCACATCGTGGAAGGAAACTCCAGCCTGGGGTACTATGGATGATATATTATCTTTTTACAATGATAGTTTATATGGTTTTTTATAATCAACATATTCTCATCAGTGTCTATTATACAATGAAAGAAATAAAATAAAATCGAAGTTTTATTCCAGTGCAAGTTTCAAATTTACTAAGAAATGTGAAATTATTTCAACTATGAAGGGAACTATGAAGGGAACTCTTACTATGGAACTGAGAATGTGGCAGTGCTAACTGCACTAGGTGTATCTGGTGGATGTTGGTCCTGTCCTGGTTCTCTTTCCTCTTCGCTTCTCGAAGTTTGATTTTCTTAGATTCTCAGAGCCCCGTGTCTTCCAGTACTGGATAGGCCAGGCAGTTAAGATCACAGCGTATTCTTCTAATGCATGCCATCTCCTGGTCTCTTTCATTACCAAATTTCTTCATTTTTCTGCCTTTACTGAAATTCTTCAGAAACATTTTGTCTTCTTGCTGTCTTTACTCCCTCCCCCAACCTCAGGTTCTGTGGGGGTGTGTGGACAGGATTTTCCTCCAAAACCATGGAAATATTACTTATTCAGGTCACCAATGAGCTCCATTTTGCTAAATCTGCTGGCAGATTTTAACATTTGCATGTGGAATGCATCAGAGAAAAGCATCCCTCCCCAGAAAGTCTTTCTCTACTGGGCTCTGGCACAAACTATTCTTTGTGTTTCTTCTGTCTCAGGTCTCCTTTGAAGCCTCCCTTCTCTGCAGGGTATCAAAACTTCATAGTGCCCCAGGTCTCAGCCTTTGCTCTTATCTCTAGCTGCATTCCTTCCTCAGTAGCTCTTTCTATTCCATGGTGTAAATACAGCATGCTGATCACATACCTCATGCTCTAATTGTTCTGGAAATGCAAATTCACAAATCCAACAGTCTCTGATAACACCATTCGGATATCCAATAGGATGCTGAAAATGATCCTTTCCAAGACAAATGCCCTTCCTTCCTTCCTTCCTTCCTTCCTTCCTTCCTTCCTTCCTTCCTTCCTTCCTTCCTTCCTTCCTTCTTCTTTTTAGAAAATTCTTCTCTTACCTTAACAGACAGCAATGCAATTCTTCTCATTATCAGGCCAGAAATCTGAAAGACACCACTGACTCTTCTTTGCCTACTGTTTCTCATCTGTTAGTTCCAGGTTCAAGCATGACCTCTCAACCCAACTCCACCCCTTTCACCATCTCTTACTCCAGGTCACATCACTCTCCGTTTTGCTGAGCTTATATGGGACATTCTTTAAGGATTTCCAGGCATCCATGTTAGCCAGGTGCCAAGATGCTTTTCTGAAGACCTAAATAAGATCATGTTACTTGAGGGCTCAAAAACACTGACTGGATTCCCATCTGACTCAAAGCCTAAACTCTCCCCTGCTTGATTATGGACCTGTAACCGCTCCTTCGAGTTGCTTCTCCATCAGCATCTATCACTGCAGCCCCTACTAATCTTTCTCCATGCATAGTAGCCTTCTCACTCTATCTCTAACGCTGTAGGGACCACTGGTGCCTTTGCTCCCATGCTTCCACTGTCTGGGAATATTTTGTCTGTAGATATCTGACAGTGAGGAATGACAGTGATGTAGTCTTCCAACAGTACAATTCAATGGGAGCTCCTAAAGGTGGGCTTCTACATCCCCTTCTATATATACTCAATAATCCATGCTGGGTGGAAGAGATTAGGGATAATAGAAAACAACATTAACATCAGGAGTTTTGTCCACCTTGTCCTGTATCATTGCTAACTACTAATCCTGCCTTAAGGCCTTTTTACCATATGTATCACGGTATATTTACTTATCTTACATCTTTACTGTCTCTCCCTCATTACAACGTTGGCAGAATGAAAATAGATACATACCCTGGGGCTAGCATAATACTTGGCAGGTGGGAGACATGCTATGTATATTTCTGGATTAACGATTACAAAAAATTTGGTGAAAAGACCATCACAGGAGACACGCAGGGACTTTCCCTTGCCCAGTGGGACTTGGAAAGGGCTCAGCTCTAAGCAGAATGTGAATGGCTGTTCCAAGCTGAAGCCTACTGCATTAATACCTTCAGTAGTTCCTGAATACATTCTAGACTCCTGTTTAGTGGTTTTTAAATTTGTCATGAATGATAACTTGGCTTTCAAAAGAGATGCCTTTCCTATTTGGATGTTTTTTAACAGTGAGCATTGGTTGCATATGTCCATGTTTATTTATATACGGTGTGTGCTGTGCCTGGCATCTGTTTTGTTTTCTGCCCCTCTGCGTGCCTGGCCCAAGGGATATCTGGACTTTGAAGGCATGTTATAAAGTACTTGGAAAACCTTCTTTCTGAGCCCCCTGGCTTATCCTATTAAGTCTCAGAAAGCTATCAAGTATCCTTAAACTGGCAGAGTGACAGAATGAGTCAAGGAGACAACGCAGCTGCAGCGAGGATGGAGAGCTTCTGGGAGCCGGTGATAGGGAAAGACAGCAAGATAACGGCTCTTAGGTAGCAGATGGTGGAGGTCTGGTTAGAAATGGGCTATGGAGAAACCTTTTGTGTTGGCAAGGGCTGGGAATTTGGCAGTTAAAGATGAAAAGTCCTGTTGATCTTGAGAGCTCTGCTACAGACTTGGGCTTTTTCCTCCAACACATTGCCCTCATTTCTATCTCTAGTGAAGCTTGCACATTAGTCCTTGCGAGGCAAGACACTGGGATGGTTGTTGTTGGTTATTTGGGTATGCTATTTTTTTCCTGGACCACAAGTACCCAAGGAATTTTTCTATGATTCAGGGTCCTGGCATGATCTACTGAAAATTCAGGTATTGCAAGATTTCCATATTCATGCTGTACTTCTTGGATGCTCTTGGTGGAATTTTTGCCCCTATGTTGACCAGATAAAACTAACATAAGTCTCATTTGGGACCAGGAAGACTCAAACTTTACTTTTTGGCTCTCAAGTCAGCCTGCCCCTATGGTGAGGGCAGAAGAGTAAACCCTTGTTTGCCACACAGGGATGCCCAAATTTCTTTCATCTGTAGCCAGGCTGGTGGAAGCAGCCGAGATTAGTGCATATATATCTGGAGAGTTTGTTTGCTCTCTTTGGTCTGCATTCAACATTAGGGAAGTATATTTGAATAGAGAGTAACACAAAACTAGCGGGGCAGGCAGAGGCCAAAACATAATTCTTGCTAGCTGTGCAAACTTGAGCACAATTCATGCTCCAAACATGCATATGAAGGCAGGAAACTTCTCTTAGTTTCATGGAGAAGATAAAGTTACCAAAGTGACCAGTTTGGTAGGAATTGTCTTTCTCTTCTCTTGTGTTCCATGTCCTAGCCACTGTACCCCTATCTTGTTTTCTACTTGTTACTGAATAGTTTATCTGTGGGGTATGCAGAGTCCATGGTGTGGTGATGAAATTCTGTTATTCATACTTCTTATTGTTAATGTTATGGCCTAGTGTGTGGTGAAAGATGAAATCACAACATTGAAAATCAAGTCAGTTTGAAGCAATTCCACTTAATTATTCTGTTTTTCTGTTCTGGCCCCATCCAGGCCTGCTTCTGATGCATGATAATGCTTTATTTTGGGTATCATTAGAAAAGAAAGAGTTTCATATGGGTGAAAATTTGATTACTTTTCTTTTTACAGCAAATGATGTCAGATCCTTTCCAGGACCAAAGGAAATAAGGTAGAGGATTGTTTCAAAGCTCCTTGGGTAATTTTATGTGTAGCCAATGTTGGGAACCATCACTGTATGCTTTCTTAACAGGCCAGGTCTCTGCAGTAACTAGGTTTCTATTAATCATGTTTTAATGTATCTGGTTTTATGTTGGGGTGTTTGATCCATTTGGACTTAAGTTTTATACAAGGTGGTAAATATGGAACTATTTGCATTTTTTAACATGCAGAAATACAATTTGACCAGTAGCATTTGTTGAAGATGCTGTCTTTTTTCCAGTGTGTATTTCTGCTTTATCTTACTTTAAATAAAAAATCAGGTTACCATAGGTGTGTGGATTTATGTCTTGATGACCCAAAGACCTAGGGTAAGATCAAACACCCTCTCTGGGTCTAAAAAAATGTATCAATAAAATGACTCCTAATGATATTCTGCTATACTCATAGATTAGTGCCTTACTCAGTAGTCATCAGAGAAACTTCCTCTTGCAGAAGATGGCAAAAGATGCAGAGACCCACAGTGAGACTTTACAAATACACACACACACACACACACACACACACACACACACACGGGGGGGGGGGAGAGGTGGGGGGGAGGGAGGGAGAGGGATTGAAAACACAACTCTAAATGAGATTCTCCCTCAAATACCTCCCCTTAAAGCACAGGGAACTCACAGAAGAGGAGATGGAAAGAGTAAGAGCCAGAGGGGATGGAAGACACCAGGAGAACCAGATCCTCTGAATCTACTGAGCAAGGCTCATATGAACTCAGAGACTAAAACAGCAAGCATAGGGCTTACACAGGTCGGCACCAGCTCCCTGTGTATATATCTTTCAGCTTAGTATTTTTAATAGGATTCCTAAGTATGTGAATGATTCTCCTGCCTTATCTTGGGGATCTTTTTCTTCTGTTGGGTTATCTTGTCTCCAGCCTTGATGTGATGGATTTTGTTTTATCTTATTATATTTTATTTTGTCATGTTTCATTGTTATCTCTTAAAAGTCTGTTCTTTTCTAATGAAAGATAAAAAGTGAGTGGAATTTTGAAGGGAGGGGAAGAGGAGAAGACAGGAAGAACTGGACAGAGTAGAGGGAGGGGAAACCATAATCAGATATATTGTATGAGAAAATAATTTCTTTTCAACTAAAGGAAGAAAAAAAATGTAGCTAATCATGGCTATGTGGCTACCACAGGCCAGGGCTGTGGTCCACAGGTGGTTGGGTGATAAAAGCGCATGGCAGGGTAAGCGTATCATAATGGAAGCCAGCATGAGCCATTAGCTTCAGAGTGAGGCATACTCATTAGTCCTTACTGCCAAGTGGTGGTAACTGCCAGTGGAACTTGGCTGGAAAACTAAGGAAATTCTGAGACGAGAGACCAGTGAGCAAGGTCAAAAGAGTGAAAGTACTCCTTACCAGAAAGGAAGCAAAGCACTTACGTTCCCTTTAAAAGAGAAGATGGCAAAGTGAAGCAGAAAACCCAAGGATAAATGAGGAGAGATAATGAGAATAGCATCAGCCTCTGGGCAGTGTATGCTTGCTTCCCCACTGGGGTGCTTTAGTCAAGGTTCGTGTTTCATGAAGGCAGATAACAAGTTGGGAAGAGTGTTACATGAGCTCACATCAAGACTACAGGCCTTGGCTGTAACCTTGAAATCTGAAGAACACCTCCCTTTATTGAGCTTCACCATAAACAAGAAGCAACATCAGCAGTGATATGAGGCCATGTGGCTGAGTTCCTGCCACAGCAGTGTTTTATGTGCACTAATTAGCATGATAGAGAAAATGATAGGTATCTTGTTTTCAGACTCTAGGTTGAGCAATAACCTGTAGATGTAACTGGCCCTTTAATTGCTTCTCTATCCCCCTGAGCCCTCTATTTCTTCAGATCCTGCAGGATCAAAAACTCTTCACAATTGTACAAGTACAAATTGCAATCACAATTGGAGAAAATGGCAGTGAAGGAAGGCAAAAAAAAAAAAAAAAAAAAAAAAAACCAACCTCTGGAAGTATCTATTCTGAAATAAATGTTTCCTACCTTTAATCCTATTGCCTTAGTCAATGGCAGCATTACTAGGAAAGCAATAAAGAACCAAAATTATTTGGGTTATTTTTGTGGAGCTGGGATTGAATCTAGGACTTTATACTTGCTAGACAAAGAGCCAACTATTGGGCTAAAATAACTTTTTTTTTTTTAACCTGATGTAATTTGATCTCAAAGACTTACTGCTGAATAAGCTCAACCTTTCTAGCTCTTTCTGAACTCTAGCTGGCTGGTTCAACTCAGCTGTTCTGGTTCAAACTCCTTTCCAAGCTGACTGATTCAAACTGGCTTCTCTCAGTTTCTTACTGAAGTGTTCTGCTTGGCCTCAAACTAACTCTAGCAATTTCTTCTAATCTTCTGGCTCATTTTCATTCTCTGACTCATTCTGTCTTCACCTATGTCTAGCCTGTGCTCTCTGCAACCTGTCTGTAATACTGTCCCAGGAAAAAATGCCTCTGAACTGCCATGAAGTAACTCCATTGCCTGCCTCTAAACTCACTGACTCAACCAAACTACCTGACTAGAATTTAGAGATCTACCTGACTGTTTCTTGAATTCTGGGTTTAAAGGCCTGTACCACCATGCTTGAACCTAAGCTTTTCTTTACCTGAAGCTTGCATTATAGCAGGCTGGCCTTGAATCAGAGAGCTGCTTGCCTCTGTCTCCTGGGATTAAAGGTGTGTTTGTATTCCAGTTGGATCACACAGACCTAGAATGTCTTTGGATGTGGTCTCTTGCCAGAGCAACTGTGTTGCTGGATTAAAATTTCTGTACAGGTCTACATTCTAGTTCCCTAAAGTTAAACCAGAGAAAAAGTGATCAGAGTTTTATATTCATCATTCTTTTTTTCCCCCTTGCTATTAATCTGCTTAGAAATTAGAGTTTAGAAATCATTTGAATATAAGAATTGCCCTCAGAAGGAGATGTCTGGGAATGATTAATTGATGTGGCATCTTTTGTCACATTGCAGCTTTTCCCACCTGTGATGTTCACCTTTCTGTCACCCTACCTGGAATGATAATCAGTAAGTTCACTGGGATCAGAACGTGTCCTCTGTTGAAAGCTTACAAATGTCGCAGAGGTTGAAAAAGCCACCACTCCCTCATAGATAGAATAAACTCAGCAAACACTGGCTCCAGGCTCACAAGAGCAGTAGTGAGGGAGTAGAGTCTATAGAGGTGTGTGTGTGTTGGGGGGAGCAATGGAGAAAGAAGATGAGATGTTCTTTTCTGGTACTACAAGGAACTCAAGAGGGGATTCATAGGAGTAATCCTACAGAAGAGAGTGGATACTACAAATTTTGCTGATTTTTTTTTTTTAAAGAAACAACTTTCTGAGGTCAATCATCACCTAAGGAAGGGGTAGCCCCCTTTCCTTGCTAATCCATTTCTTGTTATCAGTCTCCACAAGTCAGAAATTTGCTAAAATATTTAGCTTGTTTTATGGAAAAAATAGATTGTGATCTGTAAATAGATCATCTTTTCATAGCTCATGGACAAGCTGATGACTTCATGCATGAAATACATGGTTATCTGTTTCACACACAAACAAGATTACCTCTGTAAACATTGTCAGTGAGAGATGTGAGGTTCACACACTTGACAATTGCTCAGAGAACATTAAATATTTATCCAGCTATAGCACTTTTAAAGACAAGGTGCTTAAGGAACATTTTAACAAGGATTTTAATTAATTAGTTAATTAGTTATATAATACTCTGAATGGGAAATGTCCCATCTTCCATACTCCCAGGTATCTAGACACTTGGTCCCAATTGTTTCTACTATTTGGGGAGGGTTAGGAAGTGTAGTCCTGCTTTAGGAAGTATGTCATCAGGAGTATGATTTGGGATTAAAAGCCTTATGCCATTTCTAGTTCATTTTGTCTGTTCTGTTCTTGAAATTGCAGACATGAGCTCTCAGCTGCCATCATGTCCTCTTCCTGCCTTCATCCCTGCCATATGTTGTCATGCCTCCTTATTTATCATGATGGACTCTTGTCTGTTTGGAACAATAAGCCAAAAAGCACTCTTTCTTATGTCATTTGTGTAGACCATGGTGCTTATCATAGCCATAGAAAAGTTACTAATACAAGTACGAATCCTGAAGTTGTATCTGGAAGGCAGACTGGGTCTAGACCCATTGAAGGTCTTGGGTTTCAGGGTAAGGAGGCGAAACCTACAACTCATACTTATTCCTGTACAACTTCCATTTCTATACCATATACCAATTCTACAACTGGACCTTTTTATTCATCTTGATTCACTTTACAACATGTTAAACTCAAGTCGAAATCCACAACTCTTCATTTTATTATAGTTATTTCATAAATGTATGCAGTTAAAAATATAACAAAAGGGAAGTATTATTTTACACTTCATCTAATGTGATCATTAGGTACTGAGTTATTCTTTGGAGAAATCATTCAGTAGTCAAGCATTGGCTGGTACTGACATCGGCTTAAGGTGGTCTACTTGGAACCAGCCTGAGATAGCTCACTGTGGTGGGTGCCATAAGATCCCCTTAAAGGGCAGAAGGGAGTTCAGAGTGTAGATGAGGTGAAAAGACCACAGCTACTACCAAAAGTCTTATGTAGCAGTAGTTCAGTCAGCTTTTAGTGGGAAAAAAATAATGTCACATGCTTCCTTTTTATGTGTAAAGGCATTTATATTTATTACATTATTTTAATTTCCACAGTAAATAGCGTACTTGTGTTTACCCACATTTTTTATTGACTTCTTTTTATGACTGTGGATATTGGAGTGCCTAGCATTAAGATTCTGCATTTTTACCAGCTATGAGCTGAACCTTGTGACCCTGATATAAGGAGATGGACTCAAAGTGACATTTGCCATTCATTCTATTGTTTTTCCAATCTATATTTTTGTTCTGATTAGATGAAGAACAGATACAATCCTGGCTGTATGGTTATACACTTCAAATGAAAGAGGCGTGCAACATAATTTTGCACATATAAAGCATTATTATGAAATACAACACACGAGGAAAAGTGTTCCTATTGTTGGCTGTCTTGACAAGGAAGGCTGTAAATTACATCACCTTACAAGCTCTGTTTTTCTTTCAATGAGTATAGGGAAGGCTTAGGATAATTGGGCACTGTTGCTTACATGATTCCCAAAGGAATTTTAGCTTAGAACATAGGGCAGAGGGCATTCAGGAATGCCAAATAGTCTGGAAGTCTCTCTTTTCCAGGATTCTCAAACTTGAACACATAAAGGGCCTTTTAAAAATGACTTTACCTTGTTCATACTTGCTAGTTAGAATCTATAGCTTGCAGAAAGATGGTCTTGGTTCAAGGTTGTCACTAACTAAGAAACAATACTGGATATGACATTGGACACCAAATATGGTATCACTGAATATTTATTTACTTTTGTAATGTGGGGCTATTGATAGTGACCCCAGCAAAGTCTGTTAATAAGATAATGTAAAATGTTCTTTGTTAAATATAAAGTGATATATAAATAATACTACATCGGTTGCAATAAAATATTTTTGAGTGCTTATTGTATTATCGCATATATCATGATCCCAGTCTCTTAATTTTGATATTATCACCTCACTTTCTGGAGGATGAAGCAAGGGCCTGAAGATCCATTCCCAAATCACTTGGCCAGCATTGAAAGCATTTCATGGAAGACCAGAGATTTAAAGCATGTGAACAACTCTCAGGCCTGCATCATTTTTATTCCTAGAACAGTGATATTCAATTGTCAAGAGGTTCAGACCTTCAAAAATGTATCAGTTATCCCTGTGCATTGGAAGATGGTTTTCTATGCTTTTAAGATTAAAACATTTAATTCTGTATATGTATGTGAGTCTGTGTGTGGGTTTGTGGGTGTAAGATGGAGCTATAGGTGTTTTTGAGCCATCCTGTGTAGGTGCTGGGAACCAAACTCAGGTCTTCTGCAAGAGCATTATGAATTCTCCGCCATTGACTGTATCTCCAGCCCTGAAAGATGTTTTCTAAGAAGCTGTGTTCTTCTCGTCCACTGGCAGTGAGTGCTTATAACTTCACACTGGTGTCTTGCCATCCATCTGGAATACAAGTTTAACTGAAGCAAGACTCTGTCGCCCTTGCCAGCCTCTAAGTCTACAAATGATATAAGCCAGTGGCCAGAGGTAGGCTCTTGCTTACCAGCCTATGCTCTCAGCTTTCCCAGTTTCCTTTAAAGGGGCCGTTCAGGTATTTGCAGGTTCCATGAAACTAACCCATACCCTGCTCCCTTAAACACGGTGCTAGTTTCTGCGCATGCTGCTTCTCTCTCTCTCTCTCTCTCTCTCTCTCTCTCTCTCTCTCTCTCTCTCTCTCTCTCTCTCTCTCGCTCTCTCTCTCTCGCTCTCTCTTCGCTCTCGCTCTTCTCATACACCACAGGATGGAGGACTATTTCCAGACTCTCACACCCTCCTTGCCCAGAATTTGTAAGTAAAAAATATCTGAACTAGTTCACTCTTGCAGTGCTGTGCTGAGTTTGTGCCTTCTGTGTGAAGAAAGATGGGCTGTTCCCCGGGCGAGCTTTTCCCTGGGACACCAGGTGTACTGTAGGGTAGGAAAGTCACAAGATCTGGTTCCAAGGACCAAACCCAAGTCAGGTAACAGCCACCGAGTATATCTCCCAATATGAATACTTTTCTCATAGGAGAGACCCTGGAAGAGCAACCAATAGCTTTTGACTGCATAAACTGCTAGTCTTGTGTAGGGGACCCAGCACACAGGGCAAACAGCTAGCTAGGCCTCTGGCCCTCAGCCAGGTAAAAGAAGAATCCTGTGCGAGACTAGCAGTAGCTAGCAGTGCATCCCCTTTTGTTTCTCTTCAGGGTAGGCTAGGTAGATGCTCTGATATTGGAAGCCTGACTTAGCGAAGGGCTTTCAAAATATTCTCTACCTCATTGAAAATATTATAAAGATGACATTCAGATCAAGTTTATGTAGTCCAGGGATAGTTCATTATCTAAGCAAATTCCCATTTCTTCCTCAGCGTTGTGCTATGTCATACTGATCTGAAGCTTGAGCCATGACATAAAGCTAGTCTCAACGATAGATAAAAGGCTTCCTCTCATGGCCATAAGAAACACGCCTTGCCTTGGAGGCAAGCATAACTTGTTGAAGGTCAACGACTTGAGTGTTTTTGAACAGGCCTTCAAAGACCAGATTAATATAAGTTTAATCACAGCAAGTGAATTTTATCTAATTTCTGGAGACCTTATCTCGATGGACTCTGTTAGACATCATCAGCTGATTGTCGAGCTGGAATCAATTGCATGGCTAATTGGCTAAGATATAATAGATTAAGTTTTCTGTGCCTCATGTCTGGAACCTACTACACTCTGTGATTTTCTCTATTTGTGAAGTCTTGTTTGTTTTTCCTTACATAGCACTATTAAGTGTAATTAGTCTAAGGAGAGTTCTCGTCTACCACCATTTGAGAGAAGAACTGGTGTACAACTTGAGTGATAGCTTGCCCCAGCATCAGGTAAGCAGGCATAGGCACCACAGAGTCCTCTATGCGCCTATGTTTTTGTTACACCCGAGGACAGTGGGTTGGTACTTTCAAATCTTATGGATTTGTATGCAGAGTTTTCTGAGTATGTTTGAGCAAAGCTTTGCTCTAGATGTATTTGGAAGTCACAACAGACTGGTTTGCATCCTGTACGATAGACCCCAGGTGTCTGTATCAAATAAAAAGCTAAAGCGTGGATAGCTAGGAAGTTATGGGTGTTCTAAATTTCAAGGAGTCTAGGACTCCATTGCCTGGAGCTCTACCCAGTGAAGTTTGTGTTGAGGAGGACCATGTCCCTTTGGGGTGGGCACTACTGGTAATTTTGTAACATATGAGGGCCTGGCATCTCTTGGTGTTTGGGGTTGTTGTTTAGGTCCTACAGAAACTGGATTGGGTCTAGCATTTGGAATGGTTCAGTTCAGAACTTCAGTAAATTTCATGCATGAGAACTGGAAAACCTGGGCTTTACTTTTAAAGACCCAGAGGAAATGGAGAACCAGAAGTAATTTGGCATTTCAGTGACTGCAATTTGAAAAGCTTAATTTCTGTTGATGACTAGGCTAAACAGCTGTAAAAACTGATAGGTGGTTTGGCTGGGTGGGAAGATGGGTTAAGGGGAAGGCAAGTGTTCATATACAGTCCTACAGTCCTGCTTCAGCCTTCCAAGTGTTTCGATGGGATGCATTAACAAAAGGGTACAGAGAAGTTTCAAGGGGACTAAATGAGAAAAATACATTACAGAAATTCATCTCATAAGCAATTTGGTGAAAGCCTTCATCTTAGAAGTGGAGACAGGATCCCTAGTTCAGCATGAAAGATGCTTGACCTGACCTACCTGTTCGGCGTTCTGTTCTGACATCAGAAAACAGAGGCTGGGAAGGGAAGAATCGTAGCCTACTTTTACCATTTTGAGCCCTATTTTTAGGGACATCTTCCAGTATGCCCTGGGAGGAGGGCAAGAGGAAATCCCTGGAAGTATTTACAGTAGAGAAGACAAAAGGATTGGGATCTATACAGTAAGCTCCATCTTTGACTATTTTTTTGATCTATGTTTTTTATTCATGCTTATCTTGATCTTCACAGATAATGGTTTTGCAAACCTGCTTGAGCTATTCCTGGAGGAGAATAATTACGTAGGACCACCTAGAAAATGACAAGGGTCTGTTGACTCACTCCTTCACTGAAGTTAGAGAGATGCTGTATATATGGGTAGTGTAAATGGTCTAGATTAGAGGTTCACAACCTTCCTCATGTTGTGGTGACCCCAACCATAAAATGATTTTGGTGTTACTTCATAACTATATTTTTGCTACTATTATGAATCAAAATGTAAATATCTGATATGCAGGATAGCTGATATGTGAACCCTGTTAAAGGGCCGTTTGTCTCCAAAGGGACCACAGATTGAGAACTGCTTATCTTGGGGGAGATGTATGAGGAAGGCAGAAGGTGGTTTGTCACAAGCCTCTCTGAGTCTCTGTGAGTTTCCTCCCTTTCTGCTTCTACATTTTCAATAGGGGTTAATTTTCTGAGTATTGTTAATCATTGTGTTCTTTGTAAGACCTATCTACTTTGTAAGTCAATAGAGAGGGGCTTAGCAAGGGTAGCATTTTTCCAAGAATTTTGGTCAATATATGAAAGCAATATGTTTTGGAATAGCATTTTCTAGACAGTTTCAATGGTGAGCTTTGCTTAATGAAAATTCCAAACAAGGTTTAAGAATAAGTACACTGGATAATTCTAAATGGGATGGAAGTTTGTGAATGAACTTGTGATTTCAGGAATTTTATGACAGTCTTGGTATTTAAGTGAGTCTGGCCTGTGACTTGTGCAATCCTCTGCTTCCCAGATGTTGGGATTGAAGACATGCACCAGCAATGCTTGGAAGTCTTGGAGTCACACTGTGGTAGAGTTAAGAAATATCTGCTTCATTTTAAAGTTGAAATTCGAAACTCAATCATTCTGATTGTGTTCTGTGTTGGAGAAGGGGACAGGTGACAGGGCCAGGGAATTTTGTATGTGACCATGTCAGTTCAAATTAGAAGGAAATTATACATACTTTTTTTTTCTAAGAATCGAATGCTTATATCAAAAGTATACAAAAAATTACAATCTGGCTCTGTGTTGAAAAGGAAGGTATTGTTAGGGTGATTCTGTTTTAAAGCTGAGATCCGAGAATCAGTGCTAGCTATGCCACTATAGTGATGAAGTCAGAATGGAATCCAGGTTCGTCCCTTCTAGAGCTCGCTTCTTGTGTCACCAGATTAGATGGTTTCCCACAGGTCACAAGACTGGAACAGATGGCCTGGATCAAATCTAGGTCAGAAACTAAATCTGCAGTTCCCCCAAGGAGATATGCTCTTGTTAGCACAGATTTTAATGAAATATGTGAATTCTAAGCAGTTATGCCAACTTTGTATGTCCACTTAATTTTTTCATTAAGCAATTCAGTAAACCAATATTTCTTGTGTGTCTGTTGTGTATATACTGTGGTATTTATTTAGCATGATAAGGCCTCAATGAGTGTAGGGAAAAATGAAATAAAGACAAAGATGTAGGTTTGATTCGTAAAAGCTTACATAAAGAAGTTAAGAGTTCAATGTATTGCAGGTGTGTGTTTGTGTGTGTGTGTGTGTGGGTGGGAGAGAGAGAGAGAGAGAGAGAGAGAGAGGAGGGAGAGACAGAGAGAGACAGAGACAGAGAGACAGAGAAACAGACAACGAGAGGGACAGAGAAATACACACAGAAAAACAGAGAGAAAGAGAGAGAGAAGAGAGAGACAGAAAGAAGAACAAGAGAGATAGGGAGGGAGGGAGAAGACGTGGAGAAGGGAAAGAAGTATTTGGTGTTGAATATGACAAATGAGAGCACTCCACCTATGAAAACATATGGGCAAGCTAGGAAATAAGAACAAGTTAAGAAGGTCAGTTTTGTTGCCAGGAAGCATTAATAAAGAATGAATGGATTTTTCAGATTGAACTGTAGTAGGAAAGAATCACCATAGTTTATATTCCAACAAATGATACGCTTTTCTCTGTGTGTCAATAGGAGGATATGGCATGATTAAAGCTAGAAGCCAGTACAACTCCATCGTCGGTGAAGTCCTGTTAATGGCTTGTTCTTCTGTGGCTAAGACTTTCAGAATGGCTTTAAATTTTCAGGACTGTTGAAGAGCCAAGATGTAGAGAGCATGCCTAGTGTGCAAACCCTTAAGTACTCTCTATTGTCTATGGAAATTTGCCAACGCATGCAGTGTATGATAGGGACAGAGAGCCACCAGACTAGGCTTCCACAGAGCAGTAATAGTCAAAGCTAGCAAGAATGAGGGTATGAGCTAGGGTCTAGAATGTGGGAGATGATAAGACTAGGTATTTGTGCATTCAGACCTGCCTTAAGCAGCAGAAGTCATAATAACAAAAAGAAAAGAATCACAATAGCTTATGGGTTGGGAAAGAAGATGGAGGAAAATAGAAACACAAAGTGAATTTAAAAAGTACAAAGAAATAGAAAGACTAACAGTGTCACCTAACTTGGACCCCTGGGAGCTCCCAGAGACTAAGCCACCAACCAAAGAGCATACACAGGCTGGTTGGAGGTCCTTGGCACATATGTTGCAGAGGACTGTCTTTGTCTGACCTCTGTGGGAGAGGATGTGCCCATTCCTGTAGAGACTTGATACTTCAGGGAAGGGGGGATACAGGGGCATGCAGTAGGAAAGGGGGAACATTCAGAGTCAAAGGGGAGGGGAGGTGGTGTGAAGAACTCTGAGAGGGGGAGCTGGGGGGCAGCATTTGGTAAATAAATTAATTAATTAACAAAAGAAGTACAAAGAAACTAGAAAGTTGAGAGTCTAAATTAGACTAATAGAAAGGTTTCAGAGGGAGGAGAAAATTGAATGACCAGAACCCCAAAGAAGTGTCTGAAAAGACAACAGACTGGTACTAATGTCCTTACTTCCAGTTTCTCCATTAACATATTGCTTTTCATTTAAGTTTTTTGAGAATTCATACATGAACTCCACTCGTACATCACTCTTGACCTCCTTCCTTATCTTGTTAGAACATTTTGTATTTCCTTGCCTTATGGTGCCCTACCCATAATGAAGTGTCACAGCCTCAGCTGCTACAAGTAGACTAGCAACCCATCAGTTGAGCTTATTTGACTGTGTATCCACTATGTTCTAAGTCAAAAGTAATGGAACGCACCCTTCCTCATCCCCACACTGCTCTTTTTCATGTTTACCAGTAGATGTCTCTATGATCGCCATGCTCTGGATATTTGTGAGCAGCCCTTTCATATACTGAACCTTAATCACCAATGTGATATCACCAAGTATGGTGCTTGGAAACTTAATCTAAGGCTTCACTCTCACGAACGGATTAGAGTCCCCAAAAACATGGTCTGAAGAAGCTTGCCTGCTCCTTTCCATCCTCTGGAGTCTCATCTAAAAGCCATCATTTATGAGAAATTCCCTACCAGATGCCCAGTCTTCTGGTACCTTGTTCCAAAATTACCGCCTTCCAGGAACGCCGGGCAATAAACTTTCGTTTATAAGGTTACTTACTCAGTTGCAATCCAAATGGATCAAGATTGGACAATGGTCCAATCTTTTTAACTGATTCAGTTAAAAAGGTCCAGTGCTGTTTAACTGATGAAATTTAAGCAAAAATTGGTTCTTTTTTATTCCTGTCCATCCTAATTTGCTAAACTGAATAAATGCCCCTAATTGCCATTTCTGTGTTTATTGATTTTAGAATCATTGTTACAAATGAGAACCTGCTATAAGGGAGTAAGTAGCAAAACCATGCTCCCATCTCACAGTAGCTAGGAGGTACATCACAGAGTCTCTCACTACTCAGAATATTACAATGTTAAATTAGTTTTTATCACAAACTATAATTAAAAGAGATTCCCTCTGTTTTTAAGGTTCAAGTCATCAGGTCTGCAGTAAAGTGTCAAGATACAAACATAAACCAAAATAAACCCATAGAAGTAACTACATTATTCTCAGAACTTTAGAATAGGAGTAAGAAATACTAGTGATGTAATTACTACAACTCTTGAAGCTTTTACACAAAATCATATGATGAGTTCGGAGAAGTGCATATTGCTCTGGATTTTGAGATAAGAATATGATTCTGATCCCCTCCCCCACCCCACTATAGCTCCTAATCAAGTAGTACTAGGAAGCCATCTTGGACAAAGCAATAAATGAGTTTGACGTCATTAGTCTTTTATTTAATTTTATCTTCCAACATAAATGTGGAGTTGCATTTTGCCTTTATGGGGAAAGTCTAGTGTATGAATCCTTTGTTGAGAGAAATGTAACAAACAATTGATTTATCATTATTAAAATCAACTTCAGTTACTCAACCTCCTACCCCTGAGGTCAGGTAGCTCATTTAAAATACCTGCTATTTAAAACAGCGTATCAAAAGACTAGTAGAGGGAATTGTGTGAGGGACCCAACGTGAGTTATGATGCAGAACAGCTTCCCCCATGAGCAGCTTAGGCACAGGCTACAAGGCAACTGTAACTATTCCCTGTACTTTCGTGTTGAAGTTGTACAAAACAGTTACGAAATGTCACAACTGGATGCTCTCTGTTTCGTACGATTTGAACAAGTGGAAATGGCAGCAGAAAGAATGGTTTGGTTTGATTAAGTGAACTGAGAACTTGGGAAGCCTGAATTACTTGATGGAAGAGAAGGTGGTACAGGAAAGTGATCCTGTGGGAACTACGCAGTGATGCAGCATGCGCAGCTGCATCCAGAATAAAAAGCCAGATCAGTTTGGAGACAGTGAAGCTACCCAAGCCAGGGAGTGATAAAATCTGAACTGGGCTCCTAATTGTGAAGCTAGGAGCACTGTGCATAAAGCTTAAAGGAGGAGAAAAAGAGTCTCCTTCCCAAGATGGGAAAAACAATCCCTATAGTTTTAGTAAAGGAAAAGTGAGAATGGAGCCTGCTGGAATCAGAGCAAAGGAGGCAAACACACACAGAGACAGTATCAAAAGAATGCCAAGACAGCTTGGTGGTGATTGGCTGCGGTGGTAGTTTAGGAAGAGGAAAAGGGAGGGGCTGAGGCTCACAGGACTGAGGAAATGATGTGAGGACTGGAGGGCAGGGTTTTGTGGAGGTGTGGGAGGCAGGGTGTGGTGGAGATGTAAGAGTAGGAGGCATTGGAGGGAGTTGGGGAGACTAATTGTTGTTTCTAGACATTTAAAATTTAAAGTAACAATGGGAAACCAAGCAAGTCATCTGAAGCAAGTTTCAATTATGCTTGTGGAGACAAGGAGAGAGAGGTTAAGGCCAGAAATACAGGATGACTAACATCCAAACAGGTCATTGTTGAATCCAGCAAGAGGTGTGTGTTATTACTAAGGAAATGGGGCACTATGTTGAAATGTTCAAAGGTGAGAATGTCTTGTTGATGGAATAAAATGTAAAAAGTTTAGTTAGGATAGAGAGCTCAGACCACATGCAAATAGGCCAACCTTACCATATTGGCTCTATCTAAATGATATTAAAAATGAAAGCCATATGTTCTGAGAAATGCACCTAGCAGTAAGGTATAGAAAGATTGGAAATGAAGGAAAGTGCATGGAAGCTTTTGTTTCCAGGAAAGTGTGACTTGAGAGAAGCTGATGTAATTGTATTAATGCCAGATGAGCTGAAATGTGGCAGAGACATTGTCAGGAACAAATAAGCTTGATGAATCATGGCAGACAACAATTCACTAGGAAACAGAGCCAACTATAAAATCTTATGAGCCTAGGAACACAATCTCAAAACACATAAAGGAGAAATTTGTTGAAATTTCAAGGAGAAATTGATGCAATCTCCCATGGTAGAAGATTTTTAAATTCTCTTTAAAATGACACAAAGGAATAATACCAAAACTGCACATGGTACGGCTCCAAGAAGGGTAGGAGGAGAAGAAATGGAAGTTTGAGAATGAGAAAGTAATGCCAGTGAGGGGTGTATGTCGGTGCCTTACTTCTAAGAAGTAAGAAGAGAAGAAAATAATGCCATTGAAGAATTGGCAAAGTGAAAAGTTGGAACCTACAGATAGAATAACAAAGATGAAAAAAAACAAAACAAAACAAAACCACCCAAAGCAAACATCCTTCTCATGGCACTATCATGGAGGAAGCATGATGAGAGGGAATTTGCGGCTATTGCTGGGAGAACCATTTGTTAAAGAGAATTCCCCACTCTGACACCAGATAAAAAGGAAGAAATGTAGACCAGGATGGAGGGGAAACAAGTGAATAAATGTATTGGCCTCGATTTCTCTCAAAGGCATGCCTTTGTTGAGTATGAGGGGACTGAATCATCAGTGTACTCACTCTTCCCATTTAGTATTGCGCATGCACGTAGATTTGACAATACGACTTTAAAACTCGTGTGTGGGCAGAATAGCCAGCAACCCTGGAGAAGACTAGTTTCTAGGGAGGATATTATATTCTTGGAAGATGACAGGTTTTGGGTAAGCAGAGGAGAAATGAGTTTCTAGTGGAATATACAGTTGTACCTCTGTGTCAAGCAGAGATGTGTCACCTACCAGAAACATCTGTGGATCCATCTAGCCATGTTTTCCATCAGGCCATCCTACTCTGACCCCACATTTCACCAAGCAAATATGTGTTTCCAGTGATGTTCTTCACTATGTAAGCTAGTTGGCTGTGGTCAAGAGAAAGATGCTACAATATCCATAGAACCAGGTGCTTTAGTTGAACTGGTTAGATTTGTCTTAGAACATTATATGTCATGGAGTCTTTAAAGGTAATCCATCAAAGGACAGCTGAAGTATCAGACGTAGAGGAATTTCCCATTTTGGTGTCATTTTTGTTCTGTATGCCATGTGCTGCAGCTTGGTGAGTGGGGGATGCTTTACACCAAAACCCTTCTAACTGTCTTTTCAGGGCTGTATATGAGTGCTTTACTTTGAAGTGAGCCGAAGCTACAATTTACTTTTCTGCCTTTGCAAAAAGAGAAGTTACTATCTTCTCCTCCCCGCATTTGTAAAGCATCTAGTATTGTCCACACTGTCCCTCAGAAGTCAAAACCATTTAAATTACATACGACTTTATGAATCCTTACCATTTCTACCCATATGTGGAGAGATAAGCACTTACTGATTAGCTTAGAGCATGTCACGTTTTTTAACTTGCCTAGAATTGCACTCAACCTTTTCCTTGGAGTTAATGATTAAATGACAATTATATAGCAGAATCCTGCAGGATAGTCTCATAAAACACCCAGATAAATCCATCCAGTCTCATTTAGTTTTGTAACCTTCAATGACTCCTAGAATTTTTTGCTAAAATTACCTTTTTAGGAAATTTCAATGCTACTGAAAAGTCCTGTCATGGTGAAATTCATCATTAGCTTTGGCCTCAGCATCTAAACACTATTAGTACTCATGAGAAAATCCTCCCATTGCTTGTAGAAACATGGAGCTACCATGGTCATGGACTCTAACTGCTTGTTTGGACTCTTTATATCAGATGGCAAGGTGGCAAGGTATGTATTTGGACATACTGATGTTCAGGAATTAGAGGTGTCTCTAGTTTCTCTGTTGTCATCCCAAGCCTGGAAACTTCTGGAAGTCCTAATGGACAAGGGTGTGTGTGTCTTCTGAAGAGTGCCCTGCTTACTGAACCAGTTATTCCATGTAAATACTTGGTTATCTTCATCACCAGCTCAGTTGGCCTTTCAGAATAGTTTGTTTTCTGAGCAGCTGATGGGAATCTTTCCAGAGTGGGTAATTCACTCTGCCAGTTGGGGTGAGACAATTGCTGAATAAAAATATTTCCCATAGTGACTGACCATAACTAGTTTTATTTCTCATTTCCTCGATTCTCATCAAGTGAGTGTGAGCTTTCTCAAGGGCAAGTTAAAGTTACCATTTGCTTCTACTAGGAGATTTGCAAAAGTTAATAGACAGGAAGACTTAGCTTTCTGTCTGGCATATATTAAAGGCTCCTTAGTGTTAACTCATATTGTTTCACTTTTCCCTGCCAGACCATCTCTGATTATTCCTACATTTGTAAGATACTTTGTACTGATGTAAGAAACATTTAAAGCAGCAGCAAGTTTCCAGTGTGCTTTCCCACCTGGGCCAGATCAGTGGTCCCAATACTCTCCCACACCCTAGAGCCAATGTTCCTCTCAGGAGGTCTGTAGTAACCAAGGACACAGATAAGAATCTTACCCAAATTCCCATGCCAGCTGAGACACCCACAGACTCGAGACCTACCTATCGTCTAAAGCGCTACCTTTCTTTCAGTCTGCTTCCCCACCCAGATCCAGCAGGTGTGATACCATCCCACACCCTACAGCCTGTCTGTCACCCAGGAGGTCCACAGTAACTAGGGACACAGTCTGTCTGCCTCCCAGGAGGTGTGTAGTAACTAGGGACATAAGAGGACTGCTCTAACTGGAGACACAAGAGGCCCATCCTAACCAGAGACAGCACTGCCTGGCTCCCAAGAGACTGGTTCTAACCCATGTCACAGAGCACTACCTGCCTCCAAGAGAAACCCAGGCCAGCTAACACCAGAGATAACCAGATGGCAAGAGGCAAGTGCAAGATCATAATCGACAGAACCCAATGCAATTTGGCACCATCAGAACCCAGTTATCCCACCACAGCAGCTCTGGATACCCTAACATGCTTGAAAAGAAAGAGAATGACTTAAAATCTCATTGCTTGAAGATGATAGAGACCTTTAAGGAGAATACAAATAACTGCATCAAAGAAATAGAGGAAAACACAAGCAAACAGGTGGAAGCCTTTAGAGAGAAAACGAATAAATCCCTTAAAGAAATACAGAAAGATACAATCTAGCAGGTGAAGGAATTGACCAAAATGGTACAAGAACTAAAAACAAAAATAGAAATAATAAAGAAAACACAAATGGAGGCAACCCTGGAGATGTACAACTTAGGAAAGAAATCAGGAACTACAAGCATCACCAACAGAATACAAAAGATAGAAGAGAGAACTTTGGACCTAGAAGATACCATAGAAGATATTGACACATTGGTCAAGAAAATACAAAGTATAAAAAGTACCAAACCCAAAATATCCAAGAAATTCAAGACATAATGAAAAGATTAAACCTAAGAATAATAGGAATAGAAGAAGGTAAAGAACCCCAGCTCAAGGGGCCAGAAAACATCTTCAACAAAATCACAGAAAAAACTTCTCTAACCTAAAGAAAAATATAGCCATAAATGAACAAGAGGCCGACAGAACACCAAATAGACTTGACAGAAAAGAAAATCCTCTTGTCACATAATAATCAAAACATTAAATGCACAGAACAATAAAAGAATACTAAAAGCTGTAAGGGAAAAAGGCCAAGTAACATACAAAGGCAGACCTAACAGAATTACACCAGACATCTCAACAGAGACTCTAAAAGCCAGAAGATCCTGGACAGATGTCATCCAGACCCTAAGAAAACACAAATTCCAGCCCATGATACTATACCCAGCAAAACTCTCAATCACCATAGATGGAGAAACCAAGATATTCCATGGTAAAACCAAATTTTAAACAATATCTTTCTACTAATTCAGCACTTCAGAAGATACTAGGAAGAAATCTCCAACACAAGGAGGGCAACTACATCCAAAAAAAAAAAAAAAAAAAAAACCCACAAGAAATTAAACATTTCACAACAAACCCAAAAGAAGAGAATCACACGCTCACAAGACCACCTCCAGCAACAAAAAGTAACAGGAACTAACAATCATCTGTTTTTAATATTTCTCAACATCAATAGACTCAATTCCCCAATAAAAAGACAAGGGCTAACAGACTGGATATTTAAACAGATCTAGCATTTTGCAGCATACAAGAAACACACTTCAGTGACAAAGACAGACACTGCCTCAGAGTAAAAGGCTGGAAAAAAATTTCCAAAGCAAATGGTGCCAAGAAACAAGCTGGAGTTGTCATTGTAATATCTGATACAATAGACTTTCAACCGAAGGTTATCAAACAAGATAGGGTAGGACACATCATATTCAATTAAAGGAAAAATCTGCCAGGAGGAAGTCTCAATTCTGAACATCTATGCCCCAAATGTGAGGGCACCAACATTCATAAAAGAGACTTTACTGAAGCTCAAAACACACATTGAATCTCACACATTAATAGTGAGAGACTTCAACACCCCACTCTCACGGATGAACATTGAAATAGAAACTAAACAGAGACACAGTGACAGTAACAGAAGTTATGGACCAAATGGATTTAACAGATATCTACATAACATTTTGTCCTTAAACAAGAGAATATAGTTTCTTCTCAGCACCTCATAGAACTTTCTCCAAAATTGACCATATGATCAGACACAAAACATGACTCAACAGATACAAGAAGATTGAAATAATCCCATGCATTCTATCAGATCACCACAAACTAAGGCTGAACTTCAACAACAGCAAAAACAACAGAAAGCCCACATACTTATCAAAACTGAACAACTGTCTGCTCAATAGTGACAAGGTCAGGGAAGAAATAAAGAAAGAAATCAAATAGATTCAATGCAAATGAACATACAATGTAGCCAAACTTATGAGACACAATGAAAGCAGTGTTAAGAGGAAAATTCATAGCACTAAGTGCCTTCTTAAAGAAATTGGAGAAATCCCATATAAGCAACTTATCAGCACACCTGAAAGCTCTAGAACAGAAAGAAGCAAATATACCCAAGAGGAGTAGATGGCAGGAAATAGTCAAATTCAGGGCTGAAATCAACCAGTTAGAAACAAAGAGAAAGATAAAAAGAACCAACAAAACGAAGAGCTGGTTCTTTGAGAAAATCAACAAGATTGATAAACCCTTAGCCAAACTAACTAAAAGGCACAGAGACAGTATCCAAATTAAGAAAATGAGAAAAGGGAGACATAACAACAGTAACTGAGGAAATAAAAAAAAAAAAATATTTAGAATGTACTACAAATGCCTGTACTCAACAAAAGTGGAAAATATAGATAAAATGGATGGTTTTCTAGACAAATGCCACATACCAAAGTTAAATCAAGAGCACATAAACTATCTAAACAGTCCCATAACCCCTTATGAAATAGAAATAGTCATTAAAAATCTCCCAACGAAAAAAAGCCCAGGGTCAGGTGGTTTTAGTACAGAATTCTACCAGACCTTCAAAGAAAAACTAATACGAATACTCCTCAAACTACTCCACTAAATAGAAATAGAAGGAACCCTACCTAATTCATTTTATGAAGCCACAGCTACTCTGTTATCTAAACCACACAAGGACCCAACAAAGAAAGAGAACTTCAGGTCAGTTTCACTTATGAACATTGATGCAAGATTACTCAATAAAATTCTTGCAAACTGAATCCAAGAAGATATCAAAACCATCAATCACCACGATCAAGCTGACTTCATTCTAAAAATGCAGGGATGGTCCAATATATGAAAATCCATCACTGGGCAGTGGTGGTGCACACCTTTAATCCCAGCACTTGGGAGGCAGAGGCAGGTGGATTTCTGAGTTTGAGGCCAGCCTGGTCTACAGAGTGAGTTCCAGGACAGCCAGGGCTACACAGAGAAACCCTGTCTCGAAAAAAACAAAAAGGAAAAAAAAATCAACGTAATAACTATATAAACAAACTCAAGTTAAAAAGTCACATGATCATCTCATTAGATACTGAAAAAGCCTTGAACAAAATACAATGTCTCTTCATGTTAAAAGTCTTGGAGAGATCAGGAATCCATGACACATACCTAAACATAATAAAAGCAATATAGAGCAAACCAACAGCCAACATCAAATTAAATGGAGAGAAACTAGAAACAATCCCACTAAAATCAGGAGCAAGACAAAGTTACCCACTCTCTCCTTATCTATTTAATATAGTACTCAAAGTTCTAGTTAGAGCAATTAGACAACAAAAGGAGATCAAATGGATACAAACTGGAAAGGAAAAAGTCAAAGTATCACTGTTTGCAGATGATATGATAGTATACATAATCGACTCCCAAAATTCCACCAGAGACCTCTTACAGCTCATAAACAACTTCAGCAAAGTGGTGGGTTATAAAATTAACTCAAAGAAATCAGTAGCTTCCTTTATACAAATGATAAACAGGCTGAGAAGAAAACAGGGAAACAACACCCTTCACAATAGTCACAAATAGTATAAAGTACTTAGGTGTAACTTTTACCAAGCAAGTAAAAAATCTGTATGACAAGAATTTAAAATCCCTGAAGAAAGAAATTGAAGAAGACTTCAGAAGTTGGAACTATTTCCCATGCTCATAGATTGGTATGATTAACATGGCCATCTTACCAAAAGCAATCTACATATTCCATGCAATCCCCATCAAAATTCTAAACACAATTCTTCAGACATGAAAAGAGCAATTCTCAACTTCATATGGAAAACCAAAAAAATTCAAGATAGCCAAAACAATTTTCAACAATAAAAGATCTTCTGGGGGAATCACCATTCCTGACCTCAAGCTGTACTACAAAGCAATAGTGACAAATACCAAATGGTATTGGTACAGAGACAGACAAGTCAATCAATGGAATAGAATAGAAGACCCAGAAATAAAACCACACACCTATGGATGCTTGATCTTTGACAAAGAGTCAAAAACATGGAGTGGTACAAATACAGCATATTCAATAAATCATGTTGGCCTAACTGGTGGTCTGTATGTAGAAGAATGAAAATAGATCCATATTTATCATTTTGCACAAAGCTCAAGTCCAAGTGGGTCAAGGACCTTAACATAAAACCAGATACCCTGAATTTAACAGTAGAGAAAGTGGGAAAGAATCTGGAACTCATTGGCACAGGGGGAAATTTCCTGAATACAACACCAACGGCCCAAGCTCTAAGATCAACAATTGATAAATGGGACCTCATGAAACTGAAAAGCTTCCGTAAGGCAAAGTACATAGTTAATAGGATAAATCCACAACCTATAGATTGGGAAAAAAATCTTCACTAACCTCACATCTGATAGAGGGCACATCTGATATATATATTCAAAATATATAAAGAACTTTAGAAGCTAACCTCCAAAAAACCAAATAAGCCAATTTAAAAATGGGGTACAAAGCTAAACAGAGAATTCACACAGAGGAATTGTGAATGGTGGAGAAGCACCTAAAGAAATATTCAAAGTCCTTATTCATGAGAGAAATGCAGATCAAAATGGCCCTGAGATTCCACTTCACACCAATCAGAATGGCTAAGATCAAAAACTCAAGTGACAGTATATGCTCTGGAGGATGTGAAGAAAGAGGAGCACTTCTCTGCTGTTGATGAGATTGCAAACTGGTACAACCACTCTGGAAATCAATCTGGTGGTTCCTCAGAAAATTGGAAATAATTCTACCTAAAGACTCAGCTATACCACTTTTGGTACATACCCAAAAGATGCTCCACCATACCACAGGGACATTTGCTCCACTTTGTTCATAGCAGCCTTATTTGTAGTAGCCAGAAGCTGGAAACATCTCAGATGTCCCTCAACAGAAGAATGGATACAGAAAATGTGGTTCATTTACACAATGGAATACTATTCAGCTATTAAAAATGAGGACATCATGAATTTTGCAGGGAAAAGAATGGAACTAGAAAATATCATCCTGAGTGAGGTAACCCAGATACAAAAGAACATACATTTGGTATGTACTCACTGATAAGTGGATATTAGCCAAAAAGTACAGAAAACCTAGGGTACTGTTGGAGATAATGTTTAAAGCAGTGGCACCCAATCTGGCTTGTTGTTATTAAGGAGCCACCATGTTCCCAACAAGACAAGGCCTGAGGCCAAGAGCAGCAGCATGCTCCTGCTGCTGCTCAACTCTGACTGCAGTTCATGCCGACCAAAAGCACCAGCCCTGCCACCCACGAGATGCCAGCGTGGGAGATGGCTCTGCCAATCTACCACGCTATCTCCACAATGTTTGGCTGAGTCCAGACCATCCCACCATCCACACAGTACCTGGTAGAAATGTGACTCTAGTGCTTAAAGATTATCCAAAGGCTTTATATATTTGGTAATGCTCAATTAACAAGATGCCCACACAATTGGAGGTGTTTCCCAATATCTAACCTTAAGATGTAAATGGTTACCCAGGACCGTTCTGAATCTGTGGTTCTCTATGGCTTCTACATCTCTCCTCCTCTTCCTTCTTTCCTTCTTCCTGACTCCTCACTCCATCTACCTCTCACACAGCCCAATCGCTGAGCTTTATATAAATGTAGAGGGAAGACATTCCACTACAGGGTACAACCCATAGACCATAAGAAATTTAACAAACAGAAAGGCCCTAGTGAGTGTGCTTCAATCCCACTTAGAAAAGGGAAGAAAATAATCATGGGAGGCAGAGGGAGGGAGGGACCTGGGTGGGAGAGAGGAGGGGAGGGGAGGGGAAAGAGGAGCAATTAGGTATGGTGGGGGGCAAGAGAGAAGCCCAGTGGGCCAGGAAAATGAATAGAAACATGCAGCCTCAGGGGAAGGGAAGTAGGGGAACCCTCCAGAAAGCACCAGAGAGGTAAAAGCATCTAGAAAGCATCTGGGAGGTGAGAGACTTTCACGACTCAAGGGAGATGACTTTAGTCAAAATGCCCAACAATGGGGAGAGGAAACTCGAAGAGTCTACCCCCCAGGAGATAGACAGGGAGGGCCTCAAGTGGAAGGACTGGTTTACTAACTCACAGTCAAAATTTCTGACCCAGAATAGTTCCTGTCTAAAAGAACTGCAGGGACAAAAATGGAGAAGAGACTGAAGGAAAGGCGGTCCAATGTCCTGCCCAATTTGGAATCCATCTCATTGTGAGGCTCCAAGGCTTAACACTTTTACTGATGCTATGATGTACTTACAGACGGGAGCCTGGTATAGCTGTCCTTCGAGAGACCCTAGCATTAGCTGACTGAGACAAACCAATATACCTAATCTCATGGTTGAATTGGGGTAGGATGAAGAAACTGAAAGGGAGGGCAAACCCGTAGGAAGACCAGCAGTCTCAACTAACCTGGACCCCAGGGAGCTCCCAGACACTGAGCAGTGGCTCATACACAGGCTGGTACGAGGTCCCTGACACATATATAGCAGAGGTCTGCCTGGTCTGGCCTCAGTAAGAGGCAGAGGATATACTTAATCCCCAAGAGACTTGAGGTCCCAGGGAAGTGGGAGAAATGGCAAGGGTGGGGAGTGGGTGGTGGTGGTGGTGGTGGTGCCCCCTCTCTGAGGCAAAGGGGAAGAGCGATGGGATGAGGAAGTGTGTGGGGGGGTCAGGGAAGGGGAACAATGGCTGAAATGTAAATAAATAAATAAAAGCAACAGCAAGACAGCACCCCAGGAACTGTGCACAGATGTTCTAGCACTTCTAGGTCAGTCAATTTATTTTCTACCTGTACTATTGAACACATTAACCTGGATGTTGTGTCACTAATGATACAGTGACAAGAAACACCCGGTGACTCTTGACTTACAAGCAATGTGACACTCTATGCCCAAGAGAGGATCAACTGGGCACTCCCAGGATGAAACCAGTTTTACACTTTCCTCAGCTCATTTGATTGAGATAACCTGAAGTATTTCGATGAGCTGAAAGTGGGAAACCCGGCTACATATACTACATACACTTTGTTAAAGTCAAGATTAAAAAAAAAAAAAATCCACCAGTACTGGAACCAACGGCACCTCAGAAGGACTGAGAAAGCAATGCTAGGAGGAGAGAAAGTCACAGAATTGAAGCGAACATTTGGAGCATGAGAATGCCCCATTCTCATGTGGGCTGACATACCAGTTCCTTCTTCTTCATGCACTCCATGAGGATGATGAACAGGTGCTGAGCTTGGGTACGAGTGTATGTGAAGGTCTTCTGTATTGTCACCAACAGCTGGTCTCTCAAAGATTCATTGATAAGTCTGCAATGAAAACCAAGGTCAGTGAGGTCAATATAACTCCTATTCAATGTATGTTTGTGTGTGTGTGTGTGTGTGTGTAGTTTATCTTAATTTACAGATAATTGCTCATAGTTCATAGGGTACAGTGTGATGTTTCAATATGTGAGGGACTATGCAATAATAAAACCAAGGTATTGACCATATCTAGCAGTTTATACATTTATCACTTCTTTGGAGTGATGACACTCAAACCCCTCCCTTCTAGCTATTTCAAAATGCCCAGCACAGTATTATTTTACCATAGCCACTCCATGCTGCAGTTGGAATATTATAGGCCATAAGAGAGCACTGAGAATTTGTTATTAATCAGAGTTATTTTTTCCAACGTTTTTTCCACACAGTGACTGTTTTGAATGTGACAATTTACAAAGCAGTACATTTAAAAATAAATCCATGTCTCAGAACCTCTTGGGGTGAAACAGAAAATAGACTTAGTTAATGGTTTCCACTTTTCCTTTTCATGGTTAATGCCTGCTACCTCTGATTCTGTTATTGAAGTGCCTTTAATTTCTTATTTGCATCTCAGAAGATATTTGTAGTGTCATTTCCCCACAAGCTGTAACAATATACCTAATTATGGGAAGAAAGGTTACGTCTCAGCAATGCATTTTTCAGCATCAATATACTATGTGGATTATGCTATGTATTTAAATGCTAAATCCTGGCTCCCAAGATCTGGTTGTCCCCAATGAACAGATTCTCATATACACCAAGTGATTCTATGTAAACCTTACTTCCCAATTTAAAGTTAATTGGTAAATAAAAGACCAGAGCCCGTGATTGGGTAGTAGAGAGAGAAAGGCAGGACTTAAGGATCAAGTGAGGGGTCTCAGGAGAGACCAGGGGAGAAGGAGAAAGGAGACAGGGAGAGGTGGAGGCCACCTTGAGAAGAGATGGACCAGGATCAGGAGAAGTGGATCCTGAGGACAAGCTGATTGAGTCGGAATCACCTGGGTGAAACTCAAGCAGCAATAACAAGGGACATTGCTGGGAAATAAGTTAGAATGACGCACAACCTGCCCATTGTAGTCATATAGCTTGTAAATAAAACACCCAGGATTTTGTGTCTTTTGTGTGGGCTAGCTAGAATATATAATTCATTTTACATGTGGACATGGGGGTGGGGAGATGGCTCAGGTGGTAAAATGCTTACTGTATAAGCATGAAGATTGAAGCTTGATCCCTAACACCCCTGTAAAAGCCAGATGTGGCATACACCCAGTAATTCTAGCACTGGGAGGCAGATGTGGAAGAATCTCTGGGAACCCTGGCCACCTAGTTCCATTCCCAGGCCAGTAAGCCCCAGGTCCCAATGTGAGACTGTGTTTAAAAACTGAAGGTTGGTGGCTAGTGAGGAGTGAGACTCCAGGCTGACCTCTGACTTCCATATACACATGCATGTATATATACACACAGACACGGCGATCTCTGACTTCCATATACACATGCATGTATATACACACAGACACGCATGTGCACAAGTGTCCCCTGACAGACACAGGCACCCCCTCCTCCCAAGTGGAAATTGTTAGGTTACTACCTTTAGAGTTTTAGAAGAATCTTCTAAGGTGGTAACCTATCTGGCTAGAGACTTGGGTTATCACTGTTTTGAAGGTTTTGCTTTTTTTTCTTAGTCGTAGTCTGATTCATAGAAAGCAACATTCCCAAAGCATGATACTGTCTACTTTATTAAATCATAGTTTTTATTCTTCGGAAAGAATAAAGACAGGGAGTGTCAGCATATTTAGTCAGTGCACAACTAGGTTTCAGCTTCTAATTTTTTGTTCCCTTCGATAGCCTGTTGAGAAAGGTGTCATCTGTCACACATCAAGTGGCAAGGAGTGAAAACGTATTTTGCTATGAAGTGGTAACTGTTCAAAATCAAAGCAAGACCTGTTCTCTAGGACAGTAATAAAATAATATCTTTTGCCTATCATTTGTACATTTTATAGCTTGTGTATTTCTGTCATTACTGAAATATCAGCAACTCTAAAGTAAAACAGAAAGAATATTATTTCATCTGATGCTGGCAGGAACCCAGTAGGCGAGTTATTTAATTTCACAGGCATGGATTTTAGCCAGATTGAGTCAAAAACTTAGAAAGTTGTGAGAATTTTGATTTCTTTAAAAATACAGAAGTAGTACAAGAATAGGTTTTCATTTTAATCCCAGGATATGGGACTGCTTCAGATTGTCCTGTATAGGGTTTGTCTGGTGCTGTTAATGAGACAGGCTAGGCTGACTCCATGACAGGCTTCAAATTGGCAGTTCTGGAGACTTAGGCCCAAATCTCCGTTTCCAAGAACTAGGCATATCCAGGCAAGTCTAGGCAAGTCAGTTACTGAAAAAAATCCCAGGTCTCAGAAGGCCAGTGAGAAACTGCCCTGCCATCAGAACCACCTGGCCTGAGGTAAGGGCAATGGATGGGCCAGCAACCGTTTCCAGACTTCCTCAGCAACAATTTCCTACCAACCACACCTCAGCAACGGTTCTGGAATGTCCCTAGAGATAGAGCTAACAGATTAAGATAGAGGTCACCTACCCCTCCCCGATTTCCCCTAAGGTGCTTTAAATCTGGCCTGCGAGCTCACTGGGGTGCCTTCATCTTGGTAGATGATAGATCCAAGCATGCTGGACTTCCGCAGAATAAAATGCAATTTTCTCTTGCATACTATTTGAGTCCGGGTATCATTCTTTGGTGAATCATGGATACTCACACTATGCTTGAATACTTAACACTGGCCTCCAAGATCTGGTTGCTCCCAATGAAGAGATCCTCACATACACCAAATGATGTTATGAAGATCCTGTCCCCCAAGTAATCCTAATTAGTTAATATAGCCTACAGCCTGGGCTGGGTAGAAGAGAGGGGAAGGAAGAAAGGTTCTCAGGGCCTTTGGGGTTTCAAGCAGGGACCATGAGGAGAGGAGTGAAGGAAGGGGTTGCCATGGGGTAGAGTAAATTAAGAGTACATGGCCATGAGGGCTGGCTTGATGGAATAAGAGCATCCCAAACAAAACATGGCAAGTAGTATCTTGGGAATTTTGACAGAGAAACAGACAAAATAGTATAGAGGATTGATATCTTCCCAGCTCTTGTGCTTAAAGCCTATTATAAATCTAAAGGTCTCTGTGTCTTTTATTTGGGAACTAAGTGATCTGAAGTGTGGTAGAACCCCCTAATAGATATTTAAAGGCAATAAAGGGGTGTTGAACCCCTCCCCCAAATAATATTAATCACAGCACTGTCCCCAGCAGCTATGATTTACCTCATGCTCTAGCAGAGGCAAACAAACAAAAATGGTTGAAATGGGAAAACGAAAGGGTTAATTGTGCTCTCTTATTTCTGAAAGAGTTGCAGAGCTGGCTGTGCAACTGGAAAAAGATGTGGGTGGAAATGGAAGTGTTGGGGAGTGAGAAGCACTGGAAAAGGAAGAAATAAAAGAGTCAGACTTCCATGACTGAGCAAGAGAGTGGGAGTTTCCTTCAGGAGAAAAGTGGGAAAGAAACTGCTGAAAAGCCAAGCACAGCCCTGCTCAGTGACTTGGACTTGCAGTTTCCGGTTCCTGTAGCCCCTGTGTGGGGTGAGGAGCTGGGTGGGCAGCTGGGAGGAGGAGGTAGCAGAGTCAGATAAAAGATGAAACAGCTCATTTAAAAGAAATCGTTAATCGTGAACCAACTATGCTGCCAGAGAAACAGGATGGGCAGCCTTGGGGTATGAAATCACTGGCAACTTTCCCAGTAAATGTCCAGCAAATGTCCAGAACAAGCCTACTAATGGTGTGAAACAAAGTTATGATAAGACAGGGTGGGATCCTACAGATCTAAGGGATTTTAACGAGGCTACGATTCATTTGAGATGTCCTCACCTTTTGTAAAAACAAATTCTAAATAACTGGACTACTCAAAATAGAATTATTCCCCAAGACTAGAAGGAATTGGTGACAGCTGTATTAGAAGCCATTCCACAATTGTGATGGTTAACATGGTAGAAGGAAGGAGCCATGAATATTGAACAGAGAAATAAAGTAAGTGAATGAATATAGTTAATAATCAGTTACAAGGGAACTGTGTTAGTTCTATATTCGTGTACCATGCTAGTATCACAGGTTAAGCTATAGCTAGAGATCTCCAATATCAAAATGTCTGGTGCTTCAATTGCAGGAAATATGGTCATTTGCAAAGAAACTGCGACCAAACTAAAAGCCTCAAATCTCAAAATGCCTGGTGAGAAATCTAGTACTTTCCACTGGAAAAGTGAATGTGACTCGTCTTGGAGCCATGGTTTTTCTAAATCTTAAACAGAAAGAATGCCTAGGTTTCCCTGGGAAGTGCAAGCAATGTCGCAAGGACTGACTCTTGAATCATGAATTTAAGTCCAAGAGAGATATTCAGGGCAATTTCTTGCCCTTAGGAAACAGCCTTGGGGCTGGACTTGAGGCTGCGCAACAAAAAATATGAGCTCTTTGCTTCTTGTCAGCCAAGAAATATCAAGCAGGCAGAAATACCTCAACTAAGTATTACAGATCTCATCATGTACACTACTGTAGGCAGTGCTGCTCTAGACTTGGCCACAGACAAGCATCTTACTCTATCCCACCCAAATGCAAGGTTTCAAAATATCTACTAGAGTTGGTGCTCCTTTGCCCTCTGGGATATTACCGATGATCTTTGAAAGGAGTGGATTGACTTCCTAAGGATTCATTGTGCTTAGATGAAGATTTCAAAGGAGAAATTAAAATTATTGCCTAGGTAAAAGGAGAAATGCAAATCAACACAGGTGATATGATTTTCAGCTGCTACTATTAAGGGCGAAGCCTCTCTGGTAACAAGAATAGGAGGGTTTGGAAGCACTGGAAAAATGTGTGTCCTGGAAACCAGTGGTTAATGATCAGAGGCAAAAATTGAAATTTCAAGTAGATGGTTTTGAAATAGAAGGCTTGGTGTATACAGGACCTGATGTAACTATCATTTCCCAAAGATCTTGGAATTCAGAATGGACACTTCAAGAGGTTTAAATACAGTTTCTAGGAATTAGAATGTTATCTCGGATATAATAAAGTATGTGATGGGTTAAGTGCATAGGACTGAAAGGTCAAATAGGAAAGTTAAGGATTTATGTGTCTGACATACCCATAAATTTATGGGGAATGGATCTTTTACAACAGTGAGGTACTGCAATCTCAGAGATAACCCATGTTGAAATTAGGGGTGAAGTGGTAGATGCTCTTGGGGAAGGTATTGATAAATATCATCAAAACAACTACAGGCTGTGCCAATTGTCCAAATACAGCACATCACTGGGATTAAATTTCCAAATTTATAAGAGGAGCCACTGATGAAATACATGACCCTACTCTTTAAATGGTTGACTGACAAGCCGGTGTGTGCAGATCAGTGGCCTTAACTAAGGAAAAATTACAAGCACTTGAGCATCTGGTACAAGAGTAGCTAGAGGCTCAGCATGTAGAAGAGTCTACTACTAGCCCATGGAATTTCTCTGTATTTATTATAAGAAAGAAGTCAGGAAAACAGAGAATGTTAACATTCAGTCAATGGGGTTACAGCTTAAAGTTCCTTTACCTTTTATGACCTAAGGCATGACCTCTGATAGTTTTCTTTCTTTCTTTTGTTTGTTACCATCCTTTTGCATGAGCAGGATAGGGAAAGGTCTATTTTCACAGTACCTACTTATAATAATGGTTGATCTCTAAAAAGGTAACAGTGGAAAGTTCTCCCACCATGAATGTTAAACAGTCCGACCTTCTATCAATATTTTATGCAAAACTGCTAGAAATAATATATAGGTAGTTTCCTCAATCCATTATTTATTATTACATGGATGGTATTTTGTTGGCTGATTCTGACACAAATACATTAGAAAAAAATGTTTAAGGAAACACAAAGAATTCTGTCATGCTGGGGGGTTATATATTACTTCTGAAAAACCACAGAGAGGAGATTCTATTAACTATTTGGGTTATAAAATAGAACAAAAAATTCAACCACAAAAGGGACAGATCTGAGGAGACTAGTTACAAACTCTTAATGGTTTTTGAAGATTCTTAATGTTTTTGGGAGATATTAATTGGCTATGACTTACCATTGGGTTAGCTTAAGTATTAAATAATTTGTTTCAAATGTTAAAAGGAGATTTAGACTTAAAACAATCTAAGTTAGTTAATAGCTAAAGTAGAGAGAGTTAACTCTGGTGAAACTGGGACTGCAAGATACATATGTGTTTTTAATTTATAAAAAGAATTTATTCTCTTACATATTGTAAAAGGAACGCCAATTCCTGAAGCATCTACATTCTATGTTAATACAAATACATTTGGAATGGTAGGCTATAAGTCAGATAAAATAAGCATAGTAATTCAAAGCCCATTTACTTCATTTCAAAAAATCAGAATAGTATATAATTCTTCAGGTATTATTAGATTTTCCTGAATCTCTTAATACAATTACTGACTTTCAATATGCCGAAAGAGTTGTTTTGCATATAGAAACTGCTGAATTTGTTCCTGATAACTTAGAATTAACATTGATATTTATGCAACTGAACAGGCAATGAGAAACAGAAACTATCCATGATATATCATTTATATTCAGTCTCAGACAGGCTTGCCAGGTCCATTAGCACAAGGAAATGAAGAAACTGGCCAATTATTAATAGGAAACATGTTAGAAACTTCAACATTTTATGAAAAACACCACATTAACAGTAATGGTTTAAAGAAAAAAAATTCTATCATTTTGAAATAAGCCAAGGAAATTACATGAAAATGTCCTACTTGTTCTTTGGATAACCAAACTCTATTATCTACTGGAAGTAACCCTAGGGGTACCAAAATAAATAAAATTTGGCAGATAGATATGTTTTATTTTGTAGAATTTGGAAAACTAAGGTTTGTATACCATATCATTTCAATGGCCAACTTCTTTGTGTTCTGAAAAGGCTGATTCTGTAATTACACATTTACTGGAAATAATGGCTATTGTTGGGATACCTGTGCAAATTAAGACTGTCTATGCCCCTGCATATGTGTCCAATAAAATGAAGTAATTCTTTGCATATTAGAGTATAAAGCACTTTATAGATATACCACATAATCCTACAGAACAAATCATAATAGAAAGATATTATTGCATTTTAAAATAAATGCTTGTAAAACAAAAAGGGGAAGAATAAAGACCCCCTGGGATAGATTAAATAGTGCTCTGTTAACTTTAATTTTCTTGAATGTTAGTCATTGTTGGTCATTTAGAGGGGTTGGTCGCTATTTGATAGTAGTTGTGGTCAAAGAAGAAAGAAAAAGAGACATTAGATTTGGGGAACTCTTTCTCTTCTACTTACTGTTAAGGGATTGAAAGGGTAGCTAAGGGCGTGTAAAGGTGGAAGGAAAAAGAACGTATGAAGTAGCAAAAGAACATCAACATAGATCCACCAAGCAAATAAGTCAGTGATGCCAGGAGCATCAGTACCCAGTGTTCTTCCATGCCACCATGCTGCCTCTCATTCAGTCTTCCCTCAGGAAGATAAAGGTCAAAGGATGTACACATTTAGAGAAAGTCCAGCTGAGGAAGTGAAAAGACGTCCCAACTGTTCTCTCAATAGTAATTGTTTTTGAATGAAACCATGGCCTTAGTTTCAAATCAGCTTGAAATCATCCACCCATCTAGCCATACATCTGTCCATCCATCCATCCATGCATGCGTGTATCCATCTATTCACCCACCTACTCATCCATCTATCCACCTACCCATCCATCATTCATTCATTTAGAAAATTCATGTGTATATCTGATTCATGGTCGGCACTGTGATTTATGTCAGGAGTATATGGATAGATGTAGTAACTTTTCCCAGCCTCCAGTGGAGTCGAAAGACACAAATTAGGCATTCAGCCATAATTGTCAGTGGCAGAGAAGTAAAGGAGATGGTGACTGGTGAGCTGGGGACAATTTCTGAGGACATGGTGTGTTGCCTGACATTTGCAGAAGAATGGGCACTAGAAATGGTTGAAGGTGGTAGGGGTGGGAAGGGATAGAAACAATGGCGTGGATAGGCCTGCTTTGGATAAGGGGAAAACAGTAGTATAGCTGAAGCATGTGAGCACTATAGTTCAAATACAAAATGACCCCTAAAGATCTCTCCGATGAAGGTGTGGCCTCCGTTTGGTTCTACTGGGAGGTGGTGGGATCCCAAATCAAAGCCACATGCCATATGCTCTCTATTCTTCCTGCTCGTGGTTTAAGATGTGAGCTTTCAGCTTCTGCTCTGGCTGTCATGACTACTGTCTGCTGCCTCCTCCTCCATCCATGATAGACTCAGACCTCTGGAATTGTGAGGCTCAAAATAACCCTTTCCTTCTATAATAAGTTGCCTCTGTCCTGGTGTTTCATCACAGCAACAGAAAAGTAACTAACACAGATGTAGTGCTTAGCAGAAGGTTTTGAGATGTTGGAAGTGTACCGTCAAAGGGATTCAGACTGCTTTTCATGTCCTAGTCGGGAGGTGATGGCTTTGTTCTACTTTATGTTCCTGCTAAGATCTGTCGCCACACTTATAGGTCAATTATTTATAGATTCAAATATGTAAAATTGTGACCTTCACCAAACTCTTTCTGCTTCTATAAGGTGAATATTTTGGTTGTTATAGTAGCTAAAAGCTAATGTGGGGAGCAAATAAAAAGGTAAGTAAAGTTGGAGCTGCAGAGAGGGTTAGCCAGGACAAGCTCATGGGGGCCTTTGGAGGCTATGTTAGAGTTTATTTCTCTTTTGATACGTGATCTTACAGTGCCCAAGCTAGCTTCAAATTCACAATACTTCTGCTTTTACCTTCAAAGTGCTAGAATCACAGCCAAGTGCCACCATGTCTTGTGAGATCTGTGTCTTTGCCCTCATGGTAGTGAGAAGTGTTTCAGCAGGAGAGAGACCATTTATATGTGTGGTGCTAATTAATTCTCCCAAGACTCAAGGCATGAACAGTCATAGCTGGTCATATGTCTCCTTGACAGGCAACCCGAGTGAGTAAGTCTAGAGAGTTCTGAGAAATCAAGAGTGTATAATGTAGCACATGATTAACTACAGATGGGATTCTTCTGATTAGCCACTTGATAGGTTCAATCACTCATCCGCAGGTGTTTAATTTTGATAACAACTCAAAATTTGTTCTCTGCTGTCAGCCATCTGTAATGAAACCTAAATTCCCTGAGGTCATTAACTGTTTGAGAGAGCTGTCTGTCACTTCCATCCAGTCTGCCAGTTTGTGAAAATTAAAGAATAATGTATAATTGACTTTAGTCACAGCGCTTACTAGGTAGGTGAGCTTAAAGACTCAATGAGTTCTACAGTTTTGAGTCCTATTTTATATCTGATGGAGGTGGTGGCTTTGGCTAAATTAGTGAGACGAATCATACAATGAGAGTAATAGATTGATGCTACAACGTGAAGATGCTGATCACTAATGGGACAAAAAGATGGAGGATATGGCCATCACACATGGAATGGATATGACTGGGAAGCAAAGATGACTTGGCCCACCTGAAGCATTGTGTTACACTCACTAAACTGCAACTGTGCTTCAACTCTCTTTTAAAGCCATCTTTTTTTATTATATCAAAAGGAAAATATTATTTTTCATGTGTTGCTGTTAATAGCTCCCCATTGTTGCCAGTCTTTCCTCTTAACAGAGACATAGCAGATATGACACTTATATGCCTTGGCTTAATGACACTGCTTTAAGAACGATCCCCTGTAACAGTTTTTGTTACAGGAAGAATCTTGTCTAAGGTGCTGGAGTGATCTGTGGTAGTCACACAGTCAGTGAGTTCTGTGTGTGAGCTGAGTCTGTTCATTTCACTCTTGTCCCATGGTGTCAATTTTCCTGTGCATCACTCAGTCACCCAGTTTGTTAATCATTCACATCACAGGGAGAAATGTAAGCTCAATTAGTTATTAGTAAATGCATATATATATTTACATGTGTGTGTGTGTTATGCATATATGTATATTTACACAGAAACACTCGTGTGAGAGACACAGGACAGAGACAAATAGAGAGGGAGGAGAAAGAAGGCAGAAAGAGAGACAGAAGAACAAAGGAGAGGAGAGAGAGGAGAGAGAGGAGAGAGAGGAGAGAGGGAGAGGGGAAGGGAGGGAGAGGAGAGGAGAGGAGGAAGAAAAATAAAGAGAGAGAGAGGGATGGAGAGAGAGAGAGAGAGATAGAGATAGAGAGAGAGATAATAAGACTGTTGAGTGTTTAGCTTGGCTTAGGGAAGATGACTGTAAGTGGGGATTGTAAGTGAAGACACCAACTGAATGTTCCGCAGCTTGCAGCCTTTGCTGCCTTTAGACTTTCTCCTGTTTATTTCTCTGCTGATCTTTTGCCTCCTGTTTGCTGCAGAGGTTCATTTTGTTTCCCTGTCTTATTTTGTGGAAATACATCTTAGTGATTTTGACATGCCTGCTTTCTTGAAATTCTTATTATTTCTTTTTAGTTCTTTCCATTTTTTTCCTACTATACAACACCAGATATTTGAACATCAATGGATATAGAGACAACTCCCTTGTTAGATTTCTTTTTTATGGCACTAGAGTAGTGATTGAAAACTTCTTGACATCAAAACATGGTTGTAATATTGCATGAAACTGTAGCTTTAGAACCGAGTCTATAACAGAGTGATCTTATTTATGGAAACCACTAATTTGTGTCTCTATATGCATCAATGTTATTTTGGGTACACCTCAAATTAGAGGGTTTTGTGACTGAGGAAAATCTCTGCACCGTGGCATTTGCGGTTTCATTTGTATGGTCTGTAGCTGTTTAGATGAGTCACGGAGTAATTTAAAACAGGTCAGTGTTTACTCGGGGCTTAGGATAGCTAGCAACATGCCCGACACTTTACAATTAGTGTTCTATTCAAATGCTGTGAATGCAGCCCACATGTAGAAATACTTCTCCCAGAATAAATGTAATTATCTGCGATATCAGATTTTTGTTCCTAGATTTGAAAAATTAAAAAAAAAAAAAAGCCCATCTAGAATTCAGTGAGACTCCAAGAACTAATCTGAGGTTAATTAACAGCTTTCGAGGAGAGCAGTCCTCCCGAGACCTCTTTGCATGCTGTTAGATGCTGCAGACAGTGTGAGCAATTTTACTTATATAAATAAAACTGTGAATACCCACATTTGGTGCTTAAAAGACACTGTTTCCAGTGGAATCTGTACTTTACTAAAGAAAATAGAAATTTTTATCATTTATTTGAAGCCAAAGAAAATGCCTAAATGTTATATAAAGGGTACCAAAAGTTGTCCTTAAATGAGGTTATAGAGAATGGCAATCTCTATGATTGTCCTCTTCTCTTTAATTATATTTTGTCCTTCTGATTTTGGTAAAAGTTACCACTTTCTTTCAAATGCTATAACTTTGTTGCTACAAGTCCATCTGTAGAGACTGGACAGCCTTGACTTGGCTCGCACCTGCTGCCTGTGTAATCTTAAACATTACATAACCTTTTATTCATCCCTTTCATATATGAAACATGGAAGCGATGAAGTATTTCACATAGACATCTGAATTAGATGAGTTCATCCTCATAAAGGGCCTGGTGTGTAGCAACGCTGTTATAATGTTTTTGTTTTATTTTTAGGGAAGAGTCATTGGTGGTTTCTTTTCCATTAAATAGAATGGCCTGTGATGGCAGCTGGTCTTGAATCATAATTTCTGTAGAGAAATAATTTTTCCCATTTGAGAGAGATTAAAGAGCTGCAGTGTTTTTCTTACTTTTGGGAAATTGAGATATTTAGATTTAGCTAAGCTTTATTAAAATGGAGATTTGCAAACACCCCATGTAGACATTTGCATATCTATCCATCCATCCATTCACTCACTCACTCACTCACTCACTCACTCACTCACTCATTCACTCACTCATTAACTCTCTCACTCATTCACTCACTTATTCATTCTCTCACTCATTCATTTACTCACTCATTCACTCACTCGCTCATTCATTTACTCACTCCTTCATTCACTCACTCATTTATTCATTCATTCACTAATTCACTCACTCACTCCACTCACTCACTCACTCACTCACTCACTCACTCACTCAGTAAAGCAGACTGATGATGCCCGTTACTGTCATATACTATTGTTTCCCTCCATGTCACATTTCCCTCCATTTCCCTCCATGTCCATATTTCACATTGGAGTCTGCTCTGAGTGGTAAGGCAACAATAGCACCTGTAGGCTTTAGCGTCCAGTGTTAAAAACACCAGCACAGACAGGCCTGACTTTCTGAAATACTGTCCCAGCTCATCTCACCCTCCATGGACTTTGCCTTGGATCTGTCCCATCTTACTCAACTGGAGTAAAACAATTGCTAATTGGGTTCTTTCCTATCTTCCTCTAGCCCATCTTCCATGGGATTGGTTAGATGGTTCTTTTGTAGATCAATAGCTCCCATCACTCCCAGATGGCATCTTAATTTGCACATGTCATTTAAGATTATCTGTGGTTTCTTTCCTAATCAAGCATGTTTTCTGCTGCCCTTATATATTTCCCATAAATACAGAATCTCTCAAGCCAACTGGAGTCTTGTATGCCTCTGTGCTCCTGAACTTGCTCTGTCTACTGTAAGGAATAGTCTCTGTTTCTGAATGTATTGCTTAAAGCCCATTTAAAACTCAGTTGAAACCACCTCCTGTGGGAAAATTTCCGATTACTATTCATTAGATGCTCTGGAAGCTCTTGACATTAAATACTGTACTTGATGCAGTAACTTTGTGGAAATGTTGGTTTCTTTTAGTAGATTATGAATTCTTGAAAGCAGTGGTTGCTTCTTCATGTAATTCTGGTTCTAAATGAGGGCATGGTTTGAGGAGCATTAGAGAAGTGTTTGTGGACTTTCAGAATGAACAAATAGCTACTTGGTTTGTGTGCAGGTTTTTGTCCCTTTGTCTTCCTGCTGGCCTAGACTTCAGGCCTCTTTGGGAAAATGAAAAAAAAACAAAAACCAAAAAAAACGGTGTGGAGTTTAACCCCCTCTGCAAGTCGGAATTGCTTCATCTTTAAGTCCAGTCAGATTAATTTATAAGACTTAGCCTCAGTTTTTGTCTTTCTTTTTAAGACATGAGGTACTTAGAAATGAATTCATCACTCAGATCAGAAGCCTAAATTTGGATCTATTTCTAGATTTTGTTGTTTTGTTTTTTAATTCTACATTTGACTTTTTCACAGTGTATTATATTGGGAACAGATTTTTTTTTTTAATTCTCATATTGCTTAGGGCAGTTATCATAAAAATGCCCACATCTCAATGATATCAGGGTGATTTCCCTCACAGAGAGCTTGATGGCTTTGGCAACTGGCAGTGATTTTATCACATGGATGTCAAAATACACACATACACACACATATACATATACTATTTAATAATAGATATTAATCTGTAGAGGATGTAGTGATGTAATTCAAACACTTTGATATGTGAACTCTCATTGGAATCCATTTTTTTTCCTTTCCTATTGAGGACTCTGAGAGAGATTATTTAGCTCTTCAAGTCTTTATCTCCTCATTTGTTTACAGATCTAGTTTGTTCTTAAGGTTGATATTTGTAGCTTGAAAGATCATGTGTGAAAAATACCTAGAAGTACCCCCTGACACATAGATGCTGAGTAAGTGGATTTTTTTAAGTACCTCAGAATCTTTCACACCTTCAGGAAGGCCCAGTGAAACGGAGCTCAGAGCTGAAATAAGGCAACCCACCCATCTGGTGAAGAGACAGTCTATTATTTCTATAAATGTCGAATGAAACAAGTTTTTGACTGAGAAAGCAAAGCACCAGTGAAAACCACTTAGCCAGGCTTTCAATGGGGAAAGCCCAGGATCATATTTATCGGGATGACATGAGAAGATCCCCAGAACTAATCTTAGGTCATTTCAAAATCAAACACGTGGGGATCAAAACTCATGCAACTGTACCTCTCCTGGTTTTCTTTTTTGATACTTCTGAAGTCTCTGTTTTCCAGGAAAGGCCCTACATGGAAGATTCTGCTAGAGAGATTTGCACATGGGATAAAGGAATGATAATAACTTTAATCATTTTATGCATGAAAAAAAACCTGACTTCCTTGAAAGAGTACATAGCTTGTGAAAGCTATTCGGGCTAGGAAGACAAGAGAGTGAGAAGAGTCTGACAATGAACTATGCTAACCTCTATGTACAAGCTTACTTCAGTGTATTGATGAAAAGCTTGAGATTTGTTTAAATGGCTGGATGCAAGTGCTATTTTCTGCTATGTATATGAGGATTATCTTTACATACAAGAAGATTCAGTACTGTGACTCTAGGAATACACTCGTTTTTATCTGATGCCCAAAGCTCCTTTTAATTAATTGAAAGACATAAATATTCAAAGAGCAACTCCATTGCTGTTTTTCAGAAGACAAGGTTAGATAAAAAGTTGATACAGATTGAATGGAACACACATAGATTGGCTAGATTGTTTTTTCACTGAAAAGCAAATCTGACTACAAAGTGGCCTCAATGAATCAGACAAATAGAAATTCTGGTCTTGGTTTAATATCTAGCCTAGAAGAGATTGTTCATCCGGGCTATTCCTAAGGGTTCTATTTACTTAGTAAGGTAGATCTTAGAGAAAGTGCCTGTTATGGGGCATGACATATATACACTCATGGAACAGTGTGCTCTTTAAGGACTTTCATGACTGCTACCCATACAGGGACCATTTCCCATTTAACTCTCTCCCCCCAGATTCTAAAAGCTGGAGTCATGTGTGGTAGAAGGCACATACATACATATACATACATACATACATACATACATATCAAAGGAAACACAAATGAGTGGTGTGGTGGGGCCGAGAGTGGCAAGTGATAACTTATTGTAAGCTAGTACTTACAGTAAGACCAAGCTTTGTACTCTGTGTTCTATAGGTGGCCATTCATAAGGCAGAGTAAGAGGGAGCTAGACTCTAAGCGCCATGGCTGCTTGGATAGCATGATCCGTTATGACGACTGATTGTATTCTCTTCTTCCCTGCCCTGGAATGCCAACTCAGTGGTGAGAGAAAGCTTTCCCACTTTGTCTTTGTGGTGATCCCATAACTCTGCACTTTCTCTCACATGTCACCCTCTAAAATGCTGACTTTTTATTATCTATCTATTCATCATCTCTCTGTCTGTCTATCTATCTATCTATCTATCTATCTATCTATCTATCTATCTATCTATCTATCATCTATCATCTATCTAACCTTGATAGACTTTAAACCTCACAGCGTATAGAATTTTGTCCTTTTGGCTCTTGTGTGTGTGTGTGTGTGTGTGTGTGTTTGTGCCAGTGCCTGGGATAGGGCTTAGACTATAATCTTTATTCAAAACATATTTCTCAAATAATATTGAATGAAATATCAAGTAACACTGGAAATCTATCAGAATTCAAGTACTTCCAGTTTGGTAAAAACCTACTGCAGGAATGAAGGACTGTGATATCCAGTGTGGTTGTTATTAGCTATGAGGGACCTTTTGAGTTTAATTACAATTTAATTCAATTTCTTAGCTGTAACCAAAGTGCACAGGGCCTGTCTGATGGATGGCATAGAGGCAGATTCTGTCATGTCAGGAAGTTTAGCTGGACGACATTGCTCTTGGGGTTAAGAACATTGCCAAATGCCCTACCCCGGGTTGGGGCTAGTAGGACATCTAAGTAGGAGACTCAGAACAGTGCTGGCTTTGCATATGTAATTTTCCCTCCTCCTTTTCCTGTGACTATGAGTGTGCCCAAGAGTGAAAATGAAGCATTCCAAGGAATACAGCAACTGCCACATGGTCAGGCAGATTTTTCTGCCAAAACTGTAAGTCAAGCAATATCCTGAGTTCATTCCAAGTAAAACTGATCAGTGAACACTACCCATAGCCAGACTAGAGGGACATTCAGAATTTTATTGTTTTTGGCCCAGCATCAAAATTGGAATCAGAGCTGGCTTAAGAAGTATATAGAATCCCTGGGGCAGGCAAGCTGTAGATCCGCCCTTGATGGATATACATCAAATGGTCCCTCAAGACTTATTTAAAGGAGAAGTTAACTAGCATGTGAGAGAACAAGAAAGCTGGATGCATTCTACTTTCTTGTCTGAAATAACTCAGCTCTGGGATAAGAAAAATAAGCCTCCTGCAGTTACTGGGCCATCTTCCTAGGAAACAATATGGCATGGGTGCTCAGAACATAATTTCAGTCCCAGCCTGCCTGGGAAGACCATGATGCTACCAGGAGAAAGTTAGCAAATGACATGACCTTTTCATGTCATTTCCTTTCTTCTACAATGGAATTGATATCATAACCATTTCATATTATAAAATACAAAAAAAACTTAGATCAAGTTCTTGCATATAGATGCTTTGCAATGTATATAAGAGATATACTCACATTTTTATATAAAACTAACTCTAGTGTGTCAAGCATGTTACTGGCGATGGGACAGAAGTGCCAGGGAAGAGTAATGCTACATTATGTCTCTACATACTTTGTCAGAGTGTTTCTTCCCACTCTATATTCTTTCAGATGGTGGAAAAAGTGACTTCTCCATTTTTGTTACATATTATATGATGGACTAATTTCTTAAAACTTTCAAACAACTTATTTTATGTGTATATGTATTTTGCCTGCATATATGAGTGTATACCACATGTTCTGGTATGCGAAGAGATCAGAAGAGGGCACTGGATCCCTTGGAACTGGAGTTGAAGATAACCATCTTCACCATGTATCACCATGTAGATGCTGAGAACTGAAATTGGTCATCTGCAAAAACAGCAAGTGCTCTTAACTACTGAGCTATCTTTCCAGCCCCTAATTCCTATGTTTAAAAAAATGATATTTCTTATATATTATCAATAGTAAGTTGTACAGTCAACCTATATCTCATTCCATTTCCAACTGGTTCCCTGTAGTAAGTTGTTTCTGGTTCTTTGTCTCCCATGCTTTATGTATGTATGGAAATTCCTATGCAGCCAGGTAATTGGAACACTAATATGTTTTGGCATATTGATCAAAAAGCGACTGTTTTCTGTATCCCAAGTATCTCTGAAGTAACTTGGATTCTTATTTCTCTCTTTGTTTAGATAATTCATTGTACTTCTTGTTGCCTGTCTGACTGTCTTACAAATGTGAGGATATTTACAAGACTTTCACTTTACTCAAGTGATAGAATAGATGTTCACAGCACATTGCCATGAGATCCTCTCTTTGTCTAGATTCACTGTCAATCTATCATACTCTATCCTTTCATCTGAGCCCAGATGTAGCCTCAAAGTCATTCTCAGTGCACTTTAGGGAGCCATCGCTGGCTGATATGAGTTGACACTTAAGGGGAAAGTGGCTTGCGATTTCTGTACCAGAAATGATAAAACTGAAATGCATCATCAAAGGATGAAAACTAAAAAAAAAAAAAAAAAAATCACAGCTTACAGAAATCCAAATCTTAGTCTATTCCCAAGACACTGAATCATGACTATTATGGGCTTGTAGCATTAGGTTCTTTAATGCTTATTCAAGAGCTATAGGAATTTCCCCTTGTGATGAAGATTTGTTTTACATAAACTATCCCAAGAACATATGATAAGCATGAATATCCACTCAGTGATTCAGGAAAGGCTTTACTGGAACCAAATGGTGGACTTTTGTTTGTTTGTTTGTTGTTTCTTTTGGCAAGATTAGTACACATATCATAGGATCCTACTTCAATGCATTATCCTTCGTCTGTCAAAGAGAGCTTTATAGCAGGTGGTCAATGTTGTATCATGTGTATGAAAATGCTGTGGTCCATGATCAATCTGAGAATTCTATGTGGATTCTGGGAAAATTCTGATGAGAACATTCTAGACATTTATTATTGGTGGTGCCATTGGTAGCAAGTCAATCCAGCAAAGTATCAACTTCAAGGACTGTTTGTTAAGATGCTTCAGAATTAACTTCTCCTAAAGGATGGGGATTAAATTTGAGGCAATTTTGTTTATGTATTTATTTGTTCATTTTTTTATTTATGTGTATGGTGAGAAAGCTACTTTGTAAAACACCAGATGTAGCAGAAGAATCTAATCTTCATATAATCTAAGCCAGCTTCTTAAAGTGAAGAGCATGGATTATTCTCATTGGGATTAAGTAGGGTTCTGGTTTTAAATAGCTTGTTGAGTTCTACGTTTGGTCCATCTAAGTCACTATGTAGATGTGTGTAGTTAATAGACAACTTTGAAGTCTTCCACAGCATTGATGGGCATTCTGGCAACTGCAAACAGGAGATCTCTAATGTATATTGTAAAGATATAGATATTTATATAGAATTATATGTGAATAAATATTACATTAATTATTTTACTAAATTTTATTGCATTTAATACATTGAATTTAAATAGAAATAAAGTTAATCTCTGTCTGTCTCTGTCTCTGTCTCACACACACACACACACACACACACACACACACAGACACATTTCTCTCCTTGACTCCTTATGATAGTGCAGGCTGGTAATCCCTGCTTGCAGGAGGCTGAAGCAGGAGAATTTAGAGTTGAAGATCAGCCTAACATAACAGTAATAACAAAATACAGTTTCTTTCATTTTGTTTGGAGTGAATCTTTTTTCAGGGTTGTTACACAAAGAAAGCCAACTATTATTTTCTTTGTCTACCATTTGACAGACTCTCAGTTTCAACAAATTTTGAGGGAAAGTGGGAAAGGGGAGTAGATCAATTATATTGTCTTTTATGGATAACGGACAGTGTAGAACTGCTGCTGGGAATGCCCCACTCAGGATTTTATCCTGGGCTCTTTAAGCAGTGTGTCCTTATCAGAGCCCATGTGACCTTGTACTCATGTATATAAATACTCATTACAGTGTCTCTGAGCACCAGGGCTATGCGTCTTCCAGCAGTTCTATGCACATAGTAGGCACTCCATAAATGTTGATGTTTACAGAAGTCACAGTAAAACCACCTTCTGTTCTTTGTCTTTGTTGATTCTATGATTTCTTTCAGGAAAAGTGAAAAAGAACCAGTTTGATTTTTTTTTTTTAATAGAAAATATATCCTAGAACAGAGATGAGGCAGATGAAATTAACAAAAACTAAAACGGACACTTGAAGTCAGCATGGTTGACATTGTCTCTTTCTTTCTTACTTGACATTCCAATTATGTCTATATCATGCTCGGGTGCAGGCCATCGAGATCAATTTACTTTCTCTAGAAAGTAATAGAGAAAAATGATGGGGTTTTTGACACCCTTCAGTGTGAGCCTGGATCTCTGCAGCAGCAGAAGTAAACGTCTGTGACCACTGCACGAATGACGTGCCCCAGGGAATAGCTAGGGCTCCTGGGTTCCTAATATGTCCGATTTTTCGGATGACTTTCTCTCGTCTTTGGATATGTGATGCGTATTTGGAGAGAAACAAACTTCCTTCAATTCTCGCTGAGAAATTTTCAGTCATAAAATTGGGAACCATGCAATGAAGTTTTCCCTTTTCATAGCTAGTGGATGTTCTCATGCCTTCATCCTAGCTGATCAAAACAATCTATTCCAATTAAAATAAAAAAGAATGACTAACAGTAAGGAACACAAAATCGATCAATCAATCAATCAATCAATCAACCAGTCAATCAATCAAACAAACACTCAAACCCATGGAAATTCTTAAATTCTCTTTAAACACAAAAGTCTCAGAAGATTTTTAAAACAAACACACACATACACTGCTCATACTCTCTCATTACCTTTCCCATACCGGTCACCCCCATACCTTCCCTCCTACTCCCACCACACATGTGTCACATTCATCACATACATGCTCACTCCTACTAGACTCCCATGCACCCCTCCACACACAGCACACACCCCATACCATTCATACCCCCTCACGTCCATCACACCCCAGCCACCACAACAACCTTTCTCACCACATGCGCTTGCACATGCACACACACATACACACGCTCCATGACCACCTAGCACACACCACAATTTTTCTTCTACTTCCAAGAGTAAGACAGTGCTCACATGTTTTCTATAGTCTGTCCCTAATTAAAATGCCACTAGAACATTATAATATGAATGATATATGCCTCACTGACAATTTCTCAACAGTCATGAATCCTCATATGCATCCTCATTATTTAAAAATCTTTTAAGGTTTGTTTTTCTTTTTTCTTTTTGGCTATTAGATGGTTCTGCTTTTTTCCCAGAGTATCTAAAATGTGGTAAATCCAGGTGATAATCTTTGGACAAAACCACTAACATATATATATATATATATATATATATATATATATATATATTAATGTGTGTAATAAAATTGTGATGAATGAGGGTCACTGATTCATAGCACACATGTACTTAGATGACATTCTATGCTTACATTGATCATTGGCAGGTACTTGTTCATGACATGACAGATGAAGGGATGAGGTCCTATTTCTCTGTAGTCTTAGACTCGAGGTTGAGAGTTATCAGACAAAGGCGTATCTGATTTCATCATCAGGATTCTGCACCCTGAAAGGTGTTCCAGACACCAGGTGATATAATTCATCCTCTTAATCAAACACCAGAAGGCAAGGTCCTCATATATAAAATCCTAGGTAATTAAGTCTAAAAGTTTTTGGTGCTTTTAATATTTGTATTTATGGGGTTTAGTCATTTGTGATTAAGAAGCAGACTTTGAAAATATTTCTAGAGTGATGAAACTGGTTATGGAAAGAACTTAATGATTTGTCCTGAGTCAGAACGATAAGTAGGTAACAGAACATACATTATGATGATAAGGGGTAATATTCACTTGGACCGTTTCTTTCAGGTACCACGTGCCACAGAACAGATAGGGGGGAAAAAGACAAAATATAGAAGTTAATTTGATTCTCAGCACTACATACAGAAAAAACATTTAATTGCAATTGTCTCCTAGTTTATTCAAATCCATTTGCGCTGTGATAGACACAGTCTGTTTCTATCTCCAGCAATCTCATTCATGGAAGATAATCAGTTTTGCCAATTATAATTCACTTCCAAAGCGATTCTCTTTTCCAATTCATATTCTCCTTCCAATTCATATTCTTGGAAAGGAGCTCAATGACAAACTAGAAAGGTCACAAAGATGACAAGGTAAGGCAAGAAAGGTCATTTCTCAAAGATTATGAACTGAAGAGCTATGTAGTTGCATGGATATTCTCACAGTCCTTGGGGCTATTTTATTTGGCAACCCACAAATGAAATTAACTTTAAACATTGATATAAAGCTCCAGTGTGAAACAGAGGAGTAACAATATTTAGTCAGAAACTAAACTTTGTAATGAGGATGAGTATACTTCTTATATCTAATTTTATTTGGACACATTTACTTATACAGGCTTGTTTATATAAGTATGTATGTATGTATGTACACATGTATGCAGTAGAATGATTAACTCTGTTGGATTCTGAAAACCAAAGAAGAAATCCTTCCTGGTGAATGAAAATCAATGCTTTTTATTTTTACTCTTTGCATGTAAAGAAAGTACACTGCTACAAAATAATGTTCTTTAGAAATGACTTTAAATTCTATGTGCAAATGTCATTAGACAATTTCTTATCGAGTTAAATAAGCACGACTAATCCTGGAAGTTTTTCAGATGGCACACAAAAGCATTCTGACCTTTTAATCGCAATAAATTTATCAGTGCTCTTCTAAGAGAGTAAGTTTTCATCATAACACTGTGCACAGCATCTCTCCACCCCCGCCGTGTGTGTGTGTGTTTGAATACATGTACTGACACACGTATACACAAGACTTCCCTGTACGTTTCTATTTATTACAAGCATTGTTTTATTTATCTATTTATTATAAGCATTTATTATAAGCATTATTATAAGTATCACAGAATATTTTTAAAGTTTCAACTTCAACCCCTGAAATAGATAATGTTTAATTCTTTGCCTCTGTACTAATTATGTGAGTGATTTCATATTCTTTGATAACTGGCCATGGTTCACATTTATGTAAAACATGTATAGACTGTGATTTCACTTATTTAGACTATAAAATAGAAGTAAGAATTTCAAATGATGTTGGAAGTAGGTGACCATTTTGATTCTTAATTTAGGGGTGGGTGTAGAACAGTCTAGGTGGTGATGGGAAAGAATCCACATGAGAAAGGAATCATAACTTGGACATGAGCTTATATATAATGAATTGGCTTTTGTATGTTAGCAATATGCATGATAATTAAAAACTAAATATAATTGTTGAAAAAAGCAGAGGAACTTCCACGCATGTAAACATTTAAAGGAGTCCTTGAGGCTCTTCGTGGGACAGAAGCACCTATCACAAAACTTTTCTCAACGAATTTTGCTAGAAACCCAGATGGAATGCTAGTCCGAGCTCATGACCAGTGTGGGCTGAAGCAAAGTGTTTAACTTCTTCTCTATCAGATTAAATCATGCAGTGCCCCTCTCAACTCCAAAATGCATAACCCTTCTCACATTCAAACAGAAATAACCAGAGACATCCTTATGAGAGGTTTTAATATGTTCGAAGCACACAGCCTAAAATACAGATACATAAAAGGCCCCGAGATTTTAGCTATCATGAGGCATACTCCCAGATAGCTAGAAACACTGGAGAAAGTCTTCCCTTTTCTTTGGTCTTGAAGGAAGGAAAGGGAAAACTGCATTCCAAATGCAAAACCTGTATGTGTTTTGAGGGTATCCAACTAAAAAACAATCTGCAAGCACCACGGAGAAACAAACAAGCAAAAGCTACAAACTATCTAATTCTGTTTATTTCTAGACAAGAGAAGTATGGTGCTGTATTTAAAGAAATGAGGAGTATGGTAGATTTTTAATAAGACAAACAGTTAAGGTTATAAAACACTTTATTAGTTAACATAAAGATCACTGGGCAAATGTCCTCTGCTTACAGCCTCAGCAATAAAATGGATCAGTACTTACTCTCGAAGAAGACAGTGATGGCAGTTTAATTAAATTTGCCAATGAAAAATCTCTAACTTCAATTAGGATGTTTTTAGAACTATCAGATCTCTAGGCATAAAATCACTGTCGTGGCATCCAGTGCCAGGGTAGAAGCCCCTAGCCTTCCAGTACTTTCCACCTTACACACATTGCTTCTAGTATAAATGCGGTAAACTTACTGTTTTAGTGGCTAAATGGAGGGCCAAGGATTAAGATGGGGAAAGCACAGGTGGTAGTTGCTAACATGTTGAATCTCTTTTCTGTAGTCTGGGGAAGAGGGATGTGGAGGAGGGAGCGTCCTCCACCATGTTAGCTTTTCTGTAATTGCGTTACTATTGTTGCATGCCTGTCTTGCTCCTTAGATTTGCTATAGCAACTCCAGGCTGTTCTTTCTTCTATCTCAATGTTCTGCATAGTCCATCATACACTGGCCTACTCCGTATTCATAAAAGGCTTTATCTCCCGTGGAACTTCTTTGTCATCCTAGCCACATGCTAGGAAAACTGGGTGAGAAAGTTTTTGTTTTTGTTGTTTAGAACTTAAATGATATTTGTGTGTGTGTTGTGTGTGTGTGTGTGTGTAGTGTGTGCCACAAGTGAGAGCTGAAGGATGACCACTAGGGATTTGCTAACTAATGAGAGGGCATGTCCCTGGAGAAGAATAATTCTGCCTCTCTCAGCAGTCATTGATTGATTGTCTGTAGTTCTTCATATGAAATGCTCAAAAATAAACAACAACGATGACGACAACAACAACCCAAAGCAACATCAACCGAAGGCAAAACTCCCCCTGACTGTACTCCTTCAACTCATTCTCACCCTGTTTTAAATTACTTGGATAATCTGACATAGTGACCTCACTATTCCCCTGGTGGACAGACATCCTCCTAGGGATGTTGAAGCTTTGGATATTAGAGAGTAGCATTTAAAAGATGGTGGTCCAAGGAAAATACATAGGGGTTGAGTGGTCAGGGAGAAATTTACAAAGGACCAGAGCTGTTACTAACTATAGAGGTTTTACCTTCTAGTCGGGTAAATAAATAGCAGTACCTGATAACATAGCCTGCCAATGTGTTTACAGCAGCTTGGCCATGATGGTCCTTACACTCATGCCTAAGAGGTACCCAGCTTATCTCACAGGCTGTTCTGCACTGTGATTCAGATGTTGTTTGCTTCATTTATCATAAGCCAGTTCCTGCCTCTCCTTCCTAGAGAGAGGAAGTGGGAAGGAGAGATGAAGATAAAAGAATACATTCCTTGACTTCCTTTGTTTCCCTCATCTTCATTATCAGATGGTCTCGAGTAGCAACTCCTGGATTTCCTCTGCTCTAGTGTAGTGAGAATTTGGTTTCTTAAAAATCCCAGTTATGTTATATGAATATGTTTTTGTTTTAATTCCAGATGTGGTATAGGAGGCTGCTTCAGATTGTCCACAGCAGCTAACTATGATTTATCTCATGCCCTGGCAGGGGCATGATTCTGTCAGCTGAAGATAATTTATGTTTGGAATTTGGGGACTCTTCAGAGGGTATAAAAATGGCAGAGCCCTGTTGACTGTGTCAGCAGCTGCTGCTTCTTTTGCCGTTTGCTGGATTTCTGGTTGAAGACATCCTGGGTATGAAGATTGAACTTGCTCCTAAGAACTTGACCCTAGTCAACAGAAAGTAGTCTAAAGAGACCATTGTCTCCTTTCCCTTTTAGCCTTCTTCCTCTTTTTGGGGGTTGGAAGGGATAAGAGTGGAGAAGGGTAGTAGATATAAGAACTCAATAAAATAGCCAAAAGTATAGTTACTGTGTCAGATATTTCGATGTTGCTCTCTGTTCTTCCTTTCCACCATCCCACACTGTCTTGGCTAATTGCAGAGAATATGCTCTGATGTCCTCTTTTCCAAGCTTTAAACACAACCTTGTACCCAGGTGCCTCCCATGGGACCTGGCAATTTACTTACCCTCCTTCTTCTGAATATTTATGCCCAAATGCCAGGATATCGGATGCCCGTCCACTCCCATCACAGACCACGACTGGTACAGGAGGGGTGTCTCGAAGGTATTCCAAAACGATTGAGATCACATTGGGTCCTCCTTCCACGATGAGAGCCACCACTGGAACCCCTTGACCGATTCCTGCATTAAAAAAAGGAAAAGAAAAGGAAAAAAAGAGAAAAGAACACAAAGCCAGCAAACCAAATAAACAAAAAGAGAAAAAAAAAAAGCATAAACTAAAATTACTGAGCACGGGGGAGGTAGTGAGATATGAAGGGATAAAATACTGAGTGATGTTTGTAGACAATATATTAGTAGAATCCCCACCCCCAGAAAGTCCATGTGACCTTGCCTGATCCCCACAACTCACAAAAGGGAGAGTTTACCCCATTTTCCACCTGAGAACCTAAGACATGAATAAGGGAAGTGGGTAACAGAGAAAGACTAGGCCAGCAGTCAAAATGCTGGAAGCCATATTCTGATTGTAAGAAGTGTCTTATTTATCTAGTAATTCAGTTTTCTGTGTAAAAAAAAAAATGGAGGTTAAGATTTTCTAACTTCCTGGTTACCACAGAAGGGTCTAAATAGCTACTTTTTATTAAAAACAAAACAAAACCACATGAGGCCAGTAGGAGCTTGTTGGATCCACTGCTACCTGCATTATGGGTCTGCGTGTTCTGACCATAGGTGATCCTTGACCATCAGATCTCAGTGACACCGCCATTATAAAAGATCACTTGATCATGTGATTTTTTGCATAATTGCATCCTGCTCTATTGAGTGAGGTGCCAGATACATGCCTAGCCTCATTATACGCTTGTTGCATTCAGCTGAATCAAGGAGATTCAGAGATATTTCCTAACACATTTAAGCTATTTCTTTCAAGCCACAAAGCATTGTAAGTTTCATGTAACTATTTCTGTAATGTCAGTAGAATGTGTGTGATTCATTCTAACACATTAAAGAGAAGCATTGAAAACCAATGTCCATGAGAGAAACAACGAGCCCCAGATTCAGTTCATTTCACACAGACACCTTAAGCATCATTAGCATCACTGGATAACTTACTTTTGTTCAAGTTGGTATTGTGCTGAATTAGACTGAACAATATAAAAATGAGTTGGCTTTCTGGGGTGTATACAAGTGTTCTTACAAAAACATAATTGAAATTCTGTGTCCTCTCTGTAAATATGAATTTATACAAAACAGAAACAAGAACAAAACTTTGGTCATCTCAGTTCTCTGTCCTTTGGTGTCATTTTATTTGGTATCGAAAGCTGCTTCCCAGTGACAAATAACAGTCTGGGATTTGGTTTTTGCTTGGCTTGTAAGAGATTTTATTTGACTTATGTGACTTGTTTTCCTTCTAAAACATGAGTGTATCAGTCTCACAGGGTCTTATCAACTCTAAGTCATAGAAGATAGATTTTTTTCATAGTTTGATTTTACTCTTAAAGGAAGGGTTCAAAATGCTGGCTGCACATAAATAGATATTGTTTTAAATCTCCATTTAAAACATGTAGAGGAAAGAATGACTGTTGGTCAAGGTAGGAGGTGGTGAGTCCTTTGTGTTCTCTAATGAGAACTGGGGGAGAGCCTGGTGTTTTCTGTAGATGGAGAGGACTTGAGAATTATTCTTTTTGTTTGTTTGTTTGTTTGTTTGTTTTTTTGAGACAGGGTTTCTCTGTATATCCCTGGCTGTCCTGGAACTCACTTTGTAGAGCAGACTGGCCTCGAACTCAGAAATCTGCCTGCCTCTGCCTCCCAAGTGCTGGGATTAAAGGCATGCACCACCATTGCCCAGCGAGAATTATTCTTTTATATCTAAGGAGAGGACAGTGAAGTATCCTGTGGCTCTGCTTTCCAGGAGCCTCTTCAAAGCCAGACATCAGAATTCTTAGGAAGTCTGTTTGGGTGTCTGTGAAGAAAGGACTGTCCCATTGCTGCCGTTATGACTATTTAGCAAGCTCTTGAAAGACATTTAGGGGAGAAAAGACTAACTTAAGTGAGCCTTTTCACTGCATGCTTCTTTTAGGGGAAAATTTGCTGCCATAAAAACCACTTTCCATATGGGGATTTGTACATTGATGTGCATTGAGAACCACAGCTTCTTATTCGGAGGACAGATCTAGATTCCTTTTTATCTGGGGATGTAGTTTAGCAGTGTAGTACTTGCGTAGCTTCACACGGCACTGGCTTCAACCCCAAATATGTGAGGGATAATATTTTATGGTAATTTCTAAATTCTTCCTCTTGAACAAAGCATCTGTCAATTTAACTTCAAACTTCCAGACCAAGTGAACTTTCCTTTCAGATCCATTCAGAGTTTTCATGGAGGGAGAGGTACTAGACTGGACCTCTAGAATGTTCCCATGTTTTAAGGTCTAGTGGAAAGATGAAAATCACCTTTCCACAGGGATGTCTAGGTATAAGGGATCAGTTTTTATGGACTAATTTGGGTACATTAAATTTCAAGTATTTCCTGAAAATACGTTTGTCAATATATTAATGTCATAATCTCTAGAAATTCTGAAGTATGTTAGAATGGTAGATTTCCCATATTTGGAATGAAATTGGTAATTGATATGGTTACAAATTAAAATCTAGCTAAATTCAGTGCTACGAAATTGGATAGAGCAAACACTGAATATATCATTACCTCCAAGTTCTCTTTCCTTTGGTGTTAAAACATGAAATTTGTCCTGTGGTTTAAAAAAAATTTTTAACACTCAAAAGCATCTTGAGTTTCTTATGAGTGGCAGAGATCTTTGTTATGCTTAGAAATGCTATGCTTAACACAAATAGAATTTGCCAAATCTGACAGCATTAAGCTTTTCTCTTTCTTTCTGGACCCACACATGCACATTGGTTTTGGATTCAGGAGAAGAGTGCATTAAATATTTAGTAATGAGCCAAGCTATGAGTGTTAATGTTAGTCTATCTATAGAGAAAGTTTCATAGAACACTTGTGGATTACAGTGAAAATGAGGAATGCTTTCTCTAGAAAAGGAAGAGCATGTCTGATCAGAGAAAAGATTTCTATGCAACATCTTTCAGGGCCCATGGATCCGTAAAGTTCATCAGTGAATTTGTACATAATGAGCCTTATTTAAACACATTGAAACATTCATCCATTCATTTATTACTTATGAACCTCACTGATACATGCTCTTGCATGAGGTTTCAAGCTAGATTCTACATCTGAGGAAGCTATAGTTCATTTTATTGATCATTTTATTTATATTGACTGGACAAACCTTCCCAGGTAAAGCACTGTAGGATACATTCCTTCCCTCAGCCCATCCTTTCTTTTTTTTTTTTTTTTTTTTCCTAATTCTTTAATCTTTCTACCCCGTATTTGTTTTCTAAGCCATACTTTGGGCACAACATGTTTAGGAAAATCTGTACAAAAATGAACAAATTAGAATCTGTAGGATGTCGTGCGCACATAGGATGAAATAGCCTTTTACAAGTCAAGCATGATACATTTTTTATAGTGACACAAATAAAAGATTTTGAGAATTTCTTGAATCTGTAGCTGCTCTAGATTTGCTCAAAAAAACTGCTGCCTTCTTTATGCCTATCAAAACTTAATTTAAATTCCTTTAACAGTTCTTACAAAGCTTCATCTTGCTCAGTTGAAACTGTTGGCTGCTTGCATCCCAATTCCTCTCCTAAAAGCTGCTCAGATTTACACTAAAGAAAAGCCTATTATTTAGGAAAAAGTTTCTGTAGATTTCTGTGGGATCTCTGGATTATTCTTTTGGATTGAGAGAAAAATAGTTTTGTTGCTTAGTTAATGGTAATCATTTAAAATGTTCTTCTGTATCTGAAGACTTGTAGTAGTTCTTAGGAGAAATCTTTTAGAATGCAAGTTGCTTAAGCAAGAAGATCTGACACACTTGCCACATACTTCAACCTGAGCATTTCTAGAAGAGGGAGCATCATAGCCAACAAAAATATGAGCTTAGGAAATAGACTTAGTGCATGAGTACAGCAGGGTCCAGTTGACCTTGGCTCCTAATTATACTCAGAACCCTACCACTCTCTCCACAAAAGAACATGTTTGATGTTAGTTGCATCTTTTTCTGGCTAGTATGCAATCAGAAAGTTTCATTACCCCCATATGGGAAGCATCTAAATTGGGGTAAATCAAGACTGAGTTGGGCATTGTGTAGGAGAGGGTTGGTGAAAACTGAAGACTTTAAATTCCAACTCATTGAAAAGTTATTTTTGTTATTTTGTGTGTATGGATAAGTTTTGCCTGCCTGGATGTCTGTCCACCACGTATGCGCCTGGTGCCAGCAGATGCCTGAAGAGGACATCAGATTCCCCTGGTACTGAAGTTATAGACGTTTATGACTGTCATGTGGGTTCTGGGAATAGAACCTGGGTCCCCAGGAAAAGCAGCCAATGACCTTTACTGCCTTGTCATCCTTCTAGCCCTCATGCTTTTTGCTTTTTTTCTTTCTTTTTTTTTAATGATTCTCTTCCCCTTTTCCCCTCCCATACATCTCCCCACCCCTCTGACATGAATCTATAATGTATAAGCAATTTAGGTACTTATGAGAGCATTTGGTGTGTTATAGAAAAATGATTGATTCACTAAGAAAATTTGTTGACTAACACCCTGGTTTGGTGTCAAGACTGTAGGATGGGATACAAAGAATTTATGAGTCTATGGAGTCTATCTATTTTCTGTTGCAAGGTGGTTTATATTTACATGTGGGTGGATCCTACATTGATCTTGCTTAAGTCTCAAGCTTCTGATATTATAGTCTGTGTCATTTACAAAGGAGGTTCCTGCTCCTTGTAAGAGATGACCTCCTAAAGACAGTGCCCAGTTCAAGACCAAGTCTGTTACTGGTCAGGAACCAAGCAAAGCCAGTGGTAATAACATGAACACAGGTAATTTTTGCCTTTGTCAGCTCTGGGGTTATGTGATTCTTAGTGTTTTAAAAGTTTGCATGGAGCAAGAATGTATGTGCTTTGAAATATTGCATATTGTCAGTATTTGTCAATATGTTTATATCACACATATTTAAATTTATGTAATTATAGCTCCAACTAAATATCTCCACCCACCCAGTAACTCAAATAGCCTGCGTCTTGATTTAGCAGTTGATTCTGCCAATAAAAACACGGTCACCATCTCCTATGTTTAGATTATATGAGTGACCAGGAAAACCAAGTACCCCCCTAATGATTGTACTTTTCAAACATAATCTCCCACACATTTGAGAGGCATGAGCAATTACTGTAGTGTAGGAACCTACACATCATCAAACCTTTCTTCAGATTACATTCGCAGTGCCTGTAACTAGATATGATGTTTCTTCTATGGTCTGTAAAGTTTGAAATGGATGTAACAAGTTTAAGCAAGACTGTAACCAGAGCCAGTGAGATGGCTCAGTGTGTACATTTGATTTCAGGAACCCACATGGTGGAAGGAGAGAACTGAAAGTTGTTCTCTGACACACACACACACACACACACACACACACACACACACACACTTAAAAAGCTGTTAATCAGTGTGTGTATAACTGAAAAAAAAAAAACTATTCTCTTTATCTCTAAGCTTAAAGTATCCCTTATAAGTTTCTCTGCTGTAGAGAAATAAATATTCAGGTACAATGAAGAAAATGTTATGTACAAAGATGGAGAACTTTTTTTCAAAATAAAACATTAGGAATCTTTGAAGTACTTAAAAGAACTGAGCCAAGAAAAAAAATTGAGTAATATTTATAAGAGAAAAATGCATCTTGTTTTAAAGAGTGTCTCTTAGGTCTTCTACAGAACTAGAGGTATTAGCTATTGCTTTTGCTTTTAGAAATATATGGAGTCCATTCAAGATACTGTATCTACAGCTGCAATGCATCTAACCTTACTTGGGAATGTGTAATGAGGCCAAGTATGCTTAGTGAATTGTAATGAAACTCCAGGTGATGAATGAAAGCGCCAATACAGATCAATCCTACGTTCTATCATTACAACACAAATTTCTTCAAATAACGCTACACTAAGACTGATGCTTAGGAAAACATTTGGAAATATAATGCCACATAAACTAGTAAGCAGTTAAAATAAAACTACATGTAACAAGATGTTTCATGACTGCATATATATGGGTTTTTAGTTGGAAGAAATTTCTTGAGAGACAGCCAGGGTCTATCTTTGAGGGTGGAAAAATCCAGAGCCCATGTTTCCAACTCACTTTATGGCTGAGTAGGAGGGAAAATGGCATAGACTTGGTTAATGTCTGTCTCTGCCATTACTGGACTATAGGAATCCCTGGGTTGGATTTTAACTTAAAGAAGTACTGAGAGAGAGAGAGAGAGAGAGAGAGAGAGAGAGAGAGAGAGAGAGAGAGAGAGAGAGAGGTGGGGTGAGAGGAACATGGAGGCAGATGTTTGCATGTCCCAACCAGTCAAAGATAGTTGGTATATCTAGGTTGGGTATTGGGTTACACTTCTGATTGTATGGGCATCTTGTTATTGAGCATTATCAAACTTATAAAGCCTTTGATTAACATTTTAAAAAAAAGTTACTAATAAAAAAACAAAAACAAAATAAATAAATATATGGAAACTATAATATACTATTCATACTGAAAAAAAAAAAAGAAGTCCCTTCATAGGCAATCTTCCTTGTTTAAAGTCACGATCAATCCACCAGAATACACATCTCATATATTTTTATCTTGAAATGTGACATCTCAGATCTAGCCAGAGATAAAGGCTTGTCAAGTATACAAGGATACAGGGATTACATTGATGGGCTGTCTTCCCCAGACAGTAGTTAGAAACTGAAAACTAACAAAGCCTAGCATTTCTTATCCATCAGATAGAGAAAGTAAAATCTACTGTTATGGCAATTTAGTTTTCTATTTGTTTTCCTACTATTACACTAACCTATTTGGAGTGTGATATATGCTCCAAATATTTGCACAGGAAATCTAACCTAGCCCCTACTGGGCGTCTTTCATTTAGTCTTCTTAATTCTGTTTTTTACATCTAGTAACTAGAGGACAAAGGATAGAATGGTGGAGAGACTTGAGGAGTAGGCTGAATGGGAAATCTGGTCAGCCAGCTTAAGTTCTGTGGAGGGTCCCCTGCAAATGCTCACCCCCTTATAAGGGAACCACTCTATATAAAACACTGCAGAGAAGGCCTTGCTTGACTTCCTTTAAGATCAGCTGGACACTAGACTTGCATGAGGTCAGATCCACCATTCTAGAATTAATGTGCTGAGGCAAATGACTGGCAGATGGGCCGTGAGAGCATGCAGACATGGGGGATGAAGCCTGAATTAATAGTGACTGTGATGGAGGCAAAGGCATCATGGAAGGGAGAGATCACATGGAGCAAGTGGAACAGAAGCAGCGAAGGTGGGTATAGCATTAAGTAGGATGCAGGGACAGCAGGGAATAGTTTGTCAGCCCTTCCTATAGACATATTTCTCATATTGCTTCTGTTCATTCCTACAAAATACTCTATGGCAGGCTTCATTCATTTTTAACTACTCTTTACTCTGAAGATACTCAGGGGGCATTTCTAAGTATAGAAACCTAACAGGGAGCTTATAATTGTACTTGAAAGTTACTTTCATAATGGGAATTTGGGGGTAGAATTGTAAGACTTTTATTTGTTTGAGGTGGAGTTGTAAGAAAAGTATTGAGGTCAATGTCGGGTGTTTAGCTCTTGTCTCTGCTGGTATCAAGTGGGGCTCTATTTTGGAGCCTAAGTGATAACCAGGTAGGAACAGTTGTAATGGTCATGGTTTGCTGATGGACCTCTCCCACTGAGGAGGAGTCCCCCATGTGCACATCAAGAATAGTTACCCTACCACCAGAGAGGAGAGGCGGATTTGACCCAATCTCTCTGTAGTAGTCTAAGAGCACCACATGTGGTAGTCTAACCTTAAGGTAGGATGCTCCTCCCCTCTGCTGACAGCCTTAGTGGTTCCATAGAGAGCAGGGCCTATATCTACATCCCATCATAATGTGATGCCCCTGCACGAAGTATCTGTAGGCTTATGTCTTGCTTTGACTTCAATGGCTTTCCTGGAAGGACATTATTTCACATGTGTTCCAATTTTACTTCATACCATGAAGGTCTCAATTGACTCATTCTGAGAGGACACTTTTTCTTAGGCTCTGGAGGTCCCTGTCTAAAGTTGGGTAGAAACTGTCATCTTCTTGTTTGCATTTTCATGATGGACAATCTTACCCTCTATCCATCTTGGGTCTCCCATATGTTCATATTTTCTTTCACCAACTCTCAGTGTATATATCTTTTTCTAGCCTATCCCTTCCCTAGCCACCACTTCTAGACACCTTGGGAGTATGGTTAGATGTCATATAGCACATTAGTTCTACCGAGAAGTAGTTCTGTCCCAGAAGGTGAAAAAGGTAACTTGATGAACATAGATGTACTAAAAATACATTTTGCTATTTTTCACAGTATGCAGCACACAGAGTAGGTCCCAGATTCCTGAGCTCATCAGGCTGAGAAAGGAATTATTATTTATAAAGCACTTAGAACAGAGCTTTCTGTTCTTAGAACAGAGCACTCAATGAGAGCTTTCTGGTTAAAGAAACACAAATGGAAACATACTTATTTGTATTTATTAAGCTTATAAAAGGTTTCTTCTTTAAATATATAAATGATTCATAGATAGAAGAAAATGAATGCAATTCTCTGTTTAAGCCAAACAGATGTTGTGACAATGGAACACTCTGAAACATGCTTTTCTGAAGTTTGCCTAGTCTCCTGTGCAGACCAATAATATATTGAGAGAGCCATATACATTTATCTTGTGTCCAGAATCCTAAAATCTCCTGGTTTGAGGTAGAGAACTTTTAAATTAATTCTTTTAAACTAGTTCTCAAATACTTCTTAGTGTATTAGTTAGCTTATTAAGTCTTTTGAGTGCTGTGGGTTGAAAAAAGTAGATGTAAATACTAAATAATAAAACCAATAAACCAAGTCCAAGTGTTTTATATGCTTTCAATCTCAGCTTTTGACTTAATGGGACAAGTTATTCCCTTATGGCCTGACAGCTCTGATTGAAATATTCTGCTATTAATGTCACTGTACTCCCAGGCCATACAAGTGCCATTGCTGTGAATAATTTCAATAGAAAGGGACATGTAGTCCCATGGGATGTAAAGCGGGTATTACTTTCACAAAAAGAAAAAGCCAGCATTATTTTCTTTGGGGTCATTGTTTGAAGACTGAATGTTTTAATGTAATTGATCTAAGTAGACAAGAAAACTCATCCAAACAAAGCTATAATCTTTGTCTCTGTACTGCTCAAAACCCACATCAAAAGGATGACCTTGCCTTCTCAAGTGTAGGGTAACCAGAGAAGGTTGAACTCATTTTACTTTAAAATATTTTACCAACACTCTTTTACAAATGTGCCCAGATCTAAATACACAGCCCATGCAAGGATCTGAGCTTTTGGCAGAATGAATAAAAAGCAGAGTAGTTAAGGAAACTATGGATTGTCAAGGTAGCTATGGAAGTCCTTCCCAGGGGAGGACCTGGCCTGTGATACAGAAAGAGCTTACAGAGAGAGAGGGAAGAGAGAGAGAGAGAAAGAGAGAGAGAGAGAGAGAGAGAGAGAGAGAGAGAGAGAGAGAGAGAGAGAGGTGACATAGTAGATGTAAGGGAGCTATTGCTGCCAATTTGAATAACTGGTCATGCTCAAATTATCTTTTTATTATTATTATTATTATATTTTTGCTTTGTATCTGTTAATGGAGAATACAATTATTTTCATTATTTTCAAGAGTTCTTCCTTTGAGGAATGCTTCTTGACACCCTACCCTTTCTATGAGAAATTTATCTTTCTGTTTCCAGGATGAAAGATAAGTCTCTTTTAGTTTCTTCCCCTTCACCATTAGGCCGAATCAAACATTTTGATGTGTTATTTTATAACTTTTTTTTTAAAAGCTCCCTTCATGACTATGCCCTATAATCATGATTTGTCAATTAGCCACAGCTCTCATGGTCCCTTCTGTGTCTCTTGGAATTTTATGTCCTTGGCTATACGTTGTGGCATCTCTCTTCCCTACCTGGCAGATTTAACAGTAATTTGAGCATGCCACACAACATTCTCCTTGTAGTAGTTGACCATGAAAACTTGGCATACAGAAGAGCAGGAAGGCAGAGTGCTACATTACTGCCTCAGTTCTCCCCTGATGATTAAAATGACATGGTACTTCCTTCTCTAGAAAAGTTTACATATTACATAACAGGAGTAATTTGTCCTCAGTTATCTGAGATATGATTAACATTGCCCCCAAGTCAGAGATGCAAATGTTCATGTCTGTGTTTCCTGGTTTTCCTATGGATTGTTGAAGGCCCGTTTGGTAACTTCCAGGCCGTTGTATGAGTCTTTGTGTCGTAGCTAGCCATTATTCATAACTATGATGTTTCCTTGAAAGTCTAGTGGGTCTTCACTGCTTATAGAAACAGGACTGAAATCCTTCTGTGTATATTCCAGGCTCAGCTTATATCTGTACCTTCATCTTTCTCAGTGTTCTCTTTGACCCTACTTTCGTGTACAGCATCCTCAGGGTTCTCTATGTAGGGTTATTTGTAAGCTTCTCTTTTAGCCATCCTAGAGAGGATGGCTTCTTAGGGGCTAGAGAACTATTTCTCCCCACAACTGTCTTCAGGAGGAGGCATTTTAACTAAGCTGTTCCACAGGCTTTTCTCTACCTGTAGTGAATTTGAAAAGAATATCTGAGTTTGGTCAGCTAAGCCTGATACCTTTTTCTTCCTCTTGCATGCATGGAATAGGGGTGGGGTGGGTGAGGTGGGAATCTCCCAGGTCCTCTAGAGGCTCTGCCCAGGATATGGGGTGATGGGGTGAAGTATGCTGTGGGGTTCTGTTTAACTCTGGGGTTCACTGCAGCCTATTTAGCCAATTGCCCTAAAGCCACATTCTTCTTTTCCCTCTAAGCAGTAAAAGTGGTATTTTGGGTACTATACTTAAAAGTCGTTAGACTTTTATTGCTTATATTGTCTGATGCATGGATAAAGAAGGTAGGTACTGTTGATTTTGTACCCTCTGACCCCTAACTTCAATTCAATTGTCAAAATCTGGTTCTTAAGCCCTACCCAACCCCCTCAGGCAGTATTAATTTTCTGTGCTTTTGTGGTCCTAGTGTTCATTTAAAAAATGTCTTTGGGCAGTTACTGCCTTGGTTTAATTAAAGTTCCCCCACTCTCTAAATTGTAAGCTCCTTTGCTTTTGTTTTTAGGTTTTTTTTCCTTTTCCTTCTTTCCTTCTTTCCTTCTTTCCTTCTTTCCTTCTTTCCTTCTTCCTTCCTTCCTTCCTTCCTTCCTTCCTTCCTTCCTTCCTTCCCTCCTTCCTTCCTTCCTTCTTTCCTTCCTCCTTCCCTCCTTCCTTCCTTCCTTTCTTTTTTCCCTAGACAGGGTTTCTCTGTATAGCCCTGGCTCTCCTAGAACTCACTCTGTAGACCATGCTGGCCTCGAACTCAGAAATCCGATTGCCTCTGCCTCCTAAGTGCTGGGATTAAAGGTGTGCGCCACCACCGCCTGGCTTGTAAGCTCCTTTGACAGTGATTCTCCATGCATCTTAGCATTCTGACTCCAAACTCCTTCACCCTTAGACAGTAGTTCAGATAAATGCTTGCCACATAAAACAAAATAAAAAATGCACAACACCTTGGGAGAGATGAAGGGACAGGAAGACACTGAGAGTTGCAAAGAGACTATCACCCCTCAATGCTGCTGAGGTATCCTACTAAAAGGACAGATGGTCACCCTTTAGGTGTCTCTATGGCATTCTCTCCCCAGTCTTTACTGCTAGGCTTAAGCAGTGGTCAGAGACCTGCTGAAGAAGTTGGGTGGGTGCTTCTACTCTATCTGTCCATCTGTATTACATCAGAAAAGCTCGGATGTTTAGAGACTGGATAGCCAGTTTCATTTCAACTGTCTGTTCTTTTTAAGTTGTGCCTGTGCTGTTTCTCTGGATTGGGCCAAGCTACACGGACCAAGCATCTGGACCACTGGGGAGAAAGATGCAAACACAGCTTTGTTTATGTGCTTCCCCTTGCTAGAAGGATGCCCAGGAAGCCATTATGTGGTTGAAATGAATAGAAGCTGTGTGACCAAAATTGAACCCAAAATTTCTTCCCACTGAGCTGGTATATTTTAGCTGTATATTTTGTCATTTACTGACAAGGTATCAGAACAACTAAAATACTAGACTGCCATTGTTAGACACAAGACATTAGTTATCTTGGATCAATGACATTAGATCATCCCCAGTTGTGGCTCCAATTTCAGATCCAAAGCACAAAATTAGAAAATCGGTTTTACTGATTACCTGTTCCTCTATGTTATACCTGGTCTGCTCAGTCTTTGGGGAAAACCATGAGACTATTATTGTAGGAACCTGTCTTTTCTCTGGTTCTGTGCTTCCATGCTCAGGGATACCATCCCCATTACTGTAACATACCCACCCCAGGTCATCCTGTTTGTTTGCTTGCTTGCAGTAAGTCCTTACTGGGTAGTTGAGAATGGCTGCAAATTCCTGATTCTCTTTCCTCAGGCACTTGAGTGCCGGAATTACAGGAGTGCACCATCACATAGCTCTATATCTGCATCTTAGCCTGGTGAGGGCTAGCTTCTGAAAGCCCTCAGATGAGAGATGATAGCTTTTTCCTCAGAGGATGAATGCCAAGCAGTTCCCTAGGTAAAGGTGAGTGTTTGGAGATTCTGTTGTCTGGTGGGAGTGTAGGAAGAGACCCCATACCACCTCATTATCTCCAACAGTATTATCATCAGTAACGATGACATTTTACTCCCCATCAGTGGTGCTGTGGTGCTGAACTCTCAATATGGTTCTTGTCAAGAGTAGACGTACAGTATAGTGTGTTGGACTTCCGGTTCCAACACTATAAACTATGATGTTACCATTTCAGCTCCAGAGGCCACTTTGCAAGAGTGCTGAGACAACCTGAGCCCCTGGTTCCACTTTGGGAACGCAAATCTATTTTTAAATGAAAAGTACTGGTTTTCTTTGTATGGTATGTGTTTTTCTTGATACCTTGATAGTTCTTGATAGCAAATGATGATGGTAATGCGCTTTTTAAAGAAGGTAATTACAAATGAGTCCAAACAAGGCTGCGTTTGAGCTTTGGGTTTAGAATCAAGTATTGTCTTACACTAAGGGGATCATTTGATTTACATTCAACCAGGGCACATTTATAAGTGTGTGTATGTGTCCTTACTGATAATCACTCCAATAACTAGTTACAAACTGAAACAACTGAATCCTGGACAAACCTTAACGCACAGCTGCTTTACTGCACGTATGTATCTCAAGGTCATTTCTGAGGGTTCTTAAAGTAGACAGCAGTTTGGGGTGTTTAAAAGAGGCCATGGGTTTGTTCACTGTTGATCACGCTGTTTCATGGGTTCCATTTTCCGTTCCTTCTAAACCCCAGCTGTTCATTAGCAGAGCTATTCCTTTGTCTGCATGAGGAGAGATGAAGCCCCAGAGAAGGACTTGATGATTAAGCAAAGGAACAGAGCGACAATACAGAGGCACCTGTGCTAATCAGTTAGCGGGAAGATAACAGATGAAAATTTGTCTCATGGTTTAGCATATCCTAGATAGTGCTAGAGATGGATCCCACTACTTCTCTTCTGGAGATGAATGCCACATCACACTCTCATTTAAACTCATCTAGTATGATAATGAGAAGTTGGGAGACAGTTCTAGCCCAGAGGTATGCAGTAGGTTCTCTGAAACTTCAATCATGGGAGTATTTAATCTTATTATCCTATTCTCTAGTCTATGTGAAATGGCCTTTTGCAGCTTCCGGCACCAAAAATCTATGTGGCTGCAATAATAACTCGTGACCTTATTATCTAAAAGAAGGCTATCTTGAGATTATTAAGTAAAAATATGGCCATTTCAGCGATGCCCTAAAATTGCAATCCTAACATAGTGAAGTAGTTTCCTCATTGAACATGATCAGAAGAAACAGTGTGTATGGAAATCTCTTGCCAGTGTCGGCAAGGACAAAGGCTCTTCTTTTAGACCCCCCAGAATCACCTATGGGGGTTGCTGCTGGAAAACACACACTGGCCCCTCTTTGGGCATCTCAGATCAGTGAGAATTTGCACTTCAGCAGTTTCCATGCACTATAGCAGCTACTGGTCCAGGGAGCACACTTGGAGAGCTAGTGGCTTAGCTTAAGCTTCAGGGGGAGGTAACCAAACAAAACAGCTGACATGTAAAATGTGCCCCGCTCAAGCAAATAAAGGAAAAGTTCATGGGGTGAGACCCAAAATGACCATGCACAATGTTCCTAGGAGTCTACTTTAAAGACATCAGCAAACTTTTTCCTTAAAGGGCTAGAGAAGTGTTTATTTTCAGCTCTGCAGGCTGGGCGGACTCTGCAGAAGGCTTGTGATTGTGGCACAGAACCATTGAGAGACATTTTATTCAGAACAACATGTATGTTGCAGTAAATCTTTATTTACAAAAATAGATAGATGGGTTTGGCTCCTGGGCCAGAGTTTGTGCACTTCTGGGCCTAGATAATGTTCTAAAGAAATACATAGAAGGAAAACTCTATTAGTTCATTTATCCCTAAGATGCAATGGTAAATGACTAAGGTGGAAACATGGATGTGTGTAAGCCTAGTGTTGATGCACATTCATTCAGCTGTATCAGTGGCACACTGCTTTCATTGGCAGATGAACTCTCTAGCAATTCAACCCCTAGACCTGACTACTTGGGACTATATAGGAAACTCCCAAAGGGAGTTTCACTGTGCTAGTGAAAACTTCTCATTTATACCCACATTTTCTACTTGGTGGTTTGCTTATAAGTAAAGAATAGACTTACTAATGTATTTCTGTTGTTTAGGAGAATGTATGGAGTTCTGAATCAGATTGCATTTTCCATTTGTCCTTTCCTCATGACACAGAGTCATTCGGATGCATTTCTTCCACTCCACAGCAGGTTTGTCCTGTTGACTAGAGCTGCCTAAAGCAAAATTACTTGAAGATAAGCTTTCTAGGTGGCCTTTATGAAAAGCCAAGCTCATTTATGCCCTGAAGGACTTAAGAGAAAGGATGTGCCTTTGATGGGGACATTTGTGAACAGGCGATATGTTGAGGAAGCATATAACGCTGGGTAAAAGATTTGTTCCCGAGCCTATAGCCAGATCCCAGAACTTCTCACTTGGCTTGTAAGCCATATGAGTCATTCTGCTGATGGGAGGGCAGGCTTTACTTGGCTTCAGAGAGTCCATCACTCTGTCTTCTTCTCACCTCACTTGTTCCCCCTCCATCTCTTGTGCTGATTCCCTTTATCTATTTGATATGTGTCATTAGGGCTGTCCTAAGACCAGTTTTTTATTCTCTTCTCAGTTTTCATTTTTCAACTTCCACAGTCTCCTTGTTCCCCACCCATCTATTTAATATTACAGGATCGCCACAGGCCTTACCTGGCACGGTGGTGTCAGGGTTTCCTATTTTGGAGAGGTGGAACAGTTGTGGACAACTGCTGTATCATGAGTGACCTTGAGTGAGGGGAGTTGAGAGCCCTTTCCCAATTTTCTAAGTTGTCTGTAAGCGGGAAAGTCAGGGTGTGTGTGTGGGTGCTATAGCTGCGATCCACATGTGAATGTATTAAAGGCTCAGCCTCCAGGATAGCACTAACTGGGACACTGAAAAATAAGAAGTCGGGGCTGCTAGGAGCTCTTTAGTTCTTTGCAAACTTGCTCTCAAAAAGGATTGTGGGAGCCCCGTCTTCTCTTTCTCCCTCTGCCATGAGATGAGCAGTTTTGCTTCTTCATTGATCTGGGGCCCAACACAATGTAGCTAATCACTTGGAGACTGTGTGCTCAAAATTAGTTCGAAGTAAAATTTCATAAGTTGATTTTCTCAGGTTCATTATGTTTCTGAATGGGGTCTTGCTCTATAGCTTAGGCAGTCTTCAGACCTGTGATCCTCCTTTCAGCCTCCAAAGACCTGGACATACAGGTGGGCACCACCATACCCAGCTCAAACACTTCTTACAGTGATAGAAAACTAGCGAAGGGTGCAGGGAGGGTGTGGGACTAATATTTATAGCAAGTTTGAACTTAACAAAAATGACATGAAGGGGAGGTTGGAATCTCTTTGAATTAAGAATACTGTTATCAGGTAATATTTCCTACGTAAAGTTTATGAGCAACAATTTCTACTGAAACAGTTCGGAGTGTTTGACTAATGGGAACATATAAATCAACAGGGCAAAACAAATGCTGTTGTGTTTCAACAGGCCAGGGTCTGAGGCTGGAAACCAAGGTGCAGGGAACGGCTGCTTAGACTTTTCATGCAGGCATGCTGCCGTTCAGTTGTAGCTTGCTTCACAGCCTCCCCCAGGATTTCATACAAATTCTAATGTTCAGCACAGACGGTGCACACTTCCCTGTGTTCTCCCTCGGGGTGGAAGAAATGCTGCTAACGAGGCAGGGCTCAGCTCAGATTTGTTTGATGACCAGGAAAGCTGACTCTTCAACTTCGCCCTCCCTGATTTGGCAAAGGCACACACCTATTCTGTTTTTCCACTCTGCTTCTTTCCAGCAGGAATTGCCCACACATCCCCATGTGGACCCAGAGATGCCAAGGCTTGTTAGGGTCGAGCATTCCCTGCCTGTACTTTAGGAGGACTCGAGTGTTTGCCTTCTGGGCTGCAGTGTGTAGTCCTTTGCTGAGTTTGGAAATCTGGCCTCCAGTGTGGAACAGGGACAGCCTGTTTGTTGAGGGAAAGAATGCTGTTTCGTTTCAGCCATGGGTGCCAAAAGAGAAGGGAAAATCTGCTGCTTGCCTTGGCCATTATGAAGGCATGAAATCTCTTGTTATCCTCATTTTTTTTGAGGGGCTAATGAGTTGAGCATTTAGGCTTAGAATGTTTTTTTTTCTTTTTTTTCTTTTTATTAAAACAATCATAGTGTCATTTGTGACATTTCTAGTCATTCTTCAGAGCTATATGAATTACATTTTGCATTTACATCCATTTGTTTAGAGAGCCTGACATGTTCCAAACAACATTTTGCAGGGATTAAACAAATTATTTGCTGTCTTCAAAAGCACTTTGGAGGGCCAGAGGGCCTTATGATAAATGTTCAGATCTAGTCATCTTAAGCAAATGAGGGTCTCAATCCACAATTCTTTGTGAGCCCTACCGAAAGAAATACCATCTCTTCTGTGAGTTGATGATTATGGCAGAAAAGCACCCACTTAGCACAAACTTTTTCCATCTGTTTTCTGTTATCCTGACTTTCTAACATTTGCTATGCATTGCTACCAAATGAATTTATCCTGATCTAGACTGAAAAGAAGACACGGTGACTATTACTATTAGTACGTGGGGAGAAGTAAATAGATAATTCCTTTTCTGTATAAATAGAAATACTGAAGTCAGGATAGACTTGACTAATGCAAAAATATTTCTTTTAGATCTTCTAAATGCATTGATTTAGTTGGAAATGGTTTACTAACCACAATAACAATAATAACCAATGGAATAGGAGTACATTCAAATTTCCCAGACTGAATGTTCTTCTGCACCAGTCATGGTACTCATGGTTATCTTTGCCTAAACCCTTTCCCATTCAGTTTTCTTCTTTGCGTCTCTCTGTTATGTTGCTACCTCATTTGTCTTTTCTTTCTAAAGTATATCATCTAAGCCCTCCTATTAAACTTCAATGTCAAGCTAGAAACCAAAGGTAAAAATAAGTCTAGGAAAACTAAGTATTGCCATTGGCAACAGTGATCTATCAGACACCTATTTGCATATGCCAGGGACTACGCTGCTAAATTCTCAGACTGATAGAAATGGTTAAGACACAGACAGGCTTTGCTTTCTACAGGATCATAGTTGGCAGGTGATGAGCAACTGAGCAGAGAAAGGGACACACAATCATTAATGAATAAGAAGTGCTACCACAGAGTTTTAGACAGTAAAGTGGGAATGTGGAAGATGTGAGGGACATAGCCTGTGAGGTTCAAGGGAGGGAAGTATTTAGATGGAGGTGGATTCTTAGACTGAGAGATTAAAAGACTGTTGCCATTAGTAATAAGAGAGGCAGAATTCAAGCAGGTATCAAACAGAGACAAAACATACCCAAGGGGGTATATTAAATCAAGGAAACTGTAAGTATTTTGGAATGAGTGGATCAGAATGTCCATGTGGCATTATGGAAAAAGAAGCTTGAGAAGAAATGGAAATACTCTAGAGGGTTTTTCACTTAGCAATGAAACAAGAAGGGAACCAAGTCCCACCAGGAAGGTCCTGTTACCCTGAAAAGAATCTACTTTTCTGACTACCAGCAGGAAGTTTTACTGAGCTTGAGGACAAACGTCTAGATTATTTCCAACCTAAGTCTTTCTAATCTGCAAAGATTTTTTCACAGTTCTTAGCTCCATGGAACAGTGCCTAGGAGATCACATTTGAATGCTGGGCAGATGACCTGGTCAGACTTGTTTAAAATAACTGTCCCATCCCTGAACAAGTAATTCCAGAGTGAAAAAGTTCCTTTTCTCAAATAGAGAGGGATCCTACTTTGATCGGAAAGGGCTGGATGAACAAGACAGGCAAGAAAACATTTTCTTTAAAATTTCTTCTTTTGCCCAAAGTTGTTTTGACTTCATTGTCTTGATTTTCAAAGTGACTTTTAATTAACAAGGATGGCTAATGTTCTATGCACACAAACAGCTCGTGCCAAGTAGTTCCACACCAAATAGAGAGCTAAGATTTTTTTCAATGCAAATCATTCTTTAGACCAGTGGTTCTCAATCTTTCTAATGTTGTGACCCTTTAATACAGTTCCTCATGTTTTGGTGACCCCCAGACCTTAAAATTATTTTCATTGTTACTTCATAACTGTAATGTTGCTTCTGCTATTAATCATAAGGTAAATATTTTTGGAAATAAAATGAGCCAAAGGGGTCATGATGCACAAGTTGAGAACATCTGCTTTAGATGGAAGGCTATCTAAAAGGCAGAGGAAAATTTGAATAATTTGAACAGTTATTCAATGCAGTTGAGAGCATTTGAAATATGACATAGTCATTACATACCCCAGTAACTGCCCATGACTTTGGTATTTATTATTATATTCAGTGTTGGTCTTTGGTTGAAACAGAAAAAAGTCTGTATGGTTGGTCTAAACAGTCCAGAACATCCACAGAAGGTAGCAGGATGGTCTTGATATACATACATCCTGCTCAGAGGAAGCTGTTTCCTTTACCAGTTAGAGTTTGAACATGGGGTTGTTCATCTGGGAGAGTCTAATTCATTCCTTCTCACTTCTTGACTTCCCTGGATAAGGTTCTTTGAAGTTTCAAATTGTCACCCTTGTCTTGGGAAAGTTATGGACTCAATGATGGGAAATTTTCATGTTATGGTTATCCAAATGCATTTGATGATGGTGCAATGATCAACAAAGATGCCAGTGATGACAATTGAACGTCCCTTTGCCTTCCCAGCCTCCTTCATATATTCTCAGGCATAGGATGACAAAGGGAAGTCCACGAGTCACATGAAGAAGGACTGTAGCCATGGTACACGGTCAGGAGCTCCTCCACCTGCCTCCATCTGCCCCTCTTAGATACCCTCTTCATTTCCTGCTCATCTTGATTCTCCAGCATCTCAGCCACTGACCAGCATTCTCTCCCCCTTGAATCCTTGTTTGATCACTCATTCAAAGCGATGCTTAAACAAGTCCTGAACTAGGTGCTGAATGAAACAATGCCCATAAGCTTTCAAAGGTAGCCAAATTTTAGAGAGTCTTTTTTTAAGCAAGCTAATGCTTTGCATGTGGATGGAAGGGGTAGTAAAGGTTTGGGAGTTATGTCTGACTAGGTATGTACTCAGGTGCCTAAGTAAGTGGATGACAGATTAAAGGTATAACATATCTATCATTTTATACCTATAAAAAGACATGAAATTTCTACCTTGATTGGATTTGTCAAGTACTAAAAGAGACAGTTTTTATGATGATGTCTTACATAGTATCTGCAACTTGAACAAATGCTTCCTTCCTTCTAGTCGTATCTTAGGATGCTGCTATACTGTTCTAGGTGGTATCTTCAGGGTTAACAGGAAAAAAGGAATCACTAAGGTCTGGTGGGGATGGATGTCTTTGAAGAGATAAGCAGCAGTCAGAAGAGTGATGTGGTTAGGAATTTTAAAAGGAAATTATATCATCTATGGTTAATTTTCTTGGTTGGGGTTTAAGAGGAAATTCAAGATTTTTGTCAATTATACTTACCAATTGGGTCTAATTGGCAACTACCCCAAAATGAATAAAACAAGCGGGAGTCAAGAGAGAAAAACGGCAGGCATCCTGTCAAAAAACAAAAGCTTTGAAATTTCTACAACCCAACGGTTGGATATACATTTTATTAAAGCAAATGGACCACCCAATTTGTATAAGTCTGTGTGTATGAATGAACCCACACTGCACACACAGAGATGTGCAAGTATCACAAAGACTTCTCAAGACCAAATATAAGCAGATTCATAAGATCAACATCTCTTCTATGGGAGGAAGCATATTTTATTCTGTTTTAATCTAGGACAGATATGGGAGATGAAGGGTTTGTGATACATTATATTAAGTGCTTGTTCCAGTGCTTAGCATTGGTAAAACCCAGAAGCATTGTTTGTGTGCTGGTCTGTTAGACAGAATGATAATTACAATTCTTTCAGTTTGGTGTCTTCCAGGACAGAACAGAACCAGCTTCATGCCTATCTTCTTTTTAAAAACATTTCTGTGATTTTTGTTCAGTTTGTTTATTTGTTTGAGACACATACCTTTCATTGTTAAATGATTAGCTACGTATGAATAAAAATATTAGCTGGTCACATGAGAACCTACTTGATTTGTTACTAAACATGAGCAATGATATTTACTGAGGATTTTCATTCTGCTTTTTTCTCGCTCTCTCATTGGCTAGCCAGAGTGGTATGTGTCTCCCCAAACACCCTCTCTGTGTCTTTAACAGTCATTAAATTTATTTCAATGTGTTAGATTTCCCCTCTAGCTTGTTTTGCTGCCTCCTACCTGGGAAAGACATTCACAGGTAAGATCCTGTCTGGGTTGCTGCTCACAGCAAACGCTTATATGGCATAAACAGCACCTGCTCTTAAATCTGGGCCAAAGCGGGCAAGTCTGCATTTGCCTTCCTGATAATCTTACAGCAGCATCAGAACAGCATTTAGTGGAACTGTAGACCCTCATGGTAAAACTTATGACCCAAATTTTTAGGACTGAGCTAGACTTCTAGAGAAGCTCCAGTTAGTGGCAGTTGTTGGGACCACAGTCTGGAGAAGGGCATCTGACTGGTGAGAAGCATTATGCCTGTTTTCATGTGTCACCACAGAGCCTTTCCTCAGGTCTACAAGCTGATAAAGCTGCATTGTTAAAACAGTGAGCTCATTGGGAAAACCATGGAGGAGAAACTCTCAAAGCACCAGATAGTCAGCATCTCTCGCAGCACTGGACATGGGGTCACTTCCTTTGGATTCTCTATTGTCAATAAAATAACAATCCAAGAGTAATGACAGTGTATTTCCCAGAGTGTCCACAATTAGTTCACTTCTGAGGACAATTAAGCTTGCAAGAACATACTCTGTGGACTATTCCACAATTGTGTGTGGCAATCAGACCACTTGCTAAATACTATAAGCAAAGCTTCTAATAGATAGCAACTATACAACCCTCCAATAGTTCTTATATTTGGAGAAGGAATTGAGGAATAAACAAATAAATATTAAAATTAAATAAATCTGGCTTTGTTTCATCTTTCCTTCAGAGTGAACCCTAGGCTTGTATTTCAGTTTATTCTTCCCTAGGTATATAAAAATCCTCATGAAGAAAAATATCAAAGGATGCCATATAAAGGAGGGGGCAAATCATGGTGGTACAGTTAACAAGTAGGCACAGGGATACATTGATTGTGTCCCTGATTGTCTTGCTATTTCCTTAAGTGCCCCCAGGACACAGTAGAGAGATGAGCAGTGAGGAGGTACAGGGTAAAGGACTACAGATTTTGTACCAAAGCAAGATTGATTCCACTGTGCTGGTGCACATTGTTGAGGTGTCTAGGGAGGTTTTTTTAATTCTTGTTTTTTATTTGTTTGTTTGCTTGTTTGTTTGATCTCTGAATTCTTAGGGCATTGTACCAAACAGAGAACGATCCTCAAACTAAGATAGTGACATGCAGAAAATGACAGGCTGTGTGTAGTTTGGGTTCAAGTAAAAGCATTTCCAATTCAATTCCTTGTGAATGTAGGTAGAACATTTGGCTTTCTCCAAGTGATGTTTCTATATAGAGAATGAGAGCAGTTAGCTACAGATCATCTGGATGTCTGGGCACACATGTAATCCACACTGTATTATTTATGTTCTGTTTCTATATTCTAGTTTAGTTTCTCCCTAAGACTTTCTGGTAATAAGAGAAGCAACAAAACATACACGCCTCTCCTTATGAGTCTGGTGATTATATGTTTTAAGAAAACTAACTTGAGCTCACATCTTCCCATTGTTGTTTGCAGTGGAAAATTCCCCTGTGTCATTTGAAGATAAAATGAATAGAATCGAAGCAAGTGTCGACTCTATGTACTGTACTAACTTTCTGACTATTGAGAGCTTTCACCTATGTGGCATGTAAGTGGATTGCCCCCATTATGCCTGTCAAAGTTTGCTTGACAGGCATCTCCATGAATATTCTACCCCCAAATGTTTTGTCTGAATTGGCACTGTACTTTGTATCTCAAAGGGTACAGAACACTTGCTGTTCTATAGTGCAGTCTCTGCACACACAGCCAGCCTGCTGCTGGTACAGGCGTGGGCTCAGACACAGACTTCCTGGGTCTGCCACTTAGTCACAGTCTGACCTTGGCCATTCCATGGCCTCTTTGTGGTTCAGTGTACTTACTAAAGAGTAGATGAAGGATGACTGCTGTGGGAATTAAATCAGCTATTCCTTGTAAATGATTTAGAATAGCACTCGATAAACACAAGCTTTGTTGACTTCTTCAAAGACTAAGTTCTTCAAGCACAAAGCTATTGCCTTATGTACTATGCAGCCTCTACAGTGCTTTCTATAGTATAGGCACTCAGGCAAAGGTTTGTAAAGAGCTCCAAGAAAGCAATGCCATGGGAAAAGGAACAATTTTAAATGACAGGTTTTGCTACATTTTAAAAAGCTGAAGAAATCATATATATATATATATATATATATATATATATATATATATATATGAGAAACATCTTAGAATTATAATAAGGTCAAGAGTATATTGGAGACACTTTGCTGCAGTGAGCATATAGACAATATTCAACATGAAACCACTGTTGAATGAGATACAACTTAATAGGGAAAAGGGAGTTGGACTTTGGGGCATCTAGACTGTGATGAAAGAGAAATGACTCGTTACATATTTTCATCTTGGGAGGGACACAGATGTAGGGTGTTTCTAGTCTCCCCACTCCGACAGACATCTATTTATAGTTTAGCACTGGGACTGTTTTTAGGCTGTATTGTAGTCTGCAAACCCTGAAGAGGGTCCATGCCTGTGTTCTGATTTTCCATTATTAAATCAAAGCATGAAATCTGTTATTTTGGCCCCATCGTTTTTATATAACCTCCACACGTGACTTGAGAACATTGCTCATGTGTCTCTAACCAGCCTCTTTTCCCCTAAGTTTCCTGACTTGACTCTCATGATTCTTCACTCTGAAGACTGAGCCAAGAATGCATGGACCGTGGAAGCATTATTCTGAATGCAGTGAGACAGGCTTGTAGTCACTGCTCAGGAATGATGGGAGTCAGCTCAGAGCTGGGGTAGGGGAGCAAGGAAATGAGGGCTAAAGGATACAACAGTTGAATGAACAATTTAAAATTTGATTTATAGCACACAACATGACAACTACAGTTTAGTAGACAGTGGTGTGCTGTAGTTAGGATTTTTGCCAAATGAGTAGGTTGTGGCTACTCATCCTGGGGGGGGAGATGGGGAACTATGTGAGATGGTTTTACTATGGGTGTGTCTTATGATTCTATTTTGTACATCTTAATTATATGTAGTATGCATTTTAAAGCGTGGAACGTGTATGTGCAGGAAAGAAAGTATCGAACTCCTGTGTTGCATGGATGGGAAGATTACTTCTAAAGGCTTATTCATGTCCTCTATGACAAAATATGTCTTTGTTCACTGTAAAAATCAGCACTGGATTGGCTGGTTAGTTTTATGCCCACTTGACATAAGTTAGAGTCATCGCAAAGGAGAGAACTTCAATTGAGAAAATGCCTTTAGAAGATCCAGCTTAAGACATTTATTTTCTTAATTGGTAATTGGTGGAGGAGGGCCCAGCCCATTGTGGGTGGTGCCATCCCTGGGCTGGTGGTCCTGGGTGCTATAAGAAAGCAGGCTGAGCAAGCCATGAGGAGCAAGTCAGTAAGCAGCATCCCTCCATGGCTACTGCGTTAGCTTCTGGCTCCAGGTTCCTGCCTTGTTTGGTCCCTGTCCTGATTTCCTTCAAGTGATACGGAAATGTAAGTAAAATAAACCCTTTCCTCTCCAAGTTGCTTTGCTCATGATTTTTCATCATAGTAATAAAAACCCTAAATTAGATAAAATGCCAAGAAATCTTAATAGCATAAAGTGTAGTACTTCCTGCCTTTCTCTCCTACCTGGCTCATTGTCAGTAATATTTATCCACTAGAATATTTAGGGGTATTGTATAAGAGTATGAGTATAAAATGTCAAAATGTGATTATAGTAAGCAATCAATTACATTATAGAATAGACTTTGACTTAAAAGATACCTTTAGATAGCTTTCCATATGACCCCAAATGGAACTATTAAATTATCTACAATAATTTTAGCATTTCACTCAAAGTCTCTATAATTTTTAAATTACCAAATAATAGTTAGGTTATTTCTGCTTTGTTATTATGAGCAATATTATAGTGAATATATACAGAATAAATTTCAGGTTGAGAAATATAGACTCAAAGGATTTGTACACTTAAAGGGGATTCCAAAGTATTTGTTAAATAAAGTTTCCACATTATTTAACATTACACATATAACAAAGATGTTACCAGTTCATATTTATGTAGCATTTATTGACATTATATTATTCTGATTTTTGAGTTTTGCCAATTTGATTGATGAAATTCTTTCACTGTTGAATGATGTTAAATTTTTATTTTCTTCCCTGTGATCTTCTTATGGGTAGGCTTTGCTTGGATTCCAATAGGGTTTTGCACATTTTTCTTTTTGATTTATACATATTTTGCATATTATGGAAATTAGCTGTTTGTCTTAGTTGTGAATATATTATTCATTTGACTGTCTTTTGAAATTATTTATTATTTTTTCTAATGGGATTTATGAGCATTTGTTTTCTGTAGGAACCTGTCTTGTGTGAATGAGAAAGTCACAATAGTTATGATTTTGGTATTTGTAAAACATTACTAATCTGAAAATCAGATAGTCCCAAATTGCCGAAAACGTAACACAGGCTCTCTAGCATTTTAGATACTAAATACTCAAGTTATTTTATAAAATGATAACGAGAAAGGATACACAGTCAGGAGTGGGACAAAAAGTTGTTGTGAACAACGGAGTATGAGAGTGAAAGGGAAGGTTTATTTTCAAAGTTCTTGTTGTAGCTTCATTAAATGTGTAAGGTGATAAACACACCTTGAATTTGTTCACCCACGAAGCTACAACAGAAGCTGCATCTGCATGTAGATCTATCACTTAGGTTGGGCTGAATAATGAAGTTAAAAATCAAAGGAAAATCTAGGGTTGAATTGACAATGACAAGTGTATTGATCTTTAAACAAGGAATGCAGTGAAATATCTCTGAAGATTAATTATAGTCATAGATGTTTTTATAACTGTTATTATCAGACATACTCATTCATAAGTTTATAGTTTTCTGATGGCTTCATCAGCTACTCCTCCCCCTATACCCAATAGCTTTAACCTGTATAATCACTAGTTATCTCTTCAGGTTTATTCAAGTGAAGGAAAGCCAGATTGGATAACTGACATGAGGTTTTAGGTCACCTTCTCTTCAGTATCCTCAAAGATTCCCTCCACTGAGTCACAGAATGGGCTTCTTTCCTTCTCTAATTTCCTTCTAACAAGAGAGTCAAAGCCTCTAACAAGAGAGTCAAAATCAGATTGTGTGTAACAACATACTTATGCATTGCACAGTGTAGATGATTGTTTTGAAACTAAGAGGACAGATACTCCGTTGGATTAGTTAGCTTAAGAGGTCAATGAAATCAGGGTTGAGGTATAGTCCAATTGTCCTAGGACATCTTAGTCTCAATATGATTTGTATCACATGATACTTAAAAGCTCAAAGGTGAAACCAGAAATAACAAGCCTGACTCCTATGTTACAGGTGCTATTCAGGGTAATTCCCCCAGTGAGCAACTTGGGTAAGCCAGACATATGTTATTTATGGAAGCCTGACAGGCTCTATCCATAAACCAGTCAGCTAATCTTCAGTAGTTACTTGGAAAGTTAGATTTAAAACTTCCACCTGTCTTCCAATAGTTTTCCTGCACTTCCTAGTGATAGCATTTTAGCTTGCTGCCTACCTCCTGGATTAAGACTTAATTCTATAATTAGTGGCTGCCACAAAACAAATATAAAATATAAACCGAATGGTGTGGCTTTCTTGTTGAACCTCTAAGGCTTGGGGTTGGGTGGGCTATGGGGAGGCTTGTTTACAGTCCTGAGTTGTTCTTTGTTTCTGATTTACCCTGGACAAAAATATACATGTTGATGAGAACTACATAAGCAGAACAAACCAAAGAAGGGTTTTGAGCCCGGACACCACGATGCTCTCATTACATCTGGATTTGTATTAGGACTGACATGTAAGTAGGAAGCCATCTCTGATCCAATGTATGCCTCTTTGCTTTGGGTCATTGTAACTGAAAGACCTGGGTCCTAAGACAAATAGTTGTAAGATATAACAAGATATATCAGGAGAAGGTGACCTGAGAAATATGGGATGCAGGCCATCTTTATTTCAATTATCATGATAATTGGTAAAACACACATTTTTTTTTTTGCCAGAAAAAATAGCTAAAATTTTAAAATTAGCAACATTCTGGCTAGTTTTAGGTTGACACAAATTAAGGTCACCTGGGAAGAGGGAGCCTCAACCATACAGGCTTGAAGGCATGTCTATGGGCATTTTCTTAATTGCTAGTTGATTCAGGAGGGCACCAACCAGGCCATCACTAGCCAGGGGCACATGGGCAGAGTAAGAAAAGTAGTTGAGCAAATCAGAGCCCAGTAAGCAGCATTCTGCTGTGGTTTCTGCCTTGAGTTCCTACCTTGTTTTTCCTCAGTGATGGACTGCAAACTGTCAGATGAAAGAAACCCTTTCTTCCACAAGCTGGCTTTGGTCAGTATTTTATTACAGTAACAGAAATCAAAGGATGTGTAAGGCATTGGGTAGCATGATTGTGTTTCTAGAACAAAGTGTGTTTGAGTAGAGTTTTCTTTCCTCTTCTATGTCACACGTGTCTTTTTGCCCTGTCCCCTTTCTTAGCAGCTTTTTACTTTCCTTTGGTCTCCTTTTAATTTGGGCTTTACTAACATTTATCCTCATTTAAATATTACATGTATATATTACAAACTAGGATCCAAATATAAGAGAGAACATACAGTATCTTTCGGAGCATTTATCACCTTACTTGATACAATGCTTTTCAGAGTCATCTATGTTTTGCGATGTCATTTTTATTTGCAGATTAATAATGTTTCACTGTGTATATGTACTACGTACTCATTGTCCATTCATCTGTTGATGGTCATCTAAGCTGATTCTGATCTTGCTTTCAGGAATAGGGCAACAATAAACCTGAGTGTATAAGCAGCTCTGTGGTTGGTTAGGTATGGGTTCCCTGAAGCATATGCCCAGGAATAGAATCAACCAGATAAATTCACTACTGAATTTTATAAAACTTTTAAGGAAGATATAACAGCAACACTTCTCAATTGTTCCACAGAAAGGATGGGAAAGAACACAACCAAATTTCTTTTATGATGCTATTCTTATTTTGATATCAAAATCAGATAACACCAAAGAAAGAAAACTACAGACTAATCTTCCTTTTGAACATAGATGCAGAAATTCCCAACAAAGATCAAGAGCACTTTTAAGGAGATCATATATCATGATCAAGGGGACTTTATCCTATAGATACAAGGATGGCTCAATATATGCAAATCAATAAATATAATGGACCATATAAATACATTCAAGGACAGAAACTATACAGTCATCTTGTCAGACGCAGAAAGGTATTTGGCAAAGTTTACTAAACCTTTATTATAAAAGTCCTGGAGATAGTAGTTATAAATTTAGCATAACTTAAAAAGTAAAGGCTATAGCCAACAAACATATAGCCAACATTATACTGAATAGGAAAAATGTGTCGAGAACATTTCTTCTAATATTGTTAATGAAAGAAGGATATCTACTCTAATCTTTCTTATTCAATGTAGTACTTCAAGTCTTAGCTAGAGAAATAAGACAAGAGAAAGACAAAGTAACAAATGGTAGGAAAGGAAGAAATCAAACTATTCCTAGTTGTAGACAACAAAGCTTGAACTTAAAAGAGCCTATATACTCTACCAGACACAGTAAAGTTGCAAGATACAAAAATCAATGAAAAAATTCAGTATCTTTCATATTAACAATGCACTCAGAGTCTCTCTCACTCAGAATAATATTATAATATTATAAAAGTACTAACCAAGACATTGAAAGACCTCTACATTGAAGACTTCAAAACATTGAAAACGGAAACCAAAGAAGATCCAGGTGATGGGAAAACCTTCTACATTTCTGTAATGGCTAGATTAACACGATGACAATAAGGGTATATTGCAAAAAGTAAGCTACACGTTGCATGTGGTTCCCATCAAAATTCTAATGTCATTCTTCACAGAATTAGAAAAAAAATCCCAGATATTGGGATTTCACATTTCTTACAGTAATATAACTAGACAGGTTACTAAATGCCCTTCATATCCAAGTGGTGGCTATTGCTCAGCCCTGACACACATCAGTGACAGTGATGTTGATAACAGTACTGACGAAACCAAAAGTTCTTTGATCAATGTCAACCTTTCAGGGAGAATTGGCTTCATGGTTTAATAATAGAAAATATGAATATATATATATATATATGATCTACTACAGTCTAGGAATATGAAATATATATGCTACTCGGCTAGATATGCAATGTAAATTTTTTAGAAAAATTGCCTCACAGTGCTTGCTTCATGAATTACTCATTTGCTCAAGATTTACATTCCTTTCCTGCCTTTAACTTCTAGAATAAGTCTCAGTAATTTATAGATAAAAAATTAGCATTTTGTTGGTATTCACATCTGATATCTTTTCTTGTAGAACCGTGACATATTAGAATGTTTCCTGGGCAATGTCATCCAAGGAGTAAGCTTGGCAGGGTCTCAGGGGTAAAGCAATTGCCTTTCTGGGCTTTCTTTGATTTCCATGTTAGCTGACAACTATAGATTGTGGGACTTCTCTGGACACCAAAAACTGTGACAGGAAAGCTCCCAGCCTGAAGCACTAGAATCACCAAGCCTGAAACATCCAAAGCAGTGATCTATGAGCGGGTGCTGCTGAATTGGTAATTCTGATTTGATTTACATCACAGGCTGGTTCTGCCTGTTAGGCAGGTTGGTGTGTCTCTTCAAATAAAAAACAGCTTTTCTACAGCTATGATGGCCCAAGGGTCAACTCAGGTTCATTCTCTGACTCCAAATGCATGAAGGGTTCTAATACAGCGTTGCCATTGGGCATCTCCAGGATAGAATAAGTTTCATGCACAGCACCGATGAAGTTACTTATCACAGAGAATTTCCCACAAAGAGTGATGACAGGGTGTATCAGAGCTGGCATCCTTCTTGTGCTATGGATTTAAGGACACGAAAGACTTTAAAGAGTGTTAAATAGCTTTAACCTTTCTTCCTCAGTGATGTTTCTTCTCCATGTATTCAAGTAGCAAGCACCTCCTAAGCGATGCCATTGGTTGGGAGTCAGGTGTTGTCTTACATATCATAGGATGCTAGTGTTCTTGCCCCTCTCCCGTGACATTAATTAAGAGATTGGGGATAACTCCAGATTCCTTTTTTCACTTTAAGTGTCTATTAAAGGAGGCTGTACCACCATAGCTGAGAATTATACAAACACCATCTTTCAGAGTGATCACTAAGTATGATAGTAAAGGAATCAGGATGAAAATAATACAGTCATGAGTGGTTACTTCTAATTATAGGAACCTCCCTGTCATGAATTCCTTTAAATTGGTGTGTACTTCATAGACACATATCAACTTCAAATCCAACTTAATTTTAACCAACTAGCTTTTACAAAGCTTTGATTTTCTTGTGGACTAGTGTGTTCATAAGACTCATCTCAGAGGAGAGGGAAAATGCTTTCCACAAAAAGCTGGAATGTATTACAGATGCCAGTCTGACCTACTGAGACACACCTCTCTTCACTGTCTTTGAGGTTTGTTCGAGTAAATACAAAGTCATAAATGAATGGGGGTGATGCAACAAGAACTTTATAAAAAAAAAAATCTCCTCTAGAGACTTCTAAATGCCAATATCATTTGATCATTTTTAGGAGTTCTACAATCATTTCTGCTCCCTGTTTACTTAAAAATAAATGTCAAACTCATTTGAATCTGCTCCTTTAGAGAAAAGTGCTCTGGCTAGCCACGTAAGGCAAGGGCATGGTTAAATGTCAAATGTTATTCTGGGGCCAGCAGCATCAAATTATCTTTGTAGCAAACTTAAATAGTTGCAGGAATGCTGACTGTGGAAACCCCAGTGCACTCAGTGACACCACCATTTACTAAACCTCAAAGCACATGAAGCGGCAGCGGGCTCAGTGAGAGGATTTCTTAGATTGGATTTAGCCTGATGGAGAGGTCTCGTTTAAGCAGAGAGAAAAAACTGGGGAATTCTAGTTTCATAAAGATGTCCTAGACAGATGTGAATAATATAATGATGTGTCCAAGCCAAATAAAATTTCTGTTTGGTGAAATGTAACATCTAAAGGGGCGGGGGACACCACTACTTCAATCAAATGGATCCCAAAGACAATTGGTCTTTTTCTAACCTAAGGATTTAGTATATTCTGGGTCATTTTGCATCAGCTTATGTTCTTGCCCTGACACAGCCAGAATCCACATCAAGCCTAACTGACATTCATGATCACTCTTACACAGGGACGTAGTAGCTTCAGCCCCCAGTGGCAGCTCTCTCATCTTTTCTGTACTGTTGACTCAGGCCCTAGTGACAACTGGGTTTTCAACTATTCTGGGAAAATTAAAGGTTTCTGGTTATTACTGCAGAGACCAAGAAAGTCTATCAATTACCACTTGATAATTGGTGTTAATAGATACTCAATGATACATGCCAGAATATAATTTTTAGCCTCCTTTCTCCCTCTGGACCCTCTCTATAACTTAAGGGAGATGTAGACACTTAATTAGCAGAGTCAGGTTGAAAAGTGGTAAAGATATTCTAATGAACACCCTGGCTCTGACAGGCTGTGGGCAGAGGATTGGTGTTAGGATTAGAATGAAAGCATCAAGGCTATATAAACGTGGTCCATGGTTTCTACTGAGGGAACCGGAAGTAGGCCAATGATCTGAACTGCCTCATGTCACAGTTCTATTGTGTGTTCACTCATTTAATCACAATGGTGTGTACTATCATCCTGGGTACACAGATTCACAAACAATACTACAAAACTACTACTACTACAAAACAAAACAAAAAACAAAAAAACAAACAAATGAAAAACCCCAGCAAGTTGCCTAAAGTTTTAGGACTATGATAATATGTTCTCCAAGATTTACTTTCATAGCACTTGCAATAGTCAAGGACTTCCTCTCAAAAGAAAGTTATAGTTTCTGGGAATGTTCTAACCTCGTTACTGACAACTACAGTTCCAATATTATTTTAAATAGTGTTTTTGTAAGGTAAGTGTAGAATTTGGCATTGGAAAAGATGATTGTCCAACTTTTAAGATAATTTTAACTGCAAAATAACATATTTAAGATATTATTTATTTATTCTTTGAAAATTTTTATGCATGTATGCATGTATCTTGAGCATATCTATGGCTGTAGTTGTGGACAAATAGTTCAAGTGACAGACAAGGAAATAGTGTAGCTTTACGAGAGTGTTGGTCTTTGTGGAGGACGTTGCTATCAGCCAACACAGGTGTTCCATGAAATAATCGAAAGAGAGTAATAAGGATTTCCATGTCTTCCAACATTAGTCATTTTTCTGTGATAGGACTCTCAAATGCCTCCTCCAGTCATTTAAAGACATCAGGTAAGAAGTGTTATCTAAGAGTTGCTCTGTGGCACTACAGCAAACCAAAATGAATTCTCCCCCTTCCTGTTTTGGTGGCCTCAAATCTACTGTCATTCTTAATCTTTATTGTTTCTCAAGAAAGAAGGGTGAATGCTTAGGGATGTGTAGGTCACTACTACTCAGTTCTAGCCCATGAGTGGCGGACATAAGATCCAAATACTTTGGTACTGAGGTATTTCTAGGTGGAACTGTGTGCTGTCTGGGTGTCCTTCATCCTTATGCAGAGGGTCCAACAGGTGGGATGTGTGCAGAGGAAACAGGAGTGTCCTTGAGTTAGTAAATGCAGATAATATGTAGTATGTATTAGTGACCATCAGAGCAATATCCACGCTATCACAACACCCTCTAATTTGTACATGTTTGGAAGTTTTTCTTGAAGTGTGTCATGAAGACACATACTCTTTACTTAGACACAGCCCTTCTGTGTTTTATATCCTGCATCTGGCCAGATTTTATCATCTTTCCAGCTTCCCACTCAAACAACACTGTGTCTGCCCTGCCTTTACTGGGCTATCCTCCTAAGTGAATCTCTGGCTTTTAATCTTGTCCATCCCCTCAATTTAATCTTTACATATAGCTGGAGTAATGTTTTAAAACACAGTAGTAATTAAATCTGAGTCTTTGCTAAGCTATTTATGTCTTCATCAAAGATCCCAATATTCTGTCCCTGCATGTTACCCAGACGGCTTCACCCACAGCCATCCTTTCTTCAGTCAGTCCTCTACTTCAACATCATTCCTTCTACAGGCCACACCTAGCTACCCAATCTAAATGACCCTCTAGAAACATACACATGTGTGCCCACAGATACCTTCCTTAGCTTTATTTTTCTTAATAGCACTCCTTACCATCAGATATTACAACTTCACCTGTTTTCTGACTATTTGTCCTTGACTGAAGCTCAAGGAATTATTTTTGCTTTCCCAGATCTTAACAATAGTAGGTATATATACTAAGGCTTCACTAGATATTTATTTACTAAAGGAATAATTGGCATTGTCCCCAGTAGGTTAAATTTGCAGTTTGAAAAATTGCAGAGAGTTGAGCATCCTGGAGCAGGCAATTTCTCATGTCTAAGAGAGCTCTGTTTTCTAAACAGAGCCCTTGATAATCCCTGACAGTGCTTTCCTACAGACTGGGAGAGATAGGATAATGGATGTCAGAGTGCATGTTAATGTAAACACACTCAGTGCTTATGTGACTAATAATTGGCATGCTGATGAGAAAGGGCTTATAGGTCTCCTGAGCAGAATACACTTTATGTTTAACAGGAATAGTCTCCATGAGGCAATGCTATTTGTGTAAGTAAACAGGCTCATGCATAGGTTACTGCTTTGAAACTCATCTCCCCTGATTGATGAGGCCTGGGTATTTCAGGGTGTGTCCTAATTTCCCTAGAATCGTCATGGATATAAGAGGTGGTGGGCCAGATTGCTATGGTAGAATGCCCAATTTTCAGGCAATTGAGTTCTTGGTAATTTCCATTTTGAAGCAGGAAACGAAAACATATGTAGAATTTTTAGAACAGACTCAGAATAAAACTTAAGTGTTAAAAAGATGAATCACTAATTGCTAATTATGGTATAAAGCAAAAGGTGCACTCAACTAAGAAAGTAGAAATGCTGTTTCCAACCGGGAGCAGGGTTGTCTTAAATGTCAATATTCTTAGGCTGATCCATGCTACAACCAGGTCTACTTTGTGCCTTTTCCCAGTTCTTCTGGGGAGGTTTCTTTGGTTGCCATGGACAATTTTCCATGCTGCAAGGTGAATGGAAACCTCACATGGAGCATGGGTCACTCTTCCCACCCAACAAACTTGCTATTTTCTTGCCCCCTTGAGTCTGAAAGAAGTAAAGTCTCCCTTTTAAGGGAGGAATCAGTCACCTGACTTCTCATCTCAGGTTTTTATAGATCGAGTAGATGCAGAGACAGTGTCAAGAAAACTTCAATGAGTTTAAGACCAGAATGGTAGGCTATAATTCATGACACTTACAGACACTTCTTAGCTTCCTTGATTTTTGGGGTCTACTGGGCTTCTGTCTTCCACTTCTTGCTATTGCTCATAACAGCAGAATGGAAGCCTGTAGGTTTCTATGATGCCTCAAAATCCATTAACAAAATAAGCCCATCAGTATTTGGATCCATACTCCATCTCTACTCCCACATCCCTGGGATGGGTCCCCACTTGTGAATAATGAACCCAAACTGCTACCTTCTTTGATAGTAAAGCAATGGTCCAGTGTCTCCACAAATACGATGTGAGGCTTCCGGATGGGTTATCACTCCAAAGACTGCCTCTTGTTGGGTCTCCTCTGGTGTCCCTAATCATCTGCCATGGTTGCCCTTCGCTCTCCAGGTGCTAGCCTCTGCTGTTCACTGGCATGAGGTGATTGTTCAGGAGCCTTCTTGCCTGCCCCTCATTCCTTCCCTCCTTTCCTGGAAGGCCAGTTGTAATATTCAGCACTTAAAAAGCCTTTGGAGAAAGGCATTCTTCTAGGCACATGAATTACATAACAAAAAGTGTCCCCTCTGGAATGAACCAAAGGCACCTATGCCTGGGCAGCTTTCAAACACAGGGCTCAGCTAACAGTCTTGGCTAATCTAACTTGCATATCCTCAGCCAGTACCTGACACGTTCAAGCACATCCCTTGCTCTGCTTTATAAATTACTGAATAGCCATCCAACCCCACATCTAGCTCTGCTTTATAAGTGGCTCAGGAGCAACCAGGGCCTGCACAGTGATGGGCTTTGCTGATCTAGAGAGTGTTTCTCATTGTCCTGTACTAATTTTGACCTTGAATTATGTCTTGTGTTCTTGCTCTCCTGTCTTCCAGTTTCTAGCTAATTTCTCATGAACTCTCATATTTAACTCAATAGCGGGGGGGGGGGGGGGGGGGGGGGGGGGCGGGGAGGGAAGTAAAAGTAACACTATATCCTAAAATAACTTAGAATAGTACTAATTATATAACATCTCCCCATTCATTCTCTCAAATACTTAGATGAAAGAAAGTGATAGTATTTTCAGCAAAGTTTACCATCTGGCTGACAACAATGCTTTTGTCTCTGCCAGCCTCTGATCAGTTAGCGCTCTCTCTCTCTCTCTCTCTCTCTCTCTCTCTCTCTCTCTCTCTCTCGTGTGTGTGTGTGTGTGTGTGTGTGTGTGTTTGTGTGTGTGTGTGTGTGTGTGTTTACTGCATCCCTTCTCCCAGTGATCCTCTTGGGCTACAGCTGCAAAGATTCAAGAATGCAGTTTCCTAACATGGTTTTTACTTCAGACTTGAGTCAAATTTGTTATTTCAGATTTCACTCAGAATAGAATGAATGTATAAAGCTTCTCTAAGTAAGCAGCCAGAGAGACAACTAGTGAGGAGGGCATAAGAACGGAAAGTTGAGACAAGAAGAACCTGGCATCCTAGCTCTGCCAAAAAGGCAACTGTAGCCAGGAAGATCCATCAGGGACAAAGACAGAGAAGAGAGGTGGGATTTGAAAAAGTTGAACCACATGGCACTGAGCTTTTGAAGAGTAGCCAAAGAGAATCTAGTTTTTCTTGAAATTATAGGCTATGGAATTTTAATGTAATATACAAACTTCTATTATATATATGTATGTATTATGTATATATGTATATATATTATATAAGGCATATATGTGTATATACATATAAATACCATATAAGTAATGAATTTTTTCTTGTCCCTCAAGAGTGAGAGACATACCTTTACTCATAAACATACATATGAATATATACATATATATGTTTGTGCATGTGCAAATGTGTTTACAATCTAAACTGGCAAGCCACTGAAGCTTCACTTATTACTTTGTGGAAATGAAAGTATTTTTTCTGAGAGGACCCTTAGTAGATGATCAGGGGAACATATTTTCTTTTTACAGCCAAATGTTTATATGACAACTTCAGTGCAGAGCTCACGAGTCTTTCAGAGAAATTTTATAGCCATCAGATATGTAGCACACAGCACACATACCTACTCATATCAAAATGCATGCATAGCTGGAGATGACAAATGCATACATACATAAATGTAAACAGTGGTAGAGTTTGAACAAGATGCCTGCCCAGTGTTCTTTAGTTTAAAACACATTCAACTCCTTTGAGACCCCTCTGTGCTAAGATCAAAGTTTGATTTGTTTTGCCTTTTTTAGTCACACACACAAAAAAAAGGTTTACTAAATAGCAGCTATTTCTCTGGGGTGCCTTTCTTCTCTGGGGTACTGTGGAAGGAAGCAGGAAAAGTTTCAGAGAAAGCTTATCTGCATTCTTAAACCCCAGCTGGGGATGGATTCTCTGTGTGTGAAGAAATGAGCTTGAACCTGCTAATTGTGTTAGTATTCTCAGGCTTCCTCTTGTGTTCCCCTGGATAACTTCCTCTCACTTTACCCACTGGCCCAGGAGGAAGGATGGTTGGTACATACAGTTTCCTTGAGTTTTCCTCTCCTTGCTGCATAGGATACATAAAGACTTAGCATTATTTTCTAGGCAGTGCGGTCGTCACAGAGTGGCTTACTTACTTGTGTTTATCTTCTGGAGTGAAATGTGCTTTTCCAGTTGTCTGCGGAGTTTCACCTCTGCTCCGTATTTTCCCGTGGTCCCATTGTCAGCCAGGATGAAGTGGGAGTGCATGCTATTGAGAACCGTGAGCTTGCTCATCGGGTTGGACATGGTCTGGTATGGTCGGACTACCTACAGGCAGCAAAAGGAAAGGAGGAAACAGGATGTGAGACAGAGGATGAGAGACATTGCAAGAAGGCATGGTGGTTCTCTGGTAGGAAGACTATGCTTAAAGAACCAGCCCTTACCAAATGTGAGCTTATGCCTTCATTGTATTAAAGACCTATGTGCTGATGACTGTTTAAGTCAGATTGATATTTTGTTACTGAGCCAAACATAATTTTTTAAGTTTAACTAAGATAGTTACTTTCTTTCTTCACTTCACATCTCAATATCAGGCCCCCTTCTCTTCCCAGTCCCTACCTCACATGGCCCCTACCCCCCAAACTTCTCCCTCCAAACTCCTCTTCTAAGAAGAGGGAGGCACCCCTGGGTATCATCCCACCCTGGCATGTCAAACCACTGCAGAACTAGGCATAGGCTCTCCCACTGAGGCCGGTCAGGTTGGCTCAGTTAGGGGAATTTGTTGTATCTCACTTAGGAACCAGAAGCTCTGTTACTTAAAACCAGCACTATCCTTGATAAACTCCTTAAGTACAAACAGCTCGAACATAAAATAACAGTGAGATGAAAATAAACCAGGCCTAAAACTTTATCTCTATTGTGTTCTCTCTCTCCCATTTTGACTTTTAATTTCAATAATGAATTGCACTCTGTAAAAGTAGAGCAATTTCAATACATTCTTTGACATTTTTTGCTATAAATCATAAACCATATCCATCATGAGCTAGCTGCTTTTTATATAGCATATGCATTTCATGTTATAATCCTACGTTACACATTATGTTTAATTTTTAGACTGGAAAGTAAAGAAATAGATAGGCAAGTTATCTAAAAATTTAGACAAATGATAAGAACTTATATCCAAGCCGGATTCAAAACTCTGAGATTATTATTATTCCCACCCCACCCCCCATCCCACCCCCACTTAGACAAAAATCAGACACACAGTATATTGGCAAACTATTGCTAAAATATCTAGGATGGAGCTTCAGGTGGAGAGGATGAAGAGAAGCCATTGAGAAGGCTCACTGTTACACAAAATCACTGAAATTGGCAGGACGAAAATAGATGCTACTGAGTTCTTATTTTTGTGCCTTTGTATAGTGCATCCATTAATTATACAGATGAGATGCACTTGCCTCTTCCAGCATGTAATAACTCACCATACAATAGAAGACTAAGATTGAGTCGTGTATGAAACACATTACAGAGTGATTTAATGAGGGCAGTTTTCAATTGTAAAGAGCTCATGTAAGTCATTTTTTAGACCTTGATCCTGATTCAAAACCACAGTCCAGTGTGCCTGGAAGATGAAATGTTCTCGTAAACTGAACGAATAGGCAAATCTGAGATAGGCATGCTTTTGTTAAACCTGGAAAGGCATTGGATCCTTTCTTTACAGAATTGTTAGGGACTGATCTGATTTACATATGAAATATGTATATGATTCGAGCTTTTGAAATGGTTTCCAGTCCTGTTCTATGTGTTTTGGTTTTTAAATATAGCATTGATATGATGCCAATGCAGAGTTTTGCTCTAATTGCTCTTTGTTGATTTTGAAATCTGATCAGCTTGATTATTGCCTTGATAACCCTGTGGGCAATGGTCAATTGCTGCCTTGTCCAGAAGAATGAGTGGGATTCTTCCAGAATGGAGAGGCCTGTATTGCAAAGCCTGTTCTGCACTCCCTAGCGCTGGGTGAAGAATGGGTGGCTTGTGGTTGAAATTCCCATTCGTTGCGACTCATACTTGATCATAAAACATTCATCCTACAGGGGAGTGCACACTAGTAAATATTAATGCTTCGCTGAAAGGCTGAGCAGAAAGACTTTCTCCTCTCTGAAAGCGCCTCTGCACTGCTCACTGGGCACAGGAAAATGCTTTGGTTACTGTGCTGATTTTCAGTGGCAAGTCCTGAGGGCGCCAAGTGCCAAGGGGGTGGGAAGGGCACAGCAGCTCTATGGGGGAACGGGAGGCTGGAGTTTTGGAGATTAAATGATGTGTGACAGTGGACTGTCATTTGTGCTGGTTTCCTGTCTATCTGTCTCCTTCCTTCCTTCCTTCCTTCCTTCTTTCCTTCCTTTTTTCCTTCTTTCCTTTTTTTCCTTCTTCCCCTCCCCCACTTTAATTCTTAATCTATTTAAAGACTATTAGTAAAAGTAAAATTTTCTAATGGGAAGAAAAAGGAATGAAAATCACTGGGAACTCAACTGAGTAGTTCATCAGAAAATAGAAGGCAATTCCATTGTCCACCTAGGATTGTCACATCTCTTTCTTCCATTACCGAATCCTAAGTCCACTGGCGCTTCAGTCTCCAGATGTGTGATAACCCTCTCTTGTGACACATAGCTTGGCAGTGCCTAGAGGATGCTGGACATCTGCATTGGCCAAGGCAAGACTGTCAAATTTGGATTTCTTCATTAGCCGAATCCTTTTTCTTTTGATCTTATGTGTAGCAAGTTATAGGTTGCCGTATTTTGGCAGAGAGGTTGTCTGCTGAACAATAGAGGATAGAAATCTGAAAAATGAGTAAAATTCCTCAGTATTTCTTTCCTCTTTAGAGGAAGCTTTACAGAGTCCTGGAACATCCCCAACCACATAAATCAAGGATGGAATTGCAGTTCTGTCATGGCTGTTGGAACCTGAATCTCTTAATTTGTAAAAAACGGACATGATAAAACTACTTACCTCGGGGGGGGGGGGGGGACTGGTTTAGATTACATGTACAAAGTACCAGGCACCGTGCCCAGCTCCTAGCAAGCATTGTAGAATATTAAGTCTTTGCCCAGCTCTACTCTGTCTTACCAACTATATTCTTCCAGTTGTAAAACAGCAATCAGAACATAATGTGGGACAGACCACTCGCCTTCGTTTTACCCAAGAGATTTAGATCAATGTAAAGCAAGGGGAGAAAATCAACCATCTGCTGACAAAATGTGCGAAGTATGATTTGCCGCATCCCTCCAGGCATCTAAGAAGATGATGGCTTGGCTTAGAACTATTAGTTGATTAACTGAAACTTTGGAAATAACTTTCATCCTTCCGAGAAACATATTTTGGTCTAACTTGCCTACGAAATCCACTTAATATTCCTCATTACAAACATGCCTGCAGTCTTTTTCTATTCAAGTTGCAGTCTGTATATATACAAAGATTTCCTGATCCTTCTTGTGTGTTTTCCAAATTGAACAAACACCGCATTTTCAACAATGGGAATACAAATGAACTTCTCCTTCTGACAGGTTTTGGAGGCAGCACAGCCATTTTCGCTGTTAAGAGCTTATGGGGGAGGAGGGGTGGTTGTCTTTGGAGGTGTGTGTTGCTGAGTGTGTTGGTGATGTTTTCATGGCACACTGGGTGACTGTGAATGTGAGGACTATGGGAGACAGGTAAGTCAAAGCTTCATAGCCTCCACCAGGTAAGGTGTTCACCTTTTCTTCCTAAAAAGACAGGAAAATGGAGGTCACATACTCCTCCTTGGAAGATCCAGAAAGCAGACACCCATATCATTTCTTGTATTTCATTTTTGAGATTATAATCTGAACTGAAGAATGTTGAATAGTGTCCCAAAGGCCTTTTAATTGGTTTTCATGATGAGCAAGTAAATCAACTTAGAAGTGGACTTTAGAACCTTTCTATTCTCTGGCCATCGTTGATCACAGTGCATTTAAGTAATGCATTTTTTCTTGTCCCTCAAGAGTAAGTGAGAATATACCATTACTCATTAATCCATTGCATATCATTTAGTATTACACTGGGTGTTTGATAGAAATCTGGCCCATGTCTTTAAACACCTTAGTTATGAAACAGCATCTCTGTGGAGTGGGGATGTTGCATGGGTTTATACAAGGCATTAGCAGAAAGCACCCTTTATATGTTGGTCATAGACTGATACAGTTGTAATCTATGCACAGGCTTAAGTTAGCCATTTACAGTTTGGTCTAGAATATCTGCTGGAGTTTTTCTATGTATTGCTGGGCATGCCTAGGTCTCATTTAGAAGTATTTCAGGATATCAGCATCTAGGGGCTATAGTTTGGTTTATATAGCTACTACCTTGTAACCTTGGGCAGATATCTGAGTTCTTTGTTCATTAATTCATAAACTTTTTGACGACATGCAGTCTGTGATGGATATGCTGACTTGAGGATATGCATGATCACATTTCAAGATAACGTCTCCTAATAAATAAATGTTCAAGATATGCTAAGTTTTCTTATCTGTAAAGTACAGGACTTAAAATTTCTGGAAGCTCTTTGTCTCTAATACCTGAGTCTGTCTAAGCTGCACTAAAAGCACACTTCTTAATTCAAGTCAGTGCCGAACAATGACCTAAGATGGGTGTTGGCTACAAAAGTCAAGTCTCACCCTTTCTTATGCATCAAAACCTTTTCCCTCTTCTGGTGCTTTGTGCAGTGCATTGGCAATTTGCTCACCTGAGATTCCTCTTCCTAACAGAATTGAGTTGGGCTAAATTAGATTTCTATGCCATCAATCAGAGGCCCTTTGCACTTCCAAATCCATTTCTTAGTGACTTGTGTATTGACATGGTCCAGTCAAGCAGCAGAGTAGGGCACACATGGTTTGAATGGTTATCTCCTACTCCTAAGAGCAATATAGTTTTAATGTAGACCAGAAGAACATGAGCATTCATTGACCGTGTCTAGCATGCCGTGCATGGTGAGGACAAGATCTCAGAGAGTGATGTTCTGTGTTTATTTTATCCAGGGAACTATACGGTTTTGAGATGTAAGGAGCCTTGGCTAAATGTGTTCCATCAGCCGTGTGTCAATCTGAAGTTTCTATATAAGTCAGTGCATGTTAGGAAGGAAAACCAAGAACCATCTCATTTTAAATTCATAGAGGATACTGTGGTTGGCTTTGCTGCTGGGCACCTTGTTAATGCCTCATCTGACTTTGGAATCCGTCAGACAGCTGAGCACACTGTTTCCAGTTGAGCTATCTAGAACAGGTTATGGTTATACGGAGGTAAAAAGAAAAGGTACTAGCAGGGAGCCAGATGAGGCTGCACTTTGGTGAGAGAGAAATAAAAGGTGTATGGAAGTAATCTAAGGATTTGGCATCCCTGTCTGCAGGGGAAAGGGGGTACTGCTGAGAAGCAGGAAGCAACCTTTGCCTTAGAGACAAAGGAGCATGGGGACTGAGAGAATTAGAAGAGAAAAAGAAAGATTTTGCATGCCTTCACCATCAGAGAGGTGTAAGCCAGTAGGAAATGACCCTGAAAACCAGGTGTACCTTGCGGCTCAGCAGTCCACACAAGGAGCCAGTAAAAACCTATGGACGCGCTTCAAAGAGCGCTCAGACCCCTGAGCTGTGGGATCCACACGAAAAGCCATGGATCTATCAATTTCATCTTTCTGCAACACTTTGAAAATGTGTCCCTCGGTGTGTGTCACACAGAGTGTTTGTGGCCCTCGCTTCATACTTTACACTTGAATAGTCTCACTTCCCTTTAGCCCATTCTGAGGGAAGCCAACTACTAGCAGAGAGAAAGGGCTCTGAAAAGAGGCTCCTGTAGCCAGCTGTCACAGGAGCCCTGATGGGGATGGATTTAAACCAGAACCAGAAGTTCTTTGAAACTCTTCTCTCTTCTCTCGATCTAGGTTGGGTGCAATGACTCACTTCTAAGGGATAGTAAAAACTGAGTGCGTGTAACCATAAAAGGAGTTCCTCTTAGCTTTCTTTCTGTCAGCTTGTTTACTCCAAAGGAAGCTGGTGTTATGTTGGGAAGATGGTTTCTGCATGACATGGAACAAATAGCAATAGGTTAGGAAGCAAGCTATGAAGAGGGCATAGTAGCCTCAGAGCATGGAGCTGCCCTGCTGTCATGTGACTGTCACCTCAAGAGACCTAAGCTTCACAGGTATGTCATTTAGAAATTCCTCCGCCAATAACTGAGAAATCAGTCTGTTACTTAAGCCATCAAGTTTGAAGGTCATTTTTTATTCATCCATAGATGAAACTATCTGTAGGAGGAGCTCATGTGGGAGGAGTTAGGAGAGGAAGAGGAGGAGTTAGAAGAGGAAGAGAGAAAAGGAAGAGGAGGATCAAGAGAGGGCAGAGATGTAGGAGCGATGGAGACGGAAGTTCATGTGTCTGTAGCAGTCAAAGGTAGTTGGTATACCTAGGTTGGGTGTTGGGTTACACTTCTGATTGTATGGGTATCTTGTTACTGATCATTGCCAAATATATAAACTTTGATTAATCTATAAGAATTAGAGTCTCATTCTCTTACTGGGCCCACATGGATGGTCTGGGCAATGCCCGCCTTGCGAAGACAGCGTGGAAGATTGGCAGAGCCTCTCTCACGCTGGCATCTAGTAGGTGGCAGGGCTGGTGTTTCTGGTGGCGGTTCTAACTGCAGCACGCATATGGCCTGCCGGCTGGGCTAGGTAGAGTTGCCGCAGCTTAGATAGTCGGCCCAAGCCAGAGGCCATTTTTAAATAATTACTACAACAACTATCTTGTATTAGTATTGACTTTCTTTGCGATTTTTTGAAATATACCTTTTCCTCCTTTTCTGGACTGGTTGTTGTAAATATTCTCATGACTGCTGGTACCCCCTGCCTCTAGGCATGAGCCCTTCCTGTTGCCTTTAATTGATACCCAGCCCTTTTGGTCACTTTGGAAGTGTGTTCCTGGGTGACTAGCATCCTGCAGCCTCTTAACAGTGCTCAGTGGAATCCTTCCCCTTCTACTTGGCAGATGATCTGACTTTTGTTCTTACTAGTTGGCTAGGGTAACCCTATGCATTACACATTTTCTATGTCTCTATATAAATTGAGGCTAGTGTAAAATCAACTTGTTAAGATAAAATCCCCCACATGCAATGGTTCAATTATGATTTTTTTTTCAACTTTACAATGGTATAAAAAAACAATACCTATTCAATAGAAACTACTAAGTTTGCTCTTTTTCTAGGTTAGTAATTTTCTGTTACGATGTTTTGAGTGGCAGAAAACCAAGCATCCAGGTGTTCATATGATTAGGAAGGTCAGTGATTGGTTTAGCACTCCATTGTGTACTGTGGCCAGTAAACTATATGAACTATTGAGCATTTTACTTCAAAATAGGCTCAACTGTAGGTTAATGTCATTATCCTGAGCAGTTCAAGGTTGACTGGCCTAAACTACGATGTCCATTGGGGTAGGCATATTAAATGCATTTCATTTAATAACATACATTTAATGTACATAACCCCACCATAACTACCACAGTCTGTACTCTAAAGAGTAGCCGAGACACAAGCCTTAAAGAACCATTCACTCAAATCAACGATAGCTGTTATGATAGAAATACAATGCTGATTGGTGGGTAATCTGTTTTTCTTATTCCCCGAAGCATCAATACCGTGGGTTGTTTAATCCCTTACATCCTAACTCCTGTAGACTACCCATCTTATCTCCATGTTCCCTGAAACATCAGTACCGTCTACGCTGCTTTAATTCCTCACACTGACTCCCGTGGACGGCCTTCTCTCTCTGGGGCCATCTATGCTGCTTTTCTTCTTGTGAGCAGGCTTGCCTTTTTGTTATTCCACTAAAGCAGTTTTGACCAATGATATCTAACAGTCCCAAGTCCCCACCATCCTCAGTCTGTAAGTAGCATGGTGCTCCCTTTCCAAAGCACAGCCTTCCTTGGGCCTCCATAACTCACTGTTCAGTTCCTGTATCTCAGCCATTTTGCTGGCTCTTCCCTCTCCTTGGCTATTAGATTGTGAATATCTCAGGGCCTCAGCCTTCTTTCCCTTATTGTCGCCTTCCCATGTTGATGCCAGCCTCTGGAATGGCCTGATTGTCATCTATCCTAGATGACTTCCAAATCTAAGCTTGTAGGCCAATCTTTCTGCTCCTTCCTCACATGCTGAGTAGCGTTTCAGAAATTCTCTTGGAAATATCTCAAAGGAACTTTAAAGTGAACACTCCTAAGTCCAAACTCATCATTACTGACACCAAAACTGCCTTTTTGAAGTAAGGAACTCAAACTGCTGCCATGGCAGTTTGCCCAGAATCTGTGTGGTCCAGGCTCAGCAAGCATTGGCTCTGTCTTGTATAACTGACGGATGTAGGTGGGCTTCCTTGCCTCTGACCTTTTCCTCTAGCATCCTCTGGGTGCATCTTATCTAACAAAGTCCAACAAATCTCATGCTGAGGACACTGTGGGGATTTTTTTTTTTTTTTTTGAGTTTACAGAATGAAGTCATATTTGGCTTGCCCTCAGGATAACTGACAAATGTGCTGAGTTGCTAAGTACATCCAATTTAGCAATCAATTGTATTACTGACCTTGGCTTAAAAGCAAAGACAGAATTAAAAAAGACACGTTTCTAAGAATTCTTCAAAGCTATAAAAGCTCCAGGAGATGAACTTTTAATTTATTGATGTACAACATCAATAGAAAGATAGTTTAGTAATTATATTGCCAGAAAATTGCCAAACATAATGTTCATCCTTAAGTTAAAATGAAAACATACCTTTACTTCTGATTATGGATATTTAACTTGGTATATGTCTGGTTAATCTGGGTTGGTAGAGACAAAGATTTTAGAAAATTTTAAGTTACCTTTTATAATTCTGGCCAAGTTGTTTTCTAAAAGTAAGGAATATAAATTTAAAATGTGTTAAGTGAGAATCAGAATTTGCTAGAAGTTCTTTCCTGACTTCACACTCCTAGTACTTTTATAATTATCTGTCTAAGCCAAGATTTTTTTTTTTCAGACAATGAAGAGTTTTCATTATCTACTGAGTATATTTTCAAGTTTAATTTGTAAGTGTTAAGATATTTACCAGTGTCCCAAATAACAGCCAAAAAGAGAAATCCACTGTTGAGTATTTTTTCAGGTCCCTTGATGTAATAAATATAACAATGGTCTCTGGAAAGGGTTGGACGTTTGGTTTTAGTTCATGGTTTGTTTACTTAACTCTACAAAGCTATTCCATTTCAGGGCATACTCAGTAAATTACAGTTAGTATCATCATTATTATACCTAGAGAGGCTGTGGCAACAGGGAAACTATTTTTATAATTTACCTAGAGATAAAGAAATGATAATATGAAACATTCACATGTTCTATCAATGCCTTGTATTCTTATGCAAAGTATTACATTGAGGTTTAACAACAAACTAAACCAAATTGTATTTTCGAGGCACTCTTACATTGATGAAATGAACTAAAACTTTATGTTCCCTCCCACCCCAGTTCTAAGATTGAAATCCTAATCTACAAGGTGATGGTGCTCAGAGGTGGGGCCTCTAGGAGCTAATTATGTCATGAGGGTTGAACCCTCAAGTATGGAGTCTACTTGAATTAAAATCTTAATCAAGAGGGACCCGGAGAGATCCTCAGTGTCTTTCATCAGGTAAGGTCCCAGCGGAAAGGACCCCTGCAGCCACAGACCTTCAGCTGTGATTAGAGATGAAACTGTCATAAAGTGGGGAGTGAAGAGCGCTGTCATTACATTTCTCTATATTTTCCCATGAAGTCTAGATTCCATTATTCCCAATTCATCTTCACTATGGATCATTTATTAATATTGAGGATCTGGAGTAAGTTCTAAGAGTTCTGTCCTTGATATATGCTGCCCAGGCTTTTATCCAATTGAGATTCTCCAGCACCATATCTGGCCTTGTCTCTTAGTAAGAATAGTACTTTTACCCTCATGAAAAACTTGAAAAACAAACACTATTATAACAAAAGAGTCAAGTAAATTCTATGCATATTTCAGCTCATCAGATCAAAATTCAATAAACCTTGAGGACAGATTTATTGACTAACTAGACTATAATTATATTTTCAGTGTACTATGCAACCTGCCATTTTAATTTCATTGTAAAAAGAAATTTTGACTATATATCTTTTTAAAAATGTAATTGGCTCATGAGTTACTTAGATATACTAGTGGGGTTCAGCATGAATTTCTGTATGTGTGTATAGCACAGATCAAATCCACTTCCTCCTTTTCAGACATCCATTCTTCCTGATCTTAGTGGTCATTCTTACATCAACATATACACATATGCATATGTATATATAAAATGTGTTTATAAAATTCTTTATTACATACATATACACACAATGTATAATCTTTACTCAATTATTTGTTGCTGGGCATCTGGGCTAATTCCTTATGTATTGTGGTTACTGTGGCAGATTTTTGTGTGCTGATTTACCTTTCTTTGGATCTATACATAGAACTAGTATATCTATTTTTCATTTTTGAGGAATCTCTATATTGTTCTGCATAATGGCTGGAATAATTTATATTACCATCACCAATATATGAGTTTCATTTCTGTGTATTTTTGCCAGAATTTGTTATCTATTTTATAATACCTGTTTTCATTATGGTTGGGATTTATATTTCCCTGACAGCTAATGGAGTGTTTCAGTATATTAAATAACTAGTTTGTTTTCCCATTTTAGAGTTAGATTTGTTTAAATGTTTTTAGTTTCTATATACTCCAGCCCCTAACTCTTTGTCAGACAAGTAATGACAAATATCTGTCTCATTCTGTGTGTTCCCTCTTCATCCTGTTGCTTGTTGTGCTGTGCAGTCATGAGTTTGATTTCATCCCAACTAGTAAAGCATCACTTTTGTTTCCTGCCATTACAGGTCCTCTGCAGAAAACCACTGCCCCTCCAGGGGCCTTCAAGTGCTCCTTCTTTTTCAAGTTTTAGTGGCTTCAGATCTCACATTTAAGGCTTTGCTTACCCCCTCTCTTCCATTTCAATGATTTTCTTTTATTGAAAATAGGTTCTTTTCTCATATCCTGATTACCATTTCTCCTCCTTCTACTTCTCCCAGTTCCCCCCCCCCCCACCTTCCCTTCCATCTGGTTCCATCTCAAGTACAGAATGAGAGATACGGGTCCAATTTGAATCCTTTGGGAACGTGCATGTTTGTACAGTGAGCATTCTCAGTGCCCTGTTAAGCATTGGTTACAAGTGGAGACATGGCATCTCTGTTCAGTTTTGTTGGTCACTTGTCTCTTTCTTTGTCAATGCCATACTCTCTAGGACACTGCTGCTCCATAGTAGTTCTCAAATCAGATATTGTGACATTTCCAGCTTTTATCTTTTATCTTATTTTGTATGGACTTTAGGGTTATTATTCCTAGTTCTCTAAAAATGTCATTGATATTTTGATAGAGAGTAGAAGGGACATTAAAAGAATATTAATTCTTCCAATCCACAAACATGAGAAGCCTGTATATTTTTAATGTCTTCTTACATGTATTTCATCAGTGTCTTGGAATTATTATTGAATATTTTTCCATGCCCTTGATTGATCAGAATTAGCCCTGGCAGCTGTTCATTGCGCCTTCCAGTGTCTACCCATCTCTTGGGCTTAAGAGATGAAATGCCTGATGAGGCTCTTTCTGTGTTACAATATTATTTCTTTAATGAACATTTAGCACATTTAAGTCACAGTCAGTCTAGGTTACTGTCAATACCCTGATTGGGAGAATTGACAGAGAGTTTATCTACATAGAATTTAGAAACCTAGTAATCATTTAGTAAACCTTTCATAATACAAGTTTGACTTTGAAAGATGGACTTAAGTATCATGCTGTACATATTATGCTAGGAAAAGTCACACAGTAGAGCACTCCCCAGGACTCACATCTCTTCCAATCAGGTCTTCCTGGTTTTCCACAATTCCCCAAGGAGCGATACCTATGGTACATATCTTCCCTCGAGACTTAGATGCATGGTCTTTCAAGGCATCTCCGACATGACGAATGACACCTAAGAACAGAGAAAGGGGGAGGATTAACTTCGTTAAGGTCAGTGACCTTTCTATCATTCTGCAGGAAATTAATGAATGTCTTTAACTTTGGGGGGAAATGTTAGATATAAAATTTTGACACACTTCTATAAAAAGTACACATTTAGAAGACACTCCACAAGATTGGTTTAATGCAGATATATTTCTCAATACAAACTTAAACAATACAGTCCTTCAATTCCCATATACACTACCTATAAAGAGTAGCTAGTATCTATATAGACAAAATATAATTATTTAGTGAATGCTTTGTTTGTAAGCATAGTGATTTATTAATATCTTGAATCCTTGGGATAAAAAGCACAAGCGTTAATTGATTCTACAGTCTGTGAAGGGATTAGGGTCATTTCAATATTTATTTACCTAAGATTTTATTAACCTCGATTTCCTCTTCCTATTTATATCACATAATGTGAAAAGTCTAGTAATAATGCTATCTTACTCGATGGCAAATTTATGCTAAAATGTGTAAGTACACCTTTAATAGTCATCATTTTATTTGTTGCCTTTTTCTGTTAATGATTGCCTCACAGTTAAAAGCAAAGAAATTGAGATTACAGCAGTAGGGGACCTGATCTTGACTTTAAGAAACCATTTAAGGAATTTCTAATCTTTTGGCTTCTTCCTTGGGCAGTCATTTCTATACATGACTTGTAAGGTACATTTTCTAAGAATTTACACTTATCAACATTCTCCTAATTCCCCAAGACATACCTACCCCCAGTGGCATCCCTTCTATCATTTTAACTTGGATGTAATTCCTTGTACATAGAATAGCTTGGGTGTCCCCAACAACTCCATATTTCACTGCCACGTACTCCAGTGATGCATAACAGAATGTGACGCATGTCCTTTGACAGGATTACTGGATGGTTAGTGTGTTATTCAGCTTGTGGTCCCCAAGGGACAGTCTAAGTCCAAATAAGGGATCAGAAGCCATGATCTCACCAGAAGATCTCACCAAGCAGTCTCACCATGGAGACATGTTTCAATAACTCAATTGTTAAATAGATCCAGATCAAATACATGTCTTGAGCACTAGTCTACAGTGTGTTGTGTTGGGAGCCTGGAGAGATGCACTTTTCACCTGTTACCTTGTCGATGTATCATTTAAGTGAAAATATTGCTGAACGCAACTTTCAGACAAAAATGAGTAAATCCATAAATATTCATATTAATATGCAAAACATATCAGGACTGGGTTGGACAAGACATTTAACTGTATGTTATGCCTCTCTGCCACAATTTTCTCTACGTGCTACCAGTGTTAATAGCCGTCATTAAAGTCTCATACTCTGAAGCAGAGATAAGCTGTTTGGTTTATAGTATTTAGGATGTAAATTATTTTTTTTTCTGCTTTTGAATGCATTTTATAAAAGAAGAAAAACAACTAGCAATCCAACTTTCTAAATATAGAAAATTGGTTCGAAGTCCTTTTGAGCCTTGCATTGGATGGGTCTCTCTATATCAGAAAGCAAAACAAGACTAGAAACAATTACAAGCAAATGCTTTCTACTTAGTGAAGAGGAAAATGTGTAGCCTAAAATCCAAATTGTCACTAAAATTTCTCTTTACAGGATCAGCAGTAAGAGCTAACTGTGCAGGTTAGCCGAAGATGTTGCCAGCTGATGGACTGGGTTGGGATTTTATAACACACTAGGCCTGGATCATTTACACAGACCACTGCTACAACATGCCTGTGTAGCTGTGTGCTCACTGCTCACAAATTCTAGCTATGTAGATTTTACAGTTTTCACATCATCTAAGCTAAACTCAACTATTCTTTAATGTGGAGAAGATATTAGTTAAACTAGAGTTACACTCAGGGTATCCCACTAGCTTCAAATGTGCCTGCATGTATAGATTTTGAGCCTTCTGACAAATTTTCATTAGCTTATAGACCAGGCTGTTCTCAAACTCACAGACATCCACCTACATCTGCCTGCTGAGTTCCGGCATTAAGGCCATGAGCCTCCACACCTGGCATTGGTATACTTCTTATAAGAATTTCTGACTCGGGTAACAGAGTTTACTCCATTATCTGTTGACTACTAATCATGTTCTACAGATAAGAACCTAACTGTAAGTAGTTATTAGAATTGATTTGATAATTATGCTCATATCATAATATGAAGATTTATATGGATGTCAGGAAAAGATATTTGGAATCCATGAAGGATTAGAATTAATCATCTCCTGGTGTGGAATGTTTTAAGAAACATTTAACATCATAACCCCACATGGATCTGAAGGGATGTTCAGTGATTAGGAACATGTATTGCTCTTGCAGAGGATCTGAGTTTGGATCCTTGTACCTATGTTGGGCAGTTCACAACTGCCTGTAACTCCAGATCCAAGAAGGATCTAATGGTTCTGGCTTCTTAGAGCACTACACTCATGTGCACAAACTCACTCTCAGATACACATGCATGAATATAATTAAAAATAAAATATTTTGAATAAGCATATAATAATCTAGACTTAACCTTTATAATTCAAACTTCTGATAGAAGTGGTATTTTTTAAAAAAGTAGGGCTGGGAACGTGCCCAGTGGATAAAGCAACTATCATACAAGTATAAGGACCTGAGTTCGAATCACCAGAACCATGTAAAAGCCAGGTACAGTAGTAGTAGTAGTGTGAGCATCTGTAGCATGCCTATAGAGATGAAGCAGAGAATGGAGAGTCCCTGGAGGCTCACAGGCTAGGTAGCCTAGTGTACACAGGAGCAAACAACAGAGAAATTCTGCCTCAACTAGGTGAAAGACAGGGGCTGACACCCGAGGTTGTCTGCCTATGTGTAGTATTAGCTATGGCATGTACAGTCTCCCTCTCCCTCCTCCCTCTCCCTCTCCCTCTCCCTCTCCTCTCCTCTCCTCTCCCTCTCCCTCTCCCTCTCCCTCTCCCCTCCTCTCCCTCTCCCTCTCTCTCTCCTTCTCCCTCTCCCTTTTTCTCTCTTTCCTCTCTCTTTTCCTCTCTCTTCCCTCTCTCCCTCCCTTTAAAAAAGTTAGAAATTGCCTAAATACAAAGGGCAGACATTTCAACTTAAAACAAAAAGATTTCAATTTAAAACAAAAATTTATCTTTTAAAAAGTTAGTGGTTACTATTAAAAACATCCCGTGAATTTCTATTAGTCATATATACAAATTCTACAAGTCATTAAATAGTAAAGCCATTCCTCATATGCAGCTCTCCTTAGTTGAAACACATCTGTATAGTTCTCACGAAGGCAAAGGAAGGAGAAGAAGCAGTAAGAGGAAGTTGGTGAGCAGGTGAGGTAGAGAATTATGGATATTTTCAACTTGAGGCAAAATTATTCTGGACACATTGTGGTTGCAGCTGCCTTTCTCCATTCTACTCTGATTACCTGTGTTGACCCCTCCAGTGAAGATCCATGCTCCAGTTGTCATGGCTGCTTTGATGAGCCCTTTCCCGAAGACTTGCTTGAGTTTGGGCTGGAGTTCAAAGTTTTTGCAGCCCTCCATGCACAGAGATGAGAAGTTTGGGAAGCTCCAGTTGCCATTCCTTGGTCATCAGGTGTAGCAAGAGATCAGGTTTCGTATCAAAAGATACTCGGACATACTAGAATAAAGATGGAGAATGAGGGAGATGGGCAGAGCTGCCTGAGGCGGCTTGACACTGTGACAGTTGTATGTGTTCCTACTTGAAGAAAATGTCTTATGTGAAATCAGACAGTGTAAGGAGAAGGGCTCATTTCTTCAACCAAAAGAGGCTTGAGGAGACAAAGGGGTTCCATTTTTAGAGGTTTTGTGGAAATCCTGAGTTACTGACAATTTGGAAATTACTGTATTAAACACAACTTTTCTGGTGAGCTCTTTGCCTAAATCAAATCATGTTGATATTTTACTATTGTTTATATTTGTACAATAATTTGCATATTCCTGATATTTTCAACATGATCAATCCCTTTAAATAAACTAGATGTAGATATAACTATCTCTGTGGTTTTGTGATCTTGCTGTGCTTTGAGGTTTCAGAAGACTCTAAAGTTCTGCATAATACAAAGAAAAATTTAAAATCAGGTAATGCAGGTCATATCTAGTTGTAAATGTACCTTAAATAGTCTGTTATCTACTTACCTACCTATGTAATATCTATCATCTATCTATCTATCTATCTATCTATCTATCTATATCTATCTATCTACCAACCATCTATCATTTATCTATTATCTATCTGTCATCTATCATTTATGTATCTATCTATCTATCTATCTATCTATCTATCTATCTATCTATCTATCTATCTCATCAGCCAATCATCTATCCATCTTTATTTATCTAATTTTTAAGAGAAACTATGTAGCTATGATTGGCCTGGAACATTTTATTCAGATCAGGCTGACTACAGACTCACAGTGATCCTCCTGACTCTCTCTCTCTGCCTTCTCAGTACTGAGACTAGAATTGTGTGGCACCACATGCAGCTCAAATGCTTTATCTTTAAAAGACACATGACAGAAGACATGCCAGATATTCTATAGTTAAAAATGAAAATTTATAGCAGAAATCAAAGTTTATCTAGATTCAACAGCAAGTTCAATATATAAAGAAGTATATATAACAAAGGCTATAAATACAATGATGACCATATACATAGACATGCAACTTTTAGTTCAACTACATACTTGTTATACTAGGCAATGGCAGAAAATCTTTTGAAATATTGACTTGGCATAAAATTCAGGGATATTTAATTTCTAAAGAAAATCTGCTTGGGGGCACAGAGCAGGGCAGGATCTGAGAAGCTCTCCCAAACCATGCAGCCCTTGAACATCTGACCTGATGACTTTCTGCAGTATGAGGGAGTCCTCGGGGAGCCCCACAGAAGCTGGCATACATCAAAGTACTCCCCTATAAAATGTTAAGAGGGAAAACTAAGAAACTATATAAAAGAAGGCTTCAGGGAAACTTGCTTGCCTCAACCAAGGAGGGTTGAGGTAGGCTCTGGGAAGACTAAAAAAGAATTCCATTCGATTATTTCTAAACACAAGCAGGTCCCTACACAGGTTTGCCATTGGTCTTCTTAGTGTGGTTTGAGACCTAGAAAGTGGTATGTTAATGTCAATTACTTTGGTTGAGTGATGGCTCCAGATAAAAGGCAGAAGAAAACACAGACCCTCTGTGAATGAGTGTGTTATAAATCTAGATTGGAAATCATTTCCATGGGAACAGATAGCTGAGCAAACCGTCCAAGACAGTGAGATGACCATAGATCACAAAACCGACACATTTAGCATCTTATATGTGGATATCAAAACAAAGAAGAAGAAACTGTAAGGAATGACCATGGACATTTGAAAACCTAGGACAGAACTTGCAGTGATTAAAATGTAATACTATAAATGAAAATCAGCATGCAAAAGGACATGTTGAGAACGATTCCTTAAAAGTCAGCTCAGAAAGATGAAGATTTGGAAAATGCATAGAAACAACAACAAAAACTAAAGATGATTCAAAGAGCGAGCTAAAATTCTAGATAAACGTGAAAGAGCACTGCTTGGGAGGCATTGGCAGACTGTTTCTCAGAAGTACTGAAGGACATCAACTCTCAGGCCCAGGAGCTCAATGGATCCTAGGAAGGATAAGTAACAGGAAACATCAATTGTGATACATCACAGATAGCACCACTAAAAATAGCTTGGAGAAAGTACTACCTACTAAGACTCTAGACTAGAAGCCCATTCCTCAACAGCAGCAATGGGAACTAAAGCCTAAAGACACAACATGGTGCTCCGGAGCTCCATATTTTCAGGGAAAAAAGTGACGTATTTTCTTTTCAAAAGTGGGAGAAAAGAATAGCCAATTTTTACAAATGGCAACACTGAGTTTCCCTCTTGACAGTTTTCACTGAAGTAACATTGAAGCTTATACTGTCCACAACGACGATCTCAAACACAAGGTGGGATATAACTGATTAGTGACTACACACTAAATATAAAACCACATTGGCTGCATGTATATAAATCAATAATCATGCCTAATTTATAGTGCAAAGGGATAGAAATAAAGCATTATGCAATAAATTATCAATCAAAATGATAACGTTCTGAGGTGTGTATTACATGGGGCTATATCTCAGTTAGTAGAGTGTTTGCCTTATCTTCTCAGTTTAATTCTAATGCACCACACAGAGTTTGATGATACATGCCTGTAATCCCAACATTTGAGGGGTTGAGGCTGATGAATCAGAAGTTTGGAACATCGTGAATTACATGAATTCTATCTCAAAAAAATGCAAATAAGAAGAAAAATTATATGGTGGGTCCTTGAGACGGCTCATCGAGTAATGACACTTTCTTGATACCAAGACTGAGGACCTGAGTTCAATCCCCAGGACCACATGGTAGAAAGAGAGTGTCAATTCTCATGAGTTTTCTCTGACTGCCTCTGTATACCCATGACGGCCCCCACATATACATGTGTGTACACATACATACACACACACAGAATGTTAATGTAAGATCAATTAAAATTATTTAAAAAATGTTGCCTGGGAGAGAAAAGAATTGATTAATGAGGTTTGTGGCCCATTACTGTAATCAGGACTTGAAAGGTGGAGACAGGAACATCAGGAGTTCAAAGGCTAGCCGTGGATACACAGTGAATTTGAGGATAGCCTGGACTTAATGAAATCCTGTCTCAAGAAACAAAACTTCCAAATTATTCACTACCTTGGGACATGAGTTACATTTAAGTCTATTCTTTGTGTGTGTGGTGTTTGTGTACATATTTATTTGTGTCTGCACAAGTGCATGCAAGTGTGGACCGTAAGTCACTTTTGAGTGTCTTCCTCAACTGAGTATCTTTTTTATTTTATACATTCATCAAAGTATTTTGTGTGTATGTGTATATTTGCATATGTCTGTATGTGTGTATGTGTGTATATGTGCATGCATGCGTGTGTGTGTGTGTGTATGTGTGTGTGTTTGTGTGCATGTGCACATGTGTCATAGTACAGGTTGGGAAACTAGAGGACAGCTTGGCATGTAGAGTCTCTCCTCTCACCATGTGGATCCCAGGTATTCAATTCAGGTCGTCGGATTTGCTGGCAAGTGCCATCCCTTTAGTCAAGATCTCTCTCAAGTCGTCTCTTGGAACTCACTGGTCTGGCTATGCTGGTTGGCCAGTAAGCCCATGCTATCCCTTTGTCTCTACCTTTCCAGTGCTGGGATTACTGGTGTATGCTATTCCAGGCTTGTTACATGGGTACCATTGAATTTGAACTTTCATATTTGTGTGGCTTAACCCTTCACCAAGGGAAACAACTCCCCAAGCCCTATTGTTCAATATTTTTCAGGTTAGTACCAAGGCTCACATGTATATTGACTGACTCACATGCTATTTTCAGTCATCTCTTAAATAATACTCTAAAATAATGACAAAGGCACAGCATGGAAAATAAACACAGCAGTAAAATAGCCAGTTATTAAGTATTATCTGTGACAGCAGATTCTATGCCTTTTTAAAATAGGCCTGGTAGTGTAATATACTATATACATGAACAAGGTACTGCTCCCTCATGCTACTAAGTGGTAGGAATCTTTAGGCTCCATTGTGTATACATGTGGTTCACTGATGGCTAAAAGGTCATTTGTGGGGCCTGACTTCTGCTCTCCAAATACACGTATGCTAAGTGCTTTGTGTGTTCCATCTCATATTGTCAATATTTGCATTGGAGACAGAAAGGACCCATAACATTCCCAAGCTCATGCTGCTAGTAGGGCGGTCATGAGAGCCTCTGTACTCTAGCTTTGACTCTACAGCCTTCTCTTGACCTCAAAGATGTAACTTCTTTCTCCTTCTTCTTTTCCTTTATATAAACCAACTAGTCTCCAGAGTCCTAAGGAGACATTTCTCAAAATGGTGTTTTTCCCCAGACCTGGACTTTGTTCCTTCTGCTGTGGTGCTAGCATTGTATTCGATTCGAGAATGTCAGTCTGGCTTCTGGTTGAGCCTCCAGGCTTCTCTGGCCTTCAGATCCCTATGAGACATCCACAGGTCAATGGGCTGACTTCTTCCTGCAGTGCACTTTGATCACACTCTTTCTTAATTTAAATCATTACATCTTTTGTAAACTCCTTATTCCTGCAAGTTTCTCCTTAATTTGACCTCATCCCCTCTATTGACAGTTTTTCCCACTTTTCTGTGCATTTGGTTAACGCTGATTCCCATGTCTTACATGACACACTCTTCTCCATCACTCATGGAAACTGTGCTCATCTTTCAAAAGCTTGCTTCTCCCAATGACTGCCTAAGACTGCAAGCCCATGTTGATGCAATGTGACTCTTAATGAAGTCCAGTGTGATATTTCTTTCTGGATGCTTCTTTTATGTGGCATTTTATCTACCCTGTGCTATAGGCCTTTGAGTTTGGGGCCTAGTTGAGCTGCCCAGGTGTTTTGGTAAGCCTCTTCAGTATTTACTATAAATAAAGTAGGCACAGTGTTAGGAGAGATAGCTACACAGTCACTGGACAATGAAGATCACCTGTTTCACCTCTTTTGTTTCCACCCCAAGGGAAGGAGTCACAGGGATATCACGTCTAGTTATCCACCAGTTATCGACTCCATGATTGCAGCCATATTGTTAAATCTACGATGAACCCTGAAGGCTATAGATGGGCTGGGCTTCTTAACCTTTAAATGTAAAAAAATCAAGTGATAGGTTAGCTAGTCAAGAATGCAGGTTCTGATTTAATAAGTCTGGGATGGAGATGGGTGTCTTCATTTCTAACAGCTTCCTGGGGTCCATATGTGAGTAACTCCTACCCAGATTTTAAAAAGACCTAAATAGTGTGTATATAGTTTGAATGTGTTCTTAATTTTTTTTTATGTTGAAAATGTCACCTTCAATGCAGCAGTTTGGAGAGATAGGGCCTTTAAGAGATAGTTAGGTCAGGAGGAGACTGTCCTCCTGTACAGATTCGTGCTCTTAGCAGGAGTGAGGTCCTGAGAAAAGGATGAGTATGCACATGAACACATTTTCTTGCCCTTATACGTGCAGCAGTGGGATGATACTGAAATAGGGGCTTGCCTGGCAGCAAGCATCTAGATCAGAACTACCCATTGTCTAGAACTGTAAAATAAGAGAGTCTGTGCTTTATAAATTTCTCTTTCTCAGATACTCTTTTACAGAGGCACAAGGTAGTGTTAAAGCAGTGTGTCTGTTATTTAGTTTGGAGCCAGTAGGAAGTAAAATATACTTAAATTTGATATGGAAAACAAAGAGATGGTGGGGAAGAATTAAGTCACGATAAATGAGAACACACAACTGGTGAGCCACTCAAGGCACTAATAGTACCCTCTTGGTTGGCTAGGACCAATTCCTATTCGGGGAAATGTAAGTTTCTGTACAGACCACACCCAACTATCATGCATATCAGATGAAAATCACAGACATTCACTGCCTTGGCTTTTAAGTATTGCCCATCATCTATAACTTTTTGTGCCCTTTTCTTGGAAAACAAAAGGCAATGATTTATGTAAATCAGTAAGCTACATTTTATTATTTTGATCCTTTGTTTACCAAATTGAGTATATGATTTGGGAGGTAAAATTTTTATTAAATCATGGGCTAAACACCATTTTAACATTATCTAGAAACTTCAATTAAATAGTTTAAATATTAAATTTAATAAATTTAATGTTTTATTCCTATATAGCATAATAGAAACCAGACCTGCTGAGTCAGCAGCTTCACACTCATAGATAATTGTGCCTAGAGCAATTAATCAATTCCTATTAAATTGTTAATGTGATTCGAAATTAGGAGCTATTTGGTTTGTCATGATGAGTAATTATTTTTTTTATTATTTTGGGGGCAGGGATAGGTACATGCAATGGGGTGTGTGTAGGGGTGAGCCGGCAGTTCGTGAGAGTCAGTTCTCTCCTTTTACTACGTAAGTCTCAGGAATCAAAGTTGGGTCACCAGGTTTGGCTGCAAGCGTCCTTAATCACTGAGCCATCCCATCAATCTATGACAAGGAGTTTTGAGTCTATTATGTATCTATTAATTGCTAAGAGATTCTATTGCAAATAACAGGAAATCTCCCTAATGTACATTTCAAATGTGGTCACCTAGGCATTGCTCTGGCTTGGTGCTTTGTCTAGAAGTTTCCAACTCACTTCACTATCAGATGCTGAGAGTATTGGTCACTTCAACAATGTGAATATTTGCCCTGTTGAATGAGACCAATCTGGACCACTGAATAGGATACTACAGTGACCAAACTGTGGAAAGTATAATCTCCAAGAAATTCCTGTAAGTGCAAAGTGGACAAATATTACTTCCATTCAAGGTAGACAGATTATGCCTGTGTATAACTGATCCAAGTTACATGCTTTTCAAAAACCATCTTTATTTTTTCACTCTAGTTTGGTCGGGCATAGTAGACCTTACCTTTCCTTTACTACAGGACTTTTTGTCCCCAGTTGATCAAGAGAGAAGCTGAGAGCAAGGAGGTATGCATCTCTGTAATGACCTGTCCCTTTTCATGCTGTTTGTTCTCTTTGAGAAATTAGGGGCCCTGCACATGGCAAGCAGATGACTTTCGACATGCTCTGTATAAGACAGAAGCTAGATTTAGTTAAAATCATATGATTGTATATATACTTAAGTACTGTGAAGGTATGAATTCAGCATTATTTTCTCATGAAGATGTACTTTAATTTCCAGTCAACAAACTAGAAATTACATTTTGTAAATAGGAGATGAGGGCTGTTCCTTCAGTTGAGTGGAGAGGGTGCTGGTAACGAAATCTTTAGGGGTTCAGCTGTGCCTGGTCTTGGGATTCCTTTGCTGGCTTTGTAGGAAATCCCTGATTTTCCTACTGAATTGGATACCTTGTCACTCTTCCAAATGCTTCTGTTCACTTATCAGTGCCATGTGGCTCACAGGGTGTCACCAGGCACAGGCTATTGCCAGGTTGCATTCTTTCCCTCCCATTAGATCTACAGGAGGCAAAGGCTGGAGGCTGAGAATGCAGCAATCAGTACTTGGAGCAGATGGAGATAGTTTCCTCAAACAAAGAAACAGACAAACAAACTCCTTAACCTTCCGTTGGCTTTCTGGACATGAGCTTGGCAGAGCCTTTGGTTCTGCTAACTCATTGGTCAGTCCCTTAGCCTTAGATTTTTACGCATGTAACTTTGCCCAGTTATTTTAATGAAAATGAAAATGGGCTGCGGTGCAATAAATCTGGTTACACTCTTGGAAATAGGCGATGACAGATCCTCTCTTTTTACTCAGTGCAGAGCCATCGTTATGTCTTACAAAGAACCACTTGGTACTTTGTAAGCAGTGTTTGTTCTCATGGATGGACCCACCACTGTGAAATCTGTTGTAAGAGTCCTGGCAGTGCCTTACTTTCAAGCTCATAGTGGGAAATGTATTCCATTCTTTTCTCTGTTGAGAAATGTGACAAGCACCATTTCATTTCCTAATTTTTGTAGCCACATGTAAAGGGGGTACTTGTAATTAAAGCTGCAGCCAAGTACAATATGTCACATCCGACATAATTCTGCTGATAGCAGCCTTCCAAGCCCACGGAGCTTTTGCTTTGCATCCAGAACTGAATGCTTATGGTGGCTCAGCAGACATAAAAATCTCACCAGAAAGAAAATATTTGGAATTGCATTTAATGCATTCAAACAAATTCATTCAAATTTCTAGTTTGATGGCCCTCAAAACTTGTGTCCAAAAAAAAAAAAGTGTGATGGATTTTGCAGTTTCTCAGTATTAGCTATCAGGCATTTATTGGATTAATGTTGATAATGGCAGGCTTGATATTAAAGTATTAATATGTAATGTCACTAAGCACATGCAGGGGTCATAGAGTATAGTCTCGAATTTCTGTCAGAATTATTTAGCATAGCATTTTCTACAAGCAAAGAAGTGGAATGGTTTCCTGGAAGAGGTTCAGCTTATACCATATAGATCTATGATTAGAATGGAAAATATCAACCATATAGTCTACTTTAATTCTTAGTTTCAGACAGAGTGTCTGTTCCTGTTGCTAGCTCAGTAACCTTCAGACCACAAGGTGCACACCAGAAACCAATGGAGCATTTACAAGGTTTTTCCTTAGCTCTCTCACGCTGTAGGAAACTTCGTGTTAGCCACAGTGCAGCGATTGGCTGTTCAGGTGTGTGAAGAGGAATCATTTAATCATTTCCTACTTGGTGTGTGTTGGTCAAGGATTCCCAGATCAAATTTGCAGACTGCAAAGAGAGATCATTTTTAAACCTCAAATTCAAACCTGGAAGCTCTCTAAGAGTAAGTGGGTACAAATGGTAAGCTAACAGGGGCAACCTCCCTACTCTGAGCTACCCTCCCCACAAAGCAACCACCCTACTGTGTGTTCACCTCCCCCAAAGCCCAGAGAGCAAGGCTTTTTCCTTTGTTGGCTCATTAGAGCTTTCAGTGTCAAACAAGGGCTAGGAATAATTTTCTAAATTATATGAAAACTGTACTAAGCGACTCCACATGATCTAATAGGCAGAGTAAATGGCAGAGGAGAGGCGGAAGAGATTTATGTGGCTGGCTTGAGAGGTTTAACTGCATGCCCTTAATTAGGTTTAGTCTTACCTGGCCCACAAGCCAGCTCTAAATTAATTAGAAGAGATGATTTGTAAGCAAGGAAGTCTATATTCTGCTCACTTTGTAAATCATGTGGGAGCCCACAAAAGATAGAGTCTCCAAAAAACCTCACCGGATCTGCTGACAGAGTCATCTTGCTGTGGTCCTAAGGCAGTTTGTAAGTTAGGAAATGTCCCTATGAGCGAGCTATGCAATGTCCCTATGAGCGGGTAGGATGCAGTTTCAGAATAGGCAGAGAGTTGGGCTTCTTCCCCACTGTCAGCTTGGACTGGTTCCTTCCTGTGTCATAGTTTCTCTCTGCAAAGTGTTGGTTTTCCTGGGGCTGGTTAAGCTTGGACGCTGAGTTCTGAACACCACAAAGCTTTTGAAAGAGCTTGGCAAATGATTCTAATAATTTTAAGACTTCTCCCCGCTCGAAGCTTTCAAGCTTAATCATCCTCATTAAATATTAGTGATTTAAAAATTCGGCTACAAAAATTATTAAACCCTTATAAAAAGGTAGAAGCACAACCGTAATTTGCTTTCTTTCAATCACCTCAAATAACTTCCAAATAAAACAGTGACTCATCTATTCTAGGCACACATGACAAAGAAAGTAGAGAGTGGAAAGGAGGATGTTAGGAGGCTGTGTTGAAGAACTTCCACTTGTAAAATATCTTACTTTCTTGGAGCTTCAGTTCACTCATCTATAATGTAGGTAGAGGAATAGAGATTAGTTTTTCCAAGGCTGGTTGCACAGTGGAATAACTGTGGAATTTATATATCCAAAGATCTTTGGATACCCATGTTCTCTCCAAGGCTAACGAGTGGGACTCCAGATGTAAATCTTAGATAATGGCAATTTGTGATGGCCTTCTGATTATGATCCCTCAAGTGTCTTTGATGCTTAAAGGTCTGTGATTTACTGCTGTCCCCATATATGTGGTAGGACAGATACCTAGATGTGGCTCTCAAGTATCTGGAGACATTTTAGTAATGAGTCTGTTCCTCATACTGCCTGGCTCACTGTGTGCAGTCCACCTTGGCATTTGGAAAATGCTAGAGCTATATCCTGGGCTGCCTTCAAGGAAAAAGTTAATGTTATATCTTACCTTATTTTTTTTTTCAAGTAAAAGACAATCTTGCCCCTAGAGTGTTTTGATGACTTTGCTGGAAATCACTTCAAGGACTCCTTTCAAAAACAAGGGCCCAAAGGCACATTAAGTTTACTGGCCTGTCTAACTGTAGGTTTGGAGAATAATTAACCATACAGTGCTCTCATGAAGACTGGCTTCTTTTAAAGGCAATGGGTGCCAAGTCTTTCTGTTCAAACTGCATGCTGGTTTGCTCAAGAGGTTGAGAGGCAAGGGAGGCTCAGGTTGGCAAGCGTCCATTCCCCTGCCTCATTTTATGAGGCCTCTGGCCTGACAGGACCACTTCTTTGTTTAGACAAGAGAAGCAGAGTAACTCCAGGGCAAGCTTTCAAAGTGCACAAGATGCTCGTTTGTGTCTGAATGAATGCTGGGGATTTCCACTGATAAATACCCAGTAGTAATGAAAAGAAAAACTGGTCTTCATTAGGCTAATTAGCTTTGGACAGAAAGAAAGATTTGCCCTTAGAGTGACTGCCCTGAGACCTCCTGGGACACTCTAACCTCAGGGTCAGCATCATAGTGTGTGGACAACACTCAGCAGTGCTGAGAGGGTAGTGCTTGAGACCCATTTCCTAGGGTTCTTAGCATTTGAGGATTGGAATATACCTTGGTGGGATGTACTTGCCAACTGACCATGCATGAGGTTCTGTGTTTGATTACAGCTCGAAAAATAATGTCTTGAATATATATGGAGGAACTGAAATCTGAAGGGATTGCAGAATATATGGTTGCTCATTTATGTTCATGACTGTTATTCACTAAAGAAATTGTTGAAGTATTTTGATGAACACTTTGAAGGGCACGTACATATAAACACATATTGAGTTTTGCTCTCCAGGTTTTTAGGGGGTCTTTCAAATTCACCAGAAATTTTCAGGGGTTGCAAAGACTTTCCTATGGAGGAAAGTTACACAACTGAAGAGCTCTTGGCTGTGCTCATTCTAAAGTCACACAACAGCAGCTACTTAGCAACTGAAGTAGACAAGGACCAATGTTGGAAGGACCCCAGGTAATATGACCCATTCTGATTTGCTGGGGATGAGTGACTGCAGGGCCAGACAGAGTATAAACATAAGCTCACAAACCTCCAGGTTGCTTTCTGGATGGTAACTGTCACTCATACAGTTTTCACAGGGCAGATGGTGGGCATGTGAATGCTGATGCCCCTATGGAAATGCTCTAATGGACCTTTAGGTTTCCAGGAAGTACAGGAGCTATTTCCCTGACCTATCTCTATCATTTGCATATGTATATTGAACACTAGATATGTATCAAGTATCTTTCATCATCACAAACTTTACTGGCTTTCTAGGTAGAATATTTGAGGTTTCTATAAATTAAATGGTTTAACAAAGACAGAGAGTGAGAATTTACCTAGTCCTGTGACTTCAAGAGCATACATCTATTTTGATTAATTACAGAGTTTACCTCAGAGCAAAACTTTTGTTAATTTTAATATCAGGCACCATTCAAAGCTCCTAACATACAGAAGTACTGTTAATTCCTAAGACAGTCTTCTGAAGTAGAAGTTACTATTCCATTCTCAAGGAAAATAAGGCACTAGCTTAGATTGACCAGTCACCCAACCATCAAGTGACAGTACCAGGGTCTGAATAAAATGCCAATGGATTTTGATTCCAAGGTCAGCAAGAAAGCTACAGAGTTGCCCTTTCAGAATTATATACAAGTATTGACTGAAAATGTAAATGAAAGTGTATGAACTAATAGAGTCACACATCAAAGGAGCTTCCTTTAAAGGATGAGTCAAACGCCTTTTCAATTTCTTTTAGAGCCTGGGGAAATGAGAATATTAATAATGCCAGTTAAATCAGTTCACACCCACTGACATGTCCAGCGTTGTGCAGGTGCCTCACACCTATTATCTAACTCGTTCAACAGCCAGAAGCAAACTTGCTGAACTATAAACCTTCCAGAATTCTCAGAACACATGCTATACTTTTTATTCTTTGAAAAGTTCGCGAATCACCTCAAGAGTATTTCATGGGAACTATAGTTTCAACATGACAAAAATTCTGTATGTTTGCCAATTCCTCGATAAAGATATTTTCCTTTCCCGTTGAGACTATCACTAACCCAGCTGCTTAGAGAAAATGCACCTGATTATGGATTCTAAGATCCTGTCAAGACCAGGAAGGAAACAACCTGGGAAATGGGCTAATAAAACAAAACAGAAACCTAAAGGAAACATTCTTTTTCTCTCTAAAGTTGGGATAAAGGATTTAAGAAAAAAACCAAGTAGATGAAACACAGAAAATAACATTGCAAACTGTAAAAAACAAACAAACAAACAACAAACAAAAAACTGTAAAAAATATGCCAGATTAAAAATGACAAATATCACCTTTTCTCTCATACGTGAAGGCCAGAGAGCAGTGGATCTGAATGAAAGAGTGGTTGGAAGAAGATAGTAAAGGTCCAGGAGGCAGGTGAATAAAGAAGTGATGGATTTGGTCAATGCCTGTGTGTGCATTTATGAAAACAACATTGAACCACATGGTCATATACAATGATACATATGAACCAGAATAAAAATCAGTTAATCATCTGATCTCATGTTAATCATTTAAAAAGTCCTAGGGAAGGTAATTTTATAGACGCTCTGTACTGGGAAGTGACAGAGGCCAGGCTAGCCTGAAACCTACAACCCAGGCTCTCAGCTGTTCACTTACAGTTTGTGTGTGACACTATGTCTGGGAATGAGTAACTGTCTTTTGTATTACCATGGCTTTGTTGGAATGGCCGCCTCCTTGGAACTCAATGGTCCCAAAAGCATCTGTTGGGCTGAGCTGAGTGTGTTTGCTGATAGACCACTTCTCAGACTGGATGTCATTTCGGGAGAGGCGACTCTCATTTTTCTCATTCTGAAGCACAGAGATGCTGGGAGTGAGTCCGACATGCTGGCCTATGAGGCGCCCACAGCAACACCTAGAACTGAGAGGTTAAAGTGAAATGTTCTTGTCAGCTATTGTTGGAGTACACATTCAGACAGCCCTTTTAGAAACCCACAGACCATGCTGACCCATTCCAGTTACGTGGCAAGTGAGATCCCAGAATGCAGCCTTATCCGATAAATGGTGGTTGGAAGTTTCCCTTGGCACCCATCTACTGCTCTTCTTCCCACCACCCAGTTGTTTATCTATATCACAACTTCCTGTTCTTCTCCACCCACTCCTTTCAGTATTTGGCATATTGTTTGGGGCAGGGCAATTATGAAGAAAAGTTCTCTACAATTCTCCACTTTTAACTGCTTCAATCTATCAAATCTTCTATGGAGGATGCTAAAGAGCTTAGAGGGAAGAATTTTAACATGTACATTTAAATGAGGACTCTCACTTAGATGTGAGTCACAATCCAACCTGTCTCCCTGACTGATATTTGCTGTCAAATATTCAATTCTGAGAATATAAACCTATAGGTTTTTCTTTAAAGAGGAAATGGAAAAAATTGGAAACTTAAAATTTGTTCCATCTGTCATCAAAATGCCCTTCATGTGTTATAACAGCCATTATCACAATTATTAGTAATGATAGTTACAGGCACAGCTACCATTCTCTTCAACACTAGCAATTGAGGATGCGCTGATGACAAAACAATCAGAGCTCCGAAGGTTACAATGTATCCAAGGTTATGTGTCTAGTCTATAGCTGTGAGATCTGCATTTTAAGCCATTTTTTAAAATTGCCCATTCAAAAAGGCATTTCCAGAGGATGATGTACTATTTTAGCTTCCTGCTTTATATACCGCTGATTTTCTGGAAGGTTACTACAGTACTACTTCCTACCACCCCCCAAAACTGTGTAGAGGAATCTGAAGGTCTAAACTCTTGTTAAAACAGTCTTTCATTCAATACCATCTTTGTACTTTAGCAGGGCATGTAGGTACACATGAAACAGTCTGATGAAATATTTAGATGAAAAAAATAAGTATTTGTAACAAAACGTAGAATACTGTTATATATTTAGCAATCAGTTATTTCTATGATGATAACTGTATACAGATACTTCACTGACGAACATTATGGGAGCTGGGGCACACTAATCAGTGCAATATATATTTACTTCAAAAATATATTTAATCTGACAGTGGTTCCATTGCAGTATGTGGTACAATATTAATTGTACTCTATCACCGTAATTATTACTTTACATTCTTAATACATTAAAGACAACAGGATTACCTATGGGGGTCTTTGGTGCTGGGTATGATGTGGACACATTCTCTTTTATAAAATGCTCTTTCAATCCAGGATTTCTGAGCCTGAAACCAAAAGAAAGAGAGAAAAAAGAAAGATGAATATAAATTTTAAATTTTTTTTGGCTAGGCAGCAACATAATGTAATAATCACACAATACACTAGTATATTGTAAATGAATTCCCCATTGAAGATCATCTAACCAGCCAACCTGCTGATTGGGTTAACATTATACCATTGAGAATAAAAGAAAAGGCTGGGAAAGTGTTAATAATAGGACTGTAAGCATGTTCACTGTGATTTCTAAAGGACAGAAGCACAAAGCTATTCATAGAGAAAATGAAATTGAAGGAACAGAACATGACATTTATAATCTTACATAAAAACAAGATTCAAAAGCCAGGGGAAACGCATGTAGGTCAGTCAGTATCAGGTTCTCATGGTCGAGGCTTCCATTAGATTTTCCTCACAGAAGGAAAGCAAGATGGCCGAGGGAGTACATGACTCCAACTCCTCATCACTAGGGTCCCTACAATCCAAGTCTGTGATATAGAGGAACAGGAGCTATTAAAGGAAATGGGAAGACAAGGAGGACAGATGGAAGCAGAGCCTTGATGTTTCCAGGCAATGCTTGGAAAGGGAATGGGCACATTTCCCCCTCACAGCCTACATACATGCAAAAAAATATGCCTTCTAAGAAAAGCTACTGTTGAGACCATCCACTCAGAAACCCTGCTGTCAAAATGTGGTCCAAGATGAACAAGGTGTTTCATCAAACTGAAGGAGCTCCCCACCAACCCCAAGTAGTGTTTCATCCTGCATATACAAGCTGCAGGCTGTGGTCCATATTACCCCACAATAACTATGAATGAAGCCCCATACATTTATAGATGAAAAAACATCTCGTCCATGGTACCAAAAGACTGTAGACCCCTAGACCCCTTTCTTCAAAAGCATTTGAAATAGAGAAGTCTCCACTAAACCCACTAAGCTTCTCAGATAATTCTTTTCCTAACTATTTAGGATGAAAGTTACTGGGGAAAACTATAGCTATTTCATGGTATTATCTCACTGTCACCCCTAAATTTATATTCTTAAAATATTCTAGCCCAAGGCACAACTAAGCTGTTCACTTGACCTGTGTCAATCACTGGTGGGAATTGTTACCAGCTCCTGCTTGCAGGATGCAATTAGTCCTGATTCTCTGGACATAAAGTGCTGTCTGAGCCTTTTGCATTCTGGATTAACTTCTTCTTTTGCCCTCATACAATGGAGGTCTATTTATGCATGTGACATCCATAGCAATAGATCTTTAATACTAATATAATGAATATTCTAAGCATGGCCACATGGAGGATGATTGAGGGCCATCAAGAGACTATTCTGTTCCAGGAATGATCACAATTGGGTCACTTATATTTTGTTTTCCCTCCATTGTCTTTATTTAAAGGAGCAACCCACACTGCCTCAAAGGTCTCCAGGTTCAGGCGAACCCCTGCACACTCATGCACACAGAAGGCATTTATAACTTTGTTTGCAGCTAGACATGAAAAAAAAATCTATTCTCAAAGAATTTCCCTCTCCAACCAGAAGCAAAAAAACTGGCTCCATCTCTGCAACAGAAAGGAGCTCGGCAGCAAAGATAACCAGTCTTTATCTTTGTGGAAAGCCTGTAAATTAAACTCTTCATGCATAGGCCATGGTGCTGAGATACTGAATACTTTTGTTGATGTTATCTCTTGGCAGAAAGAGGTAAGACATCCCTCACTGGACATTTGAAACCCACTTTCCCTACACCTTGGGGAACGCAAAGAAAGACTGTACTTTTGTATCCCATCCTGGCTGGCCTTCAAAAGAATCTTTTGGGGGAAGCATCTGCTGGCTTCAGTAAGTGCTGATTCATCTTCCAGGACAGGGAGTTGGCAAAGCAGCATGTGTGGGATGCAAAGCAAAGTCTACAGGCAGAGAAAGGAGCTTGAGTGGGACTTTGGTAGATGAGAGCAGTTAGGAATTTTTTTTATCCTCAGTTTTCCTATCTGTATACTGGGTGCAATGATAATGCTTGATACATTGGGTTATTATTTGGGGAGTGCAGAGAATGACTTCCGGAGGAGACCGATCTTGGCTTGTTTGTTTGATTATTGAGACAGATTTCATTCTGTAGCCCCGGCTAGCCTAGTAATCATTCTGAAATCTAGCTGGCCTTGAACTTGAAGCAGTCACTGTCCTGAGCCTTCCAAGTACCAAGAGTAAGGCATTTACTATCATGACAGACTTCTGTGCTAATTCTGATACTATAAATTTCTATGGAAGTTCCTATGAGGGTTCAATAAAATATTTGTAGCAATAGCTACCCCTATGTTTGGACCATAGAGCACTGGACTGGCCACTAATGAAAAGTTTCTTACCTCCTATCAATCTTATGTATAGCATATAGATCCTAAGCTACTATGGAGGAGTTTGTGAAAATCAGAACAAGTAGTTCATCTTACATATCTAGCACAAAGTAGGAGCTCACCAGGACTCACAATGGCTAACATTTGTTAAGGGTACATCATGTACTTGAATCCACTAATGAGCATTGATGGGAAGAACCACTCCTACATCTGTTTTATCAATGAAGAAATGGAGCCATAGAGAAACAGTAAGTGAGTTCCAAAGCTACAGTTTGATTTTTGAATAGCCTTGCTCCATGATCTTTCCTCTTACTCCTGGATACACGGCTTTGCCAGAGGAGACAGTCCTGGTTCTGAATGTCCTTTATGTGTGCAGAGCCTTCTGAGATGTCTGGGACGATTTCTGTGTTTAGACCACACTGCACTCCTAGTGGCATGCGAAAACCTGTTCAGACTCGATCCTTCTCCTTCTTCCTCCCCAGTCCAGCCCTCATACATGATGAGGGGTGAACTCTCTCTCTACCAGCTGTTCTTCTTCTCCCCTTAGGGTAATGGATGGGATACTACTTTTAAAGACCCCAGTATAAAGAAATTAGAGAAGGCTAAAGGTTATTATTTCTGCTGCAACAAAGAAATGGAATTACAAAAGAACCTTAACCTTGAGAATACGGGAGGAGGGGGCGTGCCAGAATGAATCTGACTCTTCCAGGACATTGTTATTATTAGTTTCAATTTGGGGTTCCTGCAAGTTCAGTGAGATGGTGCATAGAAAAATTATTCCATATGGATTGTCTGTTTGTTAGTCTTTCAGTGGAAGGTGATTTGACTTGTGTGCAGTCTAGCGACTTAAATTATATTCTCAGAGAAGAAAAGCAGTCTCCTTGTGAGTGAATGGATGAGAATATACTTGTTTCCTTAGTTTTAGCAGATTCATCAGTTCCCTTGCCAAGTCACAATTGGGAGGAAAAGAGAGGTGAGGCAAAAAGATCTTCCCATCATTCATAATAAACTTTGACACTTTGTATTTATGAGACAAGTATAATTCATCATAGGAAGAATGCATGCATAACAGACCACTTAGGAATTCTCCAAAATATGCATAATTGACTGTGCTCCTTTGTAGGATTGGCTTTATTGTGCCTATTATTTAGGTTATTAGTGTGGACAGATACTCAATTATAAAAATTATTTTTTTTGGAAAGGGATATTTTGACATCCAATCATAATTTAACTTGTTGCCTAAATGAATTCCCTTTTTCTTTTGTTTAAGGGCTTTGAACTTCTCTGCACAAAACTTTCGACTTTGCTCCAACACCCAACTAAGTTAGCACAGAACGATTACTCTCATTGTTAGAAAGCATGAAATAAATCCGACATGCATTTCCTGCTGACCTTTTAATTCTCTCCTAAAGCAAAACTTCAATGGAGAGTTTGCCCTAGTAGCTTTGCTTTTAAATTATGCCACAGAAGTCTCAGGTCCTCTTAGGGAAGGTGGACCCTATCAGCCTCAGCAAATCACTTCTGGATAGTCTTTTCTGGAGGTAGAACCGTCAGGTAGCCATACCGACTTTTTCAGGTGCTGATTCTTTTGTGTCTTTCTGCACTACCAGCCATGTGTGATATGTCATAGGGAAAAGGTTTCAAAGGCTAATAATCAAAGAACAACTTTTTCAAAACAGAAACAAGGGTGTCTGCATTTTGAACAAGGTATAATAGTTAGCATAAGGAATAAAACCAAGAACTATTTTTGAAAATTAAACATGTAATCAATAAAACACTAAGATGAAAGAAAGCAAAACAAACCTGAAAATATTGCCTTATACAAAAAGAAACATTAAGTCATTTCACTTAAACTCCGTTTTACCCAGACTCTGCTACTGACATTAAACCACAAGCAACTTTGCTCTGTCTTCCCTTAACCTCCCTACCAGCTGCAGACTCCAGCCTTTCTCTGGGAAGGAAGGAAGAGTTACAATACACACTTAGCAGCTCAGTATCCCAGACAGGTAATCTCAAGATTAAAAACAAAGTATATGAACTTTCTGCAAACGAATTGCGAGGAACAGCTCTGAGTACTACTTGCCATCCACTGGAGTTTCCAGTTTCAAGAGGCCAACCAGTCTTCATTAGAACAAAATAGCAAAATATAAGTTCATTTCCCCCTCTGTTTTCTCTCTGCAGCCCCCCATGATTCCTTTAGTCTTTCTCTAAGTCTCTACA